>CP125974.1:535934665-536558867 GCA_030063025.1 Avena longiglumis | reverse complement strand
CCAGCACATGCACAGGGAACAAGAAGAAATAATGCACAGGGAAATGAGAACCAGGAAAATGTAGACCAAGAAACACAAGCAGGGCAAAAGAATGACAATGGAGGGAAAAATTTCGTGCCTCAACCTAGGCGTGGAGCTCACTCGACAGGAGGAGGAAATCCAGCGCCAAATAATGCTCCAGCTCAACCCGAAAGAAGACAGCAAAGCGCGGGAAAAGTAGCACAACAGCCTGCTGACCCGAACGCAAACATGTACAATGATGGTTACTCGGCGATGGTGAACGACGGGTATGAATTGCCGGATCACGCATATCAGGCGATGGGAGCCAGACTCGGAGGCAGGAACCTTCAGCCGGATGATGCAAGGCTAAAACTTGACCGAATAAAGATGGCAGAGTTGATCGAGTTGCAAGGTCCACAGGGTCCACCATGCTTTGGCCCAAGGATCATGAAGGAGACACCTATACCAAATTTCCAGCTAGCTAGAGGAACAAAAACTTACGATGGAAGCACAAAGCCAGAAGACTGGCTCATAGATTATGGAACTGCTGTGAAAATAGCGCAGGAAAATATGAGATAGGCAGTACGATATGTACCGCAAATGTTAGAAGGACTAGCACGGGTATGGCTGAAAAATTTGCCACCTGGAAGCATCAACAGCTGGATCGATTTTCAGGATGCCTTTGTGAGCAATTTCACAAGCACCTACAAGAGGCCAAATCACCCACAGCAGCTGGCAATGTGCAAGCAAAGGCCGAATGAGACAGATAGAGAGTTCCTCACAAGATGGTGCACAATGCGCAACTCTTGCGAAGGGGTAATCGAGTCACAAAAAATCGCTTGGTTTGCACAAGGGTGCAAACATGGAAGTGTGTCGTGGCAAAGGTTACAGAGGGATATGCTGGAAAGCTTGGCAGAAACAATAAGAGTCGCTAACTCATATGCATTAGGAGATCCGACTCAGCCGCTGCTCATGTCGGCAGACGGAATGACTGAGACTCAGATCTATGATGCTGCTGGGTCACAAAGGCGCTAGGAGAGAGCCGAATATAGAAGCAAAAGAAGAGATAAAAGGGCAGACTATAGGTATGGTTTGACTCGGGTTGCGGCCGTGAGTCAGGATCATCCAGATGCATGAAGTAGTCAATGTCAAAGGACAAGTGGACAACAGCAGTGGATACCAAAGAACGATGGCAAAAAGCCATACGAACAAATAAAGCAGTATCAGGACAGACAAAAGTATACCTATGAGATGATGCTAGACCAGCCGTGTAAATTTCACACTCCTAGTCCGAGTAAGCCAGCAAATCACACAACAAGACAATGCACTTGGTTTCAGAAAGGAGATAGAGTAGACTCGCCGAATAAGTAGCTACCACCACCTCCCCCTCCACCACTCACAGGAGGAAATGCTCAAGCTGTGGGAGCTGATAATAGATATGAAAACAGGCAGCCAAGGTATCATAATCAAGAGAGAAGGGAGGCTGTGCACCAGGTGCACAATCCAAGAGGTGATGACGCTCACGTCGGCCACGGAACTAGAAATGAGTACAACGAACATCACCAGAGCTATGTAGTCTTCGTCACAGAGCCGAATGACAAAAAGAGTCAGCAGAGACGAATGATGGAGGTGAATGCCATAATGCCGGCAATTCCTAAGTACATGCACTGGTCTGAGCAAGAAATAACTTGGAGCATAAAGGATCACCCCAAGATCATGCCAACCCCAGGAGGTTATGCTCTAGTTTTAGATCCAACTTTCATGGGCCCTAATATCAATGTGAAGTTTTCCAAGGTACTGATCGATGATGGCAGTAGCATCAACATCATGTACAAGGATACCATGCTCAAGTTAGGCATTACCATGAACATGCTGGAGCCGACTAAGACAACTTTCCATGGAATTGTGCCGGGATTGTCCTCTGAGCCAATTGGCAAGATCTGGGTTGATGTCTTATTTGGCAATAGAGAGAATTGTCGCACTGAAGCCATAGAGTTCGAAATGGTCAATTTAGTCAGCTCGTATCATGCCTTACTCGGCAAGCCGGCTATGACAAAGTTTATGGATATTCCTCACATTGATTACTTAAAGATGAAGATGCGCCCATGTGGGGTGATCACAGTTGAAGGAGATTACAAAAGGTCCATTGCTTGTGCCTCAGCCGGATCTTTATTGGCCGAGTCACTGGTCATAGCACAGGAAAAGCATCAAAGCAGCACAAATGTCCATGACGGCACTGACTAATCCGCATGGCAATGCATCATTTCAAGCTACAAAGAGACCAAGAAGGTACAAGTGGATGAGACTTTCCCGGAGCGTACAATTACCATTGGGGTTGGGCTCACTGACAAATAGGAAAGCGAGCTCACCAGCTTCCTCCGTGAGAATCGGGATATCTTTGCATGGTCCACACAGGATTTGCAAGGAGTTCTGAGGGAGTTGGCTGAGCACTCTCTTCATGTAAGGCCAGATGCCAAGCCGGTGAAGCAACTCCTCCGCCGCTTCGCCGAAGATAGGAGGAAAGTGACAGCTGCCGAGATTGTCAGGCTCTTAGCTGCTGGATTCATCATGGAAGTACTGCACCCGGATTGGTTATCAAATCCAGTCTTGGTAGAAGAAGAAAAAGAATGACCCGAACGTGGCAGTGGTGTGGCGCATGTGTATTGATTACACGAACCTCAATAAGGCGTGTCCAAAAGATCCATTTCCCCTACCACGGATCGACCAAGTCATAGATTCTACTGCTGGGTGTGAGTTGTTGTCGCCAGGACGCCAGATTCGGATTCCATCAGATACCACTGAATCCTAATGATCAAATAAATACAGCTTTTATCACCTCGTACGGGGCTTATTGCTATCGTACCATGCCATTCGGATTGAGAAATGCAGGTGCAACATATCAGAGATGCATGCAAAAATGCTTGCAAGATCAATTGGACAAAAATGTTCAAGTATACGTCGATGACGTGGTGATAAAAAACAAGCAAAGTCATACTCTAATTGAGGGCCTGCGTCAAACATTCGCAAACTTAAGAACATTCTGGATGAAAATTAACCCGGAAAAATGCACATTTGGTGTCCCGGCTGGCAAGTTACTCGGATTTCTTGTATCCAGCCGAGGAATTGAGGCTAACCCGACAAAGATCAGGGCCATCGAAAGAATGGAATTGCCAAAAACCCTCAACGATGTCCAGAAGTTCACAGGATGCCTGGCTTCGTTGAATAGATTTATTAGTCGGCTAGGTGAAAAAGCCCTACCACTATATCAACTGATGAAAAAATCAGACAAATTCACATGGACACAGCAAGCTGATAGCGCTTTCCATGAACTAAAGAAAATATTGGCAACAACACTAATATTAGCATCACCACTATCCAAAGAGCCAATGTTGCTCTACATCGCCGCAACCAACAGAGTTATAAGTGCAGTAATAGTGGTTGAACGCGAAGAAGAGGGCAAATCATTCCAAAAGCTAGTTTATTACTTGAGCGAAGTGCTCTCTATATCAAAGCAGAATTACCCTCATTATCAGAAAATGACATATGGGGTATATATGGCAGCAAAGAAGCTGAAACATTATTTTAAAGAACACCCAATCCGGGTAATATGTGAGGTGCCTATCTCGGATATATTAGGCAGCAAAGATACCAGTGGCCGAGTCACAAAATGGGCCATAGAGCTAGCACCATATACTCCACAGTATGATAGGCGAGATGCAATTAAATCTCAAGTTGTTGCAGATTTTTTCATAGATTGGATGGAGATGCAATACAAACCACCTCTGCCAGATCCGAATTACTGGAAGATGCATTCGGCCTCCAACTTAAGCCTACCCATGGCATCTGTCGTGACACCACCACGACACGTACATCGAGCATAGCCCACCATGACCACTGCGCTCAGCTTCGGCCGCTACTCGCACTGCCGCCGCGCACTTGTAGTCGCAGGGAGGAGCATAGGTGCGGGAGGCCACCAAGAGGAGCGGAAGGCCACTGCAGCTTCGCGGTTTCGAGCGATGTTGACCCTAGGTGAGATTCCGCCAGCCCACACCCTTCTCTCCCCTTATTCATTAGTGAATCATTGTGGCTGGAGGCCTTTGATTCGATCTTGTGTGATATTCCTTGATTTCTTGCATGTACGTATGCCTATGCACTAAGAAATCGTCCTTTAAACTCCCCGATTCATCCTATTTTCCACATAAAAAGTCAAAAAACAATCATCACCCGTATTTTCTTCAATCCTCTTGTGTATGCGCCTTTCAAACTATACAATTCAAGGAGACAGGTACATCCAGAAACAAGAGGTGGCTATTTTTGAATCCGCTTAAATCTATACTGAATCCGCTTAGGGAGATGTTACTATTTATTGCAGCGGACAAATTAGGTTATTCCCCCATGCTGAGAGAGGATATGTATGGAATAGGAGATGGAAGCAGTAGGAGAAGATGATGGAGATGCTCTATTACCTCCATAGCTGGCCCTCTACGTCATGTGCACAGGTTGGTTAGGCCCTCTTCCTCCAACAGAACTCATTTCATGAAATTAGGACTGAATCTGAATATTTTTGCATGGTCTTTACCTACGTTTGCATAAGTACCGACCCGATCGTCCGCCTTACAAACTTGATGCCACAACCATCACTAGACCCGATCTGTTTTGTGTTTTCATATATGTGTGTGGGTGTATGTCAATTGATGATCTGCTTCTTCCTCCGGCAGCACGAAAAGTACTATCATGATATCATCATGCTTGTGGGGATAAAAGGCCGTAGTAACCATATGTCATCTACCGGTACCGCAAGCTCCTCTTTTGTGTTTTCATATGTCTGTGGGTGTATGTGAATTGATGATTGCCTTCTTTCTCGAGCAGCTCAGAAAGTAGTATCATGGTACCCTCATGCTTGTGGAGAAAAAAGGCCGCAGTGACCACACGACATTTACAGGTATCGCAAGCTAGACTTATTTATTTAATCTTTCTTCAAAATTTGTAAGACCGATAGTGATGTGTTCATGCTTTATATTGTGGTTTCATGGTAGTGATTTCTTCATGCTTTCTTTGTATTATGGTTTCATGGTAAAAAATTGTAGCTGCATGTTTACACTCATGATTTATTAACACGTTTGTCTATAATTCATGATCTGCATATAGACACACGTTATGAACGTCAGATTTAGTCCATTAGTCATTTTTATGAATGACGCTTACATCTTTGCCAGAAAATCTACAGATGAAATTTTTATTGCTAGTGCGCGTACACACTGCAATGGTCGTGATCTCTGCGCCCTACTCTTCCAGAAGTGAGCATCAACCTTCCCAGCTTCTACCACTCCATTTGAAACCAAATATATTCGACCTTTCAGCTCACAGATTGTGGGTTTCTTGAATGTTGCAAGTTGTTTTGTTTATCTGGATGCCATGATTTCAGTCCATCACCTCTAGAGGTAGGTTTCATCACCTCATGTGACCTTTTATTTTCAATTGCAACATATGCTTGGTTTAAAAAAAATGTTTTTTCTGAAGGTCTATGTGATTGAGAAGTTGTCTGGCTTAGGCTGCACGTGATCGAGTATTGATGCCTATTTTCATTTTGAAAGGTTCCATTTGATGGCCTTCAAAAATACGTGTGTTTTATTGAAATTTTAATGTGATTCTTTAGTTATGCCCCTTAGCATATCTCGTGTCTATGAGGTTTCATGCACCAGATCCCTCCTCCTTCGATGTTTCGTAGCATGTAAATCCATGATTATAAATATAAGTACTTCAGCTCCATGATGTATCCATGAGGTAAATCCATGATGTATCCCTTCCCTCTTTTGACTTCGATTTATAGCTACCGGTTCTTACAATAGGGAAGAAAGAAGTTGTTTTAGGCGAAATTGTTCACTTCTGATTTTTAGGCTAAATCCACGATGTATCCATGAGGTATATTCGCTAGGTATGCACCCCCTGTTTCCACAGCTCTTCTTAATTTATGCCGGGAACCATCAGGTTCATGGACTAGCACTGATACCACAATGATTATGTGCTTCAAGGTTCAAGCACATGCAAGGATATACCACACGCCCTATACATATTGAGAGGTAGGCAACATACTTATCATACATGTGAGTTCTCTGCTCCTTTACTCCACGCTCGATGCGCTAGCATTCTTAAATTGATCTTTTGCAAGCTGCAGGGGCAAGCGCATTTCTTGCAAGCCAATGCAACAAAATCCACAATCACTTGGCTGTTCGGCTAGGCCTGCTACGGGTTTTTGCCAACAGTGCGCCACCAACCGCTGAGAGCAAAAGCGACTGAGTTAGAAGCTTAACAGTTAACACTACCCAGCCCCATCAGCCGAAGGAGATTCGAGTGGCTGAAAGTACCAGGATAAACCATGCCGGACACATGCGCGACCCAACTCCTGGTGGCCATCAGCTCATCAACCATTTTGACAGAAATTTTGAGACAAAATGGTAATATACTCCTGCAGTAAATAGTCTATATAGAACTGTACTATTGTCGAATCGATTTCAGCCGGTCAATGTGATACAAATCGATTTCAGCTGGTCAATGAATACAATCCCATTGAGTGTTGGTTCTATAATTGTTACGTTTTCATTATTTCACGTTCTAGCTTGGTGCATTTGGTCAATGAATACAACCCCATTTGAAATGAAATACTATCTACTCTCTCCGTTTTAAAATATAAGATGTCTTAGGTTAGTGAAGAAAATGAATCTAGACTTGTTTTAGTACGTAGATTCACTTAACTTTGGGATGAATCTACACACTAAAAGAAGACTAGATTCATTTTCTTCACATACCTAAAATATCTTATATTTTGAAACGGAGGGAGTAAATGGTATTCCCAATTCTCTAAAGAACACATTATCATTTTGCCACTTGATTTTTTTTGCCATTACATAGTGTAAATCAGTGTGGATTTTACGAATCGGCGCCAGGGCACACCCCTAAATCTAGTTACCTGATTTATTATCAGCGCGCCGGCGCCAGATCAACTTCCTGAGCGCCCTTGCTACACGACAGCTGCACTATCTGTACCCATTGAGCATACCCGCTCCGTGATAGACCGTGTTGGTTTGCACGCGCTGCTGATCCGTTCGCTCCGTCTTCTCTGTCTGAATTCTCTCCATCCCGATCCACCCCCAAGTGCCGCTCCGACAAACTACTCCTGCGCGCCATGTTCGCCGTCCACCCGCGCGCTCGCTCGACCCACCAGGCCCCCCACGTTCACCGCCCCGTAACTGCCATTCTCCATACGAGCATGTGTGGCTGCGCGTCGCCAAAGGCTTGCGGCTTGCCTCGCAGCAGTATGCAGTTCGCCGGAGGCTGGGGAATGTGTCAGATAATCAGGGCCCCTAGCACGTTTGTGTGATTGAACGAGTCGTGCTACTAGGTCCTGCCCTGAAGCAACCTCGACTAGCGGCCGTCCCCAATTAAATGCAAAACTCGAACAACTGCACTGAAACAACAACAGTTTGTGTGGAGTCCTTCTCTTCTTCTTTCGTGGGTCTAGTTCATGTTTGGCATTAGAGGTTCTGCTGGTACTAGGCACGTATGGATACAGTACATGAATGGACGTTTTTGAGCTTCAGAATTCTTTTGAACCGAATCCAGATAAATGTTTCCGTATCGCATCAAACTTCGGAGCCCGACGAGGCAACTTTTATGCCAAACGAGGAAACATTCGACCCCGACGAGGCAACTTTTGCCTGGTGAGGCAACTTCGGAGCGCGACGAGGCAACTTCAGAAATTGACGAGACAACTTTCGTTCCCGGCGAGGCAACTTCGGAGCCCGATAAGGCAACTTTGAAGCTCGGCGAGTCAACTTTTGCCGGGTGAGGCAACTTTGATGTCCGACGGGGCAACTTCTATGCCTGACGAGGCAACTTTGGAGCCCGATGAGGCAACTTTTTCCCGGCGAGGCAACTTTGGTGTCCGGCGAGACAACTTTGAAGACTGACGAGGCAACTTCAGAGTCCGACGAGGCAACTTGTGCCCGACGAGGCAACTTCTGTGCCTAACGAGGCAACTTCACCCGGTGAGGCAACTTTTTTCCGGCGAGACAATTACGGTGCCCGGCGAGACAACTTTGAAGCCTGACGAGGCAACTTTAGAGCCCGGCAAGGCAACTTATACCCGGAGAGGCAACTTCGGAGCTCGACGAGGCAACTTGTGCCCGACGAGGCAACTTCTGTGCCTAACGAGGCAACTTCACCCGGTGAGGCAACTTTTTTCCGGCGAGACAATTACGGTGCCCGGCGAGGCAACTTTGAAGCCTGACGAGGCAACTTTAGAGCTCGGCAAGGCAACTTATACCCGGAGAGGCAACTTCGGAGCTCGACGAGGCAACTTGTGCCCGACGAGACAACTTGTGCCCGACGAGGCAACTTGTGCCCAACTTCGGAGGCTGACGAGGCAACTTTGGTGTCCGATGGCACAACTTCTATGCCCGACGAGTGTAACATCCTAAAAATACTAAACTTGGATCATCAACTTCTAATCATCAAAATTAGGGTTAACAAAAACTTTGTTAAATAAAATTATAAAGGCATGCATATGTGTATGCATTTAATTTGAAATTCTTTTGAACAACCTTGTTTATTTGTTTCATTGCTTGTAAAATGTTTCTTAGGTGAAATAAACATCATCTAAAACATTTCCCACACTTTTCCTAAAGACAAGTAAATCAAAACACATATATGAAATGAATGGTCACTTTGACCAATTTAACTCCCATGCCTACTTTGGCTGTCTCAAACTTTCAGAACCTAATGGAAACTTTTCTGGATCTTTACACCCCTTGAATGTACTCATAACAAGTTATCAAGGCCCACTTTGTGATCATCCAGAAACTTTCAAATGCATAGTTTAAATGACAATTTAAAATTGAATCTTTATCATATGGGAAGATCCCACTTATTCAAAAACCACTCAAACAAGCTCAACTTGCAAAACCCAAGCATCTGCAGACTCACCAGCACCAATCTAGCAAACCCACCAAAAATCTTTTCAAAATTCAAAACTTGACCTCATCGGCCATTTCATCAAACAGGTTGTAGACACAAATTATCAAAATCCTAAACACTATAGTGAGCAGTGATTGAAGCCTAACTTGTTCCCTCTCTAGCTCACAACCAGCTCAGTAGATCATCTAGGAATATTAACTAACCACTAGCACCACTGTGAGCTTGGCATTACCATCAATGGTGAGCAGCCGAAGCCAACCTTGTCACCCCCATGTCGACAGCAAGCTAGGAAGAGAAGTAAGCCTAGCCAGCATGTCTGGGAGGCAGCCCACCGTCCACCGCCACCCCCTATCCCAGCCGCGAGCGTTGCCAAGCCCTGGACCACATGCACGAACCATGCCAACCTCGCCAGCGACCATGCCGAGCGTGCGCCAGAGCGCCACCCTCGACCGAATCCCACAGACTGCGCGCCGCCCTCGCCGCGTGCACACACGATCACCACCGACCCAGGAGACCGCCAGACATCCCCGTCCGCCGCCCCGTGACGTACATCCACCGCTCGCCGTCGAAGACGCCGCCTCTGCCGCGCAGAGTGTCGCATGTTCCAGACCAAGCCACACCGCCCCACGCCTCAAAACCATGTCATTGAGCATCGCCAGGGAACACCGCACCGTCCCCTATCGTCGCCCATGCCAGTAGCCGCCTGTAACACTTCCCCCGACGAGCTCACCGTGCGCCCCGTCGGTCCCCTCGCTCGACTATAAATAGAGGCCACCCCCGCTTGATTTCTTCACACCATCTCACTCCCCTCTTCTCACTGATCGTGCCACACCGTTCCTGGAGCAAGGCGAGCACCACCTCGCCGGAATTTCACCGGAGCCCGCCGCCTCTGGAGAAGAAGGGCGCCATCGATTTTGTCCACCCCAGGAGCTGCCGTGACCACCCCTGAGTTCGCCGTCGTCGACTTCGTCGTTCGCCCGCCTCGCCGACCCTCGCCAGCACCCCGGTGAGCCCCCTGCACCCCTCACTGGCCGCGCTAGGTTTCTTTCTCGCGGGCGTTGTCTCGCGTCGACGATGACTCCCACCGTTGGATTAGAATCAGATCAAACGACCCACATTGCCTGTCTTGCCGCCTCCTCTGTCGAGTGGGGACACCCACTTAAGCAGCTCGCGGGAGCACTACGCTTAGCAGGCCGGCCCGTTAACTTTTCCCGCGCAGCCCAGTGATTTGAATTAAACTTTTTCCATTTCATTTCAAACTCACTTCTGTACCCAACTTCAAAATTCAACCCAGATCGATTCAGTGCACCAAATTGAATGAAACCAATTTTGTTGGATAGGTCTGTGAATGCTGAATCCAAGCCCGTTGGATTCAAGTCATTTGGATCTATAGATCACCCATGGTAAAAATAACAAGGCAGAAGCTTTTCTGCATTCAAATATTTTTCAAATTTAAACCATAATAGCTTTTGAGTTGATTCCAACTCTCAAAAATCACATTTAACCATACCTTTTAGAATATATAAAAATATATAGGTTTGCTTGCAGAAATAAGGTTCAAGTAATAAAAGAATGCTACATAAGCATTTCTAAACACATTAATTAATTAAAATAAAAGGATAAAACCTTATTAAATTGTGACACCACTTTAAATCACATTCCCTTGGACTAAAATATGTGGTGATGACATGTGTCAACATGATCCCATGTTTGGTTTGGAGAATATTAAATCTTAAGTAGTTTTTCAATGAGTAGAAATTACTTTTCTAAAAATAAAAGAAATTAAACCAAGCCTTAATCTTGTAATTTTAGAGATGATGCTAGATCATCTATAGGACCCTTGTGTGTGATGATTGCAAGTAGTTAAGTATTGTTTGGTGATTGTGTACCTCGTATTTATTCATAGACGATAGTACCGACCAAGGATACGAGGAGGAAGGAGGATTCTACGAAGAAGAAGCCGAGGAGAACTTCAACCACTGCTCTGCACAAGGCAAGCTAACACTTGCAAGATACTTTACCTATGCAAGCTGATGCTATACCTATGCAAGCTTATACTGATATTGATGCAAGTTAAATCTTGCAAACTACCCAACTGATGCAACAAACCCCTACCTGTTCCTATGACTACTATATGCCTTAAGCATATATGATCATATCCACTTGATAAACCAATCCTAGTTTTACTTGCAGGCTTGATTTCTTTATTTCTGTATCAAAGCTAGTACTTAGAGCTTAATTAAGTGAATGGTAGATACTAGAAAGATATGTGAATGTTGCATAAAGAGCATAAAATTTGGCCTAAGATAGAAACCTTGATATCATTCTAAGATATAAGGTGTACTTAGCTGAAACTCCACTAGTTTACCACCCCTCATTATTGCTTACCCCCACCTGTAGATGCTAGTGCTAAGCATAAAACTTCATCAACTTTAGATGGGAATACTTGGTGAAAATGGTTATGAAAACCTTGGAATGATGGATCATTCTATTGAAATGTTTTGGACATGTGTTTCCAAACACCTGATGATTTTGGGTGATGAAAATGTTGAGGCATGAGCCTTAGCCCTTTATAAAACTGATGGTTGTCTGGATGCGATACCATTCCAATTTTACCATACAACCACAATAACCGAATATTGGGTAGGGCTTGACTGGAAACTTATATACCTTAGTGTTAGCTCCCTCACGGCCAAGGTCTAAGCTGAGGCTACCTTGTGAAGATTGTCCACATGTGCAGTACCCAAGATGACAGTTGGTCATGGTTGGGAGGCCAAACTCACAGGAGAGGTGCTTATACTAGGGCGTGTAATTGAAAGGTTAGGATTGATTATCCGCATAATGAGTATGGTGAATTCAGGATTTATTCCTGACGGATGTATTGAATGTTGTGGTGAAAGTGTACAATCTCTGCAGAGTGTCAAACTATTTGAATAGCCGCGTCCGCGGTTATGGACAGTTGGAGTGGCCATACTGTTCCCCCGTCAGACTTTTCAAAATGACTTGTGAAATAAACTGAGACTTTGACTTGACCACAACCGGGTTGTGACATGAAATACAAGATCCCACTTAGGAGTTATAAAATTTTGATTAGCTTTGGAACTTCGTAGAGATAAATCTGGCTTTTGCAAAACAACCCTAGAGCCTAGTGTCCTATTATCCAAAAAACCCTTTTACCTGTTAGTATTAGTTTGCGAGTACTTAAAGAGTACTCATGGCTTTGTCTGTCCCCGCTATTACCATGGCGGACTATGAAGAGGAGTACGGAGGATGGACCCGTGAAGGTTACGACAACTAGGATCATCTCCCATCGCCGCATTGCTGTGACCCCGAAGATGGAGCTTCGCCTACGCTACCGTTATTATTACGTATTCCGCTGCTTGATGTTGTATTAAGAACTGGATCATGAGATCCCTATTTGTGTAAGAACTTATGTACCGTTTGTAATGGATGATGTACTATGGTATCCAATTCTGTTATGTCTCGCAAAAATGGTAATCCTGGGATTGCAATGTATGTCATAACAGGACTCTAGGATTGAAAAATCCGGGTGTTGACAAGTTGGTATCAGAGCCATCCTGACCATAGGAGACCCTAGTTAGACTGGACGTTTAAACCAAAAACTTATTTTCCAAAACCAAAGAAGACAAATATTTACAAAAACTTATTCCCATTCTTATCCCTTGGATTCTTTCATGAAAATTCATGTTCCTCAAAAACTCTTGCAAAAATACATAAAATTTGGACACACTTGATCGCTCTACTAACTTACTCATCCTATATTCTTATAGATGGACGTGAAGTATAGCAAGTTTTATCAGTTGGGGAATGGAGGAGACCTGATCTTTGAGAGGGATTTGGACCAGCTTTCGGAACTTCTGGAGCGTTCGCACCCCGAGTTCTTCGGAGCTCAGCTCAATGATCAAGGAGGAGAAGATCTGCAGTGGCTAATTGTTGCAAGTCTCCGAGGAAATATTGAACCTCCCACTGCGGAGGGAATTCAGTTCACCTTGAGAGAAAACAACTGGCTCGATGGACTTGCCAGAGCCATGCAAGAAGCTCTTTCCCGTCTGTGTGGGCATAGCATCAATCAGATCAAGGGTACTCGCTTTGAGTTTTGCCCAAGGCGTGATGCTAATGGACAACCACTGGAAGCCCCATACCACCCCGAGCTGAAGACCCAATTGGACCACCTTAGCTTCATGATGTACGATCGTCAGCAGGAGTTAGACAACTGTCGTGACTACTGCAACCATAAGTCTGCCATCATCAAGACGAAGGACCAGACCATCGCCCTGCTAGCAAAGGATCGCAAGTCTCGCCGCCGTCAGCTCGACAAGAAGGAGCACATTATTGCCCGTCTTCGCCACCGCATCTCATCTCTAGAGGAGACCATCCACGAGAGAGACATGCAGTTGGAGGAAAGGGAGAATGCCGGAGAGGATCTTCGTGGAGACCCCTACTCCTATCTCAGCGATGATGACGATTTTATGGAGGATCAGGCTATTGCTTTCTTTACCGATGAGGATGATTTCGCCTTCATCAATGATGATGAGGATGATGAAGCCACAGATTCCGAGGAGTAGTAGCACTTGAGCACTAGCGTAGTGAGTAGTATTCGGTCCCACTGTATCGTAGTTCTCAGAATGGTTCTTAAAACCATCTGCTTTTCCTTGTTGTGGTGTGTGTTGTATTGGGTGCTATGAATGAATGAATGAAAAGCAAGTTACTAGAAAAATCTGAGTCAAACTTTAAAACTTTTTTTCCAAAGACCCAAAACTTTAGAAATTTCCCTCTTTTCTCATGATCTACCTCAATCTTCAGATGCCACGTGGAGGAAGTAGTTCTGCCCCGAACCCGATGTTGCAGATTCTGCAAATGTTGACTTCTGACCGTGAAGCTGAAAGAGCGGAACGTCAAGCCAACCTGGCCACCCTTCAGCAGATAGCCCAGCTAGCCCATAACAACCAAGGCCATGGAAATCAGGACCACCATGGATCTAAGCTCAAGAATTTTCAGAATCCCGACGAGGCAACTTCAGAGCCCAGCGAGGCAACTTGTACCCGGCGAGGCAACTTTGGAGCCCGACAAGACAACTTGTGCCCGACGAGGGCGACGAGGCAACTTGTGCCCAACTTCGGAGGCCGACGAGGCACCTTATTCCCTATGAGGAAACTTTGGTGTCTGACGGGGCAACTTCTATGCCTGACAAGGCAACTTTTGCCCAGCGAGGCAACTTCAGAGTCTGACGGGGCAACTTTTGTGCCTGACCAGATAACTTCAAAGCCCGACGATGCAACTTTCGTGCCCGACGATGCAACTTTCGTGCCCGACGAGGCAACCCTGCGAGGCAACTTTAGAGCCCGGTGATGCAATTTCGGTTCCCGGCGAGGCAACTTCGGAGCCCGACGAGGCAACTTTTGCCAAGTGAGGCAACTTCGGTGCCTGAAGCGGCAACTTCTATGCCTTGTGAGTCAACTTAGAGCCCGGCGAGGCAACTTTTGTGCCTAACGGGGCAACTTCTGTGCCCGACAAGGCAACTTTGGAGACCGGCGAGGCAACTTTGTTCAGCGAGGCAACTTTGATGCCGGGCGAGGCAACTTCAGGTGATTTTTTATTGTTGCAAAATTGTCTACCACTTTTATGAAGTTGTCTATCCACTGTTTGCCTGACGAAGTGTCGACCTCACGCACTGCCACAACGCTATGCTAATGGCCTATCGAAGTTGCCTCGTCGGATACAAAAGTTGCCTCGCTGGGGCAATTACAGAGCTCGACAAGGCAACTGATACGTCCAAAACGTATCTACTTTATCGAACACTTTGCTATTGTTTCTCCTCTAAACTTGTGTGATTTGGATACAACTAATACGGACTGACGTTGTTTTCAGCAGAATTACCTTGGTGTCTTGTTTTTGTGCAGAAAATGAACTATCAGGAAAAATCCCGGAAAATATGCCAAAAACTATTTCTCACCAGAAGATCCACGGAGCCAGAAGGGGACACAGAGGAGGCACAGGGGCAGACCACCCCAGCGCGGCCCACCCGACCCGTGCACGGAGGGTGCAGCCACCCCAGGCAACTCCTCGGCCTCCCTCCACGCCTATAAGTTGCCTTCTGACCTAAAAACTCAGAGAGGTTCGATAGTTTTCCAGAAAGAGTTCTGTTCCGCCGCCACCAAGAGAAACCAAGATTCGGATCCAGAAACTCCGTTCTGGCACCCTGCCGGGACGGGGAATTTGAAGAGGATCATCGCCATCGTCATCACCAACGCATCTCCATCAACCACCAATGTTTCCCTCATCCATGAGTGAGTAATCCCCCATTGTAGGCTTGGGGATGGTAGGGATTGGATGAGTTCTATCATATAATTGAATAAGATCTGTTAGGGCATAGTGCCTAGTATCTCTATTAGTGATATTTGACTTTGTTGCAACTTGTTGTGCTTAATGCTTGTCACTAGGGCCCGAGTGCCATGATCTCAGATCTAAACTTATTATTGAATCATTATGATAGTATTGTTTGTGATCTTATCTACAAGTTGTGTACACATATCATTGTCCGGATCCAAAGGCCCCAAGTGACAATAATTGGGACAACCGGAGGGGATGGCTGTGGTGTGAGGATCACATGTGTTCACAGAGTGTTAATTGCTCCAGTGCTCTATTAAAAGGAGCACCTTAATTATCAGTAGTTCCCTAGAGGCCCATGCCACCATGGCCGTCGATGTAAGATGTTGTGCAAGTTCTCATTGTGAACACGTATGACTATATATGGAGCACATGCATAAGATTGTTTAGTATTTGGATACTTGTTATTATTTATCTGCAATGTCCTAGATCTTGAAGTTACATGTTTAGACTCGTCCATGCAACGCCCGTCCATCCATCCCTATGCCTGACTTTTCGAATCTCATCAAGTTCATTACTATTGCTACTGTCTCGGTGTTGTTGTTGTTGTTGTTGTTGTTGTTGTTGTTGTTGTTTTGTTGTTGTTGCTACTATAAACTATTGCTACTGATAAACTTCTGTGAGCAAGAACTATTTCTAGGTGCAGCTGAACTGACAACTCAGTTGTTAAGGCTTGCAAGTATTCTTTGGCTCCCCTTGTGTGGAATCAATAAATTGAGTAATACTACCCGCGAAAACTGTTGCGATCCCCTATACTTGAGGGTCATCAGCAACTTTTATGTCTAACGAGGCAACTTCAGAGCCCGGCGAGGCAACTTTGATGCCTAATGAGGCAACTTCAGAGCCCAGCGAGGCAACTTTAGAGCCCGACGAGGCAACTTCGGTTTCCGGCGCGACAACTTCGGAACCCGACAAGGCAACTTGTGCCCAACTTCGAGGCCGACGAGGCAAGTTGTGCCCGACGAGGCAAATTTTGCCTTGTCTTGCACCGAAATTGCCTAGTCGGGCACCAAAGTTGCTCAGTCGGGCACAAGTTGTCTTGTCTTGCACCGAAGTTATCTAGTCGGGCACCAAATTTGCTCTGTCGGACACTTATCCGGGCTCGGATGTTGCCTGGTCGATCCAATGTGATAATTTTTTAGTTGTTAAGTTGCCTATTCCTTTGGTAAAGTTTTCTTTTTAGTTACTAAATTGTCTATCTGTTGTCGTCAAATTGTCTATCCATGTTCTACGAGACTATACAACTTTATAACAACAGTAGTCAATTTCACAATTTAACTAAGTTGCATGTATGCAACAAACTAATGTAAATAAGCAACCGTTCTCGCAAGAAAAAGAATGGAGCAACTAGTACTAATGAGCTTAATTGAAAGTGCTATAAGGTGTTAGGCAAAAAAAGGAACAATGAGCAACTAGTGTGCGTTGTTAGGCAATGATACAACTTAGAATCCAATATCCAAAGATCTGCTGCTCGGGTAAATTGTAATTACAGTGTACAAGGCAATAAACTAGTAACTTTAAGCAATTATTATGTTATTTTAGAAACAAATCGGCATTATTAAGCAAATATTGAGCCCCTTACAAATGGGACCCACTTCTCATTGTATCTCCCTCTGTATCTTTCACGTTATCTTCATCCTCCACATCTCACAATCCTCCTGATTTATCTCTGTGTATTCCCGTCAGCACTCCCCCCGCCGCCGATTCTGGCCGCCGTAGGCCTCCTCCGTCGTTCCTTTTAACCGGTGCACCCCCGTTGGCTTCCCCTCCCCCATTCCCCACCGGCTAGTCGCCGTTTCCACACCCCATGATGTTGCTTCGCCTGCTGCTCCCGTCCGAGGAGCGGTCATCACGAAGGAGGAAGGCGGCGGGTGCGAGGAGGCCGACGTTGTTGTTTGCGGATACAGGGGAATCCGTCGCGCTCGTGGCAAGGGGACCGTCGGCGTTCGATCTCGCCCGAGAGGAGATCGCCTGGAGCAAGGGGCGGCAGAGGCGGGTGGCCTTAGGCGGCGCTGGCGCTAGTGATGGCCGCGAGCTGCAGGACGCACGGTTGCGTGTGAAAGCTGGCGGCAGGGCGGGAGGAATCCAGGAGCAGGGATTCATGGCAGAGGCTTGTGAGGAGGGATGGGGAACTCGCTCTGATAGCTGGGGCACGCGCGAGGCAAGGCACCGGCAGGGAGCGCGCATGGCCGCGGACTTACGCGTGCATAGCGCGTTGGTGGCGCTCGCGGCCGGAGCGAGGCGTTGGGTCGTGGCTGATTCAGCATCGAGGAAGACGATACAGTGTGCATTCGAGACGATGTTTTAACGCGTGGACCTTGCGGATAAGGTGCGTTCGGGATGTCTGTTTAGCGCCCGGACGCCCGCTAGACTGACCCATCTGGTTATATCATAAGAGCATCTTCACTCGTTGGCCGAACCCAGGCCGAAATTCGGACATTTTTTGGCCGGACGGCGCAAGTTTTCGGCTTGGGTACGCCAAGTTTCCCACTCGGCTACCTAGGCTGAGTACCCAGGCAGACACAAAACGGCTATATATTTGAATCTGCATAGTTCCCGCCGGCGATTGCTCGGCCACAAGGTGTTCGACAGATGCGCCTACATGTTCGGCGACATATTTTTATTATATAACAGGGGAAACAACGATCAGTCGTCGATGGGGATGGGCTCCTGCGGCGTGGCCGACGCGGCGTTGTCGTCCATCTCGCCGGTGAAGGCCCCCGGGTTGGAGGAAGTCGAAGCAGAGCTCGTCGTGGGAGCGTTCGGCGCTGGCACGTTCGGCGCAGAGGAAGGGGAAGGGGAAGCCGTGGTCATGCCCTCCAGGATGGCCTGACGTTGCGCCATGTACCAGGCCTTGACCGACGAGCTCATCTTCGACGTGTCCTCACCGCCCATGAGGAACTTGAGGTCGTGTGGCGCTTCTTGGCGGCGTAGTTGGCCTTCTTCTCGGCGAGACTGGCTTTCTTCTCGGCGAGGCTGGCCTTGATGAGGGCCACCTTTTCCCCTTGTGTCTCCATCAGCTTCTTCCAGCGCTCCTCGCTCTTCTCAGCCCTCTTCGGCTGCTCGCCCGGCGAGGCATTTCTCGATCGAAGCCTAGAGACGCTCGGCGGGAGGTCCGGCAGCCTTGAGCATCTTCGCCTTCTTCTGGCCGAGCTCAGGTATTCCTTCGCTGGCAGTAGAAGCCGGGGCCTCGGGGTTGTAGACGCCGTCCTTGCTCTTGGAGAGATTCAGGCGAGTGTCTCGCCACTTCTCGCAATGCTCGATTTTCTCGAAGACATGATGGAACTTGAACTCCATCTTCGTGTCCTCTCGAAACAGAAGAAGTGCATGGCGCAGCTACAAAATGGAAGTGTGTCAAGTTGTCCATGTTCGCGAGTGTGTCAAGAGAGTGCACGGCAAAGTTAATGTTCGCGAGTACCTTGTTGTCCATGTTCTCCCCACTAGCTTGTGTGCGGTCGACTTCTTCCATGCAGCTGTGCCACTTGCTGCACGCAGTTTGGATGATCGCCCATGGTTCTTTATTTCCTTCTCCCCTCGCTCCATGTGGATCTTGCGATACTTTGGGTCGCACAGGCTTCGCTCGTCGAATGCTGCCTTCACGCGTCGCCAATAATTGTCGGAATTTTGGTTCGCACCTGTTATCGGATCCATGCTCACCGTCTTCCATTCTTCGGCGAGGCAGGTGTCCTCGGCCACGGTCCATTTGAGCCGAGCGTCCGCCGTCTTCTTCCCCTTCTTGCCTTTCGCCTCAGTCTCGGCGTCCTCTGGCAGCGTCTGCTCGGCCTGGGTTTCCTCGGCATCGACGTCGGCGAGGTCCTGGGACTCGATGCCGTGCTCGGCGTCGGTCCGGGTCTGCTCTTTCGTGAAGAAGGAGGGTGGTTCATCGCCGAGCCTGTTGCGATCAGATCCTCCATGTACGCCTCGGCTGACATGCCGGCCGGAAGAGCGCCCGGCATTCCGCCGAACAGGTTGCGCGCGTCGGCCTCGCCGAAGGGCAGCGGTCCGCGGCGAAGAGCGGGGCTTGCATACACCGGAGAGGCGGAGCAGGGAAGGTTGATGTCGACGCCGAAGGCCGAAGGAGGGCGTGGCGCCGGGCAGGGGAAGAGCATGTTCGGGTTGAATCCGCCGTCGAACTCCGGCGACGAGGAGTACCTCTGCGCCAGCAACCGACTCTCTGAAGCGGCGGCGAGATCGGCGAATCCGGCGAGCCGACGCTTAGCTCGGTCCCCAGTGATGGGTACGGTACGGCCATCAACGCCGAACGCCGCCGCCGCGCCGCTTCACCATCGCTTTGTTCTTTCGCCGCCTTCACCATCGCTTTCTCCTCTTGTCGGAGCTTCGCCCTCTCCTTCATGTCCCTCCGCTCGGCCGACGAGATCTGCCTGGTGTGCTCCCTCTTCTCCCACTCGGCCGAGGACATGCTCTCTGGCTTGGTCGGCGGCGCTCTCGGCTTCCTCGCCTTCTTTTCCGCCGGACCCTCGCCGAGGATCGATCTGGGTTGGACGAAACTCTTGGGCGGCATGTCGGGCGCGGTGATCGGCGGAGCTTCGGGGGTGGGGGAATGGGGAAGAAAGGCGGGAGGAGGAAGAAAAGGGCGGGGAGCTCGGCGAATTGGCAGGAGTGGTGCCTTCTCTCGTCGACAAAGCTGGCCCACGCCCGTTTTCGCTGAGTCCGGCGTTTCCAGGGCGTACCCGGGAACCTGGGTACGGACTGGATAGGCCAGATCAAAACACGCCGAAATCCGGACGAAAACAGGTCTTTGGATACACGACTTGGCCGATTTTCGACGTCCGGACGGACGTCCTGGGTAGGCGAGTGGAGATACTCTAACGATCATGGTCTAGTGTGAACAAAGACGAGACATACGAACAACACCTGCGCCTATCTTCCTTGACGGCGCTGTGATGACAATGTAGTAGAGATGATCAAGCTTCAGTAGGCCAGTTACGTCACACCATCTAAAATAGTACACTCTTATTAGCTATCCGTATCAGTACAAAACTACAACATACAAGAAAGACAGTGATTGATGTACAAAAATTGCATTGGCATGAATGAAGAGGAGAAAAAGAAGTAGGTAGAAGAGGAAGAAGTGCACTGTCCTTCCAAGGAACAGAGGCCACACACGAACTACGGAGCGGTCAGGGTCGCCTGCTCGATCTCTGTCCAAGTCAAAAACAGGCCATCGATCGACTCCTCTGTCGGCTGCCTGGCCGGCGCTAGTGTGAATTGCCATCCTTGCCCTTGTCCTCATCCTCGCCGTCGCTGCCGATGACCGCCGATGGGGGCGGGGACTCCGCCTCGTCTTCCACCGAATCGACCAGAGGTGGCGGGGGCGTCAGGTGGAAGGCCACGAACTGGGCGGCGGCGGGGTTGAAAGACCCGAACTTGGGCGTCGTCTCCACCCCGGAGAAGCTCCGCGCGTGGAACGAGAACGACGACGACGGCGACCCTCCTCCTCCGTCTTTCTCCTCCCCCTCCTCGCTCGCCGCGGCAGCAGAAGCTGCTGCAGCCGTCGCCCGCGGCAAGTTCTCGAGCGCGGCCACGCGCGCGCGCCGCCGCTTCCGCTCCGGCCGCTCCTCCTGGCCCACCGCCTCGCCGCCCGTGGGCGAAGCGCGCTTCTCGGGGGGCGGCGGGCGGGGAGGGGAGAGCTCCTCCGCCGGCGCCTCGGCCGCGGCCGCCGCCGCCGCCATTTCTCGGATCCGATCACCAGCCCGGGGCCGCGAGCGAGAGCTTCCAAGAAAGCCCGGGGATATTTCTCCTCCCCGCTGGCCCCGATCTGTCTGCGCGTGTGTGCGCGCTAGTGCGCCTCGCTCGGCACGCGTGGTGGGGGTTGCTCGGGTTGTCGCGCTCACATGGCCCCTCGGGCGCGCGGGGCTCACGTCACAAGGCACCGGCCTGTGCGCGCGCTGACGCCGCCGTGCGCGCCGAAAACGACCTGCCGTGGCTTTCTCTTGCGTACAATTTTCCTCCTAATTTTTGTCGCGGTGATCGACGACCTGCCGTGGGCTTCTCTTACTTTGGCCATGGGCTTCTCTTACTTTGGCCATTGGCAGCCAGCATACATGGTTGAAGCAAATTGAGGCTACTTTTAAGAGCACCCACGATGTGTGCCAAGCGGTGACTGACGAGTGACGACGATGCTATTCTGGTCCAGGGTACATCTGATCTTGCCATACGATTGGGTCCATATCTATGGAGTATGGACTACTCCCAATAATTGAAGTTCTAGTTTTGTCTTAAGTCAAACTATTTTAAGTTTGGTCAAGTTATAGCGAGACATGTCAACATATAGAGTACAATATATTTTCATATTACATATGTTGGACGTTGTAGATATTGACACATTTTACTTCAAATCGGGTTAAACTTAGCGAAGTTTGACTTAGAACGAACATAGAACTTTTATTTGGGTACTATAACAACACAAGATTAAAAATAAAGAGATGTTGTAGAAATTACAGCAAAAAATATGAAAGATATTTAGATTTATCGTGGTAAGCACGACCAATATGAGAAAAAACGAGTCCATGACTTGAGATGAGATGGATAGATTCTAGATTAAATCATAACGGGTTTAAATCTTGCTACATTAAGCGGGTTAGGAAGAGAGGAAAAAAATATTATATTATTGGTGAGGTTGAGTTGCATGGTTTATGCATATTGTGTTCATAGCATCTTCAGTGTGCCCCAATAAGCGGTGGCGTCGCCGAAGCTATATTTTGGGAGGAGGGGGGAGGGGGGGCAGATGTTGTCTTGCTTATGACGGAGAGTGCCCAAACAGCCATCCATCCCCATGCTAAAAACATAGACAGAGAGGAAGATACATAGAGGGGGAATGGGGGGACTGCAACATTCACTCTTCAGCGACGATAGCGTCGAGGAAGTCGTGTGGTCGAAAGTGCGGCCATGCTGAGAGGAGATGTCGTGCAGGCGAATGCCGACCGGAGGCGGCGACAGAGAGGTGGTGGTTTCTAAGGGACCCAGACATGGGCAGGGCAAGCGGGATGGCGATGCTCTCATATCAAACCAAGGGAAATACATATGCACAGTTTCATAAAAAAGATATTGCTGACAAAAATATGCATGCAATTATAGAACACGAAAACACTAGGTGAAAATGAAGCAAAAATAAAATTACTTCACCAAAAAAAAGTAAACAAGAAATGACAACTATTTGAGAACAAATCATAGTAGACATCTCTAGAATTCTCTATTCACCCACGACTATGATAGAAATATACATAGTCCGGAAACTAATATCAATATATTTGTTAGACTATATAGTGTAGATCTTTCTGCCAGAATATTTTAGAAAACTAAAGTAATCACTACCACATATCAATATAGGAATTATAAGTGTAAGTGCCAAAAAGATGGAGGCAGATTTCCCTAATTTTGTGTTTTCTGAGTCTAGGAGGATTTGATTAAGGAAATATTATTAAATGGCAATGTATAGACATAATTAAACAATTGTGATCCAAATAAAGCAAGCATATTTATATTGATAGATGCTAAATTACATATAGAAGCACATTATCTTAATTTTCAATGATATTGTTACATGGTTAATTTTCTTCCTAATAGAAACATATGAATTAGGATTGTAGATGTTTATGAAATGAGATGTAAAAAGGTAGAGAATGTGCTTTATTTTGCTAAGTGTAAAAAAGGAAATAGACTTGTTAGGACCAACCCATTGGGAGGATCCATGGATCCGAGGCCCGGCTTTAATCTCGGAATCAGCCCATAGAGCCTGTATCGACCAGATCAGGCCCATGGGAAAGGCCTAGGCTGGAGCAGAGCCCAGAACTGAACCGTCCCCTGTATATTGGGGCTGACGAGGAACTTAGGGTTTTGAGCCGTTCATTCTACGATATAGCGCCGCCATCTAGCGTCTCCCCTTTGATGGCCGCACTGGCGCGCTTCGGCATCCTCCTCGATGGGAGTATGGGAAAGCAGGGCCTACACATCTGTCGTGCGCTCGGAGGTAACAGTCCATACGCCGCCATCGTTACTCTCTCCGGCGGATCGGACAATGTGTTGTCCCCGTGCTCCACCTCGCCATACCTCCCTGGGTCCGCCACGATGCAGCTCCCCTGCGCTGGTCAGTAACTACAGATTCTGCATCATGTGTCTTGTCGGGCATGGTTTTGTTGGAGATATGCCCTAGAGACAATAATAAATGTAGTTATTATTATATCTTTGTGTTTATGATAAATGTTTACATTCATGCTATAATAGTATTAACAAGAAAACATTAATACTTGTGTGATTTGTAAACTTAATTTGAAGTCCCTAGTAAAGCCTCTATATAATACTAGCTTGTTGGTTAATAGATGATTGTGGTTTCTGTTGGAGATATGCCCAAGAGGCAATAATAAAGTGGTTATTATCATATCTTCATACTTATGATAAATGTTTACATACCATGCTATAATTGTATTAACCGGAAACATTAATACTTGTGTGATTTGTAAACATAAAAGAGTCCCTAGTAAAGCCTCTTGTTAAACTAGCTTGTTGGTTAATATATGATCATGGTTTCCTGATCATGAACATAGAGATGTTATTAACAACAGGGTCATATCATTAGGAGAATGATGTGATGGACATACTCCTATAGTTAAAGCGTAGCATAAAGATCAAGTCATTTAATATAGTTCATTTGCTATAAGCTTTTTGATACATAGTAACCTAATTCCTTCGACCATGAGTCATGTTAATCACCATCACTGGAAGGATGCTTTGATGACATCAAACACCACACCGTAACTAGGTGGCTATAAAGGCGGCATTGAGTGTTCGGAAAGTATGTGTTGAGGCACATGGATTAAGAGTGGGATTTGTCCATCCATATGACGGATAGATATACTCTGGGCCCTCTCGGTGGAATGTCATCCAATTAGCTTGCAAGCATGTGTCTGGCTCACAAGGGATCACATACCACGGGAACGAGAAAAGAGTACTTATCGGTAACGAGGTTGAACTAGGTATGCAGAGATACCGACGATCAAAACCTCGGATAAGTAAACTATCGTGAGACAAAGGGAAATTGGTATCGTATGTAAGTGGTTCATTCGATCGCAAAGTAATCGTAGAAATATGTGGGAGCCATATGAATTTCCAGATTCCTCTATTGGTTATTATTCGGAGAAGTGTCTCGATCATGTCCGCATAATTCACGAACCGTAGGGAGACACACTTAAGGATTCGATGTTGTTGAGTAGTTATGGAATGATGAGTAAGAGATCGAATGTTGTTCGGAGTCTCGGATGGGATCCGGGATATCACGAGGAGACCCGGAATGGTCCGGAGAATAAGATTCATATAAGGAAAGTCCCGTTTCGGAGTTGGGGGATAATTCCGGTGTTTTCATCGGGAATGTTCTAGAAGGTTCCGGAATGTCCAGCACTCCGGAGGGGAAGGGGTACATGAATGTGTCATTGCAAGTTGGAATGATTGCATCATGTACTAAGTGTCATCGCTGTTCCAAATAAAGGATTGATCGAATCCTAGTTTGAAAAGTCAAATAGCTAAATTGAAAAGTCAAACGACTAAATTTGGAAAGTGGAAAAGAAGAGGAGGAGGTGAAACCGAGTTGGGGAGGGAGTCCTCCTCCCCAAGCCGGTGCACCACCCAAGCCGAGTTGGGGAGGGACTCCACTCCCTCCCCTTGGCCGCCGGCCCCTCCACCTATATAAGGAGGGGCAGGGCTCCCTCCTAGCACACACAAGTTGACTCCCTCTAAACCTAAACCCTAGCCACAGCCTAGGGATCTCTCCCAAGCCGCCGAGTTAGAGCTTCTAATTGACCTAGCCGCCGGTTTAGCCCCTTCTAATTGGTGTGTCTAAACCCTATATCACCAAGACTCTCTCATAGTCCACCATAATCGCTCCGGCTTAAGGCGAAGCCTCAGAGATCTCCCTCTACTTAGGTACCACGCCGTCGTCTTGGGAATCGTGAGGAGAGTGCTACAACCTCCGCCTTGGAACAAGTGAGAGGAAGGTCTTCGTCAGTACCGAACGTGTGACCGATCATGCCAGCGCTTGGCAGCGCCGGAAGGATCGTCTACGCGATCTTGAGATCGGCAAGTGTACGATACATCACCCACGAGAATCTGCTCTCGTTAACCGCTTTGAATCTTCGAGGGTAAGTTCCTCTATCGACTCGTTGCTACAATCTAGTAGATAGATCTTGGCTTGTTTGTGTGCATGCGGTAGAAAATTTTTGTTTTCCATGCTACGAACCCCTACAGTGGTATCAAAGCCGTGTCTATATGTAGATCTGTTGCACGAGTAGAACACAATGGTCATTGTGGGCGTTGATGCTTTTATTGTCGATTGCTTCTTGTGTACTTTGCATCTTGCGGTATGTTGGGATGAAGCGGCCCGGGCTAACCTTACATGACATCGTTCATGAGACTTGCTCCACGCTTGACATGCAACTTGTATTGCATAAGTGGCTTTGCGGGTGCCTGTTTCTCCTAGCATAGTTAAGATCCAATTTACAACGGGTGATTAACAATACTAGTATCAATGTTGTGGTTCATATTCGTAAGTTAGAACGACACTTATTGAAAGCCCCAAACCACGTAAAATATGCAAAGAAAGTAGAGGCGTCTAACTTTGTTTTGCAGGGGTATGCAGTGATGTGATATGGCCATGATTGTGATTATATTTGATGTATGCAATGTTCCTTATTGTAAGTTGGCAACGGCGAAGCCATTTGGTTGTCTTTAATTTATGTTACGACCCGCGTGTCTATTCAAAGTAGTTGTAATAGTTGAAGCCGGTGGACGACAACCATGGAGAAGCGTCATTGACCTTGATGCAATGCCGGTGATGATGGAGATCATGTTCGTGCTAGAAGATGGAGATCGGAAGCACAAAGAAGAAAGGCCATATCATATCACATATTATGAATTGCATGTGATGTTAATCCTTTTATGCATCTTGTATTGCTTAGTTCACGTCGGTGGCATTATAAGATGATCCCTCAAGCACACAATTTCAAGTATTAAAGTGTTCATCCTTAGTAAGCACCGTTGCTAAAGCTCGTTGTTTCGAAGCACCACGTGATGATCGGGTGTGTTAGATTCTGCGAGTGTATACAACGTAAGCAAGCCAGATTTGCTTATGCGGAAGCTAAGGTTGATCTTGACGAGCCTAGCATGTACAGACATGGTCTCGGAACACGGATCACCGAAAGGTAAAGCATGAGTCATATAGTAGATATGATGAACATGTTGATTGTTCGCCATTGAAGTTGCATCAACTCTCGTGATGATCGGTTTTGATGTGGTGGATTTGGTTCGTGTGATCACTAAAACAATGTGAGGGATATTGTTTTGAGTGGGAGTTCAACGGCAATATGATTAAAAGTTGAACATTATTTATCATAAATTAAATCAAAGTGAATTTGCATAGTTGTTGTAGTCATTGGCATCCGTTTACCACCTTACGCTTAGTTATAATTGAGATGATAGAACTATATAATTCTGGTTTTGAAGTTTAAAAGTCCTATTGCAAACTTTCAGTAAGTTCCGGTTACTCCATGAAGTTTAATAATTAGTATTAAAACAAGAGTGGCAATTCCAAGTGTTAGTGTATGAGTATCATGTTTGTCTCCATGATTCTTGATATTCAAAGGATTGTCTTAATATCAAGGTTATCTAGGATCTGAAAGAGTTGTTTCAGAAACCATGATGTGGGGAAGATATTGTGATATCTGAAACGAAGTTTTGGTTGCAACATGATAGAGTATAATATGGCAAAAGTCATGTTCTCATATTTGATGAGAATTTGCAAAAGGTTGGAGACACTAGTTGTCCTAATCCTCCAAAAGGTTTTGGAGAGCAACATTATACTCGCGATTCACCGTTACAAGCTAAAAGTAGCTTGATCATGGATAAATCCATGATGAGGGTGAATATTTGATGTAGGTAAAATGTTTACTACACCAAGAGATTACTAAAGAAAGGAATTTGAAAGAACACCAAACACTTGATAATGGTGATCTACTTCAAAGTGCAAGTCCAAAGACATTGGTATTTAACTATACACGCTTTGGACTATGTGTCATATGTATGACTCCACTATTGATGTTGATAGATTCTTTCAAACATAAAAGGAAATACTGAAAGAGAATCTCATAAATATATGGCAGAAAAGAAAAGACTAGAATTGTCCAGCTTGAGTATATAGATGATATACGTGTTATGGCTATATTCTTTGCTTATTAAACAATGTGGTTCCTAAGTATTTGATACTGAATTTGTTGGTATGAATCGTCATACGAAACAACACAATTCATGAACTACAATGGCCTAAGTAACTAGCAAAAGAATATGTGATGATGTTTATCGAGAACAAATAAAGGGTTATTGTGTTGCTCGATAAACATCAAAGCTTGCCTTCAGGATTTGTTTTATCAGGTATTATGAGAACAAAAGGGTTGTTCAAATAATTTCCGTAATCCATAAAAGATGGATGATTCACAAATCTCGTTGGAGAAATCACATCCATAAAACTAGTGCTAAAAATGTCGAAAGACAAATTGATTGAAAGATCACTTAGCAAGTGACATCGCCGTTTAAATTATATTGGAAAGAAAACATGAAGAAACTCCATGTGGATGGAATTTTGGAGTCTTTTGATTTTTGATCAAATGACGCTTATGAAACTTTCCTAGAGATAATTAAAACTTCGTTCATAGGCTAAAAAGGAACGAATGACTAGCTTATTGGAACTTATACATATTGTTGTATGAAGTCCATTATGTGTAGTCAAGAGTGATGGATTTCAACTTCATATGCTTTCTCCGAAAATTTGAGTGAATATATGAATATTTACTTAATAAGGATGAAGTGTGAAATATTTGAAAAGTTCAAAGATTTTCAAGATGAAGTGCAAAATCATTGTAACAAGAATATAAATAGTTTATGATAAGATCATAAAGGAAGATATTTTACAAGTTTAGCATAATACCTAAGATTTAAGGAATCGTTCCATGGATTTACATTTTCCCGAAACACCATAAGAGTATGGAGCGTTCGTGATATGCAATTAAACCTTGTTTGACATGGTAAGATCGAAGGTGTAATTCATAAAACTGTCATTGTATTTTAAAGATTAAAAGCTTTAGAGATTACCGTTTTCCACTGAAAAGAGCTCCATCATAATCCGCTGAAATGACACCATATAAAGTTATGGTTTGGGATAAAACCCAAGTTGTCCTTTCTTAAACATTGGTATGCTATGCATAAAAAGGATGATTGCAACCAAAGTCGGATGAACCTGTCTTTGTATGTTATTTCGAATAACTGTTAAGTATTCCTCCATAAACACCGGAGTCAAAAGTGTTTGTCGCTTAGAACGTCAAATTTCTTTGAGAAGGAATTTTTCGTGAAAAGTTAAGTGGGAGGACAATAGAACTTTGATAAGGTTAAAAGAACCTTAGCTATATGTGCAGAGTTGCGCAGCGCCGAAAAGTGTTCCGGAGGCAGCAACAATGCTCATGGCTCACGTGCCTCAAAGGTTGTGGTTACAAAGGTCAAAGTTTCTATTGAAACAAGTAGGTCGGGTAAACAATCAAATACCAAGATTTGAAAGTTAAATCATTATTTGGCAATAATGATCTGACTACATACAAAGAAGCGATGATGGGCCCTGACTCCGTCAAATGGCTTGAAGCCATAAAATCCGTGATAGTTCCATATACGAGAGATCAAGCTTTGAACTTGAAAGACCCTCAGGAAAGGTACAAGACCTTACAGTCGTATTTGGATCTATAAAGAAATAGACATGGATGTTTCACATCTATGAAATAGTCGACATGTTGGGAAAGAGTTCACAACAATGTTCAAAGGTTGTATATGACAAGATTTGATCTTTCATAGCGATATTTAGTCTAGACGGATTAATGTAGCAACCACTACATATAATTTTGTTATATGGTAGTTGAATAAACAAAACAAATTCTTCTAATAGAAGGGTTACCTAGGACATGTGCGTGACACGGTCCAAAGGGTTTTGTTAATTCAAAGGATGCTAAATGCATATGCAAACTTCAATGATTGAAGTAAGCATTGCGGAGTTGGAATATTCACTATGATAAAACTGTTAAAGGAGTTTAAATTCGTCAGAGACAATGAAGATGCTTGCATTTGCAAGAAATTAAGTGGGAGCGCTAAGACATGTTTCTAATACATTATGTGGAAGACATATTGTTGATTGGAAATGATGTATCTTTTATTAACACAAAAT
Source organism: Avena longiglumis (assembly GCA_030063025.1). NCBI lineage: Eukaryota > Viridiplantae > Streptophyta > Magnoliopsida > Poales > Poaceae > Avena > Avena longiglumis. Next base: position 536,529,220 of record CP125974.1, on the reverse strand, counting down.
AAGAATTTCATCTCGATGAAAGGCTTAGGCAAAACCCAAATATTTGGCATTAATAGACGCTAATATGGTTGTGCCGAAAGTACATAGATGATGTATTGAATGAGTTCAATATAGAAACTACAAGAAAGGTTCTTGTCGAACAGAAAGGATTGAATGAGTTCAATATTGATGATATATTCAAGTGTATTGACACTTGGTAAGTGAAACAAAGATTCAAGTATAAATTGATACTTGATGTATGAAATCACAAAGAATATTTATATCAATCATACTGTGATATGTACAAATCCAGATATGTCGTATGCTCTAAATGTTATGAGCATATACCAGAATGATTCATAAGATGATCATTGGACAATAGTAAGGATATTCTTAAGATCTTTTGAAGAACTAAGAGTATATTATTTGTAGAAGTGACAAATAGATGGTTAGTTCATTGTAAAAGTACTACATTGATACTAGTTTTGTCACAAAGTACAAATTAAGTTTATCTCAATCTAAACTAAGGGTGGCACAATATAATGGAAAGTAAGTTCCATAATGGATTTGGATGAGTTCCAAAATTAAGACATTGTGACAGATACTACAACCAAAGGCTAAAGTATATGACTGCTATAATAGTAGGTAAACATGGAATTTGTGTCAAGTAGTTTGTTATCAAACTAGGTGTAGTTCATAGTGGCATAATACTATGAAGATATATTGTACGACAATATTATCAACATGTTTTAACCCCAAAGAACTAAAGGTCTCACCAAAGGACCAAATTTATACAAAGCCATCTCATTATAGAATGAGTGATGCGTAGAGACGCAAAGACATGCAATTACACACGGACCTGGAAGTGTCGATTAGAGATCGATTGACCACTAGCAATCGTGTACATACAACACCGGAAAGCCATAGGTGTTGAATACACAAAGGTTTGAAACTAGATTATTGACTCTAGTGCAAGTGGGAGACTGTTGGAGATATGCCCAAGAGGCAATAATAAAGTGGTTATTATCATATCTTCATACTTATGATAAATGTTTACATACCATGCTATAATTGTATTAACCGGAAACATTAATAATTGTGTTATTTGTAAACATAAAAGAGTCCCTAGTAAAGCCTCTTGTTAAACTAGCTTGTTGGTTAATATATGATCATGGTTTCCTGATCATGAACATAGAGATGTTATTAACAACAGGGTCATATCATTAGGAGAATGATGTGATGGACATACTCCTATAGTTAAAGCGTAGCATAAAGATCAAGTCATTTAATATAGTTCATTTGCTATAAGCTTTTTAATACATAGTAACCTAATTCCTTCGACCATGAGATCATGTTAATCACCATCACTGGAAGGATGCTTTGATGACATCAAACACCACACCGTAACTAGGTGGCTATAAAGGCGGCATTGAGTGTTTGGAAAGTATGTGTTGAGGCACATGGATCAAGAGTGGGATTTGTCCATCCATATGACGGATAGATATACTCTAGGCCCTCTCGGTGGAATGTCATCCAATTAGCTTGCAAGCATGTGACTGGCTCACAAGGGATCACATACCACGGGAACGAGAAAAGAGTACTTATCGGTAACGAGGTTGAACTAGGTATGCAGAGATACCGACGATCAAAACCTCGGATAAGTAAACTATCGTGAGACAAAGGGAAATTGGTATCGTATGTAAGTGGTTCATTCGATCGCAAAGTAATCGTAGAAATATGTGGGAGCCATATGAATTTCCAGATTCCTCTATTTGGTTATTGTTCGGAGAAGTGTCTCGATCATGTCCGCATAATTCACGAACCGTAGGGAGACACACTTAAGGATTCGATGTTGTTGAGTAGTTATGGAATGATGAGTAAGAGACCGAATGTTGTTCGGAGTCTCGGATGGGATTCGGGATATCACGAGGAGATCCGAAATGGTCCGGAGAATAAGATTCATATAAGGAAAGTCCCGTTTCGGAGTTGGGGGATGATTCCGGTGTTTTCATCGGGAATGTTCTAGAAGGTTCCGGAATGTCCGGACTTCAAGGGAAGGGTACATGAATGTGTCATTGCAAGTTGGAATGATTGCATCATGTACTAAGTGTCATCGCTGTTCCAAATAAAGGATTAATCGAATCCTAGTTTGAAAAGTCAAATAGCTAAATTGAAAAGTCAAACGGCTAAATTTGGAAAGTGGAAAAGAAGAGGAGGAGGTGAAACCGAGTTGGGGAGGGAGTCCTCCTCCCCAAGCTGGCACACCACCCAAGCCGAGTTGGGGAGGGAATCCACTCCCTCCCCTTGGTCGCCGGCCCCTCCACCTATATAAGGAGGGGCAGGGCTCCCTCCTAGCACACACAAGTTGACTCCCTCTAAACCTAAACCCTAGCCACAGCCTAGGGATCTCTCCCAAGCCGTCGAGTTAGAGCTTCTAATTGCCCTAGCTGCCGGTTTAGCCCCTTCTAATTGGTGTGTCTAAACCCTAGATCACCAAGACTCTCTCATAGTCCACCATACTCGCTCCGGCTTAAGGCGAAGCCCTGCGAGATCTCCCCTCTACTTCCGGTACCACGCCGTCGTGCTGCCGGAATCGCGAGGAGAGTGCTACAACCTCCGCTGCCTGCTGGAACAAGGGAGAGGAAGGTCTTCGTCGAGTACCGAACGTGTGACCGACTGCGGAAGCGCTGCCGGAACGCGGCGTCGGAAGGATCGTCTACGCGATCTTGAGATCGACAAGTGTACGACTACATCACCCACGAGAATCTGCTCTCGTTAACCGCTTTGAATCTTCGAGGGTAAGTTCCTCTATCGACTCGTTGCTACAATCTAGTACATAGATCTTGGCTTGTTTGTGTGCATGCGGTAGAAATTTTTTGATTTCCATGCTACGAACCCCTACAGTTTCCCTATCATGAACATTGAGATGTTATTAACAATAAGACCATATCGTTAGGAGAATGATATGGTCGACATACTCCTATAGATAAGCGTAGCATAAAGATCAAGTCATTTTAATAGTTCAATTGCTATATGCTTTCTGATACATAGTAATCTAATTCCTTCGACCATGAGATCATGCATATCACCTTTACCAGATGGATGCTTTGATGACATCAAACACCACACTGTAACTGGGTGGCTATAAAGGTGGCATTGAGTGTTCGGAAAGTATTGGTTGAAACACATGGATCAAGAGTGGGATTTGTCCATCCATATGACGGATAGATATACTTTGGGCCCTCTCGGTGAAATGTCATCCAATTAGATTGCAAGCATGTGACTGGCTCACAAGGGATCACATGTCACGAGAACGAGAAAATAGTACTTATCGGTAACGAGGTTGAACTAGGTATGCAGAGATACCGACGATCATAACCTCGGATAAGTAAACTATCGTGAGACAAAGGTAAATTGATATCGTATGTAAGTGGTTCATTCGATCGCAAAGTAATCGTAGAAATATGTGGGAGCCATATGAATTTCTAGGTTCCTCTATTGGTTATTGATCGGAGAAGTGTCTCGATCATGTCCGCATAATTCACGAACCGTAGGGAGACACACTTAAGGATTCGACGTTGTTTGAGTAGTTATGGAATGATGAGAAAGAGTATGAATGTTGTTCGGAGTCTCTAATGGGATTCGGGATATAACGAGGAGATCCGGAATGGTCCGGATAATAAGATTCATATAAGGAAAGTCCCGTTTCGGAGTTGGAGAATGGTTCCGGTGTTTTCATCGGGAATGTTCTAGAAGGTTCCGGAATGTCCGGCACTCCGGAGGGGAAGGGTACATGAATGTGTTATATCAATTTGGTATGATTGCATCATGTACTCGGTGTCATCGCTGAACAAAATAGAGGGTTTATTCAAATCCTAGTTTGAAAAGTCAAACGGCTAGTTTGAAAGTCAAACGGCAGTTTTTGGAAAGAGGAGGAGGTGGAACTGAGTTGGGAGGAGTTCCTCCTCCAACCGCTTGCCCACCTCAAGCCGAGTTAGGAGGGACTCCTCCCTCCCTTGCACCGGCCCCTCCACCTATATAAGGAGGGGCAGGGCTCCCTCCTAGAGACACACAAGATCCTCTCCTCCAAACCCTAGCCCCAAGCCGCGGCCGCCGCCGGCCCTAGGGCACTCGCCTCCGCCGCCTAGGTGAAACCCTAGCCGCCGGCCTAGCCCCCTCCTCGGCGTGTCTAAACCCTAGATCGTCGAGGGATTCTCTCATACTCCACCATACTGCCCGCTTTAAGGCGAAGCCTGAGATCTCCCTCTACTTCGGTACCACGCCAGTTGTCGAATCGCGAGGAGAGTGCTACAACCTCCATTTTCTTTGGAACAAGGGAGAGGAAGGTCTTCGTCGAAAACCGAACGTGTGACCATTGCGGAGCGCTGGAACGCTTGCGCAAACGATCGCCTATGTGATCTTGAGATCGGGAAGAGTACGACTACATCACCCACGAGAATCGCTCTCGTTAAACACTTTGGAATCTTCGAGGTGAGTTATTCCATCGACTCGTTGCTACAATCTAGTAGATAGATCTTGGCTTGTTTGTTTGTATGCGGTAGAAATTTTTGTTTTCCATGCTACGAAACCCTACAAAGGTATCGTAGTCGTGTCTATATGTAGATCTCACAGACGAGTAGAACACAATGGTCATTGTGGGCGTTGATGCTTTTATTGTCGATTGCTTCTTGTGTTCTTTGCATCTTGCGGTATGTTGGGATGAAGCGGCCCGGGCTAACCTTACATGACATCGTTCATGATACTTGCTCCACGCTTGACATGCAACTTGTATTGCATAAGTGGCTTTGCGGGTGCCTGTTTCTCCTAGCATAGTTAAGATCCAATTTACAACGGGTGATTAACAATACTAGTATCAATGTTGTGGTTCATGTTCGTAAGTTAGAACGACACTTATTGAAATCCCCAAACCACGTAAAACATGCAAAGAAAGTAGAGGCGTCTAACTTTGTTTTGCAGGGGTGTGCAGTGATGTGATATGGCCATGATTGTGATTATATTTGATGTATGCAATGTTCCTTATTGTAAGTTGGCAACCGGCAGGAGCCATATGGTTGTCTTTAATTTATATTAAGACCCGCGTGTCTATTCAAAGTAGTTGTAATAGTTGAAGCCGGTGGACGACAACCATGGAGAAGCGTCATTGACCTTGATGCAATGCCGGTGATGATGGTGATCATGTTCGTGCTAGAAGATGGAGATCGGAAGCACAAAGAAGAAAGGCCATATCATATCACATATTATGAATTGCATGTGATGTTAATCCTTTATGCATCTTGTATTGCTTAGTAGACGACGGTAGCATTATAAGATGATCCCTCATGCACATGAATTTCAAGTCATAAAGTGTTCACCCTTAGTTAGCACCGTTGCTAAATCTTGTTGTTTCGAAGCACCACGTGATGATCGGGCGTGTTAGATTACGCAAATGTATACAACGTGAGCAAGCCAGATTTGCTCATGCGGAAACTAAGGTTTGATCTTGATGAGCCTAGCATGTGCAGACATGGTCTCGGAACACGGATCACCGAAAGGTAAAGCATGAATCATATAGTAGATATGATGAACATGTCGATTGTTCGCCATTGAAACTATATCAACTCTCGTGATGATCGGTGTTGATGTGGTGGATTTGGTTCGTGTGATCACTAAAACAATGTGAGAGATATTTTTTTGAGTGGGAGTTCACCTAGATTAATTATATTATTAATTTGAACTCAATTTGTCATAAACTTAGTCTAAACTATTGCAAATATGTTGTAGATCAATGGCAGCCCCTACCATCAATTTTAATGCGTTCCTAGAGAAAGAAAAGTTGAAAAACAATGGAAGCAACTTCGCGGATTGGTTCCGCAATTTGAGGATTGTCCTCACAATGTAATTTGACCTATGTGCCGGATGCACTGGGTGACCCACCGCAATGATGCTCCGATGAAGTAAAGAACGTTTACCTCACTCTAAGACTCAAGATCTACATTTCAAAGGTGCTATCTTGTATTGTTTATAATCGGAGCTTCAGAAAAGGTTTGAGAATTCAGACCCATATGATATTGTCGAGGATCTCAAATTGATCTTTGAGACTCATGCGGCAATTGAAAGCTATGAGGCTTCTGAAAAGTTCTTTAACTGCAAGATGGAAGAGGGCAGCTCCGTCAGTGAGCATGTGCTTAAGATGTTTGGGCACGCAAACTTCAAAGCTTGGGTATAGTGATTCCTAATGCTTTGGGGATTTACCGCGTCCTCCAATCACTACCACCAAGTTACAAGAACTTTGTGATGAACTACAACATGCAAAACATGAACAAGACGTTGCGGGAACTCTTTGGCATGTTGAAATCAGAGAAGTGGAGATCAAGAAAGAGCACCAAGTGTTGTTGGTCAATAAGACCACCAAATTCAAGAAAGGCAAGTCTAAGCAGAAGGGACACTTCAATAAGGGTGGTAAGAAAGTTACCACGCCAACGAAGAAGACCAAGGCTGGACCTAAGCCCGACATCGAGTGCTTTACCGCAAGGGAGAAGGTCATCGAAGCGGAATTGCCCAAAGTACTTGGCGGATTTGAAGAACGACAACATCAAGAAGAAAGGTATATCCGATATACATGTTATTGATGTGTATCTCACTAGTACTGTAGTAGTGCCTAGGTATTTGATAATCGTCAGTTGCTCATATTTGTAACTCAAACAAAAAGTCTGAATAAACGAAAGCTAGCGAAGAACGAGGTGACGATGCGCGTGGGAAACGGATCAAAGGTTGATGTGATTGCGGTCGGCACGCTATCCCTTCATATACCATCGGGATTAGTTTTATACTTAAATAATTGTTATTTGGTGCCTGCGTTAAGCATGAACATTATATCGGGATCTTGTTTATTGCGAGACGGTTACTTGTTTAAGTCCGAGAATAATGGTTGTTCGATTTATATGAGTAATATGTTTTATGCACATGCACCTTTGATATATTGTCTATTCTTGTTGAATCTCGATAGTGGAAATACACATATTAATAACATTGAGGCTAAACGTTTGAAATCGAGCGATAACTCGACCTATATGTGGCACTGTCGTCTTGGTCACATTGGAGTGAAGCGTATGAAGAAACTCCATTCCGATGGACTTATTGAATCACTTGATTTCGAATCACTTGAAAGATGCGAAGCATGTATGATGGGTAAAATGACTAAGACTCCATTCTCTAGTATGATGGAGCAAGCTACGGACTTATTGGAAATCATACATACCGATGTATGTGGTCCAATGAGTGTAGCATCGCGCGGTGGTTATCGTTATGTTCTTACCTTCACGGATGACTTGAGTAGATATGGGTATATCTATTTCATGAAACATAAGTCCGAAACTTTCGAGAAGTTTAAGGAATTTCAAAGTGAGGTAGAAAATCAACGTAACAAGAAGATTAAATTTCTATGTTCTGATCGTGGAGGTGAATATCTAAGTTACGAGTTTGGCGAGCATTTGAAGAAATGCGAAATACTTTCACAATTGACACCGCCGGGAACACCACAGCGTAATGGTGTGTCCGAACGTCGTGATCGAACTCTCTTAGATATGGTTCGTTCTATGATGTCACTTACAGATTTACCGCTATCATTTTGGGGTTATGCATTAGAAACAGCCGCATTCACTTTAAATAGGGCACCATCTAAATCCGTTGAAACGACACCGTATGAATTATGGTTTGGAAAGAAACCTAGATTGTCGTTCCTTAAAGTTTGGGGATGCGAAGCCTATGTAAAGAAGTTACAAAGCTTGAACCCGGAAAATGCGTCTTCATTGATACCCAAAGGAAACTACTGGGTATACCTTCTATCATAGATCCAAGGCAAAATCTTCAGGTTGCAAGAATGGATCCTTTCTAGAGAAGGAATTTCTCTCGAAAGAAGTGACTGAAGGAAAGTAGAACTCGACGAGGTTGTCAAACCTTCTCTCGAATTGCGAGTAGCGCAAAGACCTAAGAAGTTCCTGTGGTGCCTGCACCAGTTAGAGAGGAAGCTAATGATGATGATCATGAAACTTCGGTTGAAGTTGCTACAGAACCTCGCTGGTCAACAAGAACTCGTACCACTCCATATTGGTATGATCCCTTTATGAGTGTCATGTTGGTGGACAACACCGATGACCCTGAGACATATGAGGAAGCGATGATGAGCCCAGATTCCAATAAATGGCAAGAAGCCATGAAATCCGAGATTGGATCCATGTACGAAAACCAAGTATGGACTTTGGTGGACTTACCGGATGGCCGAAGGTCATCGAGAACAAATGGATTTTCAAGAAGAAAAGATGTGATGGTAATGTTACTCTATAAAGCTCGACTTGTCGCAAAGGGTTTCACAAATTCAAGGAGTTGACTACGATGAGACTTTCTCACCAAGAGCGAAGCTAAAGTCTGTGAGGATTATGTTAGCAATCACGCATATTATGATTATGAGATATGGCGATGGATGTCAACAAGATTCCTCAATGGAGACATTGATGAAGAGTTGTATATGATGCAACCCAAAGGTTTTGTCGATCCTAAAGATGCTAACAAGGTATGAAAACTTCAACGGTCCATCTATCGATTGAAGCAAGCATCCCGGTTGGAATCAATGTTTTGATAAGGTGATCAAAAGTTTTGGTTTTATACAAACTTATGGAGAAGCTGTATTTACAAGAAAGTGGAGAAGAGCTCAGCATTCTTAATACTATATGTGACATATTGTTGATTGATGAATGATGTAGACCTTCTTAATAGTGTCAAGGAATATTTGAATAATAGTTTTTTCAAGGATCTTGGAGCAGCTATTAATATTAGGCAAAGATTTATAGAGATAGATTGAAAATATCATCATTGTCACAAAGTACATATTTGGACAAAGTTCTAAAGAGGTTTGGAATGGAAGATAGCAAGAAAGGGTTGCCCATGTTGCTCATATCGACCTTGAGTAAAACTCAAAGTCCGACATCGGTGAAGATAGAGAAAGGATGAGTAAGACTCCTATGCCTATGCCTCATGCATAGGATCTCTAATGTATGCCATGCTATGTACTAGACATTGCATATTGCATATGTTAGTTTAGCAGAACTATCAAAGTGATCCAGAGTGGATCATGGACATCATGTGATCAAAACATCCTTAACTTAAGAAGAACTAAGGATATGGTTCTTTCTTATGGAGGTGATGAACAACTCGTTGTTAATGGTTACACCGATGCTAGTTGGAACAATCCGATCCGGATGATTCTAAATAACTATTACATATTTATGAATTTATGAGTAATTAAAGGAGTGCAAAGCAAAGCGCGTTGCAGAGAGGCTTCACAAGAAGCGATATGGATGAAAGAGTTCATTACAGAGCTGGGTGTGGTTCCTAGTGCGCTGGACCCAATGTCTATCTACTGTGATAACATGGGCGCCATAGCCAATGCGCAAGAACCAAGGTCACACAAGAAGCTGAAGCACATCAAGCTACGTTCTCACGCTATTCGAGAACATATCCAAGATGGGGATATAAAGATTTGCAAAGTACACATAGATCTGAATGTGGCGGATCCATTGACTAAACCTCTCCCGAGGGCAAAACATGACCAGCACCAAACTGCCATGGGTGTTCGGTATATTACCATGTAATCTAGATTAGATGTGTTGGAGATATGCCCAAGAGGCAATAATAAAGTGGTTATTATCATATCTTCACACTTATGATAAATGTTTACATACCATGCTATAATTGTATTAACCGGAAACATTAATACTTGTGTGATTTGTAAACTAAAATAAGATTCCCTAGTAAAGCCTCTTGTTAAACTAGCTTGTTGGTTAATATATGATCATGGTTTCCTGGTCATGAACATAGAGATGTTATTAACAACAGGGTCATATCATTAGGAGAATGATGTGATGGACATACTCCTATAGATAAGCGTAGCATAAAGATCAAGTCATTTTAAATAGTTCAATTGCTATATGCTTTCTGATACATAGTAACCTAATTCCTTCGACCATGAGATCATGCATATCACCTTTGCCGGATGGATGCTTTGATGACATCAAACACCACACCGAATCGGGTGGCTATAAAGGTGGCATTAAGTGTTCGTAAAGTATTGGTTGAAACACATGGATCAAGAGTGGGATTTGTCCATCCGGATGACGGATAGATATACTCTGGGCCCTCTCTGGAATGTCATCCAATTAGCTTGCAAGCATGTGACTTGGTCACAAGGGATCACATATCACGAACGAGAAAATAGTACTTATCAAGAACGAGGTTGAACTAGGTATGCGGAGATACCGACGATCATAACCTCGGATAAGTAACATATCGTGAGACAAAGGGAAATTGGTATCGTATGTAAGTGGTTCATTCGATCGCAAAGTAATCGAGAAATATGTGGGAGCCATATGAATTTCCAGATTCCTCTATTGGTTATTGTTCGAGAAGTGTCTCGATCATGTCCACATAATTCACGAACCGTAGGAGACACACTTAAGGATTCGACGTTGTTTGAGTAGTTATGGTATTATGAGAAAGAGACCAATGTTGTTGAGTCTTGGATGGGATCCGGATATCACGAGGTGATCCGGAATGGTCCGAGAATAAGATTCATATAAGGAAAGTCCTTTGGAGTTCGGGAATGATTCCGTGTTTTCATCGAATGTTCTAGAAGGTTCCGGATTGTCCCAAGACCGGGGAGGGTACATGAATGTGTCATTACATATTGGAATGATTGCATCATGTACTAAGTGTTCTGCTGTCCCAAATAAAGGATTAAATTGAATCCTAAAACAGAAAAGTCAAATGTCCAGTTTGAAAGTCAAACGGCTAAAACAAGAAACTGTGGGAAACAAGCAAGAGGAGTTGAACCGACTTGGAGGAGGAGTTTTCCTCCAAGCCGTGGCCAGCCTAGGCCGAGTTGGGAGGGACTCTCCTCCCTCCTGGCCAGCCCCTCCCATCTATATAAGGAGGCAGGCTCCCTCCTAGCACACACAAGTTCCTATCTTCTACCTCCGTTTAGAGCCGCTTTGGTTTAGAGCTTCTAATTGCTTTAGCCAGCGGTTTAGAGCCTTCTAATTGGTTTAGAGCCTTCTAATTGGTGTGTCTAATTACTAGACCACTAATAGCCTCTCATAAGCTCCACCATACTCGCACCGGCTTAAGGCGGCCTCATGATCTCCTCTACTCCCAGGTACCACAGCCGGAATCGCGAGGAGAGTGCTACAACCTCCGCCTGCTGGAACAAGGGAGAGGAAGGTCTTCATCGAAAATCGAACGTGTGACCGACTACGGGAGCGCTGCCGAACGCAGCCGGAAGGATCGCTCACGATCTTGAGATCGGAAGTGTACGACTACATCACCCACGAGAATCGCTCTCGTTAACCGCTTTGGAATCTTCGAGGTAAGTTATTCCATCGACTCGTTGCTACAATCTAGTAGATAGATCTTGGCTTGTTTGTTTGTATGCGATAGAAAATTTTTGTTTTCCATGCTACGAACCCCTACAAGGGTATCAGAGCCGTGTCTATATGTAGATCTGTTGCACGAGTAGAACACAATGGTCATTGTGGGCGTTGATGCTTTTATTGTCGATTGTTTTTTGTGTACTTTGCATCTTGCGGTATGTTGGGATGAAGCGGCCCGGGCTAACCTTACATGACATCGTTCTTGAGACTTGCTCCACGCTTGACATGCAACTTGTATTGCATAAGTGGCTTTGCGGGTGCCTGTTTCTCCTAGCATAGTTAATATCCAATTTACAACGGGTGATTGACAATACTAGTATCAATGTTGTGGTTCTTGTTCGTAAGTTAGAACGACACTTATTAACAGCCCCAAACCACGTAAAACATGCAAAGAAAGTAGAGGCGTCTAACTTTGTTTTGCAGGGGTGTGTAGTGATGTGATATGGCCATGATTGTGATTATATATGATGTATGCAATGTTCCTTATTGTAAGTCGGCAACCGGCAGGAGCCATATGGTTGTCTTAAATTTCTGTTAAGACCCGCGTGTCTATTCAAAGTAGTTGTAATAGTTGAAGCCGGTGGACGACAACCATGGAGAAGCGTCATTGACCTTGATGCAATGCCGGTGATGATGGAGATCATGTTCGTGCTTGAAGATGGAGATCGGAAGCACAAGAAGAAAGGCCATATCATATCACATATTATGAATTGCATGTGATGTTAATCCTTTATGCATCTTGTATTGCTTAGTAAACGACGGTATCATTATAAGATGATCCCTCATGCACATGAATTTCAAGTCATAAAGTGTTCATCCTTAGTTAGCACCGTTGCTAAAGCTTGTTGTTTTGAAGCACCACGTGATGATCGGGTGTGTTAGATTCTGCAAGTGTATACAACGTGAGCAAGCCAGATTTGCTCATGCAGAAACTAAGGTTTGATCTTGACGAGCCTAGCATGCATGCATACGGCCTCGTGAACACGGATTACAAAGGTAGAGCATGAGTCATATAGTAGATATGATGAACATGTCGATTGTTCGCCATTGAAGCTATATCAACTCTCGTGATGATCGGTTTTGATGTGGTGGATTTGGTTCGTGTGATCGCTAAAACAATGTGAGGGATATTGTTTTGAGTGGGAGTTCACCTAGATTAATTTAATTATTAATTAGAACTCAATTTATCATAAACTAAATCAAAGTGAATTTGCATAGTTGTTGTAGTCATTGGCATCCGCTACCACCTTGCGCTTAGTTATAATTGAGATGATAGAACTATAGAATTCTGGTTAGTTACTTTACGAACTGGTATCGTATTGTTTTGAAGTGTTAATCTAAAGTTTAAAAGTCCTATTGCAAACTTTCAGTAAGTTCCGGTTACTCCATGAAGTTTAATAATTGGTATTAAAACAAGAGTAACAATTCCAAGTGTTAGTATATAAGTATCATGTTTGTCTCCATGATTCTTGATATTCAAAGGATTCTCCTAATATCAAGGTTATCTAGGATCTGAAAGAGTTGTTTCAGAAACCATGATGTGTGAAAGATATTGTGATATCTGAAACGAAGTTTTGGTTGCAACATGATAGAGTATAATATGGCAAAAGTCATGTTCTCATATTTGATGAGAATTTGCAAAAGGTTGGAGACACTAGTTATCCTAATCCTCCAAAAGTTTTTGGGAGAGCAACATTATACTCACAATTCACCATTACAAGTTAATAGTAGCTTGATCATGGATAATTCCATGATAAGGGTGAATATTTGATGTAGGTAAAATATTTACTACACCAAGAGATTACTAAAGAAAGGAATTTGAAAGAACACCAAGCATTTGATGATGGTGATCTACTTCAAAGTGCAAGTCCAAAGACATTGGTATTTAACTATACACGCTTTGGACTATGTGTCATATGAATGACTCCACTAATTGATGTTGATAGATTCTTTCAAACAGAAAAAGGAAATACTGAAAGAGAATCTCATAAATATATGGCAGAAAAGGAAAGACTAGAATTGTTCAGTTTAATTATATAGATGATATACATGTTATGGCTATATTCTTTGCTTATTAAACAATGTGGTTATTAAGTATTTGATACTGAATTTGTTGGTGTGAATCGTCATACAAAACAACACAATTCATGAACTACAGTGGCCTAAGTAATTAGCAAAAGAATATGTGATGATGTTCATCGAGAACAAATAAAGGGTTATTGTGTTGCTCGTTAAACATCAAAGCTTGCCTTCAAGATTTGTTTTATCAGGTGTTATGAGAACAAAAGGGTTGTTCAAATAATTGCCGTAATCCATAAAAGATGGATGATTCACAAATCTCGTTGGAAAAATCACATCCATAAAGCTAATGCTAAAAATGTCGAAAGACAAATTGATTGAAAGATCACTTAGGAAGTGACATCGCCGTTTAAATTATATTGGAAAGAAAACATGAAGAAACTCCATATGTATGGAATTTTGGAGTCTTTTGATTTTGATCAGATGACGCTTGTGAAACTTTCTTAGAGATAATTAAAACTTCGTTCATAGGCCAAAAGGGAACGAAAGACTAGATTATTGGAATTTGTACATATTGTTGTACGAAGTCCATTATGTGTAGTCAAGAGCGATGGATTTCAACTTCATATGCTTTCTCCGAAAATTTGAGTGAATATATGAATATTTACTTAATAAGGATGAAGTGTGAAACATTTGAAAAAGTTCAAGGACTTTCAAGATGAAGTGCAAAATCATTGTAACAAGAATATAAATAGTTTATGATAAGATCATAAAGGAAGATATTTGAGTTACAAGTTTAGCATAATACCTAAGATTTAAAGGAATCGTTCCGTGGATTTGCATTTTCCCGAAACACCATAAGAGTATGGAGTGTTCGAGATATGTAATTAAACCTTGTTTGACATGGTAAGATCGAAGGTGTAATTCATAAAACTGCCATTATATTTTAAAGATTAAAAGCTTTAGAGATTACCGTTTTTCCACTAAAAAAAAGGGGCTTCATCATAATCCGTTGAAATGACACCATATAAGGTTATGGTTTGGGATAAAACCCAAGTTGTCTTTTCTTAAACATTGGTATGCTATGCATAAGAAAGATGTGTGCAACCAAAGTCGGATGAACCTGTCTTTGTATGTTATTTTGAATAATCATAAGTATTCCTCCGTAACACCGTAGACAAAAGTGTTTGTCGCTTAGAACGTCAAGTTTCTTTGAGAAGGAATTTTTCGTGAAAAGTTAAGTGGGAGGACAATAGAACTTTGATAAGGTTAAAAGAACCTTAGCTATATGTGCAGAGTTGTAGCGCCGAAAAGTGTTTCGGAGGCAGCAACAATGCTCATGGCTCACGTGCCTCAAAGGTTGTGGTCACGGAGATCTAAGTTCCTATTGAAACAAGTAGATCGGGTAAACAATCAAATACCAAGATTTGAGGGTTGAATCATTATTTGAGAATAATGAACCGACTACATGCAAAGAAGCGATGATGGGCCCGACTCGCCAAATGGCTTGAAGCCATAAAATCCGTGATAGTTCCATACACGAGAAATCAAGTTTTGAACTTGAAGGACCCTCGAGAAAGGTGTAAGACCTTACAGTTGTGTTTGGATCTATAAATAAATAGACATGGATGTTGCACATCTATGAAATAGTCGACATGTTGGGAAAGAGTTCACAACAATGTTCAAAGGTTGACTATGACAAGATTTGATCTTTCATAGTGATATTTAGTCTAGACGGATTAATGTAGCAACCACTACATATAATTTGTTATATGGTAGTTGAATAAACAAAACAAGTTCTTCTAATAGAATCATTACCTAGTACGTGTGCATGACACGGTCCATAGGGTTTTGTGAAATTCAGAGGATGCTAAAAACATATGCAAACTTCAATGGTTGAAGTGAGCATCGCGGAGTTGGAATCTTCACTATGATGAAACTGTTAAAAGAGTTTAATTTCATCAGAGACAATGAAGATGCTTGCGTTTGCAAGAAATTAAGTGGGAGCGCTAAGACATATTTCTAATACATTATGTAGAAGACATATTGTTGATTGGAAGTGATGTATCTTTTTATTTAACACATATTAAGAATTTCATCCCGATGAAAGACTTAGGCAAAATCTAGATATTTGGCATCAATAGATGCTAATATGGTTGTGCCAGAAGTACATAGACGAGATATTGAATGAGTTCAATATAGAAACAACAAGAAAAGGTTCTTGTCACACAGAAAGGATTGAAAGAGTTCAATGTTGATGATATATTCAAGTGTATTGACATTTGATAAAGTGAAACAAATAATCAAGTATAGATTGATACTTGATGTATGAAATCACAAAGAGTATTTATATCAATCATACTGTGATATGTACAAATCCAGATATGTCCTATGCTCTAAATGTTGTGAGCATATACCAGAATGATTTATAAGATGATCATTGGACAATAGTAAGGATATTCTTATGATCTTTTGGAAGAACTAAGAGTATATTATTTGTAAAAGTGACAAATAGATAGTTAGTTCATTGTAAGAGTACTACATTGATACTAGCTTTGTCACAAAGTACAAATTAAGTTTATCTCAATCTAAACTAAGGGTGGCACAATATAATGGAAAGTGAGTTCCATAATGAATTTGGATGAGTTCCAAAGTTAAGACATTGTGACAGATACTACAACAAAAAGGCTAAGTATATGACTGCTATTATAGCAGTAAAAGAGGGCATTTGTGTCAAGTAGTTTGTTATCAAACTAGGCGTAGTTCACAGAGGGATAATACTATGAAGATATATTGTGCGACAATATTATCAACATGTTTTAACCCCAAAGAACTAAAGGTCACACCGAAAGACCAAATTTATACAAAGCCATCTCATTAGAGAATGAGTGATGCGTAGAGACGCAAATACATGCAATTACACGGACACGAAGTGTCGATCCGGAGATCAGTTGACCACTAGCAATCGTGTACATACAACACCGGAAAGCCATAGGTGTTGAATACACAAAGGTTTGAAACTAGATTATTGACTCTAGTGCAAGTGGGAGACTGTTGGAGATATGCCCAAGAGGCAATAATAAAGTGGTTATTATCATATCTTCACACTTATGATAAATGTTTACATACCATGCTATAATTGTATTAACCGGAAACATTAATACTTGTGTGATTTGTAAACTAAAATAAGAGTCCCTAGTAAAGCCTCTTGTTAAACTAGCTTGTTGGTTAATATATGATCATGGTTTCCTGGTCATGAACATAGAGATGTTATTAACAACAGGGTCATATCATTATGAGAATGATGTGATGGACATACTCCTATAGATAAGCGTAGCATAAAGATCAAGTCATTTTAAATAGTTCAATTGCTATATGCTTTCTGATACATAGTAACCTAATTCCTTCGACCATGAGATCATGCATATCACCTTTGCCGGATGGATGCTTTGATGACATCAAACACCACACCGTAACTGGGTGGCTATAAAGGTGGCATTAAGTGTTCGGAAAGTATTGGTTGAAACACATGGATCAAGAGTGGGATTTGTCCATCCAGATGACGGATAGATATACTCTGGGCCCTCTCGGTGGAATGTCATCCAATTAGCTTGCAAGCATGTGACTTGGTCACAAGGGATCACATATCACGGGAACGAGAAAAGAGTACTTATCAGTAACGAGGTTGAACTAGGTATGCGGAGATACCGACGATCATAACCTCGGATAAGTAACATATCGTGAGACAAAGGGAAATTGGTATCGTATGTAAGTGGTTCATTCGATCGCAAAGTAATCGTAGAAATATGTGGGAGCCATATGAATTTCCAGATTCCTCTATTGGTTATTGTTCGGAGAAGTGTCTCGATCATGTCCGCATAATTCACGAACCGTAGGGAGACACACTTAAGGATTCGACGTTGTTTGAGTAGTTATGGTATTATGAGAAAGAGACCGAATGTTGTTCGGAGTCTTGGATGGGATCCGGGATATCACGAGGTGATCCGGAATGGTCCGAATAATAAGATTCATATAAGGAAAGTCCCGCTTTGAGTTCGGGAATGATTACGTGTTTTCATCGAATGTTCTAGAAGGTTCCGGATTGTCCAAGACTGGGGGAGGGGTACATGAATGTGTCATTACATATTGGAATGTTTGCATCATGTACTAAGTGTTCTTGCTGTCCCAAATAAAGGATTAAATTGAATCCTAAAACAGAAAAGTCAAATGTCCAGTTTGAAAGTCAAACGGCTAAAACAAGAAACCGTGGGAAACAAGCAAGAGGAGTTGGAACGACTTGGAGGAGGAGTTTCTCTCCTCCAAGCCGGGCGCCCTAGGCCGAGTTGGGGAGGGACTCTCCTCCTCAAGGCCAGCCCCCTCCCATCTATATAAGGAGGGGCAAGGCTCCCCTCCTAGCACACACAAGTTCCTATCTTCTACCTCCGGTTTAGAGCCGCTTGGTTTAGAGCTTCTAATTGCTTTAGCCACGGTTTAGAGCCTTCTAATTGGTTTAGAGCCTTCTAATTGGTGTGTCTAATTACTAGACCACTAATAGCCTCTCTCATAAGCTCCACCATACTGCACCGGCATGAAGCCTGCATGATCTCCCTCTACTTCCTGACCACGCCAGTCTTGCCGGAATCGCGAGGAGTGCTACAACCTCCGCCGCTGGAACAAGGAGAGGAAGGTCTTCATCGAAATCAACGTGTGACCGACTACGGAGCGCTGCCGAACGCAGCCGGAAGGATCGCTCACGCGATCTTGAGATCGGAAGTGTACGACTACATCACCCACGAGAATCTGCTCTCGTTAACCGCTTTGGAATCTTCGAGGGTAAGTTATTCCATCGACTCGTTGCTACAATCTAGTAGATAGATCTTGGCTTGTTTGTTTGTATGCGATAGAAAATTTTTGTTTTCCATGCTACGAACCCCTACAAGATGACTCTAGTGCAAGTGGGAGACTGTTGGAGATATGCCCTAGAGGCAATAATAAATGTATTTATTATTATATCTTTGTGTTTATGATAAATGTTTACATTCATGCTATAATAGTATTAACAAGGAAATATTAATACTTGTGTGATTTGTAAACTTAATTTGAAGTCCCTAGTAAAGCCTCTATATAATACTAGCTTGTTGGTTAATAGATGATTGTGGTTTCCCTATCATGAACATTGAGATGTTATTAACAACAAGATCATATCGTTAGGAGAATGATATGGTGGACATACTCCTATAGATAAGCGTAGCATAAAGATCAAGTCATTTTAATAGTTCAATTGCTATATGCTTTCTGATACATAGTAATCTAATTCCTTCGACCATGAGATCATGCATATCACCTTTACCAGATGGATGCTTTGATGACATCAAACACCACACCGTGAATCGGGTGGCTATAAAGGTGGCATTGAGTGTTCGGAAAGTATTGGTTGAAACACATGGATCAAGAGTGGGATTTGTCCATCCATATGACGGATAGATATACTCTGGGCCCTCTCGGTGAAATGTCATCCAATTAGCTTGCAAGCATGTGACTGGCTCACAAGGGATCACATGTCACGGGAACGAGAAAAGAGTACTTATCGGTAACGAGTTTGAACTAGGTATGCAGAGATACCGACGATCATAACCTCGGATAAGTAAACTATCGTGAGACAAAGGGAAATTGATATCGTATGTAAGTGGTTCATTTGATCGCAAAGTAATCGTAGAAATATGTGGGAGCCATATGAATTTCCATATTCCTCTATTGGTTATTGATCGGAGAAGTGTCTCGATCATGTCCGCATAATTCACGAACCGTAGGGAGACACACTTAAGGATTCGGCGTTGTTTGAGTAGTTATGGAATGATGAGAAAGAGTCCGAATGTTGTTCGGAGTCTCGAATGGGATTCGGGATATCACGAGGAGATCCGGAATGGTCCGGAGAATAAGATTCATATAAGGAAAGTCCCGTTTTGGAGTTGGAGAATGGTTCCGGTGTTTTCATCGGGAATGTTCTAGAAGGTTCCGGAATGTCCGGCACTCCGGAGGGGAAGGGTACATGAATGTGTTATATCAAGTTGGTATGATTGCATCATGTACTCGGTGTCATCGCTGAACAAAATAGAGGGTTTATTCAAATCCTAGTTTGAAAAGTCAAACGGCTAGTTTGAAAGTCAAACGACAGTTTTTGAAAAGAGGAGGAGGAGTGGGAAACCGAGTTGGGGAGGAGTTCCCTCCTCCAACCGCCGGCCCACCTCCAAGCCGAGTTGGGGAGGGACTCCTCTCCCTCCCCTTGGCCAGCCGGCCCCTCCACCTATATAAGGAGGGGCAGGGCTCCCTCCTAGAGACACACAAGATCCTCTCCTCCAAACCCTAGCCCCAAGCCGCCGCCTCCATAGTCGCCGCCGGCCCTAGGGCACTCGCCGCCGCCGCCTAGGTGAAACCCTAGCCGCCGGCCTATCCCCCTCCTCGGCGTGTCTAAACCCTAGATCGTCGAGGGATTCTCTCATACTCCACCATACTCGCTCCGGCTTAAGGCGAAGCCCTGCGAGATCTCCCCTCTACTTCCGGTACCACGCCATTGTGCTGCCGGAATCGCGAGGAGAGTGCTACAACCTCCGCTGCCTGCTGGAACAAGGGAGAGGAAGGTCTTCGTCGAGTACCGAACGTGTGACCGACTGCGGGAGCGCTGCCGGAACGCAGCGTCGGAAGGATCGTCTACGCGATCTTGAGATCGGGAAGAGTACGACTACATCACCCACGAGAATCTGCTCTCGTTAAACACTTTGGAATCTTCGAGGGTGAGTTATTACATCGACTCGTTGCTACAATCTAGTAGATAGATCTTGTCTTGTTTGTTTGTATGCGATAGAAAATTTTTGTTTTCCATGCTACGAAACCCTACAGGTTTTTCTAGGTGGTAAATAGTGGTTTGACATGTTCATTCTTGTAAATTCTTTCTGATTGGACCAGGATAAATAAATCCTTTGGTGACGAAAGCTTCCCTGCACAAGTTTCACCCTTCCACGGCTCAGTTCTTCAATGGTATGGCAGCACAGTGTGGTGTTGTATATGTAGTTAGAGGCCATGTTGCTCCGTTTGATTTGATTTCATTGGGCTTAGATAGTAAAAATAATCTACTTTATGTGATGTGCTCTATAATTTTGTGTGGAACAAATTTTTGTAAATATTAGTTCGACTGCGTGTACTGTACACAAAATTAGTTGTAAATAAGTAAAGATTAATTTTTCTAACCGTAATGCGGAACTATTTTTGTAGTAATCACACATTGACAAAATAAGTTATAAATAAAATCCTGTCACTTCTCCTAAGTGTATTACATGTATGTGTTGCTTACCATTGTAATAATTATATGTTGATAGAACAACTTATAGAAAAAAACAAAAAAAAATTGTTTCACTGAGTGTAATCAATAGTTGTGTATAAGTATCTAATAAAAAGAGCATGGAACAGAGCATCAATGTGCAGGCATCATGTTGGGTTAAACATGATTTGAATAAACTCAGTGGTGTTGCTAAAGTATGGAGCGATAGGACTAATACAACGATATTGAATTAATGCGTGGTTTATTATCTACTAACAACATGGTGGACTAAAAATATAGAGATGTTAGAAATCCCACGAAAAGCAAAACATACAACCGTCTACTCGGTATTACATCCGTTCAATTTTGTTCTAAGAGTTTGGTACTGACAAGTGGGCTCCTCTATAGCCGCCTCGGATGTAGTCATTGCCATAATTCCTTTAGTTTCCAAGATAAATGAGATAGAAAGATAATTTTTATTTATTTTTGGATTTAGATAAACAACAAATAAAATGACTTGTAAATCAACATAAAGATGTCTTATGGAAGAAAAACGACCGTATTTGATGGTTTCGCTTGATCCATCTCTCATAAACATGATGGCACAAAATCGCTAGCAGAGACAACGAATCGCCATCGTTCCGAGCCTCGCCGAGCTCCATCAAAGACGCCACGAGCTCCGCCCCATCGGTCTCTACCTTCTTGCTAACCGAATCGAGCCGAGGTGCCCCGAGTCAAGCCCCAGGACCCCTTCTTCTCCGTCTCTTCCCGAGCGCCACCGTCGCCATTGGCGTCAACCCCGACCTCCTCCGGCCAAGAAGACCCCTCTGTGGCACCCGTGGTGAGCTCCTGGTCCTCCTGGACCACCCCACTATATCCCTCTCGCCTTGGTTCGGCTGCGCGTAGTATCTCTGTCGCTGCCGCCGCATAAGCTCGTCGTCGGTCGTCTCTGGTGACCCATAGCCAGTGGCGCCGCCACCTTATGGCTCCCCACAGCCTCGCGCGTATAGCACGCCCGCTCTCTCTGCTCAGAGCGCTTCCCCACGACCATCTCGTGCTCGACCTAGGAGGATCACCGTCGGGTGACGTTAGGCTGACATCACCATGACTCCAGCCCGCGGGTCAGCCTGGTCAAACCAGCCCAGATCCCACTTTGCCTGCGTGGCTTGTTGATGTGGCCTTGGGCCTACGGATGGCACCCGCCGGGTATGGAGGCGGGTATGGCACCTCCATACCCTCCTCCACCACCTCTCCCCGCCACCACCACCCGCATCCATACCCGCCGTCGGGTTCAGGTCTCTACCAGACCCGCCACCAAGCGGGTACCCACGACCCGACGGGTACCCGCCTTCTTGCGCCGCCGCCGCTCCCTTGCTGGTTCCTCCCTGCTGGCTGCCGCTTCCTCCCCTGTCGTTCGACGTCAAGTTTGGCACGCCGAGAAGGAAGCCAAGCCGATCCCCACTCCCATGGGGCGGGATCTCCAGCAAATCCCGGTCGTCACCTTGCTAGCGTGGTGGCGGGCGTGTGGGCGGCGCGCCTCGCTGGAGATGTTTGTCCCCGGATTCGCCGCCATCCTCAAGGTTCACTGGCTCGGCCTCCATGGCGCTCCTTGACTGCGTGGAGGATTGCAGCGCGGGAGCGGGAGAGGAGAGGAAGGCAGGGTGGGTGCAGGCGGCGGGCCAGTGTGGCTGTGCGGCTGCGGGGAGGCTTGCGGCAGCGACTGGGAGGCGAGGTGCGACTACGGGGTGCGGCCGTGCTGGCGTGCGTGCCGCATGCGTATGGGGGATTGCGGCGCGGGGGTGGGAATACGGGAGGGCTCAGGGCCTCGGGGGGCTCGGGGTCAGGCCGTTCGACCAGGGTTAGGGTTTGCCATGCACACTTACATGTGGGGCCTATGTAGAGTTGACGGCTCTGTGGGTTAAAGGGTATGGGTTTAGGACCTCCAGACCCGCACCCGCTAGACCCGATGGGTCTAAATATTTACCACTAAGTAGACCCATGGGTTTTATATTTAACCAAACCCTTCTTCATTTGATGCGGGTACCCACCGGGTTAACGGGTGACGGGTATCCATTGTCACCCGTACTTGGGCCTAGTAGTCAGCCTCGGGCCTAGTAGTCAGCCATATGCTAGTCGTCGGCGCCTTGGACGTTTCCTGTTGTGTCTGGCGGACTATCCTAAGCATTTCCCGCTAGATTGTCTAGCACTTGGGAATCATTACGAGAAGAGATTTCCAAAAGGGACAACCTCCTAAGAGCATCTGGTGCCATAACCATGGATTGTCTTGCGCACTACATGGACACAAAGAAGGCAAGCTGCCCTGTAATCTTATTTGATCACCCACCCTTTCACCCGCTACACTAAATAGCCCCTATGGCTCATACATGGAGTAAATGGAACCGTGGGTCACTCAATTTGTCTCGTACGTACACTTAAGTCACACATTTTTAAAACTAAACTAATCAGTTACTCAACTTGCAATTAGGTGTACCCGCAGTCACAAAACGGTCTACTGCCCGGTTTTCGTCAAAAAACCACACGCGCGTGACACGTGAGGTTGTTTTTTTGCAGAAAGCCCCGCCTATGTAATTATTATTTTCCCATGGACACCACTTTTTATTTCCTGTCCATGTACGTACCCGAGACTCTCCCATATCTGAGACATACACAGCGACATACATAGCCAGGACCCGTACGTGCCTGAATCGATTGCTCCGTCGCCGCTAGGGAGAAGACCACCGCTGGCCTAGGGGAGACGCCGGAGGCAGGGGGACGCCGGAGACAGGGGAAATGGCGGCGTCCGTCGAGGATCCTCGTCTCAGGCTGCTCCCATCGGCCTCCATGGAGGAGACCACAGCTGCGTCCATCGGGGATCCTAGTCTCAGGCTCGAGTGGCAGTCGACCCTCGTGCACGATACGTATATCTCCCCCAAAAAGCTAGGGTTTCTGCAGCTAGCCGCCACTGCTGTTCCTCGTAGGTGGTTCTGCAATTAGGATTGGTTAGGTGATTGTTAGGGAGGTTAGGCCTGCTGCTGTAATTAGGTTTGTTTCATCACTAGTTAGAACTGTTTGGAGGTTTTAGATTTGTTTTGGGAAGTTTTCCTTGCTGAATTTTGCTCGAATTGTCATGGTATAACTGAATTTTGTTCTGGTTCGTGTAGGTCTTGATTCAAGTAAATTCAGTGTTGAAGTTCATCATGGTGGTAACTTTGTTGGATCTGGCCATAGTATTAACTATATGGATGAGAAAAGCACTGTTTGGTTTGATAATTTGGAAAGAAATGCCTTCAATTATGAGACACTGCGTTGTATGATTGATCGGTTAGGATATGAACAGAGGTTATATGTTCTGGTGTCCTCCAGGAAAAACTCTAGATGAGTTGAAGGAGATTATTATGGACAAGCATTGCAAGATGATGGCAGAGGCATCCATACAGAGCAAGGTTCTTATGTTGTTTACTCACCATCCGGATAAGAATGAACAGCAGGTCAAAGATGAACTTTCCCATTGTGCAAATTCAGATAATTCTGATGAGGAAGAGGATTACGAGTGTGACTCAGATGAGGACCCTGCTTGGTATGGAAGTGACTATGATATGAAGGAAGATGATGATTTATTTGAAGATAATGTGGATGATTCGGAAGCTGATGACATGTTTGACAAGGGCAAAGAGAATGCCGCCCAACATGCACATATTCCCGGCTCCGATGATGTCAATGAAGCTGATTTGGAGCTACCTGCAGAAGATGACAGCGAGAAGAGTCACAAGAGTGATTCTGATGATGAGGAGTACAAGAAGAAGCAAAAGAAGAAACAAGTGGTCTATAAGTTCAAGCCATTTAACACTGAAGGTGACATGGTTAATCCTCAATTTAAAATATGCATGCTATTTGACTCTATGGAGGTTGTTAGGAAAGCAATGGCACAATATGCAGTCAATGAGAGAGTTCAGATTAGGAGGAGAAGGAATAACAAGAAAAGGTTTGAGGCTATTTGTGAAGGAAAAACACCCACAGGGGAGCCGTGTACCTGGAGATTTATTGCTGTGAAGTATAGTCAAACCGTGGATTTTCTAGTGAACTGTTATGTTGGAGAGCACATTTGTGAGAGAGTTTGGGATGTCAAGAAACTGACAGCACCTTTTTTAGCCTAGAAGTATGTTGAGATGTTTAGATACAATGATAGGATGTCACTAAAAACATTTGCAAGGAAAGTGAGGAAGAAATACAATATGGATGTTAGCACGTACAAACTTGGGAGAGCTAGGAAAGCAGCATTGACAATGGTACATGGCGATGAGATCAAGCAATTTTCATTGCTTTGGCAATATGGGCAGGAAATTCTTTCTTGAAATCTTCGGTCCTCTTTTTATGTACACCTTGAGCATGGTTTGTTTAGCACATGTTACATGATTTTGGCAGCATGTAAAATTGGTTGGTTGAAGGGTTGTCGACCAGTTATTTGTCTTGATGGAACTTTCATCAAGACAAAATATGGTGGTCAGTTACTCACTGTTGTAAGCATTGATGGCAATGATGCCATTTATCCAATTGCAATGGCACTGGTTGAGACAGAGTGCTACAGCTCATGGACATGGTTTCTTGCTACACTAAAGCAAGATTTGAACATTGTCAACACATCGGCCTTCACAATTATGAGTGATAAACAAAAGGTGTGTGCTTATTTTATTTGATATCAACCTTGTATATCACTTCATTCCAGTAGTTTAGAACAGAATTTAAAGGTGTGTGCTAATTCTGAACTTATTTCATTTGATTTGTGTGTCAAGGGCCTCATCAAAGGTGTGCAAGAACAGTTCCCTGTTGCGGAGCATAGGTTTTGTGTTAGTCACTTGTACCAGAATATACACCAAGTTCACAAGGGTGAAACAGTGAGGCAGCAACTATGGGCCTGTGCTAAATTAACCATGGTTGCATCATTTGAAAATAATATGGCAAAACTTACAGCAGATAATCCTGGAGCACATGCACTTGTGCAAGAGATGTCTCCAAACACTTGGTGTAGAGCATTTTTTAGTGATTTCTCAAAGTGTGACATTCTCTGAAACAATACATGCGATGTGTTCAATAGGTAATACATGTGTATGCTATATGGATCCAAATACTTGACAAATTTTTGAATTGTACTAATGTTTGCTATATTTTCCATTGTCGATTCATCTTAGATGCGAGAGAGCTTCCTGTAATGTCCATGTTCGAGAAAATTAGATCACAAATTCAACACAAGCAGTACACAAAGAGGAAGGAAGCAACTGAGAAAATGCCTGGGAATATAACTCCAAATATCAGAGACAAGTTGAGAAAAAATACAGAATTATCAAGAGATGTTGAAGTTTCTCCAACTACAGGCATGGTTTTTGGAGTGGAGTCACATGGCAGGGATTATGTGGTGGAACTTAACTTGAGAGAATGCACATGCAGAAGATGGCAGCTCACAGGTATACCTTGTAGCCATTCAATTGCTTGCATGAGGCCTGAAAGAATTATGTTAGAGAGGATGGTATCAAGCTGCTACTCTATGGCTACTTACATGCAAGCATATGGAGGCTAGATATTTCCTTTAAGAGATAAGGATGAGTGGGAACCTGTTGATGCAACTCCTATTTTGCCACCTCTATATGAAAAAGCTGCTAGAAGGAGGAAGAAAAATAGAAGGAAACACCTGGAGGAGAGCGAAAATGGCACTAGGTTGAGCAAGCATGGAGTTATAATGCATGGTGGATATTGCAAAGAAGCTGGCCATAACAGAACTGGTTGTAAACACCTAAAAGCTGCAATATTGAGAGAAATTTATGCATCAGAGGCACCAGAATTAAACACCCAACAAAAACCATCAGTGCGGCAAAAGGAGCATCCTGCACATCAGCCCTCAATGGAATCAAAAGGAAAAGGTCCTGCTACACAACTGGAAGCAAAAAGTATAAGCTCGAGAGGAAGGAAAAGAAAACAAAGTTCCAAGATGAGGGAGCATGTTGAGCAACTCATGGAGGCAGCAAGGAGGAAGAAATCAAAACAAGTAATAGATGAAAATGGTGGTATTGACTTCCCTGTGATTAGAACCGTAAGTGTGCTTCATGCTTTCTATATGTTTTCTTATTTCATGCCAAACCAGTGTCCTAATCTAAATTATTATGTCAACCTCATAGCATATTAATCAAAACCAAATGCGGCTAGAGCTAGATCCTCAACACATAGAGGATTCTATGGTGCACATTTTGGGACTTGAGGTAAATATAATATTAGTTTGTATCATTTTGTCAATATTTGAGTCTTCATTCCATAAATAGGCATATGACTGTTTATTTCATTATGGTAAATAGGGAGCAGCTACTGGAAATCCTTTAATTATGGAGGAAATGCCTGAAGAAAGTTATTTTATAGCAGAACATAGACACAATATACCTGCCGCGAGAGGGCCACTTGTCAACACATCCGGGAGAGCACTGAGAGCTACAGGTTCAAGTATGATCAAACACAAATTATTTTGTAGCACAAACTTACTCTAATTATTGTAATATCTTCTTGTATAGGAGAAACGGGGGCTAGTAAAGCAAGGGGAGCAAGAAAGGCTACAGGAACAAGGGGAGCAAAAGGATCAAGAGGAATAAGAAAAATATCACAAGAAAAGGCACGTCAAGAAGAGTTTGAGTCAACTCAAGGAGCTCCAAGAGATGATGCATGAGGAGCTCTAATTTGGATGTAGCACAAAATCATTGTGTACTAGTTGATATCAGAACTATCTTTTGGAGTGCTTTTGAACTGTTAAAATTGCTTGCATTGTATTAGGTATGTGATGTAAGACAAATATATTACGTACGAGTTATCAAAAATGGTGTATAATTGTGCCATCATGTGATGTCCAGTTTTTCCTGTTAAAATGGTGTATATTTATGCTTATATACTGTCCTAAATGATGTATATTTGTGCCAAAATGCCGTCCAGTTTTTAATGTCCAAAAAGCCCCAAAATTCTGGAAAAAATGTTGTCCAAAAAGCCCCCAAAAGCCCCAAAATTCTGGCCAAAATGCTGTCCAGTTTTAGCAGGGGGTTAACTGCAAAGTTTTCTGTTCAAACCAACCACATGGGTCACCCGCGTGCGGTTTTTTGGTGAAAACCGGGCAGCAGACCGTTTTGTGACCGTGGATGTACGCAATTGCAAGTTGAGTGACTGATTAGTTCAGTTTTGAAGATGTGTGACTTAAGTGCACATTCGGAACAAGTTGAATGACCCACGGCGCCATTTACTCCTCATACATGAGATTAGGCAAAGATGAGGGCGTAGCGGCAGGAGACGAGCGGGCCGGCAAACGGGCCAACGGCCCAAAATAGCTGTTGGCATAGGCAAAAAATAGCTGTCAGCATAGTAAATAGGCGTGACGGCGATGCGACGGCGTCAAGGCTACGCTGACAGCAAAGTCGTCGACATAGCTATTTTCCCTTTTGTCATTTAATACTAGAAAAATCATAACTAAATCATTCTAATTCAGAAAAATACATATAATATATCAAAATTTGCATCTATCTAACTAAACTCAAATATTACATATTTATATTGAACAAAATATGAAAAAATTACATATACTTTTATATAACACATTTTCCATTTTACGAGCGCCAAAAAATAGTGTTTTGTGAAGCAACCATCAAAATGCTCATTCAAAATGCTACCACCCCATTTTCCAAAAATACTACACCATCTTACATGGACAATGTAACAACCGGGATATCTCAAACCTTTCCATCCACCCCAGATAAAAAAGATAAATGTCTGCCGAATTGGTAAGAAGTGGATCCGATTTGCACTACAGACACATGATCTAATACTCCTGATTTTTTTAAAAAATCATTTTTAGACTCACAATATGATGTTTTTTCAGAGATACAATGCAAGTTTTGGCGAGGTTCATCATATCTTCATGCCCGCCGTTTTGACCATAGTTTGAAACGAGAAAATTTTGAAACAGACATAAGATATTCAAAAATTATCCGAATAATGTAAATCCTTTGAGTGATGTCATATTATGTGACATAGTTGCAAGGAAAAATATCAAACTTAGTAAATTGATTATCTCTCAAAAAAAACTTCACAAAATGACCTATTATGTTCGAGGTTTCCTAGCTTTCGGGTCAAATGACTAATGTTACGGCTATAATCAGGGCATGGTTTGTGATAAAGTGTCCACATTGTGCACGCATGTGCATAATGGGATGGAGAACAATATTGCAGGAGAAAGTTTTCCTTTTCGTCATACGAAAAATCCATTTTCTATTTTCCGAGCGCCAAAAACGGGGCATTTTGTGAACCAACCACCAAATGACAGTTTCAAAATAGTAACATCATATTTTTCAAAAATACTAGACCACCTTATATGGACAATGTCCCAACCGAGGTATCTCAAACCTTTCCGTCCACCCCTACCGAATCGTTAGGAAGCGGGTCCGGTTTGAACTATAGGTACATGATCTAATGCTCATGAATTTTTGAAAAAACCATTTTTAGACTCACAATATGATGTTTCTTCAGAGATACAATGCAATTTTTAGCAAGGCTCATCATATATCTTTATGCCCACCGTTCTGATCATAGTTTGAAATGGGAAAATTTTGAAACATGCATAAGAAATTCAAGAATGGTCTGAACAATGTAAGTCCTTCGCGTGGTGTCATATTATGTGACATAGTTGCAAATAAAAATACTAAACTTGGTAAATTGATTATGTCTCAAAAAAACTTCACAAAATGACCTATCATGTTCGAGGTTTCCTGACTTTCGGGTCAAATAACCAATGTTATGGCTAGAATCGGGGCATAGTTTGTGATACTATGCTCATATTGTGCACGCATGTGCATCATGGGATGGCGAACAATGTTGCATGAGGAAGTTTTCCTTTTTGTCGCACGGAAAATCCATTTTTAATTTTCCGAGCGCCAAAAACGGGGCATTTTGTGAAACAACCACCAAATGACAGTTTCAAATGTTGGAGATATGCCCAAGAGGTAATAATAAAGTGGTTATTATTATATATTTATGTAATGTTTGCATCCCATGCTATAATTGTATTAATAGGAAACATTAATACTTATATGTTTTGTAAACATAGAAGAGTCCCTAGTAAGCCTCTTGTTAAACTAGCTTGTTGATTAATAGATGATCATGGTTTTTGATCATGAACATTGGATGTTATTAATAACAAGAACATATCGTTAGGATAATGATGTGATGGACACACATCCAAAGTAAGCATAGCATAAGATCAAGTCATTAAGTTCGTTTTGCTTCAAGCTTTCAAATACATAGTAACATAATTGTTCGACCATGGGATCATGTTAATCACCAACACCAGATGAATACTTTTATGACATCAAACGCCACTTCGTAACCGAGTGATTATAAAGGTGTCATTAGGTATTCTAAAAGTATGAGTTGAAGAGCATGGATCAAGAATGGGATTTTTCCATCAAAATGACGGATAAATATGCTTTGGGCTCTCTCGGTGGAATGTCATCCAATTGGCTTACAAGCATGTGACTAGGTCACAAGGGATTTCATATCACAGTACGAGTAAAGTGTAATTATCGGTAACAAGGTTGAACTAGGCATGAAGATACCGATGATCGAACCTCGGATAAGTAAAGTATCGCGCAACAAAGAGAGTTGGTATCGTATGTTACTGGTTCTTTCAATCACGAAGTCATCGTTGAATATGTGGGATCCATTATGGATCTCCAAGTCTTGCTATTGGTTATTGATCGGAGAGGTGTCTCGATCATGTTTGCATAGTTCTCGAACTATAGGGTGACACGCTTAAAGTTTAATGTTGTTTAAGTAGATATGGAATGTGAGTTGAAGACCAAATGTTGTTCGGAGTCTCGGATTGGATCCAGGACATCAAGAGGAGTTCCAGAATGGTCCGGAGAATAAGATTATATAATGGAAGTCATCTTCCGGGGTTCAGAAAAGTTTTGGTGTTTTGACCGGTGCTTCTATAAGGTTCTACAGGCCCCCAGTGGGCCCACCACCCCGGGAGGGACCACTGATGAGTGCATATTTGCATCATATTTTAGATTATTATTTTGCATTGTATATGTAGGATCTTGGTATTTTACGGCGTTCGCACGCACTTTTTATGTCTATTTTCACCAGGATCAGGACAGATGATGGATCCGATGGACACAATTCTTGGACTAGTTATATTGGAGTGAAAAGGAGCCAAAAACTACGTAACTTGATTATTTGGGAAATATTAATAACACCAGAATAAAACACGAAGCAATTGAGGCTTATAGAAGGTTTAACGACCAACTATACGGCGGGAAAACTTTTTCGGCCGTATAGTTCCCGCCATATAGTTGGAGTCGACACCGCCTCCTCAAATAGTTTTACCCCGTGCAACTGGATCAGAGAGACGACATATAGAACACCCAAAAACTCCGAAACCTCACCTCTAGAAGGCATCTAGAGGGGGAACTTGCCCTAGGATCCATCTTCGCCCTAAGCAGATCTGGGAGGCCAAGGCATCGATCTCCATCTTCATCAACCGCTGCATCTTCATCACCACCATCATCTCCATCCATCCCATCTATATCTTGTTGTAATTCTTGCACTAGTTGTGGATTTATGCAAGTACTATTCATCGATAATCGTTTCCATTACCATTGCCATGATGTTGTTTGCCTCCATGTCTGCGTAGATCATTAGTTCTTGGGGAGATGGAGAAACCCTAGCATGAGATTAAAATAAGATAAAGTTTATTATGATATTCATTGTTGTGACCATGTGTTAGATTGTCTATATCTTGATGTTAGGAGAAGTCGACTCTCTCAATATTTGCCTCTTATGGGGACTTGATGTCGGGAACTACTTGTTGGTAGACAGAGGGATGTTATCACTTACAATGACTATAAAGCTATTGGTACTCCTTATGTATCGACTTAGGAATCGATAAAACTCACAATACACTATCCATGCCATGGGATACGTCATGTGAGATTATGTCCCTTAATAGCGTAGTAATTCAATTAATGTTGAATGTTGTCTACTATGGTTATGAGAATGATTTGAGCAGTGGTTGCTACCTCTTTGTCCAAATATGGAGTTCCTCCCACACATACATAGTTGAGAATGTTCATGATAATAATCTTTGCCTTAACTCTTTATAATGCTAGTTGCGTATACGCTAATCCCTGAGAACGCTTTTTCCCATTGAAATTTTGAGTCTCTTTTACATACACGATACTTATTTTCTGTATTCAGTTTTATTTACTTTACTCATTGTTCTCTTATATCAAAAATCCCAAAACACCTTTTTACACAATACTCGCATTTTATCTTGTCACTTAGAACTTTATTTAGCATTTCTAGTTTCAGTATTTATTTCAAGAATTCTTAGACTTCAGACTCCTACTCCCTGTGGGGTCGATATCATTATTTCGAAACTAGCTACAACCTATCTATGCACTTGCAGTCATCAAGCTATTTTCTAGCGTCGTTACCGGGGGAGCTAAGCGATATAGGTATTTTAGTTTTTGCTTATTTACTTTAGTTTTGTTAAGTTTTGTTTTAAGTTATAAGTTTCCACCAACATGATGGAGTTTAAGAATATGACTAGTGCTAACCCACTCAACCACTTTGGGAAGCCATATGATATTTATAAAAGATACAACTCCAACGATAAGACAAAGGGGTTTGAAATAAATCCTTTACTACTTGGTATTTTACACAAGAAGCAATTTACTGGAGATGAAGAAGATCATGATCCCTATGAGCATATTGCATGTTTCAAAGATATATGTGGCACGTTTCAATTAACGGGGTATACCTCTGATTAGGTAAGGGTTAAACTTTTTAGTCAAACTTTGACAATTACAACTCTCTCATGTTATAGATCTCTACCCTTAGAAGCCACTACTACTTGGGATAATTTAGCTTGAGAATTCCTATCTAAATATTACCCATTATCAAAATCCTTTGGAATCAGGCGTCTTATAATGACTTGGAGGAATCTTCCTAATGAAGGACTAGTAAGAGCTTATATAATATTTAAAAATTTACTTAGTCAATGTCCTCACCATGATTTTCCTGAATGGTATTTATTGCATATCTTTTATGGAGGTTTAATTGAACCTAATAAAATTGAACTAGACTCTTGCGTGAGATGAGCTTTTATGGATTTACCTATAACTAAAGCTTGGGCTTTACTTAAAAGAATTCGCGATCATAGATTTTCATGGAATTTTGGTCTAGGAAGTGAAGGAGGCACATAAATAGATCATGAATGTATTCACGACTATAATAAAAAGGCCATGTTAATGAACTATCTAAAGAGCTTTATTTATATTCAGATCTTGTGTTGCAAGTTGTTATAGATTTTATAGAACACAAGAAAGCTCCAAAATAGGGTTCAGCCAAGTATGATCCACCACCCGAACCTGAGAAGAAAAGAGAAGTTCAAGCAACATTGGCCTCCCTAGAACCAATGTATGAGATACCTTTCCCTAACACTGCACATGAGCATATTTTGGAATATGAATAGGTCAAGGCAGTACAGGAGGTAAAAGAAATGGAAAGTGTGCCAATAAATGAAGAACATCTGGATGAAACCAAAGATGAAGAGGTAACCAAGGAAGCAATCATGGCTATGTATGCACATTGTAACATAGTTGAACTTGATGAAGAGACTTCTATATTGGTTGAAGGTAAAATTAAGGTAAAAGATGTGGGTAAGCCTATTCTTCCCTGCATATTTAAAAAAACCTCGCATTACAGTTTATGTGACCTTGGCACTAAAGTTAATGTTATATCATATGACTTTTATTTAGAAATAAAAGAAGAGATAGCACCGGTGAAAGGGCATGTATGCCCCCATGTGTGGTTTTGGTAATTAATGACAATCTCTATGGACTAATGTGTAAATTGAGTTTCACTTGTAGGTTTGTCCATTGGCATTGCTTGGGCCATGTGTTGGTCTCAAGGTTGCAAGATGAAGAAATGTCCAAGGGCTTTGTACTCATTGGATTCATGAAGAAAGAAGGAGCTTGAAGGTTGATCAAGACATGTGCAAAGAGTTGCATCAAGATGGATCACCCTCAAGAAGGGATGATGATGGGCGAGCTCAAGATGCACCATCTCTAGAATATCTCAGGCTTGAAGCTTGCCATCCTCATGATCATGGGGTGATGAGGACAAGTTCAAAGAAGAGGTTCCCCCATGGAGTATGGGGGATCAATTCTCAACTCTTCATATTCATCAAGCAAGAGCTATCAAGAAAGGTGTTCCCACTATAGAAGAACAAGACGGTCCACGTCAAGTTCAAGTGGGATGCTCAAGGCAAAGGTATGTTCTTGATAGGGCTTTTCTTTTGCTGGTCTCGTGTTGTTAGTTGGGAGACCGGGTTTAGGATAGATAGTCATTCTATCAAGAGGGGCTCTCAATTGAGTGTCTCATTTGCATCATTTGAAGAGAGCTCAAACCTTTGCATTCATAGCATCATCTTTATTGGTTGTTATTTGGTTCTTTTCCATGAGAGGATCTAGAGCTTGTGGTCATCATCATAACAAGCTCTAGTTCATCAATTAAGGATTTCTCTTGCATATCTTATTGCGGTTTTTGATATTGCTAGTTTTCTGGCTCCACACCTTGGGGGATACTTCACATATATACTCATGGTATTTTCTCCCAAGGATTCTACTCATCGTTATCTTTCCAACAAAATTGGTTTCATCCCGTTTGGAGTTCGGATAGAAAAGTTATTGCATTTCTGGTTTTTTGGTTTCTGGAATTTCCCTGACAGGAAGTTCCGGCTCCTCATCGGAAGTTCCGCAAGGGAATTTTTGCCGCCGAAAGTTCCGGTGGAAGTTCCGGGTCTTCTTCCGCTCACGTTCAGTAACCTTCTATTTTGGATGTGCTATTTGACGAAACTTCAGTCGGATTTCCACCGGAAGTTCCGCTCCCACCGGAAGTTCCGGTCAGGGACCGGAAGTTCCTCTCAGGCCTAGTTGTCGCCGAAAGTTCCGGTTGAATTTCCGGCTCTTGTTCCGCTCATGTTCAGTAACCTTCTGTTTTGGTTGTGTCTATTTGACGGAACTTCTGTCGGAACTTCCACCGGAAGTTCCGGCGGAAGTTCCTACCTGGACTCACTTTTTTAGTTTCTCGCTCCGCAGTTTTGGACCGTTGGCTGTGTGCCAACGGAAATTCCGGCCTCCCACCGGAAGTTCCGGCCAGGAGTCGCGAATGCCCATAACGGGAAGATCTAGGAGCCCTTTAAAAGGGGCTCCTATTCCCCTTCGTGGGCAACTGCTCTTTTCTTGGTTCTTGGTTTTCTCTCTCTCTCCTCCATTGTTGACCTTGAAGAAGATTTCCCTCTCCCCTTTCCCTTCCTATGATTCTTGCATCTTTTGAGGGATTTGAGAGAGGAGATCTAGATCTACAATCCCCCCAAGTCAAATCCCTTCTTTGTGAAGGAATCATTGGGATCTAGATCTTGGAGAGTTTTATGTTCTCCTCTTGTGTTCTTCCTCCCTTATTCCCCCAATAGCTTTTGTATCTTTGTTGGAATTTGGAAGAGAAGGACTTGCCCTTGCATTTGGTGCATAGGTTTGAGTTCTCCTTGGAGATTCGGCGAGTTCAAGCTTGTGGGCTTGTTTCTCTTGGGTTCCTTGGAACCCTAGACGATTGTGTGGTTAGATTGTTGACCTTTTATGGTCTTGTGGCCTTTTGTGGCTTTGTTGTTGGGAGCCTCCAATTGAGTTGTGGAGTTAGCCCCAATCTTGTACGGGTTCGGTGACCGCCCTCAAGCGTCCCATAGTGGGGCAAGTGCCCGTTGTGGTGCGCACTTGGGAGAATAGGGTGAGCCTTTTCTGGCGTCGGTGAGTTGCGTGCTTCCACATCCGGGGTGAGGCCTTGCACTAGTAGAAAAAGAGGCTTCGGTTCGATTTAGAGTCTGACACTAGTCCCAATTTATTACCGGCCGGGACTAGTATGAGCACTAGTCCCGGTTCGTACCTTTTTAGTGGCCAGGAGACCGAGAAAACTCTAGTCCCAGGTCATTTCGGACCTTTAGTCCCGAGTCGTGATACGGTCCGGGACTAAAGGTGTGCAGGCGCGGGCAACACCCTTTAGTCCCGGGCCATGATACCGCCCGGGACTAAAGGGGTGACCCTTTAGTCCCGGGTCGTGATACGGCCCTGGACTAAAGGGGTGCGACGCTGGCAACTTAACATTGCTATAACTTTTGCGTACGATATCGAAAAAAAAGTACAACCTATCAAAATGTGTGGAAAAAATTTTGAGTTTGATTTTAACAGCCTTATTTGGATTACTCACATTTTTAGATTTTTAAAATTATAAATAATGGATTCCTCACATTTTTTGGTTCTTTTACATTTTTAAAATTTGAAAAGGGAAAAGGTTATTTAATTTTTTTATTATTTAGCAAGTTTTTATTCCATATTTTGATTCCTCACATTTTTCTAATAATAATGAATATATTATTTGTCGAATTTCGATCTACAAATTTAAAGATATTATTTATACCATATTAAATGAATAATGGCAAAAAAATGAATAAAATGTTATTTTATTTAGTTTTTTACTTTCATTATATTAAAATATTATTATTACTTATTTATTGTTGTTTACTAAAATAGTTGTTTGTAGTTTCAATAATAAAGATATATGGCATACTGATATGGGCTAATAGGATTGATACGATAGTGTTGACAACAAGGTACAAAAGGGCTTCGCGCAAGGACATCCGGATGGAACAGAGAAGTTAAGCGTGCCGAGGGTGGAGTAGTGCTAGGATGGGTGACCGAATGAGAAGTTTGACCATAATTGTAATTTGACCTCAGATTAAATATACTTAGTGCTAAAAATGTTCCAAGTGAGATGATTACGAGTCAAACAATTCAAAAGTTTAAGGAAAAAATCAAAAAAAAATTGAAAAAAAAATATTTAGTCCAGGGCTGTATTACGACCCGGGACTAAAGGTCATTCATCCCCCTGCAGCAAAAAACGCCCATATGGTGGCCCTCTAGTCCCGGGTTGTAACAAACTGGGACTATAAATAGGGGCCTTTAGTCCCGATTTCGCAGTCCCGGGTGCAAAACCGGGACTAAAGGCCCTTGCAAACCGGGAATATAGGCCCTTTTTCCACTAGTGTAGTGTGGCGTTGGGTGAGCATCGAGCCACCACTCCTCGAGGTGAGCCATTTGTGGTGTTCGGAGAGCATTGCTCCATCGCACCTCTTGAAGTGAACTTCGGGAAATAAATCTTCGTCTCCGCATCCATCGGTTATCTCTCAACCGAGCCCTTTACTTATGCACTTTACATTATGATATCCATCGTGCTTGAAGTATTTATATCTTGCTATCACCTTGTTGCTTGTATTGCTTAGCATAGGTTGTTGGTGCACTTAGGTA
Organism: Avena longiglumis; assembly: GCA_030063025.1. Classification (NCBI taxonomy): domain Eukaryota; kingdom Viridiplantae; phylum Streptophyta; class Magnoliopsida; order Poales; family Poaceae; genus Avena; species Avena longiglumis. The sequence goes on along the minus strand of CP125974.1, from coordinate 536,491,988 downwards.
AACTTAGTGGCTAGGTTTTGTGCTCAATAAATTAAACGTTAGTTTTATTCCGCATTTACTTGAGCCTAAACCGTAATAATTTTAAAAGCCTATTCACCCCCCTCTAGGCGACTTCCTTTGTACTTTCAACCGGCTACAATAGAAAATATTGATATGACAATCATGTTAGCCAATAAAAATCTTAGAATTCCAATGGGAGTAGTCGAAGATGCAACTGTCACAATTGGAAATAAAAATTTCCCTATTGATTTTGTAGTTGTTGATATGCCAATTGACACTCTTTGCCCAATCATATTTGGAAGAATTTTTTAGTGATATAGGTGCCACAGTCGACTTCAAAAAGGAGGTTGTATCCCTTAAGCTTGGGAAAGCGGAAAAAGAATTTCACTTTTCCAAATTTAAAGACAAACCTCTACATATACAAGAAAAGGAGAAAGAGAAGACTATCGAGGAGATGGCAGCTCTTTTCTTAAATAATCCAGATGGAGAAATAAATGAAAACCCAAATTGTCAAAAAATAATTATGGAGGACAGAACTTTAGAAAGTGAATTTGATTCATTTCACATTGAAGAACCTCCAACTGATTAAGCTTTTGAAGAGCCAAAAAAGAGAGGGGATGAAGAATTACCACCCCCAGAATTAAAAACTCTACCAGATAATATTAAGTATAGATTGTTAGATGATACTCCCTCCGTTCACTTTTACTTTGCGTTCTGGACTTTTCAATTTTTCCCCATTTACTTCGCGTTGTACTGTTGATTGTCTTTTATGCCCCCATGTTGGACTCTGATGCATTAAAGAGACTCCTCAAATCCCACGCCCTGGTTCCTTCACTTCGTACGCGTCCCTCTCCTCGCATGCGTGGGTAACGGCTAGCTTGGCCTTGTTTTCATTGCGACCAGCCATCCATGGTGGAGAGTGGCGACGCCGGGGATCGGGACCCGGACGAGGATGAAGAGCCCTGGTGCTTGGCAGGGGAGAGCCAGCAACTAGAATCGCTTTCTGATGTTGAGGCGTCCGCGCTCGAGCTCTGCGCATCCGTCTTCCATGGCGTGGCGCACACTGGTGACAGCATGCCGTCCCTAGGCGACAAGGAGCCCATGGTGATGCCTGGCCGCGAAGACAAGGACGTTGTCGTCCGCGAACTCAGTGAGGCAGACGCCATGCAGGCGGCACTGGTCGGAGCAGACGGCGGCGGTGGAGGCGACCTCGGCAAGACAGACGGTAAGTTTCTGCATGTCGCTGCATGTCCTTGTTTGTTCGTCACATTGCTTCTGGGTGGCCAATCATTGCATCCATTTTTTTGCATGGCCAATCACGTGTCCATGTCTTGCATGCAAGCAGATGGCTTCGTTGTTGACGGACTAACCACGACGGTGCGCCCAGGATCAGCGGTCCATGCAGATGGAAAAGAGCTTCATGAGGCGGCTCGTCTACCTGCTGTCTGCGGCACGGCGCAGCGCCGCGTCTCCGGAACAAGTGGTGTCTGGAGCGACGAGGATCTAAAGAGGATGGGGTACGAGTTCTTGGATGAAGCTGAAGAGATCGCTGGCTTTGAGGAGGAGGAGATGGAAGAGAGTTGGGATGCCATGTTTGCGGAGGAGGAGGCTGAAGACTATGGTGTGGCGTAGTATGTCCCCGACACGTTCGATGGCTCCATGCCGGTGGGCGAAGACGACGGATATCATGTCCGGGACACCGACGTCTCAATTCCGGTGAAGGAAGACATCGCCGTGGGGAAGTATGCCCCCGACTCGTTCGATGACTCGATGCCGGACTACGTGCGGCTAGACGACTTTTCCGAGGGCACCATGAGTAAGGTAATCATGCCAATGTTGGACATTTACATACCGCCTTACAAGAAGATCTATGAGTCCAACAAAAAGAGGAAGCTTAGATAAATTGCAAGGATGAAATGTTGTTGGATGACTTGTGTGTGATTTTTTGTATTGTTACAACTAAGAGAACTTGCTTGATGACTTGTGTGTGCTATGTTGTTCAATTTCGTTTAGTCATGATGTGAAATCTAGATAGATATTGCTCAAAGATTAGAACCATCTCACATTAAACTAAGCATTAAGTAAAAACTCTATGGCCTCATCCACAATAGCCCGATCACACTCTAACCTAATCGGCAATATACCAAGTCTTTGCAGAGCTAACTTCCTCATGTGAGGCACTTTATAGTGCTGGCTTCCTTTTAGCTTCAAAATCTCCCGCATGCAAGATTGTAGAGTAAGGAAGATCCTATTGGTCCTCTCTGCCGGGTACTGCTCATATGCCTGAAATACCTTGATCACTATTTCATCAATCGATCCTGGAAATAATTTGTGAAACAAGGACTGTAACGCAATAAAAAAACCCTAAGTCTAAGATATTAAGATCCGGTGAGTTTGGAGGCTGACAAACCAAACGAATGTCCCAACCATCCTCTTGGGCTGCTGCACAAAAAATAGGATCATCCACAAGAACATGTGTCCTAGCGTTATCCTGCTGTATGTAAATCGTCCGACCACGTTCTGCCACAGGCCATTTTGCCTTTATAGCCGGAAGAACCTTGTTCACCAACCAATCTCTACTAACATCCCTAGTTACGGAGGTGATAACCTTTGTCACCATTGTCCCCTTTAAACGGTTAGGACTGTCCTTTTTAGCTGCCTCTTCAAAAGTGAATGGCCATATGCCAATTTTACCATCAAATGTCTCGGTGCCATCAACTGCATATCGAGGCCTCGCCACGGCCGCGAGGAACATAACTTTTTCTATGTAATTCTTGTTTCGGGTGGTTCTTTCTGGCTCTTCCTCGTCAAGGGCTAGCTAGAAGTTCTGGCTCTTCCTAGTGCGGTAGAACCACTTTTCATCGATATGTATGATGTTATACATACCAACGAAGGTTGGATCTTCTGGCAAGCTAGCGGGATCAAACATATCTAGGCACCATTGAACTCTACGTCTCTTATTGTCATCAGTAAGAGTCGACTTGATAGCATTGGTGTGCCGTTTTAGCTTCCCCTCCTTCAAGCGCTTCCATAGGGTAGTTCTTGACATGTTCAATCTACTTGCCACATCTCCGAGTGTTGTTCTGTACCTACAAATAAAACAATGAACATAAAAAATGTGGCATGTAAAAATACATCAAATTACAGTAAGGTTCATGCCATCAAATGTATTCTACCTAGGCTCAATCTGTTTAAGTGCTTCAGGGTCGAAATGTATCCTCTTACGCCCACAGTTCTTCGGCCTCCTGCTCAACAATCCCTCAACACCTCCCTTTTTCTTCGCCTTGCTCCAAAAATCTTGCACAGTCCGTACGGGGCATTTGGCTATATGGGCTACTTCTTTCGTGACATTTTTGCCAAGACGACCTTCAAAACTCCTCTCTAATAGCATGCAGTATATGGTAATCTTTTGTTCGTCTGTCCATGGAGTGTACTTCCTTCTAGTTCTTCCTAATGAGATAAATAAACAAAAACAGAAATAAATATCCATCATCTATAAAACAAGAACAAAATTATATGAACAGAGAATTCTTACTCGGGCCACTGCTGTTGCCACCAGTTACGTCTGCTCCTCCCTCATTCTGCTCAACGTCTGCATGCATGCGAAAATAAAATAGTGATTGGTCATGCATAAACAAAGCCATGCAATGATTGGTCATACAGGAACTCACCATCTGCATGTGGATGATCGTCATGGCTCCCATGCTCTGCCGTCATGTTCAAGTCTAACCCGCCAATCCCTCGTTCAGCATGTCCAACATGCCCACGGCCACGCCCACGCCCACGCCCACGCCCGTGCCGGAGACTTGCCGGGTTTGGCTCTCCGTTCGGCTCCTCCGCGTGTCCGTCACTGCCGGCAGCATTCCATTTCGTAATCCACGCGTGTGCACGCCCAAGTCCGGCGAGGCCCAGTCTCCATCGACCCCGACCCCGACCTCGTGTGCCTCGCCCGCGGCCACCTCGCCCTGCTTCGCCTCCGTCGGGAACGCCATGGACGCCGTCACCTTGCCCAGCCTCGCCATCGGTAACGCCATGGCCGCCGTCACCTTGCCGAGCCTCGCCTTCCTCGGGAACGCCATGGCCAGCTTGAACGAATCTTGCGTCACCCAGTCGACTGCCTCGTCCAGCAGCTGCTCCTCGCCCTGCTACACCTCCGCCGGGAATGCCACGGCCAGCTGCGCCTCGACCGGCATTGCCTCGGCCAGCTGCGCCTCGATCAGCAAGACCAGCGCCACGTCCTGTGAGTCCAAGTCGCGTCCCGCGCCCACGTCCCACGCTACTGCTTCCTCCCGCTGCGTCCGCATCCGCTCCGTTGTCCTTCTCATGGCTGTCGTCGTCGCCATTATGGGCCTGCTCGGTTGGTGCTGAATAAACGAAAATGATTCAGTTCATCGAATAAACAAACAAAAGACTAAAACAAAAATCACGAGAGTATAACTTCAGCTTACCACCATCGTTCTCTTCAAACACGTAGACGTAGTTGAGGTCGAAAACATCCCCGGTGTACTCTTCATCGATCTCTTCCCAGTTGATCGGTTCATCCAGGTCGCCTTGCAAACTGATTTGTTCATCGGTGGCCATGACAGACAAGCATGAGAGAAGAAAGGAGAGGGAGAGGAAGGATTAGGAAATGGTTCTACTCTTTCACCGCGGCAATGCTTTATATGGAGAAATGGCGCTTTGAAGTTTCGCTCTGAAATTAGAATGGGAAAATGGCGCTTAACTTTCGAGTGATTGTGAAAAATTTCCAGCTAAACCAGCTTTGAGCTTACTCGTTTTAAACTAAAGAAAACATGGCAGTTCTCGCGCGCGCAAAGGAGAGAGCGGGAGGCGCGCAGACGCGCGCGAGGCAGAAAGAGCCAGCTGCGCGCGAGGCAGAAGGAGCAGCTGGCCGCAATAAATTGCAACGAAGGCCAAACGTCCACCCAATGCATGCATGCATGAATTTATGGCAGTGTCGCAGAGACCCAGGGGCAAATTAGACCAGTTTCTTCACAATTTAGCTCACCGGTTGCTTTTCTTGGTACGTGAGATTTGGCCAGAACGCGAAGTAAAAGTGAACGGAGGGAGTACTAATAAATTTCCTGTTATTATTAGTGCAAAACTTTTAGGGGAAGAAGAGGAACTCATGAAGGTACTAAAGGAGCACCGCAAGGCCTTTGGGTACTCAATGGAAGACTTGAAGGGCAAAAAGTCCCATGATAGCCTTCCATTGAATATTCAGGGAGGAAGGTGCTTAACCAGTTGCAGAATTTAATAGAAAATTAAAGCCTGAAATGAAGGAAGTGGTAAGAAAAGAAATAGTACGCCTACTTGATGCGGGTATAATTTATCATGTAAAATAAAGTGAATGGGTAAGTCATGTTCATTGTGTTCCTAAGAAAGACAGTTTTACTGTTGTTTCTAATAAAAACAATGAATTGATACCTACTAGAACTATTGTTGGACATAGGATGTGCATAGATTTCAGGAAATTAAATAAGGAGACTAGGAAAGATCATTATCCTTTACCGTTTATAGATCAAACTTTGGAGAGGTTAGCAAACCACACTCATTTTTGCTATTTGGGCGGATACTTTGGTCTTTCCCAAATAGTTGTTCATCCTGATGACCAACTTTCATGAGTCCTTATGGTTTACATGCTTACTGACGCATACCTTTTGGGTTATGTAATGCTCCAGCTACTTTTCAAAGATGCATGACTGCTATTTTCACAGATTTTATAGAACTAATAATGGAAGTATTTATGGATGATTTTTCTGTCTATGAAACTTTGTTTACTAGTTGCTTGGATAATATCAATAGAATCTTGCAGCGTTGCAAAGAAACCAATCTTGTCTTAAACTGGGAGAAGTGCCATTTTATGGTCAAAGAAGGCATAGTCTTTGAACATAAAGTATCAGGTAAGGGTATTAAAGTAGATAGGGCTAAAGTTGAAGCAATAGAGAGAATGCCACAACCAAGGGACGTAAAAGGTATAAGAAGTTTTCTTGGTCATGTAGGCTTTTATAGAAGTTTCATTAGGATTTTTTCTGGAATTTCTAAACCTTTGACTAATCTGTTGCAAAAGGAAGTAAGATTCAATTTTGATGATAAATGCCTTATCCCCTTTGATAAACTTAAATATGCTTTATCACGTGCTCCAATTATTAAACCACCTATATAGGATATGACTTTTGATTTAATATGTGAAGCTATTGATGATGTTGTAGGAGTAACTCTAGGGCAACACATAGGTCACAGATTTAATATTATACATCATGCTAGTATAACTCTCAATAGTGCTCAAAAGAATTATCCTTAGGAAGAAAGAGAACTCTTTGTTGTATTTTTCTCTTTGATAAGTTTCGTTCTTATATTGTTGATGTAAAAGTAAGAGTTTATACGGATCATGATGGTTTAAAAGAACTCCTCGAGAGGAAGATTCATAAGTTAAGACTGATCCGTTGGATCCTTTTACTTCAAGAATTTGAGTTGCAGATCATGCAGAGATAAGAAGCAAAGGTAGTGGATGCAACATCTATATTTTTCCAGCAAGACACTGATCTTATTGAGAGGAGATTTGGTCCTGGTGATTTCTGTTTTTGAGAATTATTATATGAACTAAAGTCAAATCCTCCCAAGAAAAGGAAGTCATTTTTGTTGCACGAGCTCGTCACTCCCGACTAAATAAATGGTAAGAGGGAGGTAAGTTTTCTAAACTTAAATAAGTGCCTTGTTTTCACAGTTTTGCTTTTAAAAATTCAACCTTTGAACTCCTCTTGTTTTTTTGAAGTTTTTGAGGGGTTTCTATAATTATACGGGTGCAACTATACGGCCAGAGAAAAATCTCCCGTCGTATAGTTGGTCGTTAAACGTTATGTATCCACCTCGCAAAATTATTTTCGAGAGCAATATCTATACGGCCGAAGAAAATTCTCCCGCCGTATAGTTGGTCGTCAAAGCTTCTATACCATCGACCCATTTTCGTTCTTATTTATATTTGCCAAAAAAGCTTTGTTGGTTCCTAGTCGGTAAACTAACCGACCCGAGCTCGAGATATTTGGAAATATATGCCTGGAACCAACTATACGGGCCGCGACCGTATAGTTGGTCGTTACGGAGTAGGACTCCTCCAAATCCGTGATTCGTTTTTCTAGTCGGTTTGGATTGTTTTCTTGGACGAGAATTTGGTGTTTCTCGCGAGTATTACCGAACTCTGACCCCTCTTATATACTACCCTTGTGTCTCTCTCTAATCATAATCAACAGGAACAAATCTACATGTTGTTCATACAAGAGGACACACCACATAGATCCACCAAGATCCAAGAGTCCAAGGAGAGGATCTCCTATGGAGATCGGAAGCAATAGCGAGTAAATCAAGGAGATCAATATCATCCCTTTGGAGTTCTTTGACGACGACAAGGAATGCCGAAAGAGGGAGTTGAAGGCCCTCGAGATGAAGATTGAAGAAATTAACAAGGAGGCGCCGGGGACACCCAGGCATCTTCGGTGGCTGCGAGTTTATCTTGATAAACTTGATGAATATATCAAGCAAACCACCAAAGAGGGTTTCACCATGAGTCTCAAGGCGATACAAACCCTCCAAAACAACAATGAGACCATTAAGGAACAAGTGAAAGTGATGTAGAAGAATAATCTTCTCTACATGCCGCGTATTAAAGAACCAGAGGAAATAAATCAATCCCTCTGTCTCGGGCTGGCCCATGAAGAGAAGATACCACGTGACATGGCACCACAGTGACCTTCAATAAAACACGGTATCAAATAATTGCGAGAGATTATTTGATCCTGCCTGGCTTAATTCCAAGCTTGGGAGATCTTTAAGACCTTGTAATCTATCTTACAAGTTTTTATTTCCATTCTAGTTTTGCATTAGTTCTAACTCATAAATAAAGTTTGCATCATTAGAATTCCCTTCAGAAATAGTTGATCCCTCCTATGAAATTCTGAGTTTATTATAATATATGGATCATTATTGAGTTTGAGTTTGTCTTATTGGATATATGAATGACTTTACTATGATTTTACTTGCACTTGATGATAGCAATAGGAGTCCTCCATACCATTGGTATTAATAGAACATATAAAGATAATTTGATCAATATGTTGTAGGTCAATGGTTGATTTACAAAAGGGAGAAATTATCTAATTCATTAAGATGAAAAAGAAAAACCTTGAACAAAGCAGAAATTATAAGTGCTATCAAATAGAGTGAGAACAAGTTTGAGGTAGAATACTCAAATTATAAAGATGCTTCATATATGTTTGGAATTTGATAATTGAGATTGTTAAACTTTGAAATTACTACATGAAGCGAAATATATGGCTAGCTCCTTTGCACAGCACTTAAACAAAAGTGTGAGCACAAATATATAGAGAAAAAGAAGAAAAGGGAGTGAATGTGCAAAGAGCAAATAGGCATATACCACTATATTGTAGTAAGACAAAGAGACGTTTGAGATTTTGAATCCCAAGTGAATATGTTAATCCTAAAAACACTTGGGACTACCTCACTAACTCATTCGGTTGAACCGAAAACTTTTACAACATGTTGAGAATAATCTTTTGTGAACTATTAATTGCTAAGGTGTGAAAGCCTGCTAATATTATTCGGATAGTTGGAGTAAGGAATGATTCATAAACTTATTTATATGTATCCTTTATGATAAACACATGCTGCAACTGCCTCATTTATTTTATCGACTTGGCTTCATGAACATGAGGATCACATTCATTAAGCTAAACTTGCTCGGGACGAGCAAGAGTCTAAGCTTGGGGAAGTTGATGAGTGCATATTTGCATTATGTTTTAGATTATTATTTTGCATTTTAGATGTAGGATCTTGGTATTTTACGGCATTCACACGCACTTTTTATGTCTATTTTCACTAGGATCAGGACAAATGATGGATCTGATAGACACAGTTCTTGGACCAGTTATATTGGAGTGAAAAGGAGCCAAAAACTACGTAAATTGCTTACTTGGGAAATATTAATAACACCAGAAGAAAACCCGAATCAATTGAGGCGTACAAAAGGTTTAACGGCCAACTATACGGCGGGAGAACTTTTCCAGCCGTATAGTTCCTGCCGTATAGTTGGCGCTGACACCGCCTCCTCAAATAGTTTCACCCAGTGCAACTGGGTCGGAGAGACGACATACAGAACACCCAGAAATTGCCGAAACCTCACCTACATAAGGCATCTGGAGGGGGAACTTGCCCTAGGGATCCATCTTCGCCCTAAGCAGATCTGGGAGGCCAAGACATCGGTCTCCATCTTCATCAACCGCTACATCTTCATCACCACCATCATCTCCATTCATCACATCTAGATCTTATTGTAATTCTTGCACTAGTTGTGGATTTATACAAGTACTATTCATCGATAATCGTTTCTATTACCATTGCCATGATGATGTTTGCCTCTATGTCTAAGTAGATCATTGGTTCTTGGGGAGATAGAGAAACCCTACCATGCGATTGAAATAATATAAAGCTGTTATCGCCATATTTTGGCCTACGAAGGAGATGGGCCGTGATCAAGATGGGCTTAGAAGATACATATATTCAACGTGTTGTTGGATCGGCCTAGTGCGTAGATTTGGGCTGAATTGCCCGTGTATCTTGTATCATAGTAGGTTTTGTTTCAGTTTAGGTTCCGTTTCAGTTTAGGTAAAGATAGAGTTGTAAAGTTACTCCAAAAGTAGAGAGTCTCCGGACTATAAATATGTACCTAAGGTTATCGAAAAAGGAGGACAATCACGTTCACAACAAACACAATCTCGGCGCATCGCCACCCCTGGTTTCTAGGGTTTTTTCTCGGGTAAGTGCCATGCTGCCTAGATCGCGTCTTGCGATCTAGGCAGTATCTACTTATGCGTTGTCCGGTGTTACTCGTACTGAAGCCTTTTTGATGGCGAGTAACACCTTTATCATAGATTTGTTAGGGCTAGCATCGGTACTTTTTACTACGATTGCTTTGTTATGCTACCTCTAGCTATCTCACCGCTTTTGCACCTTTTCCCGGGTGTGAAGGTGGCATCTTGCTTGATTTCTATTTAGCCGATTCGATCCGTTATAGTTGTGCCTTGTTCGTCAAGGTTTAGTTTAATATCTACGTGGTTTGGCCTTGCAAATGGGTTGAACGATCCAGTTGTGCGTAAGGATGTGGTTTATTCGGTCTAGAAGGGATGTTCCGGTGATTAACTCCGTGTTGATTGTTAGGCCTCCTCTAGGGTTGATATTCTTCATCTTTCGCATATACCAGGCTCAATTACGTGTAGGACGTTCCGGTCACGTGGTGAAAACACTAAACTGTCGTAGATCGATTCAGCTTATAGTGATCAAGCAAAAACCCATGTTATCATAGATCTAATGCATAACCATGGGTTAATCGGCTCTGAAAGCCGATTTGAAGGGAAACCTGGGAGCCGGTCACGGCTCGAATTTTACGTATACTTGTTTACCATGCAGGAAACCAATCGGAGCAATCCATCACCTTCGACCGGTATAGGTCGGTGGCACGCCTCGAACCAAGGCAGACGCGTGCGTGCGGAAGCTTTATGGGCCGTTGACCGAGGGACCGGGCCCACCAGCTCTGGAGCCTCCGGCTCTTTCGTGTTCGTCGCTACCACGGTGAGTTTTGACAGCAACACATTCGCACGCCGGTGGGACATTCAACACCGTCTACATCAATGTCCGACTGCGATGGAGAACAGGCCATCACGTCTGACGAGCTTCTGCTGAGCACAAAGCGGTATGACGAGATCAAAGGCTCTTGAAGCCGACCTCATCGGCTCTTCGAGAGGACCCGACGCTGCGTGGCATCAAATGGAAGGATTCTCCGAGGGTGCTCTCGATGAAGTGGATCTGCATGCTCTTCGGAGGAACGCCTGTGGCTCTGACAGAGGTCAACTACATGGTGGCTCATTCTGCACCGCCACTCGAGAGCCCAGTGAACGCTTTCGAGGGTCGCGTTCGCGTAGTCCAGAGATCATGAAACATCGGTACTCTCCGTTGGGGCCCACTTTAGGGACCCACCAAGGAGAAAGACCGCTCCACCGAGCCACAACCGCCATTCACACTCGCAGCTCGAGCCGCCGGGATCAGCGGCATACATTGTCTACAAGGCCGAGGCGATCCGTGATTGCCAATTCTGCTCGAGCCACCCAAGGAGATCCTGACGGTATATATGCGCCTACGTGCGGATTGCAACAACTTTGGCGCGCACCAGATCGCAACCCAGGAGTGTCCGCGGCGGGGTTCCCCTGCAGGATCTTCGAGCAGCGTTCTGGAGCAGCGATGTCTGGGATGGACGCTGACAAGCAGGCGTGGCTAGCCAAGTATGCCACTGGAACAAGCCATGAGAATCTAGCCCCTGCAGCTCAAGCAGTGGACCAAATCACTACCATCCTGAGATCGGTTCGGCCCGTGCGAAAAGGCGCTGTCGGCTACTCAAAGCCGTACCCCAACGAGTTTGATCTGATTCCACTGCCGCCCAAATATAAGCTCCACGAGTTCTCAAGATTCAGGTCGAGGGGTCAAGCTCGATCGAGCACGTGGCGATACAGCACAGCTAGACATGATTTGACATCGGATCAAATGCGCGTGAGATTTTTGCACAATCTCTAAGGACCAGCCTTGGTGGTACACCTCGTGCCACTGATTCAATTCGCACTGGAAGCAACTAGAAGAACAGTTCCACATCCGGTACCATTCAGAGGCTCACGAGGTGGCATTGCGGACTGGCGCCGTCTGACGAAGCGGGGAAAGCGGCGAATACATCCAGCGCTTCAGGACCGTCAAGAACAGATGTTACTCGGCTCGTTTAACTGAGAAGGAAGCAATCGAGCTGGCAGTGTTGGGTCTCTTAGCACCCATCAAGGATCTGGCTTTCCAAGTGGAGTACAACTCATTGGCGCACATGGCCCAGAAACTGACGATGTATGAACAGCGCCACCCTGAGTTATACCAAGACAGGTTCAAGCGGCCCGTAAGCCTGGTCGTTACAGAAGAAGATGATCCTACACAAGACCAGGAGGTGGCCGTGGCTGAGTGGGCTCGGCGGACCACATGTCCTGCAAGTGGGTGAAGCGCAAGGGCCTTTAAAGGTTCGACTTGATGTGAGCAAAGCCGGCGGATATTCGATTCTTCTTTGAAAGAAAGCGGTGAGGTTACCGAAGGCCACAAAATCCCTTTCGCCAGAAATGAACGGGAGACCATACTGCAAGTGGCATCATTCGTTCACCCACACCACCAATGATTGCAAAGAGCTGCGTCGCCAAATCCAGATGGCAATAGAACAAGGCCGCCTGATCCTCGGGCAGTTCGCCATGAAAGTGGACACGAACCCGTTCCCCGGCGTCAACATGATAGAACTCAGTCGCTCCGCGAGGCGTCAACTGGACTTTTCGTTCGGTGTTAATATGGCAGGATCTGGGTACCACCATGACACGTACAAGGAGGAAGGTGGTCACTCTCGGGGCAAAGAGAGAGAAGGCTGGTCCACGCGACCGGCCCAGCCACAATGACGGGCGATACTTAACAGAGGAACAGGTGAGGAGGGTGCGGTATCAGAAGCCACATTCCACGCATCTCCTTAATAAGTATGAGCGTCAGCATGATCAAAGGCGCCAGCACGGTGGAGGCAATGAAGGATACGGGCACCTCGCCAGGAGACCGCCCAAAGAGAAGGAAGGCGCAGACAAACATTGGGATTGCCCCTTCTTCAAGCATTGCTGGGACGTGGGAATGAGCCGATTGCCTACAGCCGACAACTGCCCAGAATGTGGACAACAAAAGGAGGGCACGAGGCCAGTATCGGTGTTCGAACGTCTAGGGCCTCTCTAATCTCAGAGCCGTCCCAGGGAGTCCGCTCGATCAAAGGGCCTTGAAAGGCCCAGGGGTGACAACGAAGAAGACAGGTTTCACCGTCCAAGGTGGTGCCCCGATGGACTCAGACACACCCAGAAGCGTAGAGTGCAACGGCTGCGTAACTTGGAGGAAGCTGAAGCGCAGTATCTCCACGCTCTAAAGAAAGCGCGACCTGATCTGGCCGTCAAAGTAAGGCAGACTACGGAGACGGAGGGCCGCGCGACGAGGAAGGAGTGGCGCCCCAAACCAATAAAAGCCGATGCACAGGCATCGGCTGGCTCGCTATGGTGTTCGTACTCCGTGATTCTGCGCGCCACGAACCAATGTGCTACCGATGTACGGTTGGCTGCGGTCCACGGCGGTTATCTTTGAGAAGCCACGAGAAGGGTTACAAACATCGAAAGCTACAGACTGCGGGCTACATCAATGGACAACCGTCGGCAAGATGTTGGTGGACACCGGAGCGGTCAATATCATGCCATACTCCATGCTACGACGTTTGGGGCGCTCCACTGCAGACTGATCAAAACCAACGTCACGTTAAGCGACTTCAGCGGCGGTCTTGAACGCAAGGCGTTACGAGCGTGGAACTGACGGTGGGCAGGAAAACAATACCCACGTCATTTTAAATCGTGAACAGCAAAAGTACCTCGCCGTCTTGCTAGGAAGGATTGGATCCACGCTAATCGCTGCATTCCATCCACGATGCACGATGCTAATGTCTGATGGGACGGATATGAAGTGGAGGTCGTCCATGCGAGCGATTCTATCGAGGTTTCCATTCTGGCATGAACGTCGGGAAGCGAAGACCAAGAGCCGATCTGGAATCGGTTTAGGCGGCTGTGGCGCGTGAAGCTACAAAAAGCGGGGTGAGGCTGGTCTTATCCACCGGCCGGTGAGTAGAAAGGTCCACGATCATACGTGGTACGGCCGATCCTCGCGATCGGCCACAAAAAATAAAAAGCAATGATCATACGACAAGCAGATCATGTAGTCGTAGCAGGGAGACGCCCTGCCGTTGTGAAACAATAAGGTGTAAGCCGCCCTTGACTAACGCAATCAAAAAGGGAGCCGATTCAGGCAATCGGCCCAAATTATTTTTTGTTGTCCTCGCCCACTGCTTGCCCTGTGTTTAGCATCGGTTTGACGGGATGATTATCGGATAGCTGGTGAGCCGATATCTTCAATTACTTGAAGGATTCGGCTCGGGGGGCACCTAAATGGATGATGGACAGTAAAAATGTGGGGGCCGATGTGTAAAATCGGCTGGGACAGTAAAAATGTGGGGGCCGATGTGGAAAATCGGCCGATTAAAAAACACAAGTTACGGACGAGTTACGAACAAGTGCCAGTTTACACATACAGGTGCCAGTTTACAGGCCGATTAAAAACGTGGTTTTTACACATACGAGCTACTGAAGAAGGCATCGAAGGCGTGGAAGGCGTCAGCCCGGATACGATCCACCTCGGCGATCTCGGCTTCGTCATCTTCATCCTTGCCCGACACTAGCTGCTTGCTTAGCGCGTATACTGCGGATCGGTCTTCAGTTGAGCTTTGAGGCCTTCCGCCTCGTTTTGGGAACGGGCTATGGATTCTTCCTTGTCACGGATGAGCTGTTTAGTCACCCGGGCCTTCTCCTCAAGATCTTCCAGCTCCTTTTTCAGGGATGCGAGCTCGGCGACGCTGACGGAGGTGTCAGTTCTAGCATCCAGAGACGCCTTTTTCTCATTAAGCTGCTGACATCTTTCTGCAATATCGGCTTTCAGCGGGAGTTGGGCATGGCGCAGGTGGATCCTTTCACGGGCTAGTTTCACCCGTGGCCCGAAAGGGGACAGATTTGCAACCGACCAAAGCTTCACTTGCAGTGTGCCTGGAAGATGATCCTGAATTTCGGCAAGAACGCCCTTCACTTCCTCAGAACCCTCGATCAACTCCTCGAGCGAGGAGGACAGCAAGGTTTTAAGGCGCTGGAATTGAGGTGGAGCAATCCTGGCTTGTGGCTCAGCGTGGTCAACAGAGGGAGTAGGTTCGATGGATTCAGGGTCGAACGACAGCAAACCTGAAAGATCGCAGCCCTGGCAGCCAGAAAAGCGTCAGTATGCGTCCAAACATACAAGAACGGACACAAAAAAATTTTAAAACGTACCTCTCCTATCGAGGAGATAGCCGATGAAGAGACCATCGGTTCGTGTGTGGTCACTGGAGGCTTGGCCAGGTTGGCAGCCGTTCCATCTACACCTTCGGGGGTCCCTAGATCCGTCGGCCGGCCCGACCTTCCACTAGAAGCATCGTTACTGTATAAAGGGTAATTTATCAATATCGGAAAAAGGAGTAAGGCGGGAGCATAGAAGATGAGGATTTTCAAAACCTCCTGGCTCGACGAAGCTTGCGCCCTTTGCGAGCTCTTTTGGGACCAGATGGCCCCCTCGTGATGCTCGGGGCGGTTCGAGGCCAACCTCTTCTTGGAAGCCGATGGTGGTGAGTCCGGCTGGTTCGTGTGATGGTCCTCTCGAATCCGTGGGACCTAACTCCCTCGATTGGTCAGGTATCCTCATTGGAAGAGTCTTGACGAAGCACGCAAAGGAGGGAGCGATGGCGTGAGTGTGGCTGCAAGAATAAAAGAAATAACAAGGATCGACTAAAACCTAAGTTAAGCTTACATGCGAGCTGTCTGGAGAAGGGCTCCGGTGCCTCAAGGTTTTTCTGGCAGCTACCTTCCTCACCATCGTTCTGGTTTTAGTCGGAACTCGAGGGGCAGCTGACTTAGGAGTTGCTGGTTTCTTGGAAGCCGATTGTGGCGTCGTCGGCTGTTTCTGCATTATGACCTTCTTCAGAGGTGGCGAATTCTTGCAGAAAAGAACCACGGGAGCTGGTGGAAAGAACTCGAATGGAGAGCCATCACTATGCGTGGGCTCAGGACCGTCTTGTTGCTGCAAAAAGAGAGAATGGATTAATCAAAGGGGCAATTGCAAACTACATCAAGGAAAGTTACGAGTAGTGGCACCTGTTCAACGGGGATGTCATAGTCGGCATCGAGCTGTTTCAGTAATGGTCCCAGAGCCTTCCTGAAGGCGTGAGTCTTCCACATCGACCACCAGTCTTCGAAGCCATCGGTGGATGATACAAAGGTGAGATTGTTGGGGATTGGGATAGTCAGAGCATCAAAGAATGTGTAACACCTTTGGCTGGTGAGGGGATCAGGCAGATCGGCTCTGCTCTCCGTAAGATGATGGAGGAAGAAGTGGGGAGCTACTTGTCCCAGACCGAATTGGCGAGCCACTACGACTGGCTGGTAGAATTCATACCCAGGTTTAATTATCCTGTTGGACGCACTCATGCCAACTGGAAGGAAACAGGGGCGAACCACGGTGGAAAAAAGCTGCCGAGTGCTAGTGTCATCGGCAAAATTGTCCAGCCTGAAGGAAAGTGGATTTTCAAAGTGTTCCGATTCCTCCATGTAAGGGAAGAAGGTGGGGTTGTTCAGACCTTGAAAGAAAACGCTGAACCATTTGGACGCCTCCTGAGGGGTCAGTTTACTGCCTGGCAGTCGATATAAAGCTTGGCCATAGCTGGTGCATCGGATCTGCTTCCCTTTTACATCTGGAAAAGTACAACTCGCCAAAAGGGGGAAGTTTGGGATGTGATGTTGAAAGTATAGCTGGGCCCATAGTTGAATAAACCACCAAGGGCCGCCTGTTTTGATTGCTATACCGGAAAACAGCTTGACAGACATCAATTGGAGGTACCGATAGACCTCTCCAAGGAACAGTTTGCCGATGCCTAGTTGAGTGCCTTTAGCCAATTCATAGGCTAGGGAGAGATAGTTCTTGGTTGGAGCCAGGGAAGGGCCGCAGAATACGAAGTGTTCTAACCAGAAGTTGAGGAAGGCCGTGTGTTCCTTCTCCGTGACAGGGCCCTTTGTCTTCATATGGCGTTGGAGGTAGGCACCCCAGTTTGTACAGTCTGTTTTAGAAGACAGCTTGTAGGGGACTTTGGTCAGTTTAAAGGCGGAAGGGCTGGGTGATGTAACATCCAGACCAGTAATCATCACCACATCCAACAGAGTTGGTGACATGGGGCCATGGCGAACATGAAGCATTGAGCGTCAGACCAGAAATAGCCGATGGTTTTGAGAAGATTCTCGTGTTTCTCAAGAGGAGACAGTGATAGATGCAAGGCATCGGCTATTCCCGTAGTTTCCCATTGGGATTGGTAAGCTCTGGCTACCCTACTAAACCAAGAAACCCAATGCTCGGGAGGGTTAGGCCAGCTAAGCGGTCGGCCCAAGAGTTCAGATCTAGGTCTTGGCTTGCAAAGGATTCTGTGTGCAAGAAATCGAGATGGGCAGGACTAGAATCATGCGAGGGCCAAGGCAGAGGGAATTTGGGAGAGAAGGATGTGGCAGCAATATGTCTGAAACCTAGAAAGTTTAATGGTAGAGTAAAAGCATTAATTCAGGTATTCGCCATTAAATTCTAAACGCATTCAGACTGCGAGGAGTAAGCGTACCTTCAGACCGGAGACCTCTGGATTAGTGTTGGACGATTCCGCCATCTAGTTTGCCGGCGGAGGTGGATCTATGCAATCGAGGATTGAAGGTTCTTGATGCGGTGAGCTTGGTCTGTTTGGTGGACGATTGGGGATCTAGGTCGCCCTTTTTGAAGAGGGTCGCAGGTTACCGTTTGAGGCTAAGAAGTGGCCGTTTAGGTTTGCCTAAGTTTGCGGCCAAATTTAACCTGGTCAGCGTTTTTTGGGGAAAGCCAATATGCATCGGCTCTTTGAACTGTGGCTTGGTTGACTGTGTAAACGTAACAAGATGAAAGCCGATACGTTGCTATCGGTTTCTGGAGCATCGGCTTATTGTCAACCTCGACAAAATTGGGGCGGAAAGTCAATCTTCGAGAAACAAGTTTTTCTCATTCATTCATTCAAAAGCGGATTGATTACAAAGGGATGGTCGATTACAAAAGAGGTCCTGCTACTACTAATGCTACTGCTACTAAATCCTAATCGAGGCCGAGGTCGTCGTCGCTGCTGCCGCCGCCGTCTTGTTCGCTGTCATCAGCGCTGCTGCCGGCGTCGTCTTCGCTGCTGCTGTTGAAGAAGCCAGTAGGGGCCTCCTCGTTCTCGTCCTCGTCATCGTCGTCTTCGGACCCGGCGCGGAAGTACTTCACTGGCTGGTACTCCTCGGAGGAGGTGTCCTCCTCTTCTTCTTCTTCCTCCTCTTCTTCGGAGGAGTCGACGCCGTCCCAGGACATGACGTCGTCGCTGCTGTCCGCCTCCAGCTCCCCGTCGGCGAGGAACTGAAGGTTCTCTTCGCCGTCTGTCAGGGACGCATCGTCCTCCGACCAGACGGCAAAGTCCCAACCCCTCTCGTCCCACCATTGTGGGGCGAGAGTGTTGTACGCCGCTATCGGCGGGTGCTCCGGAGTTGGTTCGCGGTCACTAATGCTATTGGAGGCGTGGGAGGACAGACCGGAGGAAGCAGAGGAGGCCATGGCGAGAAAGAGGGTTTTTTCCGGGGGAGAAAGAGGGTTTTCTGGCTACGGGAGGAAGATGGGGGCGTGGAACTGCTCAGCGGATTTAAATAAAGGGAATAGTGGAGAGACGGTTCAATGCCATAGCAGTTTCCCAGTGCCGCCAAAATCGTCAAATCATGCAATCGGAGGAGTTGAGAAGACAGGCATCATGATGAAGGGTAGCGTGGCGATCCTGTTACGCCCGCAGCGTTACGGCAGCGTAACCCGATATAAAAAAAAAAACCCAGGAGGAGAAAAAAAAAACACAGAGTGGTTTTGGAATTATCATTGCCAAAACCAGGGGGGCATGTGTTATCGCCATATTTTGGCCTACGAAGGAGATGGGCCGTGATCAAGATGGGCTTAGAAGATACATATATTCAACGTGTTGTTGGATCGGCCTAGTGCGTAGATTTGGGCTGAATTGCCCGTGTATCTTGTATCATAGTAGGTTTTGTTTCAGTTTAGGTTCCGTTTCAGTTTAGATAAAGATAGAGTTGTAAAGTTACTCCAAAAGTAGAGAGTCTCCGGACTATAAATATGTACCTAAGGTTATCGAGAAAGGAGGACAATCACGTTCACAACAAACACAATCTCGGCGCATCGCCACCCCTGGTTTCTAGGGTTTTTTCTCGGGTAAGTGCCATGCTGCCTAGATCGCGTCTTGCGATCTAGGCAGTATCTACTTATACGTTGTCCGGTGTTACTCGTACTGAAGCCTTTTTGATGGCGAGTAACACCTTTATCATAGATTTGTTAGGGCTAGCATCGGTACTTTTTACTACGATTGCTTCGTTATGCTACCTCTAGCTATCTCACCGCCTTTGCACCTTTTCCCGGGTGTGAAGGTGGCATCTTGCTTGATTTCTATCTAGCCGATTCGATCCGTTATAGTTGTGCCTTGTTCGTCAAGGTTTAGTTTAATATCTACGTGGTTTGGCCTTGCAAACGGGTTGAACGATCCAGTTGTGCGTAAGGATGTGGTTTATTCGGTCTAGAAGGGATGTTCCGGTGATTAACTCCGTGTTGATTGTTAGGCCTCCTCTAGGGTTGATATTCTTCATCTTTCGCATATACCAGGCTCAATTACGTAGGGCGTTCGGTCACGTGGTGAAAACACTAAACCGTCAAGATCGATTCAAATTATAGTGATCAAGCAAAACCCATGTTATCATAGATCTAATGCATAACCATGGGTTAATCGGCTCAAAGCCGATTTGAAGGAAACACAGGAGCCGGTCACGGCTCAATTTCGTATACTTGTTTACCATGCAGGAAACCAATCGGAGCAATCCATCACCTTCCTGACCAGGTATAGGTCAGGTGGCACGCCCTCGAACCAAGACAGGACGCGTGCGTGCCGGAAGCTTTGCGGGCCGTTGACCGAGGGACCAGGGCCCACCAGCCGCTCTGGGAGCCTCCCGGCTCTTCGTGTTGCTCGTCGCTGCCCGCCGGTGAGTTTTGACAGGCAACAAAAGCTTATTATGATATTCATCGTTGTGACATGTGTTAGATTGTCTATATCTTGATGTTGGGAAAAGTCGACCTCTCAATATTTGCCTCTTGTGGGGACTTGATGTAGGGAACTACTTGTTGGTAGACATAGGGATGTTAGCACTTACAGTGACTATAAAGCTGTTGGCACTCCTTACGTATCAACTTGGGAATCGAGAAAACTCATAAAACACTATCCATGCCATGGGGTGTGTCCTGCGGGATTATGTCCCTTAATAGTGCAGTAATTCAATTGATATTGATTGTTGTCTGATACGTCGAAAACGTATCTATAATTTTTGATGTTCCATGCTTGTTTAGTATCTACTTTTCTTTGCTTTGTCTACACTTTGAGATATTTTTATATGTTTTCTGGGACTAACCTATTAACAAGATTCTACAGTGCCAGTTGCATGTTTTCTTCTGTTTTTTGTTCCAGAAAAGGCAGAAAATTAATATTCTCGGAATTGGACGGAAGAAAAACAAAGTCAATATTTTATCGTGAGGAACATGCAGCCAGAATACGAGAGAGAGAGGGGAGCCACTAGGGGGCCACACACCCTGGACGCGCGGGCTGGGCCTAGCCGCGTTTGGGGGTGTAGCCACCCCGAGTGCCCCTTGCCTCGCCTCTTCGCCTATAAGAAGCCCCTGATACCAAAACCCTAAGTAACCGATCAATCTTCCACGAAACAGTCTATAGCCGCCGCCACCATCGTCCCTAGATCGGGGGAATCTGAAGCTCTTCCCGGCACCCAGCCGAAGGGGAGATCATCCCGGAGGCCTTCTTCATCACCATGCCAGCCTCCGGTATGAAGCGTGAGTAGTTACACCTTGGACTACGGGTCCATGTAGTAGCTAGATGGTTGTATCTCCTCCTTTGTGCTACCATGTTTAGATCTTGTGAGCTCCGTTTATGATCAAGATCATCTATTTGTAATCATGCATGTTGTGTTTGCAGGGATCCGATGGATATTGAGATTACTATGTCAGATTGATTAATGGTTTTGTCTTATTGATTCTATCATGTTTGTGTTATTTGTGATCTTTCATGCTCTCCGTTTCTAGTAGCTATCTTGGCCAAGTAGATGCTACTGACTCCAAGAGGGAGTTATGCTCGATGGTGGGTTCATGCCTCTATTTAATCTGGGAAAGTGACATGAATCTCTAAGGTTGTAGATGTGCTATTGCTACTAGGTAGAAACTAATGATCTCTTGTTCATGGAACAAGTGGATTGTTTACCTTACACACTTTTTTAAAGCAATTATCTGTTGCTTGCAACTTAATACTGGAGGGGGTTCGGATGATAACCTGAAGATGGATTACTAGTCATAGATGCAGTTGGATGGCGGTCTATGTATCTTGTTGTATTGCTCAATCAAATCTCATAGGATCATGAATGTCTAGTATTGCATTGTTGTGTCTTGCTCAGTCCTGTGAATTGCGCTGCTGTAATTTGTTTACCTAGCATGCCATGTTTGTTTATCTTAAGGAGAACACCTCTAGTGAACTATGTACCTCGGTCCAATCTTTACCATTGATACATCTTCCACTGTTATTGTTTACTTTCTGCAAACCACTATTATCTTCCACACCATACAGTTAATCTTTTGTTTTTAGCAAACCGGTGAGATTGACAACCCCACTGTTCGTTGAGGCAAAGTCTTGAGTTTGTGTTGTGCAAGTTCCAAGTTGCTAGCAACACCTTAGAGTCATTTCCTTCCTCCTACTGGTTCGATAACCTTGGCTTCTTTCTGAGAGAAGACTTGTTGTTGTGTTAATCACACCTTCCTCTTAAGGACTCCCAACGAAGCTCTACAGTGATCTGAGCCGCCATCACTGTCTGTTGTGGTTATGAGGATGATTTGAGCAGTGGTTGCTGCCTCTTTGTCCAAATACGGAGTTCGTCCCACACATACATAGTTGAGAATGTTCATGATAATAATCTTTACCTTAGCCATTTATAATGCTAGTGGCGTATCCGCTAATCCCTGAGAACGCTTTTCCCACTAAAGTTTCAAATCTATTTTACATACGCGATACTTATTTTCTGTATTCAGTTTTATTTACTTTACTCATTTTTATCTTGTACTAAAAACCAAAAAACACCTTTTTACACAATACTCGTATTTTATCTTGTCACTTAGAACATTTTATTTAGCGAAGCCCTACAGGAATTCTCCTCCACCACCACGCCGCCGTGATGCTGGGATTTCGAGGGGATCTACTACCTCCTCTGCCCATTGGAACGGGGAAAGGAAGGTCTTCATCAACTCCGTACGTGTGATCAAGTGTAGAAGTGCTGCTGGATCGCAGCGCCGGAAGGATCGTCTTCATCAACCACAAGACTGGATCTCGTTAAGGCTTTGGATCTTTGAGGGTTAGTTCTCATCTATCTCGTTGCACCTATCCATATATTAGATCTTGGCTTTTCCATAGATTGGATCTTGTTTCTATTCGTTCTTGCGGTAGAATTTTTTTGTTTTCTATGCTCAGAACCCTACGGTTGTATTGAGCCATGTCTATGCGTAGATCTGCTACGCGAGTAGAACATAATGCTTTTATGGGCGTTGATGCTCTTATTGTCGTTTGCTTTTCGTATACTTTGCATCTTGCGGGATGAAGCGGCCCAGGCTAACCTTACATGTCCACGCACATGAAACCTGCTCAACGCTTGAGGTGCAACTTGTATTTTCCAAGTGGCTTTGCGAGTGTCTGTCTCTCTCACCATAGTTAAGATCCAATTTACAATCTGTAGCTGACAACACTTGTATCAGTATTATGGTTCTTGTTCGTAGGTAAGAACGGTTCTTATTCGAAAGCCTCAAGCCACGTAAAATATGCAAAGAAATTAGAGGCATCTAACTTGTTTTTGTAGGGGCATGTGATGTGATATGGCCTTGATGAGATTGTGATTATATTTTATGTATGAGATGATCATTATTTTATTATGGTAACCGGCAGGAGCCTAATGGTTATCTTTAAATTTGATAAGACATGCGTGTCTATTCACCATGTAATAGCTTTATTCCAAGTGGTTGTAGTAGTTGCTATTATTAATGGACAACCATGAAGCGGCGCCACTAACCTTGACGCCACGCTGGTGAAGATGGAGATCATAACTACAAGAAATGTTTCCTTCCGTAACGACTGGACCCGTCGGTCGTCATAGAAGGCGCGTCTTCCACGGCGAAAATATCGGCTCGATCGTGGACGATGCAAAAAGGTTTTTTGGTTTCGCACCCCTCTACTACGATGAAACCGCTAAAAACATGGACGAAACTCGATGGGCGCCTGATAGAAGTAAGATTTCCGCTTCCTCACGAGATGTTGACTCGCCGAAGTATTTTTTTTTGCGTGTGGGTTCTGGACATAAGTGACACTAGCGAACCAAACTTTTCGGTCGCGCCTTCCTGATTTGAACTCGATAACGTAGTTCGATGCCTCTTCCATTTAGTTTGGCTGCTGGGTCCCGTATGTCTGCCTCATATTAGAGGAATCGTGTGTATGATAAAATTTTTTCCTTTCATGTTCCGAACTTGATAGCGTCATTCGATTCATCTGTCGTTTAATCAGGATGCTAGGTCTCACGTGTCATTCTCACACTAGAAGAAACATGTGCATGATGACTTTTTTTTACATTGGCTCGTGTCTCCCTAATATAAACTCGATAACGTTGCTCGATTTGTCTGCAGTTAATCACAATGCTAGCACCCACATGCCAGCCTCTTATTAGTAGAATCGTGTGTGTATGATGAAATTTTTTCTTTCGCTCCTGCTATCATGTTTCAAACTTGATTGCGCTGTCGTTTAATCATGCATCTGATCCCACCTGTCATACTCTCATTAGAATAAACATGTGTATGATGGATTTTTGCCCTCGGTCGCGCTACCCTGTTTCGAACTTGTTAGCGCTACCAGATGCATAATCACGCAGTTGGCCCCACGTGTCATGCTCTCATTAGAAGAAACGTGTGTATGATGGAATTTTTGCGCTCGGTCGTGCCTCTGTGTTAATTTGATAGCGTCGCTCGCTGCATCAGCCGTTTATTCAAGCTGGTGGGTACCATATGTCAACATCTCATTAGAAGAATCATGTATATATGATTGAATTTTTTTCTTCTCTAACGCTATCCTGTTCCTAACTAGATAATGTTGCTCGACGAATCTGCTGTTTGGTCATGCAGCTAGGTCCCACAAGTTAGTACTCTATCTGTTTTCACAATATAAGCTTATTTATAGTGCTAAAATAGTTTACTAAACATGCATATATTATGGAACGGAGGGAGTAGTTTATGATCTGATAATATAGATTGCAAATTGGCCCCAATAAATTGAAAAACCTTTTATTTAGTAGTATGAAGTTATGATCGTATACTTGCTGGTAAAGTATTTGGTTGTTTGATGAATGTCACATGCATCACCATTGATAGTTTGATTTCTAAAAAAATTTACTCCTCTAAATTTAGGGGATCGGTTCGACGCCGGCCTACTTTAAAGAAATATATTTACTCATCTAAAGTTTACTCCTCTAACCGATTGGGGATCGGTTAGAGATACGATAGTATAGGAAGCACATCTCGTTTGAGGTATCAATCTATCCATGTAGGAGTGAAAATCACACATACTAAGAGGAGAATTCGCCTCACCTTGGAGATCTCTAGCCCTACTATTTTCTAGCTACCTCATTGGCTCCCTATTACAATTCTCAAAAGTAATCCCCCAAATTAGCCGAGAGTCCCCTTCCTTCATTGTCTCAATGACCTGCATATTATTAGAGATTGGACGATGAACTTATTAGCTCCAATGTGCTATGCTAAACTCATTTGATCATGTTTTATAATCAATAAATCTAGCTAAATAGCATTCGCATGAAAAAAGCATGTCCACTAGGTGCATCGGTTGGAGCTCGGGCTCCATGGAGCCCGTTTTATGAATTTGTTTGAAATCACATTTAAAGTTTCAAAAAATCTGAAAACAATTTAGATGTAAATAATGATGATTTCTACCCGTGTGAAAAATATCAATGATGCGAAATATTCTCTATTATGGCCGGTGTAAAAATGAAAAATTTCTTGACCAAGAATGTGGAGAGTGCAAAATTCAAAAATTCATATTTGTCAAAAATTTGTCTTTTTAGGCTGAAATGCAAACTATTTTGAGTTAAGACTTAGAAATTTGTTTTAAATATTTTCAAAACTTCAAATGTCAAATCAAAATAACTTAAAAAAATATTGCAGCCTAGGCTAGTAGAGCCCATTAACGGCGCGCAAATGAGCAAATCCCAGCAACACATATTGATGCCGCTGCGCCACCACTCCTAAAATGCTAAATACTGCGCGCTGCGGTACGGACGGCTCGCGCCACATAGGCACTCCCCTGTTGGGCTGGCCCAGTTACGCATGACTATTATTTTTCTTGTTCTCTTTTCTTTTTCTATTTTTCTTTTTTCGGGTTTCTTTTTTTTTTCATATTTGGTTCATGGTTTTTAAATTTTTGTTCATGGTTCTGAAATTTGGTTCATGAATTTGAAATTTTAGTTTTTGATTTTCGAATCTTGGTCATGAATTTCAAAATTTGGTCCATGATTTTTAATTTAGTTTATAATTTACAAAATTTGGTTCATAATTGTTTTCATGATTTCGAAAAATTGTTCAGGAATATTAAAAAATGTTGGCTAGTTTTAAACCATTAATATAAAAATATTCAGAGTTTAGAATAAAATATAGAAAAAAAGAAACGAAAAATAGAAAAGAGTACTCACACTTAACTGGGCCGGCCCAAATGCTGCACGGTTAAGGGTAAGGGGGCGCGCGTGGCCAGCGCCGCTTGAAGTGGCAAATACACCTCAGCCCATCCTCCCCAGCCGTCGCCGGCTCGCCGCTGCCGCCAACCAGTCTCTGCCCCACCGTGGCGCCGCTCTCTTCCCCAGTACTTTCGCTGCTCCGTTCCTCCTGCGCCGTAGTCCCGCCCGGCCGTGAGCCGTGAGCCGTCGCCACCGGCCCCCCCTAGCATACTTTTTTTCCCACTAGCATCGCGTCGCACCGACTTGACGAGACATCCGTCGGCAAACGCTACGCATATCCTTCTCCGCGTATCGCGACAAGAAGCGTAAAACCTTTTTTTGCGTGCAGCGCAGGCGCATCCGGAGCGCACGACGGGACAGACCGGGAAAGTCACGCAGGCACGCGGGGCCAGCCTCCCACCCACCCACCGACGCGTGTCGCGGCCCGGCCAGTCCGGCAAAGCCACGTTGCCCCCAGATATTTTCCGCGTGTGGGCTTCCCCGGAGGTACACGCGTCGGCCTCGCCGGCGCCGGAGCACCGGAGCGCCCGGCAATCAGTTTGGCACCTCGCGCCACGCGTCCCGGCAGGCGAGGCGGAACGTTCACGTGTCGTCCCAGGGTGCGGGAGACCGGTCGTGCACATGCGGCCTGACGGGGCACGTGTCCCGGCCGCCAGTCGATACGGTCGCTCGGCTCCGTTTTGCTTATGTGATTATGTGACAACGGGTTCCAGAAAATTGAAAAACTCGATCGCGCGATCTGGATCAGATGGCCGGATAAGACTGGCACTGTTCGCGCCAAGATATTTCTGCTCTACTGTACTACCAGTGTGTGCAAGTGCGACGACGGCGCTAGCTGCCACTCTGAGGCTGGAGTTGGACCGCACTGATCATCGGCCGTGACTACTGGTACTACTAGTATATTATCCGAATTTTCCGCGCGAAAGAAAATGAAATGTGCTGCTGCTCCGGTCCAAGAATGGCATTGTTGAGCGAGGCACGCAAGAGGGATTTTAGTGCGCGCGGCTGAACTGCTGCCGATCGAGAGATATTTTGGGGAGTGCGACAAAGATGGCTTTCCATCGCGCCGTAGCGGTTATCCAGGGCGGCTGGCTGAGCCGTACAACTGTCACGCGCGCCGCGCCGACACGAGGGCCGCGTCTGCTCCGGGGAGCACGGACGGAGCCACCGTATATAACGGCCTACCGGCCGGCGCCGTCCCCTCGCTTCGCCCCTGATTAGGAAACACGCGAACCACTGTCACACCACCACCACCAAGTCGGGCAAATCGGGTCTGGTTTGACGGTCGGCCGGCGCGGCGGCGTGCGCGGAGGGGAGTGGGAATCATGAGCGAGGGCACGCGGGAGATGAGGCGGCTGCGGGTCGGCAGCGGCGGCAGCAGCGGCATTGGCGCCGTGGCCGCGGACGACGACTGGAACGGGCGAGGGCGGTGCCTGGGCGCGCGGATCCGGGGCGTGAACGTGGGGATCCTGGACGAGCAGGTACTGGTGCTGGTGTTCCGCGCGCTCAACTGGGACCCGCAGGCGCTCTGCTCCGTGGCGCGCGTCAGCCGCCGCCTCCGCGCCGTCGCCGAGCGCGTGCTCTGGCGCGAGCTCTGCGTCTCGCGGGCGCCGCGGATGGTGTCCGCCCTCACGACGAGTACAACAGGCCCGTCCTCCGCCGCCGCGCCTTCCGGGCCCGGCCGCGTCGGGGGCGGGTGGCCGGCGCTCGCGAAGCTGCTCCTCTTCTGCTGCGGGGCCGCCGGCGCCGCCGTGCCGGGCCACTTCGCCCCGGTCTCCCGCTTCTCCAAGACCTCGGGTCGCAGCTTCCTGTCGCGCCGCTGCGGCGGGGACCTGCTGTACGTGTCGGACCCGTGCGAGCACGCGGCGCCCGGGCACGGCGCCGACGAGGACGTGGGCGCGTACCGCGGCGTCTTCCGCGGCTTCATGCGCTCCCGCACGCGGGCCTGCCTCGTGGGCGGCAGGGCTCCCTTGGAGCCGCGCGTGCGTTGCCCCTACTGCGGCGCGCGCGTGTGGAGCGTGACGGCGGCGGGGCTGGCCCCGCGCAGCGCGTGCAGGCGCCTCGGCGCGCACGAGGGGCGGCTCGAGTACTTCGTGTGCGTCAGCGGGCACCTCCACGGCAGCTGCTGGCTCGCGCGCCTCTCCTCCAGCGACGGCGAGGGCGCCGACGGCTCCGGCTCCCTCTCGGACGACGACGACGGGCGCGTGGCGTTGTAAAGTTCAGAGCTTGTGTTGGTCTTAGCCACACGAAATTAGATGGTTTTTTTATTTCTGCTTGTTTTATTGGCTGAAAATTTCGTGGTTCCCGTCATCTTGCGTGTTTCGCAAGAGCAATCGTGGTGTGCCTGCACCGTTGCGCAGCTGTTTTTACCACTTTAGAGATGGGTGACGACGTCGACGTGCACGCCCGACGCTGGAGCCAGGAATAGGGAGATCGCCCAGCCCACGCCCGTCTTCTGTGTGGCCTGGCCATGGCCATGGCACGCCCATCCTTCGACCACCTACGGCGTACTACAACAATGCTCAGAGTTAGTAGAATTTAGAATTGCCCATTGCCAGTCGCTCTGCTCGATTTGGGGACGCCATTAGGTTCTGATAAGAACATCCACCAACTACTACTCGAGTAGTAGTAGGCACCGTCTTCTCGTGTTGTCAAGAATTCCGGCCGCATTTCAGTGTCAACTTAAACCGAACCTCCATCCACCAATTCAGTGTATAGAGTGTCTCTGAATTCTACGACATCGCTCACTCCGTAGACCGAGGTACCGGTGTGTATATTTCAGAAATACGGATACGGGGAGGACGTACAGGTATACTCCCTCTGTCCGTAAAAGAGTGGACGTTTGTCTATTCTAAGACAAAATAAGGATTTTATAGAAACCCCCCTCCTTCCCTCAATTAAGGGGTGCTGCTAGCTTTGTTGATGCTTGGATTCACGCAGAGAATAAATGAACATTGCCACAACAATCTTTATCTATATCTCTACTATCTAAAAAGTACAAAGTGGTTCCGTTTGTTGGAATTTGAGGCATATTTGATGTTTGGCTTTTGGCCATAACAAATAAATTCTGAAATTCTCTTTGGCCTATTATCATGACAGCTCATGTGTGTGCTAGTGGTGCCAAAGTTTAGTCCCACATTGCTAGTGGAAGGGAGTTGGACCACCTTATATAGTAGAGTGTTGCACCACTCACTAAGGTGTGAGAAGAAGAGAAGTCCTCGCTCACTCCTTCTCCGATGCCGCCCGCCTCGTCACAACGCGCGCGCCGCGGGTGCCGTTTCCATATCACGGGTTGGCACTAACTCGGTCGTGGACTGTTGTCCCAGTCCTACCCGACCCGCATAAGCAGGCATACACAAACCGTAGCAGTTACCAGCAATTAGATTGCATCTGCCTACCTGCGCATCGCCGTTCCATCTCTCTGTGCTGCCCACTTCTACTCCATCCCGCCGGCTGCGTGCATGGTCGTCCGGGAGAGCAGGCCTCCGGAACCCCGTCTCTCTGATCCTGCATCGGGAGAGAGGCGATAAGGTTTTTGGGGAGCGTCTAGACGCGACTGCTCAAGCTCTTTCTCGACTTCACCGCCATGTCTAACGACGCTGCCGCTGGTGGTGGCTCCATTTATGTTGCGCCGTTGGTCATACCATCGACGAACTCGTACGTGTTCTTTGCCCTCCTGCTATTTCCTATGATGATCACTAGTATTGCAGTATGCGTAGATGTGCTAGATTTTCACTTGCCTGTATGGTGCATGTCTACTATGCGTATGCTAGTTAGTCTTGGAAATTGTTTTGTCATGATTTATACTTAGATTAAATTAATGCGAAAACTGCTAATTATTTCAACAATCCAAAACCTTATTTTAGGCTGTTTTCGCGTCAAGACTTTGCCGCTTGTCTGAAACCGAACCCGTTTTAAGTGCGTACTAGCTGGCAAACCAAGTGTACCCTCTGGCTGATGGCTATGGACGCCTTCTGGGTATCGGCTGGTAATCCTGAAGGAACGATCACTCCTGAACAGGAGAAGACATTCAAGGAGACCACCATATTCTTTGTGGGCTGTGTCATAAGCATCACTGGGGACAAATTGGTGGATGCATATTTACATATGCGCAATGCCAAAAAACTGTGGGATGCACTCGAAGAAAAATTGATTACTCGATGATCGGCGATGAAGCGTATGCCATGGAGCAGTTTCATGACTATAGGATGGTTGAAAACCGTTCTGTCGTTGAATAGGCTCATGAGATTCAGTGCATTGCAAAAGAACTTGAGATCCTGAAGTGTGTGTTGCCCGGCAAATTTGTTGCGGGATGCATCATTGTAAAGCTTCCTCAATCCTGGAGGAGTGTTGCCACTAACCTCAAACACCAGAGGCAAGAGATGTCTGTTGACAATCTCATTGGGTTTCTCGACCTTGCGGAAAAGGCAAAGGCAAAATATGCACACCCAAAGGGAGCCGAGGCACCCTAGTCAAGCGCCAATGTGGTGCAGAAGAACTTCCACAACAAGTTCAAGGGGAAGACCAAGGCCGTGTTGGAATTATGCCCTAGAGGCAATAATAAAGATGTTATTATTATAATTCTTGTTCATGATAAAGTTTATATTCCATGCTAGAATTGTATTAAGCGGAAACATTAATACTTGTGTGGTTTGTGAACAACACCGTGTCCCTGGTACGCCTCTAAGGACTAGCTCATTGATCAATGATGGTTAAGGTTTCCTAACCATAGACATGAGTTGTCAATTGATAATGAGATCATATCATTGGGAGAATGATATGATGGACAGACCCAAACTAAGCGAAGCAATTAGATCGTTTCATCGTGTTCATCTTTGCGAAGCTTTTCCTATGTCAAATATTGTATTCCTTAGACCATGAGATAATGCAACTCCTGGTACGGAAGAAAGCTTTGAGGTCATCAAACGTCATCCTATGAGAGGGTGATCATAAAGGTGTCTCTCGGTGATCGGAAAGTATCATTGGGTTGTATGTATCGAGATGGGATTTGTCCCTCCCAAGTCGGAGAGATATACTTGGGCCCACTCGTGTCGATATCAACACCGCTTGCAAGCATGTGGTTAAGGAGTTAATCACAAAGTGATATCGGATTACGCAGTAAAGTACTTGCCGTGAACGGATTGAACTAGGTATGATGGTACCGCGATCGAATCTCGGGCAAGTAAAATATCGCGAGACGAAGGAATATATATATGAGATTGATTGAATCCGGCATCGTGGTTCATCCGATATGATCATCTATGAATGTGTGAGTCAATATGGGTGCCCAGATCCCTGTTGATTATTGATAGAAGATCATGTGCATATTCTCGAACCGCAGGTCACACACTTAACGTATCTCGACGCTAGGATAGATTGGATAATTGGTTTATGAATTTTTGTTCGAGTCTCGGATGGGATCCGGACATCACGAGAGGTTCCGAATGGTCCGAGAATAAGATTCTTATAAGGCGGTGCAGTTTTTGGAGTTCGAATTGTTCCGTTAATCGGTATTGTCTGGAAGCTTCTAGAACCTTCCGGAAGGGGACCAACGTGGCCCCACCTTCCGGGAGGGGCATGGACCTATGAGGGAGTGTCCTGGTGCATTGGGCCGGGGCACAAGGCCCCATAGGGCCCAGCCGATCCTAGATAAGTTTAAATCGTTTAAACTAGAGATAGGATTTCTAGATAAGGAGAGTTTAAATTGTTTAAACTACAGATAGGCTTGGAGGATGGGCAGGCTGGCCCCCCTCTATATATAGAGGGTGCGCCTCCCCCACTACTACACACCTTCCTCCAAGCCCTAGCAGCCTTGCTACCTTCTCTCCCCTCCCGACTGCTTGTAGGCGAAGCCTGCAGCAGAAATTCTCCACCATATACACCACGTCGTGTTGTAGATCCAATCTATCTCTCCACCATACTCTGGTCCGAGGAAGGAGGAGACGTCGAGGTGCTGCGTGTGCATCTCACGGAGGCACCGCCACTTGTGGTGCTAGATCGGATCGGATCGCGAGGAGGAGAAGCGAGTACGACTACATCACCCACGTTAAAGGCGAGCGTTCACTGTCTTGAATCTTCAAGGGTATGAAGATCTAATCCAATCTCTCGTTGTTTGCATCTCCTAGATTAGATCTTGGCTTTCCTCTGTTAAGCTCCGTAGAAAATTTTGATTTACTATGCCGCGAAACCCTTCGATGGTATCGAGCTAGATCTGCGTAGATGTGTTTCATGAGTAGAACGCAACATGGTTGTTCGGGCGTTGATGTTCTGTTGCAAGCCTCTTGTTTGTGTTCTTCTTATGATGCGAGATAGTGAGATTGAAGCGGTCCGGCCAACCTTACGTGGCGTCGTTCGCGAGACCGGCTCAGCACTTGACGTGTCGCTTGTTCCACACATGCGGTGGTGGATGCCGTTCTCTCACTATAGTTGTCATGGGATTAACACGGAGTTTGGCAACCATAATATCACCGTTGTGGCTTTCCGTAGGTAAGAATCGTTCTTAGCATCTACTCCCATAAGCCACGTAAAACATGCAACAACAAAGTAGAGGCGTCTAACTTGTTTTTGCAGGAGTGTTTCTGTGATATGGTATGGCCCAAGATGTGATGTGTATATTGTATGCGATGATCATGTTTTGTAATGTTTCACGACTTGCATGTCGATGAGTACACAACCGGCAGAGCCATATGGTTGTCTTTATAATTGTGTATGACCTGAGTCAACTTCTTATACGCCATGTAATAGCTTTACTTTATCGCTAAGTAGTTAGCAATAGTTGTAGTTGCTATTCGTGGTGGAGGCAATCATGGTGGAGTGATGGAGATCATGCCGGACGCACAAGATGGAGATCATTGCGCCAAGATTGGCTATACCATGTCACATAAAGTTATATGCATGTGATGTTTATCCTTTTATGTATCTTATTATGCTTAGATCGACGGTAGCATTATAAGATGATTCCTCACTTAAAGATCAAGATAAAACTGTTCTCCCCAAGTATGCACTTATGCGAAGTTAAATCGTGTCCAAGCATCACGTGATGATCGGGTGCTATAGACTCTCGCTCACATACAACGGGTGCAAGCCAGGTTTGCACACGGAAAATACTTGGGTCTAACTTGACGAGCCTAGCATGTACGCACATGGCCTCGGAACACAAGAACCGAAAGGTTAAGCATGAGTCATATGAATGATATGATCGACACTTCGTTGTCCACCATTGAAACCACATCTCTTCTCGTGATGATCGGATTAGGTGTGGTGAATTTGGATCGTGTTCACTAAACAACTTGAGGGATGTTGAATTTAGTGGGAGTTCATCTAGTAATTTGATTAAGTTGAACTATTTATCATGAACATAGTCTAAATTGTACTTGCAAAATCGTAGATCACATGGCCAAGTCCAACTTCAACTTCAACGCGTTTTTCTTTGAGAAAGAAAAGCTTAGAAACAATGGGTCTAACTTCACCAATTGGTTCCGATCTAAGAATCATTCTGTGGCGGACAAAAGGACTATGTCCTTGGGAAAGCATTAGGTGACCTACTGCAAAATGCTACCGGTGATGAGAAAGCTGTCTATCAGTCGCTCAAAGATGATTATGGTGTGATTAAGAGCACCATGTTGTTTGCTATGGAACCGGAGCTTCAAAATCGTTTTGAAGAGTATCCCGGGCCCTTCGAGATTCTCGAGGAGCTGAAAACCATGTTTCAGACTCAGGCCCATTCTGAGAGATATGAGATCTCCAAGAAGTTCTTTAACTGCAAGATGGAGGAAGGGAGTTCCGTTAGTGAGCACGCCATAAAGATGTCGGGCTACACTCAACGCCTTGAGCAACTGGAATGCACGATTCCAGAGGAGCTCAAGATTGACAGGGTTCTGCAATCACTCCTTCCCAGCTACAAAAGTTTTGTAGTTGATCACAATCATATTGGTTCCACTGATATGATCACTAAGCTCTTTGCTAAGATGAAAGTAGCGGAGGTGAACATCAAAAAGAATAATCATGTGTTGATGGTCAACAATCCACCCACCTTTAAGAAAGGTAAGGGAGCAAGGAATTCAATAAAGGCGGCGTCAAGCGCGTTGCCCCTGCTGAGAAGAAGCTCAAGTCTGGTCCTAAGCCGGACACTGAGTGCTTCTATTGCAAGGACAGGGTCCTTTGGAGCATCGTGTCAAGTACTTAGCGGACAAGAAGGCTGGCACCATCAAAGGTATATTTGATATACATGTTATTGATGTTTTCCTTACTAGCCCTCGTTGTAGTTCCTGGGTATTTGATACTGGTTCAGTTGCTAATATTTGTAACTCGAAACAGGAGCTATGGAATCATCGGTGGCTTGCGAGGGATGAGGTGACGATGCGCGTTGGCAACGGATCAAGAGTTGATGTGATGGCCGTCGGCACGCTCTCCTTAGTTTTACCTTCGGGATTAGTTTTAAACCTTAATAAATGTTATTATGTGCCTGCGTTGAGCATAAACATTATTTCTGGATCATGTTTATTGCAAGACGGTTATTCATTTAAATCGGAGAATAATGGTTGTTCTATTTATATGAGTAACATCTTTTATGGTCATGCACCTCTTGTGAATGGTTTATTTCTTCTAAATCTCGAAAGGGATGAAACACACATCCATAACATTGAGGCTAAGAGATGCAAAGTAGATAGTGATAATACTACTTATTTGTGGCAATCGTCTAGGTCATATTGGTGTAAAGCGCATGAAGAAACTCCATTCTGATGGACTTTTGGAGTCTCTTGATTTTGAATCATTTGACATATGCGAACCATGCCTCATGGGCAAGATGATCAAAACCCCGTTCTCCGGTATGATGGAGCGAGCAACGGACTTGTTGGAAATCATACATACCGATGTATGCGGACCGATGAGTGTTTCGACGCGTGGTGGATATCGCTATTTCCTCAATTTTACCGATGACTTAAGTAGATATGGGTATATCTATTTAATGAAACATAAATCTGAAACATTTGAAAAGTTCAAGGAATTTCAGAATGAAGTGGAGAACCATCGTAATAGAAAGATTAAGTTTCTACGATCCGATCGTGGAGGTGAATATTTGAGTTATGATTTTCTCACGCATCTTAAAGCAAGTGGAATTGTTTCACAACTCACGCATACGAACACCACAGTAGCAATGGTGTGTCCGAACGCAGGAATTGAACCCTATTAGATATGGTCCGATCAATGATGTCTCTTCTTGATTTGCGTTATCATTTTGGGGTTATGCATTAGAAACCGCTGCATTCACTTTAAATAGGGCTCCATCTAAATCCGTTGAGACGACACCGTATGAACTGGTTTGGTGCTAAACCTAAGTTGTCGTTTCTTAAAGTTTGGGGATGCGAAGCTTCGTCAAGAAGTTGATGCCGACAAGCTCGAACCCAAAGTGGAGAAATGCGTCTTCATAGGATACACTAAGGAAACTATTGGGTATACCTTCTATCACGTAACCGAAGGCAAAGTGTTTGTCGAAGAACGGTTCCTTTCTTGAGAAGGAGTTTCTCTCGAAAGAAGTGAGTGGGAGGAAAGTAGAGCTAGACGAGGTTATTGAACCTTCTCTTGAATTGGAGAGTAGCGCACCTAAAATTGTTCGATGCCGCTGCAACAATAGAGGAAGCTAATGACAAGGATCATGAAGCTTGGACGATGTCACTCTTGAGCGTCGCGGTCGACAAGGTCGCGTGCCTCTCCCGAGAGGTACGGCAACCTGTCTTGTTGTCTTGTTAGTAGAAGACGGTGAACCTCGAACTATGAGGAAGCGATGATGAGCCGGACTACGAAATGGCTGGAAGCCATGAAATCCAATTGGGATCCATGAGCGAAAACCAAGTATGGACTTTGGTGGATCCTCATAGCGACCGAAAGGTCGTTGAGTGCAAATGGATATTCAAGAAGAAAGCGGACGCGGATGGTAATGTTACCGTCTATAAAGCACGGCTTGTCGCAAAAGGTTTTCGACAAGTTCAAGGTGTTGACTACGATGAGACTTTCTCTCCGTAGCGATGTTTAAGTCCATTCGGATTTTATTAGCAATTGCTGCGTTTCATGATTATGAAATATGGCGGATGGATGTCAAGATCGCTTTCCTCAATGGGAACATTGATGAAGAGTTGTATATGATGCAACCCGAAGGTTTGTCGACCCTAAGGATGCGATAAAGTATGCAAACTTCACGTTCCATTTATGGATGAAGCAAGCATCTCGGAGTTGGAACCTTCGTTTTGATCAAGTGATCAAGAGCTTTGGATTTGTTCCAAATTGCTCTGAAGCTTGTATCTACAAGACGGTGAGTGGGAGCTCGGTGGCGTTTACGGTGCAGTATGTGGATGACATATTGATTATCGGAAATGACATCAACATGCTTAACGATGTGAAGAGTTATTTGAACAAGTGTTTTCAATGAAAGACCTAGGTGAAGCTGCTTATATATTGGGCATCAAAACTATAGAGATAGACAAAGACGCTGATAGCTTTAAGCGGTACATACCTAGACAAAGTTACGAAAAGGTTCGTAATGGATAAGGCAAAGAAAGGTTCAGGCCTATGTTGTCGTAAGATATTGAGCAAGGCTCGGTCCAGCTATGGTAAATGATAGGAAGCTATGAGCAAAGTTCCTTATGCCTCGCCATAGGTTCCATCATGTATGCCATGTTGTGTACTAGACCGGATGTGTCCAATGCTCTTAGTTTGACGAAGGATATCAAAGTGATCCAGAGTGGAACATCGACAGCCGTGAAGAACATCCTAAAGTACCTAAATAGAACTAAAGAAATGTTCTTAGTCTATGGGGGTGATGAACAGCTTGTCGTAAAGGTTACGTCGATGCTAGTTTTGACACCGACAAGGATGATTCCAAATCTCGAGACGTGATACGTTTATATTTTGAATGGAGGAGCTGGAGTCGAGAAGCCAAGCAAAGCGTGATCGCAGGATCTACAATGGAAGCGGAATACATGGCTGCTGCAGAAGCGTCAAGTGAAGGAGTTTGGATCAGAAACTTCATCACTGAGCTTGGCGTGGTTCCAAGTGCATTGGATCCACTGGAGATATTGTGTGAAAACACTGGCACCATAGCACTTGCTAAGGAACCAAGATATCATCCAAAGACCAAGCATATCAACCGCAAGTTTCATATAATCCGAGATTATATTGCAGATGGAGATCTGAAGATTAGCAAAGTACATACAGATCTGAATGTCGCAGATCCATTGACTAAACCTCTTCCACGTGTAAAACATGATCAACACCTCGATTGCCATGGGTGTGAGATTGTTGCCGATGTAAACTAGATTATTGACTCTAGTGCAAGTGGGAGATCTGGAATTATGCCCTAGAGGCAATAATAAAGATGTTATTATTATAATTCTTGTTCATGATAAAGTTTATATTCCATGCTAGAATTGTATTAAGCGGAAACATTAATACTTGTGTGGTTTGTGAACAACACCGTGTCCCTGGTACGCCTCTAAGGACTAGCTCATTGATCAATGATGGTTAAGGTTTCCTAACCATAGACATGAGTTGTCAATTGATAATGAGATCATATCATTGGGAGAATGATATGATGGATGCACCCAAACTAAGAAGCAATTAGATCGTTCATCGTGTTCATCTTTGAAGCTTTTCCTATGTCAAATATTGTATTCATTAGACCATGAGATAATGC
Organism: Avena longiglumis; assembly: GCA_030063025.1. Classification (NCBI taxonomy): domain Eukaryota; kingdom Viridiplantae; phylum Streptophyta; class Magnoliopsida; order Poales; family Poaceae; genus Avena; species Avena longiglumis. Next base: position 536,454,602 of record CP125974.1, on the reverse strand, counting down.
AACTCCACTGTACCGAAGAAAGCTTTGAGGTCATCAAACGTCATCCTATGAGAGGGTGATCATAAAGGTGTCTCGTGTGATCGGAAAGTATCTGTTGGGTTGTATGTATCGAGATGGGATTTGTCCTCCCAAGTCGGAGAGATATACTTGGCCCACTCGGTAATCGATATCAACACCGCTTGCAAGCATGTGGTTAAGGAGTTAATCACAAAGTGATATCGGATTACGGAACGTAAAGTACTTAGCGTGAACGGATTGAACTAGGTATGACGGCACCGACGATCGAATCTCGGGCAAGTAAAATATCGCGACGAAGGGAATATATATATGGGATTGATTGAATCGGCATCGTGGTTCATCCGATATGATCATCGATGAATGTGTGGGAGTCAATATGGGTGCCTGACCCACTGTTTATTATTGATAGAAGATCATGTCCATATTCTCGAACCCGCAGGTCACACACTTAACGATCTCGACGCTAGGATAGATTGGATAATTGGTTTATGAATTTTTGTTCGAGTCTCGGATGGGATCCGGACATCACGAGAGGTTCGAATGGTCCGGAGAATAAGATTCATATAAGGCAAGTGCAGTTTTTGGAGTTCGGAATTGTTCCAGTTAATCGGTATTGTATCAAGCTTCTAGAACCTTCCGGAAGGGGACCAACGTGGCCCCACCTTCCGGAGGGGCATGGACCTATGAGGGAGTGTCCTGGCGCATTGGGCCAGGGCACAAGGCCCCATAGGGCCCAGCCGATCCTAGATAAGTTTAAATCGTTTAAACTAGAGATAGGATTTCTAGATAAGGGAGAGTTTAAATTGTTTAAACTAGAGATAGGCTTGGAGGAGGGCAGGGCTGGCCCCCTCTATATATAGAGGTGGTGCGCCTCCCCCACTACTACACACCTTCCTCCAAGCCCTAGCAGCCTTGCTACCTTCCTCTCCCTCCCGACTGTTTGTAGGCGGCCTGCAGTTAAATTCTCCACCATATACACCACGCCGTGTTGTAGATCCAATCTATCTCCACCATACTCTGGTACGAGGAAGGAGGAGACGCCGAGGTGCTGCGCAGTGCATCTCACGGAGGCACCGCCACTTGTGGTGCTAGATCGGATCGGATCGCGAGGAGGAGAAGAGTACGACTACATCACCCACGTTCGACGAACGTTCATTGCTTGAATCTTCAAGGGTATGAAGATCTAATCCAATCTCTCTCGTTGTTTGCATCTCCTAGATTAGATCTTGGCTTTCCCTCTATTCGCTCCGTAGAAAATTTTGATTTACTATGCCGCGAAACCCTTCAGGCCGTTCGTACTACCAACTTCAAAAAGAATAAGAAGGACAAGTCACAGGATCCCTGCTTTGTGTGCAGCGAGGTTGGACATTGGGCTCTAAACTGCAAGCAGCGCAAAGGAAGGAAGAATCCAAATGGACAGAACTCTAAGTCTGTCAACGTGACTATGAGAAACAATGATAAGGGTGCATCCGGGTATGGTAATTTACCTACTGTTTTGTCAATTTGTCAATCTACAGATTGGTGGATCGACACCGGTGCTAATATTCATGTGTGTGCTGATATCTCTTTGTTTTCTTCTTATCAGATCACAAGAGATCTCTCCGTCTTGATGGGAAACGGATCGCATGCTTACGTGGTGTTGGCACGGTGGATCCAAGTTTACTTGAAAAGATCGTGCAGTGAAGAACGTCAAAGATGTGCCCTCAATAAATAAGAATCTCGTTAGTGGTTCCCTTCTTTGCAAAGAAGGTTTTAAGTTGGTATTTGAGTCCAATAAAGTAGTCATCTCTAAGTATGGACAATTTATTGGTAAAGGTTATGAGTGCGGCGGTTTGTTTCGTCTTTCCCTATCAGGTTTTTGTAATAAGGTTGTGAACCATATTTGTGCCCCTGGCAATGATACCGATATTTGGCATTCACGACTTTGTCACATTAATTTTGGTTATATGACGCAGCTAGCTAAGATGAATTTAATTCCGAGTTTCACTTTAGCCAAAGGCTCTAAATGTCAAGAGTGTGTTCAAGCTAAGCAACCGCGCAAGCTTCACAAGCCTGTGCAGGAAGTAAGAAACTTGTCACCACTAGAGCTTATACATTCAGATCTATGTGAGATGAATGGAGTGTTGACCAAAGGTGGAAATAAATATTTTATGACGTTGATTGATGATTCTACTAGATTTTGCTATGTTTATCTTTTGAAAACTAAAGATGAGGCTCTACACCACTTTAAAAACTATAAGACAGAAGTTGAAAATCAAGTTGAGAGAAATATTAAGAGAGTCCGATCAGATCATGGTAGAGAGTATTTCTCTAATGAGTTTGATTTATTTTGTGCGGAACATGGCATTATTCATGAGAGGACGCCTCCCCATTCTCCCCAATCTAACGGGGTTGCCGAAAGGAAAAACCATACTCTAATAGACTTGGTTAATGCCATGTTAGTTACTTCGGGTTTATCCAAGGCATGGTGGGGGGAGGCGATATTGACATCATGTCATGTCCTGAATAAAGTTCCCACAAAAGACAATGAAACTGCTCCCTATGAATTATGGGAGAAGAGAAAACTAACACTCTCGTAGTTACGTACTTGGGGCTATTTGGCAAAGGTGAATTTGCCAATTCCCAAAAAGCGTAAACTTGGACCAAAGACCGTAAACTGTGTCTTTCTTGGCTATGCTTATCATAGCGTTGGATACAAATTTCTAGTGGTGAAATCAGAGGTACCTGACATGAAGGTCGGTACAATTATGGAGTCTAAGGATGCTACATTCTTTGAGAATATTTTTCCGATAAAAGATATGCCTAGTACATCTAGACAGGAATCTGTTGAAACTCCTGAACCTGCTATTCCCATGGAATATTATGAACGAGCACATGATGAAATTCCTGAGGAGGTAGACAATGCAGTTCCTGTAAGAAACAAGAGACAGAGGATTGCAAAGTCCTTTGGTGATGATTTTATTGTCTATCTCGTGGATGATACTCCCACCTCTATTTCAGAGGCTTATGCATCCCCTGATGCAGACTACTGGAAAGAGGCTGTTCGTAGCTAGATGGATTCCATCATGGCAAACGAAACTTGGGAGATAATTGATCGTCCTTATGGGTGCAAACCTGTAGGATGTAAGTGGGTGTTCAAAAAGAAGCTTAGGCATGATGGTACGATTGAAAAGTACAAGGCTCGGCTTGTTGCCAAGGGTTATACCCAAAAAGAAGGCGAAGACTTCTTTGATACTTATTCACATGTGGCTAGATTGACCACTATTCGAGTTCTACTCTCATTGGCTGCCTCACATGGTCTTATCGTTCCTCAAATGGATGTCAAGACAGCTTTCCTTAATGGAGATTTGGATGAGGAAATTTATATGGATCAGCCAGATGGTTTTGTAGTAGATGATCAAGAAGGCAAGGTGTGCAAGCTATTGAAGTCTTTGTATGGACTGAAACAAGCACCTAAGCAATGACATGGCAAGTTTGATCAAACTTTAACATCTGCTGGCTTTGTTGTAAACAAAGCCGACAAATGTGTATACTATCGCCATGGTGGGGGCGAACGAGTTATACTTTGTTTGTATGTTGATGACATACTGATTTTTGGGACAAATATGATTGTCATCGAACAGGTCAAGAGTTTCTTGTCTCAAAGTTTTGACATGAAAGACCTTGGAGAAGCTGATGTTATTCTAAACATTAAGCTCCTGAAAGATGAGAATGGCGGAATTACACTTCTGCAATCTCACTATGTGGAGAAGGTGTTGAGTCGCTTTGGCTACTCAGATTGTACTCCTTCACCGACACCATATGATCCTAGTAAGATGCTTCGAAAGAACAAAAGAACAACTAGAGATCAGCTGAGATACTCTCAGATAATTGGCTCGTTGATGTATTTAGCTAGCGCAACAAGGCCTGACATCGTGTATTTGATGTTGGGCTTTTGGCCCATAACAAATACAAATTCTGAAATTCTCTTTGGTCCATTATCATGGCAGCTCATGTGTCTAGTGGTGCCAAAGTTTAGTCCCACATTGCTAGTGGAAGGGGAGTTGGACCACCTTATATAGTAGAGTGTTGCACCACTCAATAAGGTATGAGAAGAAGAGAAGCCCTCGCGCACTCCTCCTCCGACGCCGCCCGCCACGCCACGCCTCGCCTCGCCTCGCCTCGCCTCGTCACGACGCGCACGCTGCGGGCCGTTTCCATATCATGGGCTAGCACTGCACATCGCCGTTCCATCAATTAGATTGCATCTTCCTACCTGCACATCGCCGTTCCATCTTTCTATGCTGCCCTCTGCTACTCCATCCCACCGGCTGCGTGCACGGTCGTCCGGGAGAGCAGGCCTCCGGAACCCCGTCTCTCTGATCCTGCACCGGGAGAGAGGCGATAAGGTTTTTGGGGAGCGTCTAGACGCGACTTCTCAAGCTCTTTCTCGACTTCATCGCCATGTCTGACGACGCTGGTGGTGGCTCCACTTCTGTTGCGCCGTTGGTCATACCATCGACGAACTCGTACGTGTTCTTTGCCCTCCTGCTATTTCCTATGATGATCACTAGTACTGCAGTATGCGTACATGTGCTAGGTTTTCACTTGCCTGTATGGTGCATGTCTACTATGCGTATGCTAGTTAGTCTTGGAAATTGTTTTGTCATGATTTATACTTGGACTAAATTAATGTGAAAACTGCTAATTATTTCAACACCGTTTTCTGCCACTACATCGTTGCCTTTGTCACACTTCGCCACGCTCCGCCGGTCCCTCATCGCGCCCCCTCGCTGTGGCTCCACATGTCCCGATGATCTCTTTGATTCCGTCAAGCGTTTCCGATTTTGTTGTCTATCCACCTCCCATCTTAATTCTCATCTCACCTTGAGCGCATATGTCTCAGCTCCAACAGCGAGTCGCGCCCATCTTTTTCCCTCTTCCTCGTGGCCGACACCAAGCTATTCCGCAAGCACCGCGCCAATGGCCCACCACCTCCCTCTCGGCATTCGCCATGCCCAAAACTTCTAAGCTGCGACGCCGGACGTGGATCTGGCAGCGGTAGAGGTCTAGCGAACGAAGATGACATGCGTTGATGTGCTCCCCGGACGGTTGCAAGTTGTGGAGCAGCACCACAGGCCGGTGGTCATTGATGTGCTATGGGAGGTTGGCATCTTCCGATCTCCTCTTCACCGTCGTGAAGCTCTGCACGGCAACCGCGGAGCGTGAACGCGGGGAGGCGGCAGGTGAGACTGGCTGCACTTTTGTTATTGAAGAGCAGGCACGCTAAAATCGGGTGGATTCATCAACAAGCCTCAGGTGACTTCTCTTGTTCTACTCACGCTTTATCTTGCAAGTTTAAAGGCATTCTAGAGTCCACAATGATTGATCTGTATTCAGGTGTAACAAGTATGAGTTCTCTTTGGGATCCTCCTTGGAAGGAAAAAAGGACGGTAGAGTTCATGTTTAGGAATTTCAGATTGGTTCGTTGATTTCTCTTTTTTCTCCTTTCTTGTTTATTGTTCTTTCAGCATTACTCATTGATACAACAACATACCAGGGAAGGTTTGATTGCTGTCGACAACAAAATATTTTAGAAAAATCCTACAAATATGCTTTCTGCATAACTTACTCGTGTGGGAAATAGTTGATAATTCAGGAGTTTGTCGCAAATTCATCGTGTGTTCTCGCAAAGCATTCAAATCTTTACCAGATGTTTCTATTTTTGTTCTCTATTGAGATTCTACAGACTGGTTTTTCATGTTTTTTATCTAAAAAAGTACAAAGTGGTTCCGTTTTCTGCCACTACGTCGTTGCCTTTGTCACACTTCGTCGTGCTCCGCCGGTCCCTCATCGCGCCCCCTCGCCGTGGCCCCACATGTCCCGATGATCTCGCTGATTCCCTCGAGCGTTTCCGATTTTGTTATCGATCCCACCTCCCATCTTAATTCTCATCTCACCTTGAGCGCATCTCGCTCAGCTGCAACAGCGAGCCGCGCCCATCTTTTTCCCTCTTCCTCGTGGCCGACACCAAGCTGTTCCGCAAGCACCGCGCTAATGCCCCACCACCTCCCTCTCGGCTCTCGCCATGCCCTAAACTTCTAAGCGGCGACGCCGGCCACGGATCTGGCAGCGGCAGAGGTCTAGTGAATGAAGCTGACATGCGTGGATGTGCTCCCCGGACGGTTGCAAGTTGTGGAGCAGAACCACAAGCCGGTGGTCGTTGATGTGCTATGGGAGGTCGGCATCTTACGATCTCCTCGTCACCGTCGTGAAGCTCTGCACGGCAACCGCGGAGCGCGGACGCGAGGAGGCGGCAGGTGAGACTTGCTGCACTTCTGTTATTGAAGAGCAGGCACGCTAAAATCGGGTGGATTCATCAACAAGCCTCAGGTGACTTCTCTTGTTCTACTTACGCTTTATCTTGCAAGATTAAAGGCATTCTAGAGTCCACAATGATTGATCTGTATTCAGGTGTAACAAGTACGAGTTCTCTTTGGGATCCTCTTTGGAAGGAAAAAAGGACGATAGAGTTTATGTTTAGGAATTTCAGATTGGTTCGTTGTTTTCTCTTTTTTTTTCCTTTCTTGTTCATTGTTCTTTCAGCATTACTCGTTGATACAACAACATACCAGAGAAGGTTTGATTGCTGTCGTGAACAAAATATTTCAGAAAAATCCTACAAATATGCTTTCTGCATAACTTACCCGTGTGGAAAATAGTTGACAATTTAGGAGTTTGTCGCAAATTCATAGTGTGTTCTCGCAAAGCATTCAAATCTTTACCAGATGTTTCTATTTTTGTTCTCTATTGAGATTCTACAGACTGGTTTTTTATGTTTTTTATCTAAAAAGTACAAAGTGGTTCCGTTTTCTGCCACTACGTCGTTGCCTTTGTCACACTTCGTCGCGCTCCGCCGGTCCCTCATCGCGCCCCCTCGCCGTGGCCCCACGTGTCCCGATGATCTCGCTGATTCCCACGAGCGTTTCCGATTTTGTTGTCGATCCCACCTCCCATCTTAATTCTCATCTCACCTTGAGCGCATCTCGCTCAGCTCCAACAGCGAGTCGCGCCCATATTTTTCCCTCTTCCTCGCGCCAATGCCCCACCACCTCCCTCTCGGCTTTAGCCATGCCCTAAATTTCTAAGCGGCGATGCCGGCCGTGGATCTGGCAGCAGCAGAGGTCTAGCGAATGAAGCTGACATGCGTGGATGTGCTCCCCGGACGGTTGCAAGTTGTGAAGAAGCACCACAGGCCGGTAGTCGTTGATATGCTATGGGAGGTTGGCATCTTCCGATCTACTCGTCACCGTCGTGAAGCTCTGCACGGCAACCGCGGAGCGCGAGCGGGGAGGCGGCAGGTGAGACTGGCTGCACTTTTTTTATTGAAGAGCAGGCACGCTAAAATCGGGTGGATTCATCAACAAGCCTCAGGTGACTTCTCTTGTTCTACTCACGCTTTATCTTGCAAGCTTAAAGGCATTCTAGAGTCCAGAATGATTGATCTGTATTCAGGTGTAACAAGTATGAGTTCTCTTTGGAATCCTCCTTGGAAGGAAAAAAAGGACGGTAGAGTTCATGTTTAGGAATTTCAGATTGGTTCGTTGATTTCTCTTTTTTTCCTTTCTTGTTCACTGTACTTTCAGCATTACTCATCGATACAACAACATACCAGGGAAGGTTTGATTGCTGTCGAGAACAAAATATTTCAGAAAAATCCTACAAATATGCTTTCTGCATAACTTACCCGTGTGGGAAATAGTTGACAATTCAGGAGTTTGTCTTCATAGTGTGTTCTCGCAAAGCATTCAAATCTTTACCAGATGTTTCTATTTTTGTTCTCTATTGAGATTCTACAGACTGGTTTTTTATGTTTTTATCTAAAAAGTACAAAGTGGTTCCGTTTTCTGCCACTACGTCGTTGCCTTTGTCACACTTCGTCGCGCTCCGCCGGTCCCTCATCGCGCCCCCTCGCCGTGGCCCCACATGTCCCGATGATCTCGCTGATTCCCTCGAGCGTTTCCGATTTTGTTATCGATCCCACCTCCCATTTTAATTCTCATCTCACCTTGAGCGCATCTCGCTCAGCTGCAACAGCGAGCCGCACCCATCTTTTTCCCTCTTCCTCATGGCCGACACCAAGCTGTTCCGCAAGCACCGCGCCAATGCCCCACCACCTCCCTCTCGGCTCTCGCCATGCCCTAAACTTCTAAGCGGCGACACCAGCCACAGATCTGGCAGCGGCAGAGGTCTAGTGAATGAAGCTGACATGCGTGGATGTGCTCCCCGGACGGTTGCAAGTTGTGGAGCAGCACCACAAGCCGGTGGTCGTTGATGTGCTATGGGAGGTTGGCATCTTCCGATCTCCTCGTCACCGTCGTGAAGCTCTGCACGGCAACCGCGGAGCGCGGACGCGAGGAGGCGGCAGGTGAGACTGGCTGCACTTTTGTTATTGAAGAGCAGGCACACTAAAATCGGGTGGATTCATCAACAAGCCCTAGATGACTTCTCTTATTCTACTCACGCTTTATCTTGCAAGCTTAAAGGCATTCTAGAGTCCACAATGATTGATCTGTATTCAGGTGTAACAAGTACGAGTTCTCTTTGGGATCCTCTTTGGAAGGAAAAAAGGACGTGTTATCGCCATATTTTGGCCAACGAAGGAGATGGGCCGTGATCAAGATGGGCTTGGAAGATGCGTATATTCAACGTGTTGTTGGATCGGCCTAGTACGTAGAATTGGGCTAAATTGCCCGTGTATCTTGTATCATAGTAGGTTTCGTTTCAGTTTAGGTTTGTTTCAGTTTAGGTAAAGATAGAGTTGTAGAGTTATTCCAAAAGTAGAGAGTCTCCGGACTATAAATATGTACCTAAGGTTATCAAGAAAGGAGGACAACCACGTTCACAACAAACACAATCTCGGCGCATCGCCACCCCTTGTTTCTAGGGTTTCTTTCGGTAGTGTCATGTGCCTAGATCGCATCTTGCGATCTAGGCAAGATTCACTTATCGTTACCCTGGTTTTACTCGTCTTGAGCGTTGTTGATGGCGAGTAATACCATTATCATAGATTGTTTGAGGCTAGCATCGGTGTTTTTCACTATTATCGTCGAAGTCATGCTACCTCTAGTTATCTCGCTACCTTTGCACCTCTTCCCAAGTGCAAGGGTAGCACCTTGCTTGATCTTTATTTAGCTGATTCGATCTGTTATGGTTGTGCCTTGCTCGCCAAGGTTTAGTTTGATATCTATGTAGTCAGGCCTTACAAACGGGTTGAACGATCCAGTAGTACGTAGAGAAGTGGCTTATTCGTTCTAGAGAAGTTGTTCCGGTAATTGACTTTACGTTGGTTATTAGGCCTCCTCTAGGGTTAATATTCTTCATCTTTTGTACATACCAGGCTCAATTACGTGTAGGACGCCCAGATTCGTGGTGAAAACTTTAAACCGTCAGAGATCGATTTAACTTGTAGTGATCAAGCAAAACCCCATGTTATCGTAAATCTAATGCGAACCATGGGGCAATCGGCTCTAGGAGCCGATTCTGGAAACCCAGGAGCCGTCACGGCTCGAATTTTACGATACTTGTTTAACATGCGGAAATCAATCGAGCAATCTCTCACCTTTCCGACCAGGTATAGGTGTGGCATCTCGAACCAAGCCGTGACGTGTCTGGAGTTTTGCCGCCCGAGGGACCAGGGCCCACCAGTAGCCTGGAGCCTCTTCGTGTTGCTCGTCGCTGCTCGCCGTGAGTTTTGGCAGGCAACACATTCTCGCACGCCCGTGGGACTTTTAACAACGTCTACATCAACATCCGACGCTGCGATGGAGAATGCACTCACCACGCATCGACGAGCTTCCAAGAGCACAAGGCGGCATGACGAGATCAATCTCTTGAAGCCGATCTCATCGGCTCTTTTGAGAGGACCCGTAAGCATGGCATCAAGTGGAGGGTTCTCCCCGAGGGTGCTCTTGATGAGGTAGATCTGTCTGCTCTGAGGAGCGCACTAGAGCTCTACGACGAAGTCAACTACATGGTGGCTCATTCTGCACCGCCACTCGGAGAGCTTGGTAAACGCTTCGAACGGGTCGGTTCGCGTAGTTCAGAGATCATGAAACATCGCATTCGGCGGGGCCTACTGGGACTCACCAGGAGAAAGACCGCCTGACCAGGCCACAAATGCCATTCACACTTGCAGCTCCAGCCGCCAGAGCAGCAGCTTACGCCGTCTACAAGGCTGGAGGCGACCAGCGATTGCCAATTCCTGTTTGAGCCACCTAAGGAAATCCCACACGGGTATATATGCGCCCACGTGCGGACTGCAATAACTCGACACGCACTAAACAGATTGCAACCGCAGGAGTTTCGCGCAGGAGTTCCGGGCAGATCTTCGGGTAGCGCTCTCGAGCAGCGATGTCTGGGATGGACGCTGACAAACAGGCGTGGCTAGCCAAGTATGCCACTGGAACAAGTCATGAGAATATAGCCCCTACAGCTCAAACAGTGGAGCAAATCGGTACCATCCTGAGGACCAGTTAAACCGTCAAGAGAAGGACAATCGGCTATTCAAAGCCGCATTCAACGAAGTTTGATCTGATTCCGCTGCCACCCAAGTACAAGCTCCCTGAGTTCTCAAGGTTTAGCGGGTCAGAAGGGTCAAGCTCGATCGAGCACATAAGCCGATACCTGGCACAACTAGGCATGATTTCGGCATCAGATCAGATGCGCGTAAGATTTTTTGCGCAATCTCTGACAGACCAGCCTTTGGGTGGTACACCTTTGCGCCACCGATTCAATTCATACCGGAAGCAACGGAAGAGCAGCCCACATCCAAGACCATTCGTGAGGCTACCGAGGCTGGCATTGCGCACTGGCGCAAAGCGGGGAGAAATCAGCCGAGTACATCCAAGCCAGACCGTCAAGAACCGATGTTACTCACTGCTTAATCGAGAAGGAAGCCGATGGGCAGTATTGGGTCTCTCAGCACCCATCAAGGACCTGGCTTTCCAGGTAGAGTACAACTCATTGGCGCACATGGCCCAGAAGCTGACAATGTATGAACAGCGTCACCCTGAGTTGTACCAAGATAAATTCAAACGGCCGATAGGCCTGGTCGATGCAGAAGAAGATGATCCTACACAGGACCAGGAAGTAGCCGTAGCTGAATGGGCTCGGGGGGCAGATCCTGTAGCCTGCAAATGGGTGAAACAGAAAAAGGGTTCGACTTCGATGTGAGCAAAGCCGAGCAGATATTCGATTTGCTGCTGAAGGAGAAGCAGCTGAGGTTACCCGAAGGCCACAAAATCCCTACGGCTCAGGAAATGAACGGGAGACCATACTGCAAGTGGCATCACTCGTTCACCCACACCACCAATGAGTGCAAAGAGCTTCGCCGCCAAATCCAAATGGCGATAGAACAAGGCCGTCTGATCCTTGGGCAGTTCGCCATGAAAGTGGACACGAACCCATTTCCCGTCAACATGGTAGAACTCGATTCGCTCATGAGGCGCCAACTGGATTTTTCGCTCGGTGTTAATATGGCAGGTCTGGATACCACCATGACACGTACAAGGTGAAGGTGGTCGCCTGGGCAAAGAAAGAGAGGAGGCTAGTCCACGCGACCGCCCAGCCACAATGACAAAGTGTATTTAACAGAGGAACAAGTGAGGAGAGTGCGATATCGAAGCCACATTCCACGCATCTCCTTAACAAGTATGAGCGCCAAGATGACCAACGCCGCCGGCGAGACGACGAAAGATATGAGAACCTCGCTAAGGGACCGCCTAAAGAAAAGGAGGGCGCACAAGCACCGGATTGTCCTTTCTTCAAGTATTGCGACGCGGAATGAGCCGATTGCCTACAATGACAACCGCCCGAATGCGGTCAGCGTAAGGAGGACACGAGGCCGATGTCGGTTCGAACGCCTAGGGCCTCTTCCACCCCAGAGCCGCATAGGAGTCCGCCGAGCGTAAGACCTCGAGAAGCCAAAGAATGACAAAGACGACAGATATCACCGTCCAAGGTGGTGTCCCGACGGACTCGTACACACCCAAAAGCGTAGAGTGCAGCTGCGTAACTTGGAGGAAGTCAAGCGCAGATTCCACGCTTTAAAGAAAGCACGGCCGATCTGCCGTCAAAATTAGGCACTCGAAACGGAAGACCGCCCGACAAGGAAAGAATGGCGCCTAAACCAGTAAAAGCCGATGCACGACATCGGTGGCACAAACATGGTGTTCGATTCGCCGTAATTCTGCGCCAAGAACCAATGAGCTACCAAAGGCACAGTTTGATCGCGGTCCACAAATGGTTATCTTTGAGAAGCCACGTGAGAAGGGTTACAAACATCCGAAAGCCTGCATTTCACGGGTTACATCAATGGGCAACCCGTCGAAGATGTTGGTGGACACCGGCGGCAATCAATATCATGCCGTACTCCATGCTACGACGTTTGGGACGCCCACCGCAGATCTGATCAAAACCAACGCCACGTTAAGCGACTTCAACGGTCTTCGAAACGCAAGGCGTCTTGAACGTGGATCCGATAAAGGCGAAAAACCATCCCCACGGCATTCTTCGTCGTGGACAACAAAAGCACTTACACTGTCTTGCTAGGAAGGGATTGGATTCACGCTAATTGCTGCATTCCGTCCACAATGCACCAGTGCCTGATCCAGTGGGACGGAGATGAAGTGGAGGTCATCCACGCAGATGATTCTATCGAGATCTCCATAGCTGGCATGAACGTCTGGGAAGCAGGAGACCAAGAGCCGATCTCTGGAATCAGTCTAGACGGCTGTGAGCGCATTGAAGCTACAAAAAACGGGGTGAGGCTGGTCTTATCCACTGGCCTGACAGAGTAAAAAAGCCCACGATCATCCGTGGTACGGCCTATCCCTGCGATCGTCCACAAAAAATAAAAAGCAGCGATCATACGACAAGCAGCTCATGTAGTCGTAGCAGAGAGATGCTCTGCCACTGTAAAACAATAAGGTGTAAACCGTCCTCGACTAATGCAAGCAAAAAGGGGGCCGATTCAAGCAATCGGCCCAAATTATTTTTGTTATCCTCACCTACCGCTTGCCCTGTGTTTAGCATCGATTTGACAGGTGACGGGAAGCTAGGGTACGGGTTCACATCCGCTGATGAACTAGAAGAAATCGACATTGGTCCTGGGGATAAGCCACGACCAACATTTATCAGCAAGAAGTTAGATCCGAGTCCGGGGCCCGATGATAGCCCTGTTGAAACAATATCCAGCCGCTCACCGGGACTACACAGAGATGCCTGGGTTAGACAGGAGCATCATTGAGCATCGGCTCCCGCTTAAAAAGGGATTTCGGCCATTTCAGCAGCGAGCACGACAGATGAAGGCCGAAATTCTGGAAGAAGTCAAGAAGGAGGTCGAGAAAATGTTGACAGCCAAGTTGATCAGGCCATGCAGGTATGCTGAGTGGATTTCCAGTATCGTGCCTGTAGAGAAAAAGGATGGCCGTTGGCGTGTGGCCATAGATTTTCGGGATCTCAACAGAGCTACCCCAAAGGATGAGTATCCGATGCCGGTGGCAGAAACGTTAATCAACGCAGCGGCTGGTCATAAGATCTTGAGCTTCATGGACGGCAATGCCGGTTACAACCAGATCTTCATGGCTCCAGAAGACATACACAAAACTGCATTCAGAGTCCCAGGGTCAGTGGGGTTATTTGAATATGTAGTCATGACGTTTGTACTGAAGAATGCCGGCGCCACGTACCAAAGAGCCATGAATTATATTTTTCATGATCTGATCAGCAAGCTGGTGGAAATCTATATCGATGATGTGGTGGTCAAGTCTGCTTCAGCGCAAGGACACTTAGACGATCTACGACGCGTCCTGGACCGAACAAGAAAATTCGGCCTACGGATGAATCCAAAGAAGTGTGCCTTCGGGGTGACGGCCGGTCAGTTCTTGGGTTTTTTGGTCCATGAACGCGGAATTGAGATCGGCCTGAAAAGTCAGGAGGCAGTGCGAACAATGAAGCCACCCACTACAAAGAAAGAACTGCAGTCTCTCATCGGCAAGATCAACTTCGTCAGAAGATTCATCTCCAATCTGTCAGGAAGAATAGAGCCGTTCATGGGACTAGTAAAAATCAAATCTGACGAGGAATTCCGCTGGGGGGCAGAACAACAACGAGCCTTCGACGAGATCAAAGAATATCTGACAAAGCCGCCAGTGTTAGTTCCACCGCAGCCTGACAGGCCGTTCTACATTTACTTGTCAGTAGCTGACACGTCCATCGCCTCGGTGGTGGTGCAAGTTTATGATGGGCTGGAGCGAGTCGTCTTTTACATAAGCAGAAGGATGCTGGACACAGAGACAAGGTACCCTGATATCGATAAGTTGTGCCTCTGCCTGTTTTTCACCTGCACAAAGCTGCGCCACATTTTGCTATCAGCAGAGATCGTCATCATATGCAAATCAGACGTCATAAAGCACATGCTGTCGGCTCCTATGTTAAAAGGCCGACTGGGCAAATGGATGTTTGCATTATCATAGTTTGACATCCGGTATCAACCCGCGAAAGCAGTTAAGGGACAGGCGCTGGCCGATCTTATCGCTGAAAGGATCAACACTAACATAGCAGCACTGTCCATAAGAGCGTGGGCTATGTTTTTCGACGGATCAGTTTGTGACGATGGCTGCGGCATCGGCATTTTACTCGTCGCCTGGGTCAACATTTTCCTTCTCCATCAGATTGTCTACCTCTCGCACCAACAATGTAGCCGAGTACGAGGCGATACGCAAGGGAATGGAGTTACTCCTCGAAGCCGGAGCAGAAGCAGTGGAAATTTTTGGAGACTCCAAGTTGGTGATTTCCCAGCTCACGGAGGACTACAAGTGCGAGAGCGAGTCCCTCTTCCCATTATGGCTGCACTGCCGCGAGCTAATGGCGCAGTTCCGGTACATAAACTTCACCTGGATCCCACGATCGCAGAATACCGAGGCGAACGATCTTGCGCAGATGGCTTCAGGCTACAAGGACGCGCGTATGAGCTGATGTTCGTGCACAGCCTCGGAAGTGACGATCGAGAGCCGATATCTTCAATTACTTGAAGGATTCGGCTCGGGGGGCACCTAAACGGATAAGATACAAGGCCATGAAGTACGTGCTTATTGGGGATGACATGTTTTATAGGACTCTGGAAGGGCTATTGCTCAAATGCCTGGGGACAGCCGAGGCCAATCGGCTCCTACACGAGGTACACGAAGGCGCCTGTGGAACTCACCAATCAACTCATAAGATGAAATGGTTGATCAGCGATCGGGTTTTATTGGCCCACCATGCTTGAGGACTGTTTCAAGTACTACAAAGGGTGTCAAGCATGCCAGAAATTTGGGAAAATTCAGATGGTACCAACAAGAATGAACCCCATCATCAAGCCTTGGCCATTCCGAGGTTGGGGCATGGACATGATCGAAAAATCAATCCTCCATCAAGCAAAGGCCACATGTGGATTTTGGCCATCACCGACTACTTCACTAAATGGGTGGAGGCTGTCCCGATGAAGTCGATAAACTCAAGGATGTTATCAATTTTGTGAAAGAACATGTCATCCATAGATTCGGATTCCCAAACTATCACGACCGATGGAGGTTCGGTCTTCATTTCTCACGAGTTTAGAAAGTTCTGAGGACACGGGATCAAGCTGATTAGATCATCTCCATACTATGCTCAAGCAAATGGGCAGGCTGAAGCATCCAACCAGAGCCTCATCAAACTGATCAAGAGGAAAGTCGATGAGCACCCTAGGCGTTGGCACGAGGTTTTGTCAGAGGCGTTATGGGCTTATCGCATGTCATGCCATGGAGCAATAAAAACCTCGCCATACCATCTAGTATATGGACAAGAAGCCGTCCTACCCTGGGAAATTACGGCTGGATCGAGACGCGTCACTTTTCAGGACGATCTAACGACTGAAGAATACGCAACCCTGATGAGTGACAGTGTGGAGGATTTAACCGAGCTCAGGTTGTGGTCACTGGAGAAAATCAAAGAGAACAAGGCCAAAGTAGCTCGTGCATACAACAAGAAAGTGAAGCCAAAGGAGTTCCACGTTGGTGATCTGGTATGGGAAGCTGTGTTGCCCTTGGGGACTAAGGATGCAACATATGGTAAATGGTCTCCAAATTGGCACGGGCCGTACAGGGTCGACCAAGTTTTAAGAGGAAACGCGTACATGCTTGAGGAGCTGGACGGCGTGAAATTCCCAGTGGCGGTCAACGGTCAACATCTCAAGAAATATTTCCCAAGCATGTGGGATGTTGGACAGTAAAACTTGAGGGGCCGATACATGAAATCGGCTAAGTAAAAGCACGTGAGACGATGGACAGTAAAAATGTGGGGGCCGATGCTGAAAATCGGCCGAATAAAAGCAAAAATATATAGCCGATGCACGGTCATCGACTCTAGAGGTTCACACATGTTACAAACAGGTGCCAGTTCGCACATACAAGCTACTGAAGAAATGCTTCGAAGGCGTGGAGGGCGTCATTGTCATCTTCATCCTTGCTTGTCACTAGTTGTTTGTTCAGGGCACGTTTCTCGATGGGCAATTGGAGATTTGGGTCGCCCGTTTTGAGAAAGGTCGCAGGTCACCGTTTGAAACCAAGAAGTGGCCGTTTTAATGTGCCTAAAGATGCGACCAGTATTTTGAAAGCCGATACAGTGTCATTGACTTTTAGGACATCGACCTATCGTGGCTATCGGCAAGATCAGGGGCGAACAAGGCAATCTTCGGGGAATAGATTTTCATTCATTCAAAAGATGATTGCTTACAAAAGGACGATTGATTACAAAAGGGAGCCTACTACTCGTTGTCACATCGGGTTCCTAATCTAAAGGCGAGATCGTCGCCATTGTCGCCGCCGTCCTCTTCATTGCCTTCGGGCCGCTGCCGCTTTCATTGGCCTTGAAGAAACCAGGGACCTCTCGCTCGTCGTCATCTTCGTGTCCTCGCTGGACCCGGCGGAAGCGCTTCGTCGGCGGTACTGCCGGAGGAGGTGTCCTCCTCGATTCCTCCTCCTCATCGGAGGACTCGACGCCGCCCCAAGACCAAGCGTTGCTGTTGTCGCCTCTAGTTCCCGTCAACGAGGAATCAGAGGCTCTCGCCGTCCGTGGACGATCGCCCTCCGACCAGACGGCGAAATCTTGATCCTTTCGCGTCCCACCATCGTGGGCGAAGTATCAGACGCCATGGCGGGTGCTCTGCCGCTCTGGCCACCGATGCTGTTGGAGGCGTGGGAGGACAGGCCGGAGGAAGCGAGAGAGGCCATGGCGAGAAAGAGGGTTTTTCGGAGGAAGAAGGGTTTTTGGCTACCGGAGGAAGATGGGGACCGCGAATCGCTCGATAATTTAAATAAGGGGAATAGTGGAGAGACGGTTCAATGCCATAGCGGTTTCCAGATTATACCGCCAAAATCACAAATCATGCAATCGCGGATGAGTTGAGAAGACAGGGCATCATGATGAAGGGGTAGCGTGGCGATTACATTGCTCGCCACGCATTCTGTCAACGCGCAGCCCGATAAAAAAAAAGAGGAGAAGAGGAAAAAAAACACAGAGTGGTTTTGGAATTATCATTGCCAAAACCAGGGGGGCATGTGTTATCGCCATATTTTGGCCAACAAAGGAGATGGGCCGTGATCAAGATGGGCTTGGAAGATGCGTATATTCAACGTGTTGTTGGATCGGCCTAGTACGTAGAATTGGGCTAAATTGCCCGTGTATCTTGTATCATAGTAGGTTTCGTTTCAGTTTAGGTTTGTTTCAGTTTAGGTAAAGATAGAGTTGTAGAGTTATTCCAAAAGTAGAGAGTCTCCGGACTATAAATATGTACCTAAGGTTATCAAGAAAGGAGGACAACCACGTTCACAACAAACACAATCTCGGCGCATCGCCACCCCTTGTTTCTAGGGTTTCTTTCGGTAGAATATGTTGCCTAGATCGCATCTTGCGATCTAGGCAGTATCTACTTATGCGTTACCTGGTTTTACTCGTACTGAAGCGTTGTTGATGGCGAGTAATACCATTATCATAGATTGTTTGAGGCTAGCATCGGTGTTTTTCACTATTATCGTCGAAGTCATGCTACCTCTAGTTATCTCGCTACCTTTGCACCTCTTCCCAAGTGCAAGGGTAGCACCTTGCTTGATCTTTATTTAGCTGATTCGATCTGTTATGGTTGTGCCTTGCTCGCCAAGGTTTAGTTTGATATCTACGTAGTCAGGCCTTACAAACGGGTTGAACGATCCAGTTGTACGTAGAGAAGTGGCTTATTCGTTCTAGAGAAGTTGTTCCGGTATTTGACTTTACGTTGGTTATTAGGCCTCCTCTAGGGTTAATATTCTTCATCTTTTGTACATACCAGGCTCAATTACGTGTAGGACGTTCCAGTTACGTGGTGAAAACTTTAAACTGTCGTAGATCGATTTAACTTGTAGTGATCAAGCAAAACCCCATGTTATCGTAAATCTAATGCAGAACCATGGGGCAATCGGCTCTAGGAGCCGATTTACAGGGAAACCTGGGAGACGGTCACGGCTCGAATTTTACGTATACTTGTTTACCATGCAGGAAATCAATCGGAGCAATCTCTCACCTTCCTGACCAGGTATAGGTCAGGTGGCACGCCCTCGAACCAAGCCAGGACGTGTGCCGGAGTTTTGCGGGCCGTCGCCCGAGGGACCAGGGCCCACCAGCAGTTCTGGGAGCCTCCCGGCTCTTCGTGTTGCTCGTCGCTGCTCGCCGGTGAGTTTTGGCAGGCAACAGGACGATAGAGTTTATGTTTAGGAATTTCAGATTGGTTCGTTGATTTCTCTTTTTTTTCCTTTCTTGTTCACGGTTCTTTCAGCATTACTCATTGATACAACAACATACCTAGGAAGGTTTGATTGCTGTCGTGAACAAAATATTTCAGAAAAATCCTACAAATATGCTTTCTACATAACTTACCCGTGTGGGAAATAGTTGACAATTCAGGAGTTTGTCGCAAATTCATAGTGTGTTCTCGCAAAGCATTCAAATCTTTACCAGATGTTTCTATTTTTGTTCTCTATTGAGATTCTACATATTGGTTTTTTATGTTTTTTATCTAAAAAGTACAAAGTGCTTTTGTTTTCTGCCACTACGTCGTTGCCTTTGTCACACTTCGTCGCGCTCCGCCGGTCCCTCATCGCGCCCCCTCGCCGTGGCCCCACATGTCCCGATGATCTCGCTGATTTCCTCGAGCGTTTCCGATTTTGTTGTCGATCCCACCTCCCATCTTAATTCTCATCTCACCTTGAGCGCATCTCGCTCAGCTGCAACAGCGAGCCGCGCCCATCTTTTTCCCTCTTCCTCGTGGCCGACACCAAGCTTTTCCGCAAGCACCGTGCCAATGCCCCACCACCTCCCTCTCGGCTCTCGCCATGCCCTAAACTTCTAAGCGGCAACGCCGGCCACGGATCTGGCAGTGGCAGAGGTCTAGCGAATGAAGCCGACATGCGTGGATGTGCTCCCCGGACGGTTGCAAGTTGTGGAGCAGCACCACAGGCCGGTGGTCGTTGATGTGATATGGGAGGTCGGCATCTTCCGATCTCCTCGTCACCGTCGTGAAGCTCTGCACGGCAACCGCGGAGCGCGGACGCGAGGAGGCGGCAGGTGAGACTGGCTGCACTTTTGTTATTGAAGATCAGGCACGCTAAAATCGCATGGATTCATCAACAAGCCTCAAGTGACTTCTCTTGTTCTACTCACGCTTTATCTTGCAAACTTAAAGGCATTCTAGAGTCCACAATGATTGATCTGTATGCAGGTGTAACAAGTACGAGTTCTCTTTGGGATCCTCCTTGGAAGGAAAAAAGGACGGTAGAGTTTATGTTTAGGAATTTCAGATTGGTTCGTTGATTTCTCTTTTTTTTCCTTTCTTGTTCACTGTTCTTTCAGCATTACTCATTGATACAACAACATACCAGGGAAGGTTTGATTGCTGTCGAGAACAAAATATTTCAGAAAAATCCTACAAATATGCTTTCTGCATTTATCAAACTTACCCGTGTGGGAAATAGTTGACAATTCAGGAGTTTGTCGCAAATTCATAGTGTGTTCTCGCAAAGGATTCAAATCTTTACCAGATGTTTCTATTTTTGTTCTCTATTGAGATTCTACAGACTGGTTTTTTATGTTTTATACATCTAAGTGGGGATAACTTTTTACACTATGATTGCCATATTATGATCGTGAGAGAAGAATACCAGCTCAAGCTATTGTTGCACAAGATACACAAACTCGAATATAAGTCATGATTATTGTCTAGGTACTTGAGATGTGCTGGTCAGTTGAATGCAGTACAAGTTTCATGCTAGCAGTACCATTGACACACTATACTTTCTATACTTTTTAGGTGTGCTCCACAAGTGTTGGTGAGCTACAGATGAAAGATGAGTTTGCCAAGTTGTCCACCGAGCTGGTGCGTACTTGCCTCCATTACATCTAACAACTATAATAGTCCAATTAAGTTCAAACAGTTGATTTAGAAGTATTATTATCTGTATTTTTTCCTTCAGGAATTCCGTAATTCCTATGACCATCAAGTTCTTCTAACTATCCCATTCCTAGTGCTTTATTTTCCGACTCTTGAGGGTCACCTGATGAAGGGAATTATTATTTTTTATCTCGGAGGATGCACAACAAGATCCCAATGGTTAATTCATGCCTGCATTTGTGGTCAATCCTGTTGGTACATTTCTATGATTTGGTGAGGATCATGGATTCATGGTTTGTGCCATTCAGAGGAAAATGATCTAGATAAATTAAGAGAAGTCATGCACAATTTTGAAATAACTCGATTTTTAACAATTAATCATAGTATTATATTTTGTGATAATTATTTTTTTGTAAGATGAAGTACCATCGACAAGCTAGGTAATAACTAGATTTGTTATAAGAAATCAAAGTTATATATTATTTTCTGATAGTTAGTATTTTGTGTAAGAGAAAGTACCAATGACAAGGTGGCATAGGTTTTGGATAGCTTAGAACATGGAATTATATTATCTCATGATCTTGATTTGACTTGGTGTTGGCTTTTCGGTGCCCAGCTAGAGCAAGGAACAATTACATATTTGGTTGAAAAAATAAGGTGCAAATTAGTGTACAATATAACAACGGGTCAGATGAAGTATTAAAGCTTATGCACCATGACAATTCTAGGTGAAAGTTTCTTTTCAAACATACAGTGCGCGCTTTGCTCTCCAAGGGTACAATTCTCACATCTTAATGCTGAATTTTGTGGTCTACCACATTGTGCTGATATTAATTTAATTTATGTTTTTATGTGTCATCTTGTTTGGTTAGAATGGTCTTGGAGAATTGTGAACTATCTCACCCGAATCATGGCAATATTATCTTGGACAATCATTCACCCATCATATTTTACCCGATAAGCGGCACCAAGGTTTGTTGTTTAGTTGATGTCCATTGTCAGAATGTGCTTTCAATATACGATGTCCTTCAAGGGATTAGCAAAGTTCATCTTCTTATAGATTATGTTTGTATCTGGATATTTTTACCTTCTGGTGTTGATGGGGTATGCTTTCAATATGCAGCGCCCTTTAAGGCTTTAACTGGTAGAGGAATGATATTGTGTTATCCGACATAGTCATATTTTGTAACCTTATCAAACCTCTCTGCAGTCTGCATGATTCCTCTTCACCATGTGCAAATACCTTGAATCATTTTATACTCTTCGGAAGGTTAGTCTTCACGTCGTAATTAATGACCTAGATTTTTCACATCATAGTACAGTTTGTTTAACACAATTAAATTTCTTTTGTGAACTTTTAGCTGGTCACTTCTATGATAAACACACTCGACCTATATGAATCTCAGAAATGGCTTGTCATAATGTTTCGGTTTTGCGTTGTAAAAAAATGTATACTATATATAGGATGACCTCTTGGGGTCTGTATTTTAGGAAATAAAAGATCACTAGGTTGTGTCTGCCCAGGTGATCAGGTTAAGTCCCTTACTTAGATATTTAACACATGAACATCCTACATATTGGAGTAAAACAACCTAATCATGGAAATGTTAGAAGGCTATTTCATCCCTTCCCTGCATCAATACATGTTTTTCATTATCTCTACATAGATACATTATCCATGTCACTGTTACATGTGTTTCTCATATATTTTTCCTTTATCTCCTTCATAAATCAGACATGTTAGATTTCGAGTTGTTGAAACGATGCACACACATATCAGATCCTTGGAGACGACGGCAAAAATTATTTCTGCATGAATCAAAGCGTCTCGAAGGAGAGATGTAATCTACCACTATCCTCGCCAACCAAGATGCAAGGAAGTCTCCCAGTGCTATTATTTTCTTTTTTTCGTTGCTATCCTTCACATGCAATGTTAACTCAACGCAAAATTGAATGTGTCGATTGCAATACGATAGGGCCATTTTAAGTAGACAATACCTGAACATCTCCTGTTTTTATGGTGTCCTCCTTTTCAGATAAGACACTGGCTCACCGAGGAATCTCCTAGCATGGTCTTTTCCTTACCACTTGTGCTTGCATAGTATCCATGCAAGGAAATCCTAATCTTTGTCATACAAAATAAGACAGCAGTTACTGATCTTCACTCAACTGCTTGTACAAAGGTATTCATGCCAGTCAGGTCACTTGATCAGTTCATAAGTGTTTGGAGGTGTTCGATGGTTCAGTGATAATTTGTTCTGTAAGCAAGACGGTGTGGTCGGCGAGGGATGGTGAAATATGGCCTTCAAATCCTTTAGATGCCAGGTAGATCTGACTAATGGCCCTGTCTCCATTACAGGTGATGCCATCCCACCAGGAGCAGTTCATGTCGTCATTCCACGGCCTGCAAGGTCGCTGTCTCTTGTCGACGTGGAAATGAACCGGAGAAGGGCATGATTCTCCTTTACTATGCATAATTGGCGGTAGAGATCAAGTAGAGAAGCAAGAACAACTGCAGCACAACCAGCGTAAAGGTGAATAAACACATTCGTGCTCCCCCCCTTTGCTTGAAAAATGCATGCAATGCTCGTACTATTTATCATCTAGCAGTGGTTTTGTTTGCACATCAGAGGTATAGAACACCAATAGTCGTGGCTATAAGTTAGTTATAGGAGCAACCATTTGGGTTAGTTGAACCCAAATTAATTAGTCAGATCCTCCATAAGATTGGTCTATCACTGCTTATTACGAAAATATAATTATGTATTCTTGGATAAGTGTTGTCAAGGGAAGTATATTATGCATCGCTCACTGGTGCACCATCTTTGTAGTTTTAGTAGCACTGCTTAAAGTTTAGAATAGCGCGGTAAGTCATGATGTGGTTATGTTTGTTAGTCAGCAAGTTGTTAGTAGTAGATTCAGTAGTCAAAATGGTCTACTATATTGCTATGTTGTGTATCGCCCCTTCGTCCGTCTTCCACACCTCCCGTCTCGCAAGAGAAAAAAACCTGCCCACGGATCCATGAGCCCCAACACTACACCGCCTCCCTATGATCTGTCGCTATGCCTCCCCATCCCTAGATGCGATGGAGATGTGATTTGGATCTGCATGTTGTCGAGACCCGCTGGTCCTAGGTCACAATTGGTGCCTCAACCGTCCCTCCTCTACCGCCGAGGTCCAAGACGTGTCGAACCGTGGACATCACAAACTGAGGAAGTCAACAAACAACTATTTTGGCAAGCTCTCAACTATTTGAAACGTTTGTTAAATTGTTTAATATTCTCTCTTGTTTTTTGCTTTTGGTAGTGAATCATATTTGTTGCTGATGTAGGTACGGAGGTCTTTAATTAATTGTCCAGTCAGCTCAACCTTCATTCCTCTTTACACACATAGAGCGATAACAGCTTTTTTTAACAATTTCTTTCACTACTTCAAATATTTGTGATTATCTGCTCGGTCCCGATGGAGGTGATGGCAGGGGCTGCAACAGATTTCCTCAATCATCGTACCCTTTTTCTCGGGCTCTCGTAGACAGCGGTAGCTAGCCCCTTATCCTCATTCCTTTTGTCTATCCACGCTAGGTCGATGGGCCCTGCAGCATGGAGGTCATATCATTCATATGGTGCAGATCTGAAGAAAGTTCTGCATATATGAGTAGTTAGCCAACTGCAACCGAGAGAGACGAAGACACTACCATGATAGTTATTTATGGAATTAGCTCTACGCTATATTTGACAGTACATAGTACAAATATTATGGTTTGATTTCATAAAGTATACTTGAAATCTCATGTTTCTTGTCTAATCAGTGGTCTTTTGTCTAGGTGAGCCCGGAGGGGAGATGTCTATGAGGCAGCAGATTTAATAAAGAAAATGCATGCTGCAAAGCAGGAGACATGATAAAATGTAGCATTTCTTATTTATTTTTTGTGTATTGTGACTGCATGCTATAGACAAATGGACAAGGATATTGCAGTTACATCTAACATGAGTACATATTTTCTAGCACAATGAATGCTACATGGCTTCATCTTATTATAAACTGCATGTACTAACTGTCGGAAGCTTAGAAATTTGTCACCCTAAATTGTTCCTTCTGGAATAAATTAGACTCCAGAATCTTCATCTTATTATAATTTGTATGTACTAACTGTTGGTAGCTTAGAAATTAGTCACCCTAAAGTATGCCTTATGGAAGAATTAACCTTCCGAATTCAGACGGGGAAATTCTATTTGAATTGACAACTAACCTCATGAATTTAATTGTCTTTGTTGCAATACTGCACTGCAATATAATTATATTTGAAGCGATCTAATGTATTGAACTGTGTTGTGAAATTCCAGGATGAGCAACAAGATAGGGCTCAAGGCTGCATTAGAGGCAACCATCCAGTTCCTGAATTGGTTGTCCCTCCTTCATCTCTCTTGGTAGATACCAGTGGCCATATGGTTATGCCTATGCGATAATGCCATTGGACAATGAGCCTTGTGGCTAAGAGGCACCCTTAATACGAGGCAAATAACAAGAAAACCTACACAATTGTTACGGTGTGGTCTGCAACCCGAGCTGGGTTGCACTTGACAAGGTATACTTCATATTTGATTTGTATTAGTTTGTTCATTCAGATCTATGTAATATGTCAGACTTGCTGGTTAATTAAATTAGGACAATAATGGATATATTTATGAAGTTATGTCAGCACATTCGCTTGATGGTTGCCATATTGATGTCTTCCCTACAAGGATTGGCAAAGAAAGATAAAGTTCATGACCAATTATGATGGATACATGGAGTTTGTAGGGTATGATAGTTTCCTCTTGATTTTTCTTTTGTTTTAGAAAGTTCACAACCAATTAGAAAGCGGAGGCAATTTTGGCTACTGACATGCGTTATAGATAATTTATACAACAATCTCCAATATTTATGTTCGCCAATAAAAAGCAAATTGTGAATTTGCAGAAGCATGGAATTGTGGAGGATTTGGTATATGTATCGTCCATTTTTGAAGGCCCTCTAAAAAGTCATAAATTTCATCATCTAGAGATACTACACAAAGTGAACCATTTGAGGCAAGTTGCAAGATGCAAAATTTGATGAAGAACGAGCATCATATCTGATTGCCTAAGCCAAGGGTTCAGCCTCAGAATAAACCTATTTTCAACTATATTGGACGTTTGACATTTGCTCTATGAACTTGACGATTTAGAGACGATTGGCCAGATTCTCCAACCATTTTTTATGTAGTAGAGTATGAGCTGTTTTGAATACTTCCATGAAGATATTGTTATGTGAAATAAGAACATTTCACCAAGAAGGTCTCACCTCTCCAACCCATGCTTAAAGTTTAAAGCCAATTACAGATAATGATGTCATGTCGGTGCCAAGGCATGTGTGCATTTCGCCCTTATGGCAAACTGTGTAGGCATAGCTCTGGTTATATCTGAGCATTGGACTTTGTTTTGATCATCCTTCTATTGAACCTTTTCCTGAGTTCAACTTTAGCTTGGACCGAGGATATAAATTGTGGTCTCGGGCAATTGTTAGACTGCTTAATTAATTGTGTCCTTTGTTGTTGAGTTCTAATTCTGTTTTAGTTCTACATTTATGTATTTTTGGATGCCCATTTCACGTGCTACATTAGCTATAATGTGGGTTAGTCTAAGCTTTCACTTTGAATTTAACTTGTTTTGTGCAGATCAACTCCATTGTGATAATCCTGTGTGTTACTGTTCAAATAATCTCTTCAATTTGATGTGTATGGCCAAACGATGCACTTCAAATAATTAAGTTGTTATAACAATATTTTCCAGAATGATTTATGTATTATCCCGACAATACTTATTCATTACACATTTGATCGTGTGTCGGGTCATATTTCCCAAGAATTTATGAACTCATAACGGAGGGCCTTGTGTCTATACTTTGCTGCGTGTGACGGAACTTTGCTTGTTTCAAACGTAAATTCGGAAAAAATCCAGGTCCCATGGGATAGTCTGATACCTATGTTTCCCTTCGATTGCCTAATACTAAAGTCACGACTCTGCTCTACTATATATCATGTTATAAGTATGTGTTGTAGAAGCAATGTCATAGGTGTGAAGTTTGAATCTAATCATCTTTTTTTATTTTTTATCTAAAATTATCATGTTATAAGTATGTGTTGTATAAGGAATCTCATAGATGTTAAGTTTGAATCTAATCATCTTTTTTACTTTTATCTAAAATTATCGCGACATTTTACTAGTTATTTATAAAAGCAGAAGCTCCAACAGAAATCCATTCCCGCCACACCATTTTTCACTTCCCGTCAGCTACTATAACAGTGGAATAGAAGAGTCATGACAAAAACGTACACTCTTTTACAGATTTTTCAGGATCGTAAACGTCCATTCTTTTACGGACGGAGGGAGTATAGAATAGTAAATCATGAAGTAGTGTGATTGCCCAAAGCTGCGAAGTTTGTTACACACTCCTCTGCTTGTTTGTGTCTCCTTGTTTAACCGTGTGAAGCTTCGGGCCGGCCATAGGGCAGGGCAAAGGGACGCGTACATATAACTGTCTTCTACTCTTGATGACATCCAATTAGGTGAAATATCTCTACTCCCTGTGACCCATATTAGTTGACTTGGATTTGTCAAAATTTAGATGAATTTATATACTAAATAGTATCTAAATTTATTAAATCTAAAAATTTGAGTAAACTAATATGGGTCGAAGGGAGTACTAAAAAGTATAGATAACCAAAAATGCATCATGTGGTGTCTCTACTCTGACTTCTCTTTTCTAAAAGTTACCCAGGAAATTTGTATAGAAAAGATGATAAATCGTAGGTTCCATTTAAAAAATCCATAGAGATACATCATTCAATTTTGATCGTGGGGAACGACATCAACATCACCCGTGCAAATACTCCAGTATTTCTGAATATTGTTTTGATGCCATCATTTCTCTGGCTTCTTCAAATATACAGAACAATACCGGCCCTCATGTGCCTCTACAAAGTCGTGAGTATTCATAGTGGAGACTAACAACACAATCACATAACTATATCATTCTGCAACCAGCTCTCCTTCGATTCTCAGTGGTTCTACTTGTCCCCATCATCCATGTTGTAGAGACTATTTCATCTTCTTATTAATTCAGTGTTTAATATATCTACTCTTTTGCTCACTTTTTGCACATAAATTTGAATCAGTTACTTTCATAATTTTGCTCTGTGATTAATTCTAAAGATACATATGCATATACACGTGTACACAAGGAGCAGTTGATGAAATAACTATCATGGTAAATAGTTTGTTTCATCGATAGAAATGAGTAGTTTTAAATGTCTTAACCGAGGTTCCAAAGATCATGGATCTAACAAATGTACGGGAATATAATGTTTAGAGGACTAAAAACATATGCTTAAACTTTGAGTAATACTATTTTAGCAAAAATATTAAAGATATATTTAAAAAAAAATCTGGGGTAGGGGGGCCATTGCCCCCCCCCCCCCCCTCCCCTTGAATGAGTGAAACTTTGTCAGGACCCCCTGGAATCTATGAACCGACCTGCTTCCAGTGTATAGCCTGTCTACATAGCCGATTCGCTACACCGCCGGCAGAGAACTGGCGAAGAAGACACTGTCGACGGCTCCCCACGACCGGGGTTTTCCCTCGGCGCTCTCGGGAGGCGGCGGCAGGGGAGATCTTCTAGGGAGGGATGGAAGTAGCCGGCGGAGCTCCCCAGTGCGGCATGGTTCCGCCGCACGGGTTAGCTTTGCTAGTTGTATTTATGGGTGGTGGTGTTCAAGGGGATAAAATGAAGCGAAAAAAACTGACCAAAGATTTAACCAACAATAAAGCTATTGACACAAACCACCCACATCTGGGTAACCAGACCATCATCGTGTCTGCAGAAGGCAGCGTCAGAGATTAGTCTCCCCTTTTCACTTCCCGAGTTCTTCTACTTCCAGGAACATTGTTGTTGTTACTTCATCACACTTCTGTCTCTTTCTTCACATGTGATTGTCATTACCATCATGGAATATCTGTATCAGCAGCATCAGCACCAGCACCAGGTTCACCATCATTTTGCATTTGTTGATCAGGTAGAGAATGCGTTGTTGCAGAAGCAGCAGCGTCATCCATTGTATTTCTCTGCAAGGTTTCAGCGCCGGTTCTCAATAGTTCCTCTTCATTAGCTACATGCCAAACTGCGCAATATTCGATAAACTCAAGCACAACATATTAGAGATTTTTACTTCCTCTGTCCGAAAAGGATATTACGGATTTGTGTAGATTCGTATGTATCTATACACTTAGCCGCTCATATACATACATTCGAATCTAAAAAAAATCAGTGACATCTTTTTCCAGACGGAGAGAATAGTTCTTATTCTCGAAAACATTCTCTGTTTGTCAGTAGATGCTAGGCCACTAATTTTGGTAATTACTCCTCACAGGCTGAAATTGATGTATCCACCAAAAGACCTGAGAAATGGATTCAGCCAGGGTATTGGCTACAATTGATCTACCGATTACATTCCATACATAATTTGCAGCTCTGCATCAGAGACGATGGATTGTTTCCCTCTTTCTCACAAATCGACATAGCCACTAGTAAACGTGCATAACGCACTGAGTGCAATATTAGGATTTGTTTTCTCAGGCCAGTTAGCACCGTATATTCCATTATCAAATCATCAAAATTGAGAATAATAAACCTTGTTCCACACACATATGACGCCTGAATTTAAAACTCCATTGCTAAACGAAAACTGCCACTCTACATTTTATTTATTATTCTGGACTCGCATATCCAATCTATCTCCTTCATGTTTGTCGCTCGCTTAACACCAGCAATCAGTTAACGAAACGAATATTTCATGAAGGAATTATGCACCCGGCTAGATCCATTTCATCAAACTCTGTATTCTTCGACGAAGTTTATTCAATGGGATCGACGTGGCCCTCGCACATGACTCTCTTACATAACACCAATCTTTTGACTTGCAACTGAATCGATGTGTCAAAACACACGCGAGCCCTGATACCTAAAACGTAATAAATAATATTGTAAAAAGCAATAAAAAACATATCCAAAAATATTTGTGTTGTATATGATCCTTATCTTCGAGAATATTAAACCGCGAGCATTTGTGATGGCTCCAAATTGAGAGTGACTCTGAAAAAATAATTTTTAAAATTAAAAAATACTGAGATTCATATTAAGATATACTATAATTGATGTATGAACAACCTCCACGTTGGAGACAAAAGAACACCACAGCGCCAAACACACTCCATTACGTCTACCTTATTCAGATCGATCTGCTTTACACGACTCTTTTTTGTGCCACGGTCAGTCGGGGTGTATTCCCAGCAATCCCGCATCTTCTTTCGTAAGCGTATCTTACTTATTTTAATTCTATCTTTTTGATAATGACTCGTAAGATCTTCTTATACAATGGCTAATGTTTTAGTGGTGGGTATATAATTTGTGATTAAGTTTGCAGTTTTACCATAGATTAATTTGTGGTGGGTAAATAAAGGACTTAACACACCCAGTTTTAACTTCCACTGCCAAGCTTAATGCACAAAACTGCACATCAGAACACCTGAACCTACCGTCATTGCTGAACTGAATATCTGCTCACAACCTGCAATTCTGTTGCTACAATTATTCTTGGTTTCTAATAGAAGCAATGGCCAAGGCTTGAAGTAACTTAGTTCAAGGAAAAGGGCACCTATGAAAACCTCTTCAGCAAAATTAGTTCAAGAAAAATTGCAATGATAAAAATTAACACGCTGTCAACGACAGCATGAGGTGGCCAAAAGTGTTGAATGCTAATCCTGTAATCGCCCAGGAAAACTGACAACTGGAGTTCTCTAAGGGAAATGAAATTGTCCATCTCCTCTGATCTGAGATGAACCATGCATCCCAGCAGTAGCATACATAGACAACTGGATCATAACTTAACCATCAGATACGACTTGTGTACGGTGTACCTCAAAGCCGTGTCCCTTTTTTTGGTCATTGCGATGGAATCATTTTTTGATCAGCTGCCGATTGGAATGACGAGAGATACCCACCTATAGATGTACCATACTGTCTTTCGTTGCTACTGCTACTGCATTTTATGACTGGGATCAAGTTGTGATATTATCTTTCGTTGCTACTGCATAATCCCCACCTATAGATGTACGCACCATACTGTCTTTTACGGGCACAACATGGAGAGAGAGAGAGAGAGAGACAAGGGTTTATCCCCACTTTAAGTTGCCTTGTATCGGAAGTGATATGGTAGCCCACACACTAACTCAGGACATGGTCCTCCTTCACGCCCACAGCCCACAGGCGCTTTTGGCAAAAAAACAGCAAGGCTTGCGTAGTGTCGCGCATAAAACAAGCTGTCGCGTGCACCAAAAGGGCGAGCGATTTGCTCCCAAGCAACATCAGGACCCAGAGGTTTATCGAGCCATTACAAATGTCCCCAGCTTTTTAGATAGTGCTTGAACTTGACTCCCAGAATTCTGGTACTAGTAATAAAAGTACTTCTGAAATCTGGATAGTATAATCTATTCTAATAAGCTCGTAGTGTTGGATAGATCTCTCCCACGTTCGGGCCCAACGGCCCGAACGGAGTCCCTCATCGCGCCCTAATCGGGGGCGTCCAACCCTATCCATGGTTGTGGGCCACAGAGCCATCGTATATAAATAGGTGCGAGCAGACACAGACGAGGTTCACCGCAGCCCCCACAAACACACCCACTGATTAGGGTTCGCACTAGGCCGACGGGAAGCTCCGCCGCCACCGCTCTCAACCACCCACGCTTACGCCGTCGCCCCTTTTCCCATGGCCAACAACGGCGGGTCTAGCTCCGGCTTTGGCTCCGAAATCCCCTCCGGTTCCTGCTTGTCAAGCCAGGGCGCAGGTAGTCTCTCTCTCCCTCTCAGATCTCCTAGATCTAATCCCATAGTGCATCTACTGAGAATGGTCTAGCTCTAACATTGGTATCAGAGCATCTTAGATGCTAGTTTTTTCGGTAGAAAAGTAAAAGTGAAGGAAACCCCTAGATCCAAAAGTGCGCCTTACCCCTCTGGCCGCGCCGTCCCCCTCGATCCCTATGCGCATCGGCAAGCCGAGGCATAGGGAAGAAGGACACACCCCTTCGGGGGCAAAGTAAATCCAAGATCCCGCAAAATAGACAGAAAGATCTCGCCCCTCCCACATCCCGCAAGGAAAAGCCAAACAAATCCCCAAAATTCCCCGGTTCTCGTTTTCCCCAAATCCCGATTCAAAAAAAAAGGAAGCTGGAAACCCATCGCCAACAAGACGCCGGGCGAGGGCACCGCCGCTAGTCCTCTTGACGGTCGTGCGCCCACCCTCGGGTGGACGCACCACGGCAGAAGGGCTGGCTGGAGCCCTACCGCCAACCTCCTCGGTTGGTTTTGGTTAGTGGAGGGGTGGATGGGAGAGAGGAAACAGAAAGGGGAAAGGGTGGCGGCGCTGTAGGAAGGACCGCCGCACGGCCGCCGGACGGACGGCCCCTCTCCAACGCCGCCGGAGCAAAGCTCACCGCGCCGCACCGCGCCACAGTGGGGATGTGGGGCCGGTCAGCCGGCCCGCCACGCCACACCACACCGCCGGCAGACACGGCGACACACGGCTACCGCCTGGCGACGGCGCGCCGGGCGGCCACGCGCAGACGGGCGACGGGAGGACGGACCACGCAGAGGCTGCTACCGACGCGCGCCGCCGTGGCCGCTGGGGCAATGAGGGGAAAGTGAGGATTAGGGTTTCAGGGGGCGCCGGGGGGTGGTTTTTATTCCTCCTATCGGCGCGCTGGGCCGTTGGATCAAAACCCTAGCTCACGGACGGTCAGGATCGCTGGTGTCAAGGGCGGTGACGGGCCACGCGGTAGGTCATGGTGCCAGCGGGCCGCTTCTGGGCCGCAGCCGCTAGGAGCGCCAGACACATGCAAGCTAAGCTAGGCAGCAAGGCGGGCAGCTGGCGGGCCGAGCGGCCTAGCTAGCCTGGGTCGGCATCTAGTGCTGGCACCGGGTGTCAGGCTGCTGCGTGACCAGGAGTTGGCCCAGTAGGGCTATTTTTAAACAGTTTTTTTTCCTTCTGTTTTATTTTTACAGAATTGTTCTTTAATGGTTTGGCTTAGTTTTAAGCAATGTTTTACATAGTTTTCTCTAGTCATTTTACCTTCATGTATATTTTGACTAGAGAAAGCTACAAAGGCAAATTTTTCTGCAAAGTATGACCTTAATGAAAGTTATTATTGAAAGTTTCCGCTGCAAATAGTCATTTTAAATTGCAAATGTATGGTTTAAATTGCGACAATGCAATAAAAGTTGATTAAATCTTGACATAAAGATGTGATTAAAGTGATTATGCCTCATGCTATTAATTGACCAACGTTATTAATAATCATGACCATAATCTTCTCCCATTAAGTATTAAAGGTGCATTTAAATTTATTTCTGCCCAACGGTGATGTAATTTTAAATAGCACGAAATGATTGCATGCTTAATTTATACCAACGTTGAATTAACGCATACAGTTGTTTTACTTGGTGATCTCACATCTTTTATGATTTTCAGGAGGTCTCAACCTCATGGCATGTTTGAAGGACATCCCGCTCCTAAGGGGGGACAACTACTCCGAATGGAGGAAGAAAGTTGACTTGGCGTTTGTGTGCGCCGAAGTGGATTGGGTGGTTGACACCAAGCAACCAGTCAAGCCCGCTGACCCGGTCGGGGCCGAGGAAAGTGCCGACTTTGAGAAAGGAAGAGGACCATGCTCCATTGAGCTGGCCTACTCTATTGATAACTGAAATGGGTGAACGCCAACAAGAAGTGTCTCGCCTTCAGAAAGAACACAATTGAGAACGCAATAGTGGGCTCAATTTGAGAGTGTATACCGCGGGCAGTATCTCGCCAAGATAAAGAGCCGCCATCGCTCTTCAAAGATGGATATCACCCACCGTTAAAGCATGTTATTGAAAAGTATACGGAGGATCCCACGGAATAAGAGAGCACATCTTGAGGATGTCAAACATGGCCAAGCTCAAGCCCATGGATGAGGACCTCGAGCTAAAGCCAAGACTCTTGGTGCACCTTGTGATGGCCTCACTTCCACAGCCTTTTAAAACTTTGTGATAACTATAATATGTCCTCAAAAGTGGGACATAGAAAAGACCATTGGGATGTGCTCCCAAGAAGAGGAAAGGTGAAAGCCCTTCACGCGGTTCTCGAACTTCGTGAAGGACAACAGAAGAGAGGCTTCAAAGCGGCAACCATGGTGGATCACCCTCCAAGCCCCATGGCAACGGTCCAATGCAAAGACTGACCAAAGATCACCACCCACCGGGAGAAGGATCAGTGCCATCACTGTAAAAAGCCGGGCCACTACAAGAAAGACTGCCCGATTTGGCTAAAGTACATCATGGCCAAAAATGGTAAAGACATTGTTTCTTTTGTTAATGAATCTTTGTATGAAAAGTTTACTAGATCCACTTGGTGGATTGATTCAGGAGCAACTGTTCATGTTGCCAACTCTTTACAGGGGGTTCGACAAGGACCACGCCAAGAAGAGAAAGACGCATTGAAGTGGCGAATGAAATAGAAGCAGAAGTGGAGGCCATTGGTGACGTCCCTCTGGAGCTGGCTGATGGCTCTTTGCTTTTGCTCAAAGATGTGCTTTTCGTTCCTTCATTACATAGGAATTTAATAAGTGTTTCCTGTTTGGACAAAGATTCTTACGAATGTTATTTTGGAAATGGCAAGTGTGCCATTTTGTTGAAAGACAAATGTGTGGGTGTTGCTACATTATTTGATAAGTTATATTTGTTATCCCTGCATGAGAGAGTTCTTTCTGTGTGTGATGTGAATGAAAAAGTTTCCTTGTCGAACAAAGAACAAAAGAAAAGAAAGCGAACTCTTGACTCATCGAAACTATGGCACTGTAGACTAGGCCATATTTCGAGGGGAAGAATAGAAAACCTCGTTAAAAATGACATTCTTCCTCCGTTAGAGTTCTCTGACATAGAACAATGCATAGATTGCATTAAAGGAAAGTATGTCAAACAAATTAAAAAGGGTGCAAACCGAAGCATAGCTACACTAGAAATAATCCACACGGATATTTGTGGACCATTTCCGGTGAAAAGTGTGGATGGCTATGATTCATTCATAACATTCACGGATGATCACTCCCGGTATGGTTATATTTATCCAATCAAAGAAAGATCTGAAGCGTTGGATAAATTTAAAATTTTCAAAGTCAAGTAGAAAATCAGCACGATAAAAGAATCAAAATAGTTCGGTCCGATCGTGGGGGGGAGTACTACGGTCGGCATACTCCATATGGTCAAGTACCAGGACCCTTTGCATGGTTCCTGCAAGAAAATGGAATAGTCGTCTAGTATTCTATGCCGGGCGAACCTCAAAGAAAATGGGAATGAAAGGCAACTGCACTTATGGATATGGTGCGCAACATGATGAGCTATTCCACCCTCCCATTGGGATTGTGGATGGAGGCGCTTAAAACCGCCATTCATATTCTCAACAGAGTACCAAGTAAGTCGGTGCCCAAAACACCGTATGAATTGTGGACAGGCAGAGTCCCCTCTCTGCACCACTTGAGGGTCTGGGGAGCCACCGAGGCAAAAGTTTTCAATCCAAACATCGCAAAGTTAGACCCCAAAAAGTATCTTGCCATTTTATTGGCTACCCAGATAAGTCCAAAGGCTATCGTTTCTACTGTCCCGACAGATACACAAAGTTTGTAGAACGAGACATGCAGTCTTCTTGGAGGACGAATTGATGAGGGGGAGCACGGTAGCTAGGCAAATTGATCTTGAGAAGAAGAGGGTGCATGCACCTAATCCGATGATTCAGGAGCCATTTTTCTCGCTATCTGTTGTGCCACCATCTACAACCCCTGAGGTTGTGGTGACGGCACCTGTTGTGACTCCACACGTGACAACAATGGGCGAAAGTTCGGAACCTGTCCATCAGGAGCCACCTGAACCCACTGTTGAGCACGAAAGGGAGCCGTAATGCCACCATCGTAAATGTGCATGAACCCCAGGCAAGAAATGAGCAAGAGTCTGATGAACTCAGACGGTCTAAAAGAGAACAAAGACCAACCATTTCCAAAGACATCTACAAAGTTTACAATGTAGTTCATATGGAGGGCGATCCTACCTCATATGAAGAAGCCATGAGTAGCCCTCGCTCAGCCAAGTGGGTGGAGGCAATGGAAGATGAAATGAAATCGATGAGTTCCAACAATGTTTAGGACTTAGAGGAAATTTCCAAAGGAGCCAAAACAGTAGGATGCAAGTGGGTCTACAAAACAAAGTATGACTCCAATGGGAACGTAGAAAAGTACAAAGCTAGACTCGTGGCAAAAGTCTTTACGCAAAGAGAAGGCGTAGATTACAATGAGACTTTTTCTCCGGTCTCATGTAAGGACTCCTTCAGAATCATTATGGCACTAGTTGCACATTTTGATTTAGAGTTACATCAAATGGATGTCAAGACGGCATTTCTAAATGGAGATTTAGAGGAAAATGTTTACATGAAACAACCCAAGGGTTTTTTTTTCATGGAGGGGAAGGAACATATGGGATGCCGCCTAAAGAAATCCATTTATGGGTTAAAACAAGCCTCTAGGCAGTGGTATTTAAAGTTTAATGATACCATTAAAAGATTTGGATTCAAAGAAAATGTTGAGGACAACTGCATTTATGCAAAGTTCAAAAGTGGGAAATATATTTTCCTAATTCTATATGTGGATGACATTCTGCTTGCTAGCAGTGATGTTAGTCTACTACTAGAAACAAAGAAATTCTTGTCATCAAACTTTGACATGAAAGACCTTGGTGAAGCATCTTATGTTTTGGGCATAGATATTCACCGAGACAGAAAGAATGGAGTGTTAGGACTGTCGCAGAAAGCATATTGTGAAAAGATTTTAAAAAAATACAATATGCATGCGAGTAATTCAACACCTGATCCCATAGTCAAGGGCGACAGTTTTGGAAAATCCTAATGTCCAAAGAATCAATATGAGATCGATCAAATGAAGTTAGTACCATATGCTTCGGCTGTTGGAAGCTTACAGTATGCACAAGTGTGCACTCGCCCTGACTTAGCATTTATCACCGGGGTACTCGGTAGATATCAAGAGAATCCAGGCATAGAAACCTTTGGAAGATGGTAAAGAAAGCTTTGCGTTATGTGCAAGGCACAAAAGGCCTCATGCTAACATACGTAAGATCCGATTCCCTAGAGATAAAAGGGTATTCAGATGCAGATTTTATGGAGATAAAGACGACAAAGTCCACGATGGTATGTCTTTACTCGCAGGAGGTGCTATTTCGTGGAGAAGTGCCAAGCGATAACGATAGTTGCATCATCTACGATGTATGCAGAATTTATAGCATGTTATGAGGCCATGAGACAAAGCGTGGTTGATCGCGCAAAGTGGTTGGCCATCAAGAGAGCCACTAAAGATGTCTTGTGACAACGAGCCCGAGATTCTATGCTCACAACAACAAGTCGAGTAATGCTTCAAAGTCTATAGATATAAAGTATTATGTTGTGAAGGACAAAGTCCAGGATCAAACTATAAGTCTCGAGCATATAAGGACAAAGGATATGCTTATGATCCGCTTAACGAAAGGCTTACCACCCAATGTGTTCAAGGAACACATAGCCGAGGGTTTAACGGCAAGCCTATGATTCTGGACTATAGAGGCCCAAAAGTATGTAATTTGTTTGAACATGAAGGTATATAGTGGTCATGCGATTCTATCAAGAATTGAGCTGAGACGATGAAACATGCTCTATGTATCATTCTGTGATGAAATAAGTAAAGTACAAAGTTAAAAGTAAAGTCGAGATCTAGGGGGAGAATGTTGGATAGATCTCTCCCAAACGGCCCGAACGGAGTCCTTCATCGCGCCCTAATCGGGGGCGCCCAACCCTATCCATGGTTGTGGGCCGCCAAGGCGTATATAAATAGCGGGCGGACGCACACAAGACAAGGTTCACCGTGGCGCAGCCTCCACAAACACACCCACCGATTAGGGTTCGCACTAGGCCGACGGGAAGCTCCGCCGCCACCGCTCTCAACCACCCACGCTTACGCCGTCGCCCCTTTTCCCATGGCCAACGATGGCGGGTCTAGCTCCGGCTCTGGCTCCGGAATCCCTCCTCTCTTTGCCAGGCTGAGTAGTCTCTCCCTCTCAGATCTCCTAGATCTAATCTCATAGTGCATCTACTGAGAATGGTCTAGCTCTAACACGCAGTGCTCCGCTAGGGTTAGAAAAAGTACCAGCAAAGTGATCGTCTTTCCTTGCAGGCTTAGAGGCTTTTTTATTTCAGATGGTCAGGTTCAGGTTCAAACCACTACTGCAGATCCCCACAATCAGGCCCCAGCACTACGTCAACAGCGGACATGATTCCAAGAATTCATGCTAAAACTCCAGGGCAAACAACGGACATGCTTCCAAGATCACCTCTTCTAAAACAAACCATTTATGTCGCCTTTCTGCTTGCCACTTGATCTGTTTATACGGCTAACATAACATGAAACTCCAGTGGTCTGCCTGGCTTTACAAAATTACCATCCAAGTGATCCCCTGTTCTTACCGTATTGGTGGATTTGTTGTTCTAGATGACCGTGTCCAGGTTCAGAACAGTTCTAAAAATAAGAGAGCTATCATGCGGATCCCATGATCATGCTATTGCTCTAGCACTACATTGACAACAGACATGTTAAAACTCCAGGGCAAACTTGCCTTAAAGCTGCAGGCATCTTATGATTACCCTTCTAAAACAACCATTTATGTCGCCTTCAGCTTGCCTCTAGATCAGTTTAATACGCTAACATAGACTCTGGACGAACCAGTTATTAGCGAACAGGACCAGGAGTTTCAGGCCACATTTATGAAGACGGGAAACCCTACCACTGGATCTTAAACGCTTCTAGGATTGTTAGGTTAGTATATATGGTGGACTGCACAGCGACAGGCAGTAGGAGTAGCATACAGGTCCAGGGCCGTTTAAGGATAATTCAATTCAGCTACCATAACAGCTTACCAACACAGTTCAACTACTGCTGGTGGGGGCAAACAAACTGATACGACCAACAATGCTTCCTCTCAACAAGCAAATTAAATGTAAAGGGGGCCCAAATTAGATGGCATAATTCTAAATAGAAGCAAGCAGATGATAATAAAATCTAGATGCTGTGTAGTACTTTCTCATGTCATGTCTGAAATCTGGTCATGTGACAATGCAGCAGAAGCTACCGCCAACTAAATCTCATTCTCAATCTAGTGGCAACCAAAAGCATATGCAGCTCACAAGGGAGTTACATTATAACGTGTATAAATTCTCATGTAACACGGTGTAAAATGAGCAAGCAAAAGATTCAATCACCAGTGCAACAAGTGAATGCATAATCACATAATTTAAACACATAAAGGCAAAACTATTGAATAGTTTACAGTAAGCTCATTATATGATAATACCAGTGTGCAGAGTACATTTTTACCTAGGCTACTCGAACAAATAAATAGGCAATGGAGCGAGCGGGGAAGCAAGGTCGCCTTTCAATGGAACAAAAAAGCAAAAATAAATAACAGGGTGATATAAGTGTTTCTTCTAGCCTTCCGGGAACAGGTTCAATTGCAAATATTTCCTACACCAATAACTTCTCTTGATCTGCTCCTCAGGTCCACTAAAGTTAAAAGGGTAAACGGAACCGGCATCCACCTTCTTGAAAGCAATTGCAGACCATACTATAGTCTTTGCACTTTGCACCTGATTCCCTGTACAACATCCATCATAATCAGAATCAGGAATATATATGCTGAGCAAAGGTTTCTCTAGTAACATTACAAAAACGATCATGATTTCGAGTATTTCCATGCTCCCTCTGATAAAATTACATATTCTGAAAGAAAAGAGGGCAATTAACAAGCTAAAGCATGTGCATCTATATATGATAATAGAACCACAATAACTTAATTGCGCAAAAGCATCTCCATTGATCTTTACCACTTCTCTACTTAACAAAACACCAACAAAGTAGAACCACAATAACTTAATTGTGCAAAAGCATATCTCCATTGATCTTTACCACGTCTCTACTTAAACAAATATCACATGTGGGCCACAATTTCGAGCATGCCAATGGCAAAATCATAGTACATCTCTCCAACTTTATCCCTTTCCTACCACAATTCAAGCTAATAAAGTAGTAACAAACACATGGCGAATGCAATTGCAAAAAGATGACACAAATAACGGATTAAGAACCAACCAATGTGGACACGCCGGGATCCGATGTGTAGCTCTATGCCTGGTTGTCGCTCTTGCGATCACTGTGCCCATCGCGCTCCTGCAAGAGCGAGCCAGCCTCCTCATCGGCCTGGGCGTTCTTCTTCTGCGCCTCCTTGGCCTTGAGCGCCTGCAGCTTGATGTGGTTGTAGTAGGCCACTCCTAGGAAGGCGATCCCGTATCCGAACAGGTTGATCGGTGTGACCGTGTCCCGGATCACGGACCAGGAGAAGGCGATCAATAGCCAGTCCTTGACCACTCCGGCGACATTCATGGTGAGCGCGGAGGTCTTGCCCACGAGCAGGAACACCGCGAGGTTCAGCGCAAAGGCGCAGAGCGAGTTCGTCCCGAATATAAAGAAGTCGGGCTGGAAGGTTCCCACGGCACGCAGCCTGGGCAGCTCGACGAAGATCCATGGCACGAGGAGGAAGCAGAGGCAGCAGGGCGCGACGTAGTAGAGCGAGGTGATGGGGTTGAGCGAGATGCCCTTGGAGGTGAGCAGGATCTGGATGAGCACGAGCCTTGTGGCCTCGAAGGCGACTGCGGCGAGCTGCAGGGCCACGCCGCGGACGTCGAACCTGGCCTCGCCGTATGCGGCGATGGCGACCCCGAAGGAGATGGAGAGCATGTTGAGCATGGATGCGGACCTGAAGGTCTCCTTCTTGAAGAGCACCCCGATGGAGTACACGGCGACGGGCATGAGCGCCTTGAGCATCTGGATGAAGGATACGGAGAGGTAGATGTATGCCGAGTTGGAGAACCAGAGCGACATGGCGTAGAGCGCGCCGATGGGCACGACGGAGGAGGTGTAGAGCTGCGGCGTCATGGGCGGCGAGGATGGCGGCTCGACGACGCGGAGGACGCGCACGAGGCCGACGGCGAGCGAGGAGCAGAAGGTCATGTGCACCATGGTGAGCGAGATGGGGAAGGGCCAGTTGTACATCTTGGGGTCGAGGATGTACTTGTTGTAGACGATGACGGCGAAGGAGAGGAAGATCCAGACGGCCACGTAGCAGTAGGAGAGGAGCACCTTGCGGAGCACCGACTCCGACAAGCCGCCGGCGCCGCCGCCGCCGGCCATGGTCTCTCTGCTGCGCGGCCGGGGAGGCGGTGCTGGCGGTGGATCTGGATCCGGGGGCACGGAGCCGGGAGGGGCGTGGGGGGGAGACGCGGTGGAAGGGTGGACTCGGGGAGGAGGAGGAGGCGGATCTGAGGATTTGGGGAGAGATGAAGGCAGGCGGTGGGGATGGGTTAAGGTTGTGTTCGGGGGGTTTAGGTGAAGCTTGGACTGGGTGCGCTGGCCACGTGGAGAATACCTTTGTTTTGCTAGGGAGCACTTTGACTCGTCTTTCGGGCTTGGGGTTCCCGATAATTTCTTTTATTTTTGGGCTATAAAATCCATGGTGACGTTGACGTAGAGGTTTAAAAGGTCCTAACGTGGACTGTAACGGGATGCGTTCCCATTTTTTGTCATAAAAAGTTAATTCAAGTTGTGATGCGTTTCTACCTCCCATTTGTGTGACACGGTCAATGAACGAGCCGCGTGGTGGTGATACTACATTTTGTTATGGTACAAACCACGAATTGAAGAACTGGCGTCACGGAGAAAGAGAGGAATGGCTTGATCACTTCAACGAGAAGGGTCGCTTTACTTCTTTTGTACACCAAGAATGGTGTCTTTACTTTCTACACTTCCTACTCCAGAGTAGAAAAATCTACTTGGAGATGGTGGATTCTAGTTTAAAACCTCGAGCATTTCAAACTGGAGGAGACTATAGTAGTTTGTACGAGTTCATCAACTTTAATTTAACATTAGGGGTATGGAGCAGCTCCTTCGTGCGTCGCCCTTACCCAGCCTCTGTCTTAGCCCTCGGGCACGTATACGCCACGGAAGCCCGTGGAGGGAGCCCCAATACCGCTAAGCTCGGAAAGATAGGTGATCGAGGGGATGGATTGTCGGGACTAGGATCCAGCGACAATGAGGCTCGGACAGGCCCTATTTATTGCCAACGAGCTTAGGACCGATGAGCTCATGATAACAAAGGTATGGTTGTTCTATGATTTTTTTTGGATGCTGCAAAAGGTATATCGCAATGGTATAACCGACTAATGTTTTAGGCCGTGGACCCATGAGTATATTGTTGCAATTAGGGTGTGTTCAGTTCGGAAACGAAGTGGAATGGAATGTCATGATTCTATTCCACTGGAATGGGTTGGTTCCGTTCTTGTGTTCGGTTAGGACAAAAAAGTATAATGGAATGGTTCCATCCTATGTTCAGTTGGGCCAAAAAAGTGGAATGGAATGGTTTCGTTCTATGTTTGGGTGCATTTAGCAAAAAAGATGGCAAAAGAATAGAGAGAATGAGAACATTTGGATGGCTTTAGCATAGAGGAATGGATAGATTCCACCAATTTGGTAAAATGAGTGCATTCTGGATCTAGAGGGAATATTCTCTTTTGAGGAACCACCTCATTCCATTCCATTTCTCAATGAACACTAGAACGGCTCTCAAGTGTGGAACCATTCCATTTCATTCCACTTCGTGACACCAACTGAACACACCCTTATTTCTAGGCGTATGTTACACAAAGATTTCTCCATTGCTTCAAACTTGTTTCCGCGATGTTGGGTGGGTTTCCCATATATGTTGGATGAGATGGTTTGTTTTGTTGCAAACGGTGACACGCTTTTCCATGTTTTGCTGTAAATAAATGGGCATTTGTTGCGTCCATTCTTTCTTTTTGCTACATTGGTGTGTTCTAAAATGTTACAACATTTTTTGCTTCACTTCTCAAGTGTTTACATATTCACATGACAATATTGCAAAACAATCACTACAAAAATATACCCCATACTCGGCACGTTTGTTGGACGTCATAAGCCAAAAGTACCTGAAAAACCACTTTACCCGGCATTTGGGCTTTCTCAATACCAATTTCGGGCGGCAGACACGTATGCGTCATGGCAGAATCCATATCAACATATAATTGTGCTATGGTAGGTAGTAATCATGAGCGACTATTTTACTACCATTGTAGGTCAAATGAGATGCAAATTACTGTGCCATAGATTTCACATGACGTCTTTAGTGGGTTCCAAGCGGTGGTGGCGAGAGAAAATGATGCAAAACTACCATATTTAGGGCTAAGGTGACAATCCTTCACAAAAAAATACCGAAAAACATGCATTTTGGTAGGTTTTTGGTCACTTTGCCTCAAATGTGGTGGTTTTGCGTCATTTACTCTGGTGGTGAAGAACGAACAAAATTTGAGGTAGGGTGAAGTCTATAAAAAAAATGACGCAAAGATAAAAATATCCCAGAACATTAATACTTTATATGATTCTAACATAATCACATAGTAACAGTAGTATAAGCTGAAAAGATACTCATAAAGAAACATTGATGATGTATAGGGATCATAGGCAATGGAAAAGCTCTACAGTTTTTTGAAAATCGTCCATATTTTTATTGACTGGGACTTCTGAATATCCCTCGCTCAATGTAGCACATCATCAAGTTTTCAAGAAGCCAATGCGTGACTCAGCATGATTTTTTGTCGCTGAATTTTTTTCCAATTGTTGTCGTCACCACCATACAACCAATGCCAACTCAATGAGGCGATAAACCATAGTATTCATTTCTCAGCATGTGAATAATAAATAGCTTCATCATGCTCATAACAAGAGAAATATCCATGATATGATTACGTGTAATCTTATTCACACGAAACCTAAAAAATGAGTCTGTGGGGGTCAAGACAAGAATTTTTTGAAACAGTTCTAAAGATAGCTCATCAAATTAATGATCAAAATCAATGGTAATAGAGTGTATGAAAACATAGGAAGTGTCCACATCATAAAAATAATCAATAGTGATATATGT
Organism: Avena longiglumis; assembly: GCA_030063025.1. Lineage (NCBI taxonomy): Eukaryota > Viridiplantae > Streptophyta > Magnoliopsida > Poales > Poaceae > Avena > Avena longiglumis. Next base: position 536,410,863 of record CP125974.1, on the reverse strand, counting down.
TATCTTCTCCATTCTCTTGAATTCCATGTTATCTTATTATTTTATCCACAATTTGAATTATGATATTTTTGTGTGTGTAAATTGACATATTTCAATAGGGGATCTAAACCATCAATTCCCCAATTGAACAAGCATGTACTCACATCCTTAACGGGAGACACTGGCTGATAAAAATAGAATTAGAATTCTCAATCACTAAAATATATAAAGCCAAAGTAGGACCTTAAAACACAATCCATCACATACCTATATTTGGTGCGGCCACACACAGCGTATCCCAGCAAAAAATACACTTAAGTCCTATTTGAATAACCCCATGACAATGTTTAGAGTTCAGTTTTTTTCAATTGACAATTAACTATTACAAATAGAAAGAATTGGTTTCGGACGAGACTAGATCCAACCCTTGTTTACGATCCAGAATCGGTTTTGTGCATTTTTCACTAAAACGTCCATAATTTTCTCCTACGGGGTCCGTTTTTGTATGACAACTCAAAATATTTAGAATAAACATGAGCATATGAAATATTTTGCCAAAAATCAGGGTAGGGAAGCTTCCGTACATTTCCCTACTGGGAGCTTCACCCCTGGTTGTCGTATGTCACTGTAATTGTTTGTTTGTCGCAAACTAGATGTAAGATTGAGGTGCATGGCTAGGAAGAAGCGGGGGAATTAAACAACCATCCATAAGATACTAACTAAGAACCGTAGATGATCATGGATAGTGGAAAGACAACCCCTTTTTTGATTTCCATATATTTGAAAGCAAAATTCCTCGGTGGCGCATGTGTACTTAACATTTAGTTGCAAGCTCAGATGCACTTTCATGTACAAGTTCGGCGTGTCAAGTCATCATAGTTCTATCTTTTGATAAAACATGGTTCTCTATATTTTTCTTAAAACACAATTGTTCTCATTGATGGCTGTGGAGAGCAAATGAGATTGCCAACAATGTGGTAGCGAGTGGTTGAGCTAGAGAATACGGGATCGGGGTGCCAATAGGTGCACAACTAAGAAAAAACCAACTTTTAGGGTGCACATCTGGTGAAAATTTAGGGTTTTACAAAGAAAAATAGTTGTACTCGGTATCATGTGCACCCCCATGTACATAGATGGACCCGCCAATGGTGGTAGCAGTGGTGAATTTGCAGTACTGGACGTAGACACCGCCGGAACTAGGTCGGTGTGGGCCAACATGAAAATTCATATGAATTTTAGGCTAAGATGGGCCTTTTCAAATAATTTTTGTTTTCTTTTATCTAGGATATATGGCCTCTTGAAAATCTTAAGGTGGTTCCTGGACCATGCGTACGCCCTACTAGATCTGCCCCAGGCTTGAGTAAAACAAAGGTAACGAAGGAGACTTCATTGAAATAGTTGGGATGAATCAAAGGGAATCATCGGTGATATGGGATAATACAACGGAGGTTAAACCGTGAGAGGAGACCTCATCGGAGTGGATATGGTTGCAAGGTGCACTCCCTCTTGAAGCATGTACGGCGATAGAAGCGGAGCCAAGAGATAGAATCTCACTAGAGCGACTAGGTAGGAACACGCTGCCAGGCATGACACGTGACTAGGAGAGAAGTGATAGAAGGGAGGACGATAGCCACCGCTGCCAGGCATGACAAGTAGAGAGTTGACTGTGACAGAAGGACATTTGGTGAGTGGCTATGGAGCGGAAACATAGAAGACATCACATAGTTTTTCTTTTGAGAAACACAGCACAGACGACGCGCACAATGCATACATACGCTCACCCATATGAACACACACGCACACCATACCCCTATGAGCATCTCCGAGAGACTGAGTCGGCATGTCTTGAAATTGACGAAGTCATCGCAGATGTCTCGCTATCGACGGGAACATCATCTCCCACTGAAAAAAACATTCCACCTTTATGAGACATCAAAGTGTCAAACCTGAGATTTCAACTCTGATGGGCTGGGGTACCACCGTCCTTCTAACCATCCAACCATGGGTTGGTTTCTAGAGACATCACATAGTTATATCAATCATTTTACACTACTTATTAAAATGTGAATGCATACCGATAAACACTTATTTCAGTGCACTCCATGCAAAGATCGACTAGCTCGTGACGACCACGCCCACGCCACCTGCCATGATCTGCTAGATCGTGCCTAGAAAACACATATTTATGCGATCTTGACCCTTGATTCTACATCGCCCCGCCCCAACGCGCAGATCTACCCGTTGACTCGATCTTTTTCGGAAGCAAGCAACGTCCTTTTTTTTCTTTTTCGGAAGCAAGCAACTTCCTTTGGCATCAGCCGCTTGTGCGGCACCTGCTACCACGATTCGCGGCGCGGTCCGGCCGGTGCGCCCGCACGCACGCTCGTGCTCGCCATTGACGCCCGGCGTTCGCGCCGTATCGGTGTGTTCAGAAATCAGAAGCTCCGTCAGTTAATTAGTTGTGCAGCTGCAAGTACGTGTACTTGCTAGAATATCTGCACAGTGAATTGTTCAGAGAGCACGGTTTATTTTTGCTCGGGAGGAAGAAGCTCGTGTGGATGGCCACGAGGCAAGGCAATGGCGCGTCGGCCGGTCGGTCGACCTCTTGATACAGTTCTTTTTTTTCCTGGTGACGTTTAGTAGATTTCTGATTGATTAGTACCTGTGCGGAACAGGTCAAAGACTCTGAAGCGCACAGCGTTGGATTTATTTGAGGGGTTGGATGCGGTCAGTGAGCCGGTGACAGCGACGTGTACTCTGAACAATTTTGCGCGGAAGAGTACTCCTACCTAGTGGCAATTATTGGAAGATGAAAGAAATGGTCAGTGTTAAGCCTAAGTGCCTAACCCTCCCTACCAACACATGCGACAGTCGTCGCTCACATGTTAGGCATGCTCTGCTCTGCATACATCATCTTTCTGGTACAGTCTCTCTCTCTCTCTCTCTCTCTCTGTAATACGTTGATGTGTAATTGAGACTGTATTTTTATCCTTACACACACGGTCCACTCCAACCGTAGTGTTGTATCACCCACTTGGACTTATTAGAGCATATACTGCATAATAAGGGTGTGAAGAAAGAAGTAGTATTACGCGCACGGTGACGAAATACTACACCGGAGCTTCAGCCTGGATCCCGGGCGGAAAGCCCTGCACGGCTGCACTTCCATCGGAAAAGAAGATATAGAGGAAAAGGTAGAGAGCGGTCCACGTTTACGCGTTTCCGGGAAGCGCACAAAACAGCTGACACCCCCTACTATGCCTGCCGACGTACGCACGGCACAGGCAGAGACAGTGTACATACAGGAAAATAACAGATGCACATCTGCCGCCTGCCCTGCCGACTGTCGGCAATCTTTTTAACCGCGGCGCTGTACAGAAAAAACAGTGCCAAAATTATGACGTACTTACTCATCAAGTGGATAAAATCAGGTATTTTCGTGTATTTCCCCCTCGAGTAGTACCATCGTGTCAACGACGTCGCGGTGGGGTGGGGCTGTCACGTCACGCGGGAAGGGGACCGTGTCGCGCGCGCGTAACAACGGGTCAAACGAATGGGGTCGCTGGCTCGGTCGCGCGTCCTGGGTCGCAGACATGCCAAACCCGACCTAACCTGCCTACGATGGAGTGCGACCCGACCAAGTTGACCCTCCTTGTTCGGTGCGGTGCGGTTTGGTGGGGTGGCACCGTCCGATGGATGGGTACGTCGCTGGCGGCCGCGCGGACGTCGCTGCTGCGCCTGCGCGCCGGGGAAGGAAAGACGGGTTCGTCGTGACAGCGCCGGGTCGGCCGGCTCTAGCAGTCTAGCTACGTGCGCAAGTGGGCAAAGGTGAGATTGGAGGTGTGGACCGCGACGTCTCGTCGCGGATCGACGACACATCATTCGATCGGAACCTCCTTCCTGTACTTCCGTCTTGGTGTAGCAGCTTGCAGCCAGTCCTGAATATATTCTCGTAGCTAGGTAGCAGGGCGCTTTATGCCGGAATGTGCAACGTTGATGCCGGATCGGCGCACCGTACCGTACGTACCACGCGTGACACGGCAGCGGCAACCGACGTGACCGGACGACTCCACAGTCCACACATGAAGGCCTCTGTCCAGCGCCGTCTGCCCGTCTCTGTGCAATGGCACTACGGCATCAACGACGCGAGGAGCAACATAAGAGCGTCTCCATACTGCTTGGTCTCGTTTGGATGGATCAATGGATGGCCGGCTGAACGGAGATCGGACACTTGGAACCACCCGGGGGTGGCGACGTACGCCACCACGACGACGGCTCGCGGCTGCTGCCGAGACGGCACGGCGAGAATAATAAACTCGTTCGGTCGAGGGCGATGTGTTGCAGCCGGAGCGGGGCGACACGACATGTATGTATGGTGGGTGTGTGCCTGCTGCCACGAATAATCGAGGGGCCACGTTGGAACGCACTGTGCGCGCTACTATAAGCATGTTGCTTGCGAGAAGCGGCGCTTCGGAGCTCAGTCGACCACCACATCTTCCTCTCGTCGATCTGTACGTACTCTTCTTCTTGCTCGATAACATTGTGATGGGACTAATAAGGGGAGAAGAGGCATGACGTTCACTCCTCGTCTCGTCGGTGGTCACAGCTGCCGAATGTGCCACCGTACTGGCTGCACTGCGCGGGTCGGGGGGGCATCTCGAATTGTTTTTTTTTCTTGTATGGGTTTTTGAGAATCTCTTGTATGGGCCGACCATATTGCAGTAACGTCCGAAGGCCTGTATGTCTTCAGCCCATTGCGAGCAGCAGAAGAAGACGGCAATTGCCATCTTACGGATCGCACCCTGCTCATGTCTTTTTTTTTTACTATTAGTACAAATGGGATAAGACTTGCACATATATCAATATACATAACAATATACATAGTGCATGCAAAAATTTCACATGTATGAAAAACAGCGGCATGATATCCAAACCCATAGTATTTCACATGGTTGAAGTATAATTTGATGTCATTCAAGTATGAAATAAGCACCCGAACTATAATTAACTAATATAATAATATCTACTCCTTGATACTCATTAGATATCGTCGGGCAATGTTTGAGATATTCTCTTCTGCTTCATTTTCATGATACTTGAGCAAGTGCGCCAAAAATTTCTTTCTCAACTCATAAACATTCTACATAAACCATACATGTCATTAGCCTGCGCCTTTTTATATAGAAAATGTAAATATATGCAAGGTAGAATACCCACCGTGCATATTGGATGAACCAATTCTTTACCATTCCACGAGAGTATACTGTAAAAAATAAAATAACCAGACGCATTTCTGTATATAAATGACTCGGTATTATGTTATGGAATAGTAAAAGACAAATAAAACACATGAGATTATTTTAAGTGATACTCACATGTCTGAAATTTCTGGAATACCAACTGGTGATTTACGTAGCCAGGAAAATATATCATCGTCCCAACCGGGTTGTGCTAATCCGAGCGCTTCGCCTAGATAGATTCCGGTTCTTTGTAACTTTAATTGCATGCTGTGAGGTCGACGCATTTTATTCTCTGACGATGGCAATAGAGAGAGGATCGAAAACGGATACATAAGATGCATGCTTGCCGATAGAAAACAAAGTCAAATGGTCCATGAATGTATAAGGAAGCAAAACCTTCAAATGGACAACCATTAAAAACACATATAACCGGACAACGATGGACAAGTGAAATATCTTTACCAATTTGCGTGAAGAGATTTTGTAGTCTGTCCCAGGCCAACTATGGAACAACTCTGCGAGAGACTGGATATTTGGCTTTATGCGCCACTTGGGACCTCGTGTGGATTTGACCATTCGCAGTCTAGAAAAAACAGTTTAGGAACATAGTGGCAACAATAAAAGCAAGATCATAGTAACTTACACAAAAACGCAGATCCATGTAGGGCACGTCAGTCTCTACCAGCTGTATGATCTCGTCGCATGCCACTATGCGTATGGACAAGTTGAAACATTCATTATCCATAGGCTTGTCCATCCTATGTCGTAGATTTTTTTAAACCTCACACTTATTGGATAAGGTTTGGAGCTCTGCAGCCATTCCTACATGTAAGGAAAATATTAAGAATAATAAAATCATAACAATATCTATTATTAAAGAAAATTTAACATCTTACTTACTCCAAACGCTTAGCATCTCGAATGGACATAATGTGTTTGCAAAGCTCATCAACTAATTTGCGTGGGTTTGTGGGCACGATGTGAACCCGAAAAGATATTTGTTTTTAGCTCCATCAGATGAATCTAGTCGCTTTGGGCCCTCCACGATCATACAATCAAAATTCGTCATATTCTTGTCATTGCTGGGAAGATAGTATATTGGCTTTCCTTTTATCTTATTCAATTCTGAGTCTATCAATATAACGATTAATTTTTGACGAAATTTTTTCATATCTGCCTACAAAATAGTATTCAAAAATATTTAAGTAAGATTTAAGCAAATACTAATGTGTTATCATGAAGAAAAACAACATACCTGGGTGACATGATCAGATAACATATTGCATGTCCAATATTCCATATAATTAATCATGAATAACCCGCACAATGAACTACAAAATTACTGGGCAATTGTTTAGTCTTTCATATAGCTAGACAAATCTATGTAAACGAACTATGGAAACATGTATACCGGAGCTAATGCATTTTTTTCTACTTTTTCACACATAAAATACACCAAATTAAAAAAAACAATTTGAGATTCTAATGAGTGTTCGACATACCCATCAGTTTGGACATGTTCTTGGAAACATTCTACTACTGGCCATGTTGTGACATTGAGATCCTGCCACTTTGTGCCCTTATCAAAGTCCTTTAAATAAGATGCGAACTTTAGGTGTTTCTCAAGTCCCTGCAACTGTTAAATGAGAAAAGGTTATTAGATATTGTGGTGAACATAATGCCAATAGGAAATCAAAGTCAATAGACACTTACCACAAGATCGGGATCACTTCTACTCATTCCAGCACCGAGTGAGTTCAATACTTGGATCAAACGTTTTTTCGCATTGATGACTGCTAAGTACTAGTGGGTCTTACTAATGTTTATTGGTAGAAAGACCTGAAGTAAATATATTATATTAGAAAATTAATAAACACACTTGTTCAAAACATATTTAATGAAATGCATATCTAGGGAGTTAATTCTGACCATATCATGCTTCAAATAAAGATGCAACCGTTTTATGACGCGGTGATGTTGTGATTTGTCTTATTTTAAGACTGCAGAAACAAAAGTATTGTCTAGATAGACATTTCGATCTGTTCTATCCAATAGACGATTACATGCACTCATACAATATATACGCATTCAGCACCTACAATTGGACACGTAGGTAAGTTAAATACAATTATTTAGATATTAATGTGTAAGTAGTGTGCTTTCTGCTATTGACTTACTCCATCGCACAAGAATGCATCATTACGTGTAAGACATGCCAAGTTATCATTAGACAGTTCCGCGTCACCAATATCCATGAACTTAGTTTTTTCAGGTGCGAACATGATTGTTTCGATAACAGCAAGATCTTCAGCAATACAAACATAGTCTGTCATGATATATAATTATGCAAGATCAGTTCGGTAAAAAGTAATCTAGAAGAAATCTGATTACCTCTAAGGATAATCTTTGTGTTTGCTCTCTTCGGTTTATTATGTTGCACCTCGGGGATTAAGGCGGTGGTTTCTTTTGTGCATGCCTGAATTCTGATGGTAGTTGAAGCAGTGCTCTGAAGGATTCCTAAAAACCATAGTTAAAATTAGTAGAGCCGTGCATTCAATATTTTGATATATACATAAAATGAACTTGACTTTACTTGATTTTTTATCGTCTTTAATATTGCAGCCAACGGAACGACACTATTCAGTTTCGCTGACAACAGAGTATTGCCGTAGGCATGAGCAAATTCACCAAAAGTATGTACAAAAGTTATGTTGTGATTGGTATCTACCACATCGACCTATCTGATGCCGCTAAGAACACAAAAATCTATTTCGTGTGGACCGACGACGTACATGATGACGCCCAACACACCTAAGGACAAATTTACAATTACTAATGATCTATGCGGAAAATGAATGCTTAACATATTCTTTATTTACCTGTTAGCGCATCATCTGGGAGATATTCAAAAACATCAACCATACTGCACCTCCTATAAATCATAAACATATTTTCCATTTGAAAATCAAATTCGAGGAGTACATGCGTATGGTGGTGTAGTTTTAATAAACTTGAAAGTATCAAAGCAAAAGGAGAATTCGATGAACATCAAACCTTTGGAACGCCTTGAAGGCAGAGACGATCGAGCGACCTGGTTCTGGTAGGCGTGCTAGAGTAGAGGAGGGCGATGTGTGTCTTTGAACCGATGGGGTCATGCTTATATAGCGGATCTCACCTCTAGTAAAAGGAAATATTATAAAAGCTGATTGATTTTGTTTTAAGAATAACAAAATCTGATTGATATGAAGAAATTGATTGTATCTTAAATAAAATGAAACATTATAAAGGCTGATTGATTCTATTTCATTAAAGGACTAATTTCTTGAACAAAGAACGTGTACATAGTGCCTTATTAAAAGCTGATTGATTCTATTTCATTAAAGGTGATTGATTCTATTTCACTAAAGAAGCAGGATCATTAATAATAAAAGATGGTCGGCGAAAAGAAATCGATTGCATGATATGTCAATCTACTTGATTGTAGACTCAATCGGCCCAAATCAAGTAATCGACCCGCCATATTTTTTCATCAGATTTAAAGGAAAACATACATGTACACAAGAAAATACAAACTGGGTTTTCTTTCCTCTGAATTTTTTTTCCTCTAGAGCCGAGACAAAGGAAAGTCTGGCACAGATTTTTCTTAGGGAAGTGAAAGTTTCCTGCACTTCTCACGAGAAACAAAACATTGGCCAAGACCATAGAAAAACCATAGAAACTTTGTTTTGGAAGCTTGTAGGTTTTCACTTTACACTACACCATGTTCCTCCATTCTTTCTGGTTTCTCTATTTTGTATTACTTTGTACCAAACAGAGCCTGAATATGTTCAACAAAAAATGTGCTAGTAGCTTTGTTCGAGCTACAGAAAGTTGAGCAAAGAATTAAAAAAATTAGATGCATTTTAAAGTACATAAACATTCCTTTCTGCACATCTCAAAAGAACATCTCTTGTCCCACTAAAAGAACATGAAACTCGGAGCAATTGTCATCTTTCATCCTTTTGTCCATCTTTATATTTCTTCTACGGTAGTTCCTTTAGTTTTCCAAACTTATAGTGTTAGATAGGGAGCCATTCAAACACAGTGGAAGAAGAGCATCAATATCATTTTTAAGTTCTAAAAAAACCAAACCATACTTTGTTTTGTAATTGTGATATGTGTACCTTCCATAGATTAGAGGACCGACTCCATAAATAGATCAAGCTTAATGTCCTGAATTAAATTTTATTTAGCGACAAAGATGTTTGCAATACCATGTGGCTCAAGTGTAGCTGATGCTTGAGAAATCTTCAAAGAGTCAGCAATCGCTCGTTTTCGTTGTCGGGCTTCGCGTTGTTTTTTGTAGGTATTGTGCTCTTTACTCTTCGGTCATTCGGGCATACCATCCTTGACCCCCTTTTCTTTTTTGGGCAGGCTGATCAGCATGCGAAGGTTGTCCGACACTTGGGGGAGTTGCAACTTCATTGGTGCTCTGGCCTATTTCAACGATCTAACACTCAACATGTAAACTCCAGATTATGTGATGTAAGTTCATATTTTTTTTACCTAAAGCCGATGTGTTAGTTATGTCTTGAAATAGAGAGCGTTTTCCTGGGTAAAACGGTGAACCACTTGATTGTTGAGCCATCTGGTAAGAGCAAGAAGATTCATTTAGAAGATTACGGAAGGTTCTATATTTGTTCAACTATATGAGAGTTGTTTTTGATAATTGTTTCTATAGTCGTCGATGGCACATGCTTGAAACGATCTAACACTAATTTATCACATGTACCTAGCTTTGGCAGCACTTCTTGTGACCAATATGACAGGTTGGAGATTGAATTTCCAAGCTCTTTATTTCACGTTGACACACTTTTTTTAAGCAATTATGTTTATATATATTTGTCTTTAAATAGACCAATTGTTGTACTTTGTTTTGTGTGGATATCATTACTGTGTTTCTAGCATACGATATGAAAATTCTTGATGAATATGTTGCAGGCATTCTGCATACGATATTCTTTCATCGAACTCTTACTCTTGTTCGGCCCAAAGATGTTGATTGTGACCTCTTTGAGATCACCTATGTGAGTATTACTTGCCCTGGAAAAGAAGCTATATGACTTACCTTGTAATTACTGAAAGAGCTATAATATAGTTGTTTTTCCTCCTTATTTTTGGTGTTGTAGGCGTTACTTAGTTCTACACTATATGCTGGTGTTTGTACTAATACTTGTGACCTGCTCCAACTAAAATAACAATATTTGATGTTCTTTGTATGTGATCAGGTGCAATATGGACTTGCAAAATTAGAAAAAGGAGGTGGATGAAAAGATCAACTAGTTCGTTGCTTAGGCAGAAAAGCATCCAAATCGGATAAGCCAGGTAGTTCGATATGGCTAAACAACAAGTTGTGCTACTTATGCAATTTATCACATGTACCTCATTTTTGGAATTGGCAGCCGAGACTCACCGGTTTTAGCCTTGCTGCGATATGGCTAAACAAAAAGTTGTGCCACTTATGTAATTTATCACATGTACCTCATTTTTTGGAATTTGCGGCCGATACTCATCGGTTTTAGCCTTGCTATGAAGGTGGAATTTTGTGGACAAGGCGCAGTGGCGAGTCGAAGGTTTGTGGCACGTCGGCGACAAGTGCGGTAGGGTCGCCAGTCGTCTTCGTGCTCGTGCAGGCGGCGAGAAGTGCGACGCCTGGAGCTCGTCGTCGCGAGGGCACTAGGCGGCGGCAAGGAGTATGATGTCCAGAAGATTCACGAGAGGCCGTGTAGAGAGCAAATCACAAGAGGCTCTGGATTTTTCTATGTAGTAATTGCATTGCAGGGTAGTCATATTTTGAGAAGCATTGCCGTGTAATCTAGGTAGTAATTGCGGTCCTTTTTTTTTTGTCTATATAATAATTGCATTGCAGGGACGTCATATTTTGAGAAGTAGAGTATTGCCGTGTAATCTGGGTAGTAATTGCGTCCCTTTTTGTTTATGTAATTACCGATACTAATTGCCAACATTAATGGTCGGTATTAATTGCTGGATCGTGTAAAACATGACGTGTTGTGTAATGTCATTGGGAAGTCCTGAAGCGTTAGATCTGATAGATTTAAAGATTAAGATCAATTGTTCCTGCCTAGTTCGAGAAAACAGAGGAAATTCGTTCTTTTTAGATAGAGATAGAGATGTCTTGATGCTTTATGTGCTTAATTTTACATGGGAAGGTTCAACACAAAGTAGAGCCGAGACCATGTACATGTCAATGGGCTGAACACAAAGTATTGAGCCAGAGCTCAAAAGTGAAAAGTGAAAAAGAACATCACAGTTTGCTAAAACAAGATACAGATCGTAGAACCGAACAAGAAAATAGATGGCCAGGAAACATCAATTTTCTTGGCGTCCACTAGATAGTCACAGGCTCACAGGTATTTGCCAAACGTGCCAATTAGACTTTGTCTTCCTTGGCCTTACATTCAACGAATACCATAGGGTGAGCATTGCGAGGCATAGTACTATCGGCCAAAACCACGTTTAGCCTACCATCTCGGGGTGCCGTGCTACTGGATGCCCCCTGGCTAGAGGTTGAGCGTCAGGGACGTGCCGATACCTCCTCTTCCTCATGGAGCGGCCCGTCGGGTGGTCATCATGAACCACTACTACCTCGAGCTCATGACGGAGCAGCGGATAGATCTCTGATAGGATCCCGATAACACCACTACCTGGAACACCTTCTTCGCTAATCAACGGGAGAGAGAGCTCTCTAGGTACGAGGGTGACGACCCGCCTCGTGTAAACAACAACGAGTTCGGCCGCGACTATGGTGGGCGAGACGGTCCCTCGTGGGTGTGATGTGCCACATCGCCGAGGGCGATCAACCCCGCCCGCGGTGCCCGTACTTTCAGCCCACATCGCCGAGCTAGAGGAAGGGTGGCAGCAGCTGCGGTCACGGCGTTGTCTTCATCCGGGACCTCTCGCCTCTGTGGGGTCACCTTCGTGTCGTGCAGTCGAGGCCTGATTGCTAGATGCCTTCGGATAATGCCCTGGCCGCGCACTAGTTGAGGCGCACCGACGACCCGAAGGAGTACCCGGGACCGACTTCATGTTTTGTAGAACCAAAAGGAGGAGTACTCAACTCTGTATGAACCTTTGCTATGATCATCCAATGTGTTTCCTGCTCCGACGACGGATACTGCGCCTCAAACACCACGTCGTCCAAATCTTCCTCATGTAGTCCCAATTGCTTCATCATGTCCTCAGTACCTAGATGGCTCCATCCACTGGTGGAAACAACCCCATGCGTCCCGGTTGGTAAGCGGCATTAGTCCCGGTTGCCCAACCGGGACGGGGCAATCGGGACTAAAGCCCGAACCTTTAGTCCCGGTTGCCCCACCAACCGGGACAAAAGATCATACACGTGGCAGCTGCACCGTGCGAGGAGGGCTTTGGTCGGTTCGTACGAACCGACTAATAACCTTCTCGCCATGCGAAGATCTGGCCATTTCTTCGCCATGCGAAGAATTCATTTTTGCACATTTTGTTGCCGCGGCAGCATTTTCGCCACTTTTTGTGCCGCGGCAGAGAATTCATTTAGGTTGTTTTATTGTTTATTTAGTGTTTTGCACTTATCAATGAAGGATCGAGTTCATGCACTACATACAAAAGTATTCCCCTTGTCTATACACGGATCGAGTTGCTATTTTTACAATCCTTATTGTCTATACACAGCAGAATAGTACTCCCCTTTCGGGTCTAGGACTTCTGCATCCAAGAATCCCGCCAATTCCTCCTGAATTGCTCGTACGCGATCCTTTGGCAGAAGACCGTCCCGTAGACGTTCGATCTGATTTAAAAAAGGAGTCAGTCTATATGAATGAAACTAAACACAATTTGTTTGAAAATAAAACTATAGAAATTGTTTACATACGTGGAGTTGCACTAAATTTCTGCCCTTCTCATCGCATGTCTGCCGGATGAACTCGCAAACATAGTATCCACAGAGATTGTTACCTGGTCCCTGTGTCAGGCACTTCACAAGAACATAGTTCAATCAAAATAATAATCAAGCATGATAATAACTGTATCAAAACTAGAATCAAAGAGATGCGGATATAGCTAGTGGTGCTTACATCTAGTGGTTGAAATGTAAGCTCCTCTTTCCAAACACCCCTAGCCTTCTTGGTGAACTGCTTCCAAGCGCTGCCGTAAGAAAAGCGAATAAAAGAAGTTATTAAGTACTTGATATCATAAAATTCACGAACGTTGCCGATATAGTGTCGTAATGATTAGAATTACCCTGGAGAAGTATCGCATGTCCTTCCACGTCTCAAGGGGTTTATGTTTGAGTCCATGACTAGTACACGCCCTTTGTCAAGTTGAATGATTAACGTAATATAGTGGAAGCTGCGAATGCATAACTAATCAATTATATACTTAACATCGAGTAAGCGAAATAGAAAGTGTATACAAGACAATAACACTCACTCGAAGTTGTAAGGAAAAAGTATTTCCCTTTTGGTTTCTTGAAACCTTAACGTGTACTATATTATCCTCCGTATCCGGGGCTTATTTTGAGATTAGCTTCATGAACCCAATATGGGTCAATGAAGCCAATATCATAGATTTGTCCTCTGCTGCATTCGAGAATCTTCATTATGCATATTACGGTATGATTATATACATGCAATAAACAAAGTGAGATAGCTGGAGACTAAGTTAATTACAAATTAGTACTTACGGACAATAGGCACCGATGAGCGATTTGTCCAAAGGCGTCTTGAGTGAATAATTGAAATAGCTCAACAAATTCAATGGATATCATGTCATCACTTTCTTTCCCATGATGCTTTTTGTAACCCTCGGCACTATCCATTAGCCCGGCACTTGTGGCGTGCATGTACCAGTTATGCAATCTTCGCATTTTGTTGAAAGATTATTTACCTCCTCAGGTTTGACGAGAGGTTTGCCGTCGGTATTTGTATGCTACTTCACTCACGGGAAGAACTCTAATCGATAAATCTTGGGCAATACTCATACCTTGAGCGGCTTCTCCGTGACAGCAACTACCTCTAGATCATCTTGCTCTTGCCCCATATTTGCTCGACCCACATTGGTTTGAGAAATCACCTTGAGAGGCGCAAGTCTGTTTTGCTTGTTCTCCAGCTGGGCAACAGATTTCCGCTTGCATCAAGATCGCTCTTGAGGCTTTTGTGCCGCATGTGACTTGAGAATAGAACGCTCATAGTCGATGATAGCTTTGGCTCGGGTTGATGAAGAGTCTTTAGCATTTTCAACACTTTGGCTTTTTCTTCTTTGGTCTTTGGGGAACTCGGCTCTTTCGGCCTCGACTTAGCGCAGCTCGTTTCCGCATCAACCCGAGCCGCGTCTCCTCTTGAAGATCATAAGCTCTCTTGGGAGGAACCGTTGGTACTTTTGGAAGAGGCTCTTGTTTACGTTTGGCGATCGCTTCGACGCCAAGATGGATGCGCTTTACGCTTTTTATCCCGATGGCGCCATGGCGATGGCTGCACCGAGAGCGGGTGAGGCGGCGGGCGGGTGAGGCGACGCTGCCGCCAGGCGGACGACCTCGGGAGACGGGTGAGGCGGGCGAAGATGGCCTTGGCGTGTGATTTGAAACGATACAATCCTTGACCATAGAATGGTGACGTTTTTGCGTCACCCAAGACAGATCACATCCCTTCACCGGCAGGGTAGTGAAGATCCAAAACCTCAAAGGTGGGCATGATTTCATCCACGCCGACAACAGCGTAGCCCTCTGGAACCGGACGGCGTGGTAAGTTGGTGTGGGTCCAATTGGTAAGGCATAGCCGACCGCCACCTTCATTGATATGTTCACAACTTTGACATGTAGCTCGCGAGTGTCATCTCGTGATATCATCCACTGGGTAGCCAAGGAGCCATCGTCGGTGCATCATCGGCATCGCCATTGTCATCACCGGGACCTCGGTGGAAGCCACACTTTTTCGATTATTCGATATGCGGTAGCATCGAATGCGGTGTCTTCTTGAGATGGGGCGCCGTAGTACTTTGCTCTTTAAGTGAGTTAATTTCATCTTGTTGTTGCTTTAATCGTTCTTCAATTAAACGCATTCTCTTTCGACTTTTACCTTCAAGCCGCCTGTCCTTACTCCTCGGCTTCTATCGGGATATTTCTTCCTCTCTTGAAACCCAGTCCTCCATGATTGGGAGCCTATTGTGCCTCGTGTTCGTCCATCATGTTCCTTATTTCCAAGGCGAGTGTGAGCTCATCATTCTCTCTATCGGAATGAAGTCCCCATCTTTTGACCTTCTTGCTTTTCTCATCCTCTCGATTGGCAAGGGGTCTTCTTTATGTCGTATGGTATATACACCTCCTTCCGAGTCCAACGTGCCCCCATGCCCGTAAAACCAATTCCTTGCACGTTCTACCCAATCGTCATCTCTGGGTGATATTTTTATCACGCAGTTCTGCTCAAGTTTCTCCCACTTAGGAATGCCAGCCCAGAGCCACCTTGCCCCATAGTATGGTGATACTTCTTGTTAGCATTCAGCTTATTCTTTGCGACATTTCCTTAGCTTTTTCGATGTCTTGTATTCCACAAACTCAGCCTGTAATGGTTTTATCTTCTCAAACGAGTCTTCTTGAAATCGAGTCTTCTCTTTCACGACATAGTCAAGGTGCAATCTTTTCTTCCAGTTGGTGAAACATCGGGCCATCTTCTTCAAAGCCCACTCCCGACCTTAGCCTCCATGGCTCTCCCATGTTGTAAGCGTCCTCAACTGGATCCTCCGCATTTGGATCCAGCTCTATCTTCGGTAGTTTGAAATTAACCATGAGCCTCTTCCACAAGAAATCTTTGGCGTGGTTAGGGACAAATAAACATGTTCCCTCTTCATCCGCATTAGCAGGCCTATTCCAATTTATAATGGTGATCGGGATTAAGTCCCTAACGATTACTCGCATTGTGCCACAAATTTGGTTGCGACAACTTCGAGCGGTCATTGCCGTCTGCAATGACATCTTGATCCTGAACCTCTCATGGTCTTCCAACTTTTGGTTGGGCCTCGTCACTCATTTCAAGAGATTCCTTCGATCCGGAGGGCTAAAAGAAGAAAGATCGTCGTTACTATTTCTATATAGATAGCGGATGATTAATTAATGAATTGATTTATATTACATGCACCTCGCGGGCGATCGTCTTCTCGGTTACACAAGGCATCGCCTTCCCTCATGAGGCAACACCTTCAACCTCAAACAAGTTGTCTACTCCGGTAAAAAGAGGATCACCCTCACCGGAGTTGTTCAGAAACGTTGATACGTCTAAATTATCTTCCCCACGGATCACACCTTGGATCAACTCTTCCTTTTCTTCGTCTCTGACGTGTGGATCCATATTTTCTTCATAGGTGGAAAAACGAATAAGTCAAAGCGGCTAAAGGAGAAAGTTAAGGAGAAACCCTGATATATACATACACAATAATAAAAATGAAGAGAAACCATAAACCTAGCTACAAAAAGGAAACCGTGTAGTAGATAGGTAACTCTAGCTAAAATCAACGGTTATCAATATTCCGGAGTTCCGAGGGGTGTAACCTAGTTCGGAGAAACCTCCGATGCATATGAGAGGGGAACCCACATGCACCTAAGGGGTATTAATGATTCCTTATCTAACCACAAGGATCGGCAATGTGAATCGGTGCAGGGCTACCCACATTGACTGACGGTGGGGCGAAGACCAATAATACCAAACTAATTAATAAACCTAATAATACCTAACTAATAATAAACCTAATATTCAAACACCGAAAAGAAAGAAACAATCAACACATGGCATCGATGCAATGCTCAAGCAAAACGATGATATGAAAAGTTAATTTGCATTGGAATGTAACCCTAAGACATGCTCGACGATTTAATCGGGGTTCCGACGGTGAAAACCCTAACTCGGGAAACTCGGAACATATGAGAGGGTGCATTTGTTCTTCTAATTATACTTGTCATTTAAATTGTTGAAAAATGCATGATTATAGGATAAATAGATAGGTTTCATTTTTCTGAACAATTTGATATATTATTTGTATTTTCGACTTATAAATAAAAAGATATTGAATTTACAAGTTTATATCAATTTCTGGAATTATTAAATCATTTAAAATAAATCATCTACTAAATCATCTACATCATCTAAATACACCTATATCATCTAACAACTAAATCATCTAACAAATAAATCATCTAACAACTAATACACCTAAAATAATCATCACCTAAATCAACTAAAAACTAAAAAAAGGGAGCCTCGAATGCAGCGTGCAGCGGCGATGATGGGCGGCGGTGGCAATGGTACCGAGCCGGCGCGGTGGCGCAATGGTACCGAGCCTTGATGGCGCAGCGCAGGCGGCGGCACGTGGAGGAGGCGCAGTCTTTGGCAGATCTGGAGGGCGGCACGGAGGACGGAGGCAGCGGCGATGGACGGAGATGAAGGGTGGGCCGGCGGTCTTGTGGCGACACCGGCGCCAAGGATGGGGCAGCTGGCGGCGTCCGGGATTGGGGGCGGCGTCTCTGCTGGCGCGTCGGGTTCAGAAGAATGGAGAGGGAAGAAGAAGAAGAGGCGCTTGATTATAAAGAAGGACCTTTAGTCCCGGTTGGTGGCTCCAACCGGGACTAAAATCCTCGTCGATTGGAGCCACCACCGGGACCTATACTCAAAATTTTCAGCCCAGCGTTGGCCTTGTGAGGTCTTTAGTCGGTTGGTGGCTCCAACCGACATATTCCCCTTTTCAAAAAATTCAGTGTTTTCTCTCTGTTCCCCTTATTTTTTATTTTGGGGTTTAAATTTGTATTGTTTTTAAATGATAATTAATTTGGAATTTAGAAAAACTTTAAACATAAAAGTGTTTGGATTTGAATAAATAATTCAAAACCATTTTACATTTAAAAATAATTAATGTAACCATTTACAATTAAAAATGAATTAACTTTTATTTTTTAATATCAATTTGGAATTTAGAAAAACTTTAAACATAAAAGTGTTTGGATTTGAATAAATAATTCAAAACCATTTTACATTTTAAAAATAATTAATGTAACCATTTAAAATATGAACCATTTACAATTAAAAATGAATTAACTTTTATTTTTTAATATCAATTTGGAATTTAGAAAAACTTTAAACATAAAAGTGTTTGGATTTGAATAAATAATTCAAAACCATTTTCTTTTAAAAATAATTAATGTAACCATTTAAAATATGAACCATTTACAATTAAAAATGAATTAACTTTTATTTTTTTAATATCAATTTGGAATTTAGAAAAACTTTAAACATAAAAAGTGTTTGGATTTGAATAAATAATTCAAAACCATTTTCTGTTTTAAAAAATAATTAATGTAACCATTTAAAATATGAACCATTTACAATTAAAAATGAATTTACTTTTATTTTTTTAATATCAATTTGGAATTTAGAAAAACTTTAAACATAAAAAGTGTTTGGATTTGCATAAATAATTCAAAACCATTTTCTGTTTTAAAAAATAATTAATGTAACCATTTAAAATATGAACCATTTACAATTAAAAATGAATTAACTTTTATTTTTTTAATATCAATTTGGAATTTAGAAAAACTTTAAACATCCAAAGTGTTTGGATTTGAATAAATAATTCAAAACCATTTTCTGTTTTAAAAAATAATTAATGTAACCATTTAAAATATGAACCATTTACAATTAAAAATGAATTAACTTTTATTTTTTTAATATCAATTTGGAATTTAGAAAAACTTTAAACATAAAAAGTGTTTGGATTTGAATAAATAATTCAAAACCATTTTCTGTTTTAAAAAATAATTAATGTAACCATTTAAAATATGAACCATTTACAATTAAAAATGAATTAACTTTTATTTTTTAATATCAATTTGGAATTTAGAAAAACTTTAAACATAAAAAGTGTTTGGATTTGAATAAATAATTCAAAACCATTTTACTTTTAAAAAACAATTAATGTAACCATTTAAAATATGAACCATTTACAATTAAAAATGAATTAACTTTTATTTTTTTAATATCAATTTGGAATTTAGAAAAACTTTAAACATAAAAAGTGTTTGGATTTGAATAAATAATCCAAAACCATTTTCTATTTCTAGAAAATAATTTGTCCTTTTTACCCGGGATGGACGAAAAGGTTTGAGATGCACCCGTTGGGATATAGTCCATGTAAGGTGGTCTAGTATTTTAGGAAAATAGGACGGTAGCATTCTGAAACGGCATTTTGGTGGTTACTTCACAAAACGACCCGTTTTTTGCGCTCGGAAAATGGAAAAGGGCTTTTCCGTGCGACAAAAAGGAAAACTTCCTCCTGCAACATTGTTCTCCATACCAATGTCCACACACATGCATAATATGGGCACAACATCACAAACTATGCCGTGATTCAGCACATAACATCGGTCATTTGGACCGAAAGCCATGAAACCTCGAACATGATAGGTCATTTTGTGAAGGTTTTTTCGAAACATGATCAATATACCAAGTCTGGTATTTTTCCTTTCAACTATGTAACATAATATGACACCACGAAGGATTTTCATTGTTCGGATTTTTTGAATTTATTATGCCTGTTTTGAATTATTTGAATTCGACTATGGTCGAACCGGTGTGCATGAAGATAGGGGCGGGCATTGTTAGAACTTGCATTGGATCTCTGAAGAAACCACATATTGCGAGTCTAAAATGATTTTTCAAAAATCACGGGCGGTAGATCATGTACTGTAGTACAAACCGGACCCACTTCCTCCGATTCCGGACATTTGTCCTTTTACCCGGATGGACGAAAAGGTTTGAGATGCACCTTGGGATATAGTCCATGTAAGGTGGTCTAGTATTTTAGGAAAATAGGACGGTAGCATTACGAAGCGGCATTTTGGTGGTTACTTCACAAAGCGACCCGTTTTTGCGCTCGGAAAATGGAAAAGGGCTTTTCCGTGCGACAAAAGGAGAACTTCCTCCGCAACATTGTTCTCCATACCAATGTCCACACACATGCATAATATGGGCACAACATCACAAACTATGCCGTGATTCAGACATAACATCGGTCATTTGGACCGAAAGCCATGAAACCTCGAACATGATAAGTCATTTTGTGAAGGTTTTTTCGAAACATGATCAATATACCAAGTCTGGTATTTTCCTTTCAACTATGTAACATAATATGACACCACGCGAAGGATTTTCATTGTTCGGATTTTTTTTGAATTTATTATGCCCGTTTTGAATTATTTGAATTTCTAACTATGGTCGAACCGGTGTGCATGAAGATAGGGGACGGTCATTGTTAGAACTTGCATTGGATATCTGAAGAAACCACATATTGCGAGTCTAAAAATGATTTTTTCAAAAAATCACGTGCGGTAGATCATGTACATGGTACAAACGGACCCACTTCCTTCTGGATTCGCAGACATTTGTCCTTTTACCGGGATGGACGAAAAGGTTTGAGATGCACCCGTTGGGATATAGTCCATGTAAGGTGGTCTAGTATTTTAGGAAAATAGGACGGTAGCATTACGAAACGGCATTTTGGTGGTTACTTCACAAAGCGACCCGTTTTTACGCCGAGAAAATGGAAAAGGGCTTTTCCGTGCGACAAAAAGAAAACTTCCTCTGCAACATTGTTCTCCATACCAATGTCCACACACATGCATAATATGGGCACAACATCACAAACTATGCCGTGATTGACACATAACATCGGTCATTTGGACCAAAGCCATGAAACCTCGAACATGATAGGTCATTTTGTGAAGGTTTTTGAAACATGATCAATATACCAAGTCTGGTATTTTCCTTTCAACTATGTAACATAATATGACACCACGCCAAGGATTTTCATTGTTCGGATTTTTTTGAATTTACTATGCCTGTTTTGAATTATTTGAATTTCTAACTATGGTCGAACGGTGTGCATGAAGATAGGGGACGGGCATTGTTAGAACTTGCATTGGATCTCTGAAGAAACCACATATTGCGAGTCTAAAATGATTTTTCAAAAATCACGGCGGTAGATCATGTACTGTAGTACAAACCCGGACCCACTTCCTCTGGATTCTGAGACATTTGTCCTTTTACGGGATGGACGAAAAGGTTTGAGATGCACCGTTGGGATATAGTCCATGTAAGGTGGTCTATTATTTTAGGAAAATAGGACGGTAGCATTCAAGCGGCATTTTGGTGGTTACTTCACAACGACCCGTTTTTGCTCGGAAAATGGAAAAGGGCTTTTCGATGCGACAAAGGAAAACTTCCTCTGCAACATTGTTCTCCATACCAATGTCCACACACATGCATAATATGGGCACAACATCACAAACTATGCCGTGATTCAAGACATAACATCGGTCATTTGGACGAAAGCCATGAAACCTCGAACATGATAGGTCATTTTGTGAAGGTTTTTGAAACATGATCAATATACCAAGTCTGGTATTTTCCTTTCAACTATGTAACATAATATGACACCACGAAGGATTTTCATTGTTCGGATTTTTTTGAATTTATTATGCCCGTTTGAATTATTTGAATTTCTAACTATGGTCGAACGGTGTGCATGAAGATAGGGGACGAGCATTGTTAGAACTTGCATTGGATCTCTGAAGAAACCACATATTGCGAGTCTAAAATGATTTTTCAAAAATCACGCGGTAGATCATGTACCTGTAGTACAAACCGGACCCACTTCCTGCCGATTCGGCAGACATTTGTCCTTTTTACCCGGGATGGACGAAAAGGTTTGAGATGCACCCGTTGGGATATAGTCCATGTAAGGTGGTCTAGTATTTTAGGAAAATAGGACGGTAGCATTCTGAAACGGCATTTTGGTGGTTACTTCACAAAACGACCCGTTTTTTGCGCTCGGAAAATGGAAAAGGGCTTTTCCGTGCGACAAAAAGGAAAACTTCCTCCTGCAACATTGTTCTCCATACCAATGTCCACACACACATGATCATTGTTCGGCACACATTTAGTCCCGGATGTAGTCACAAACCGGGACTAAAGGGATTGCGGCAGAGTGGGCCAGACAACACTAATAATAGGGGTGAGTGTCGACATTATGTCGTGCGGCTTGTACCTTGTCCCGGATGGTGTCACCAACCGGGACTAAAGATGAACCTTTAGTCCCGGTTGGAGACACCAACCGGGACTAAAGATGAGTCAGCACTAATAATAGGGGTGAGTGTCGACATTATGTCGTGAGTGTCGACATTATGCCGAGCTGCTTGTACTATAAATATGCATCCTTGTGAGTCCAGTCCTCCAGCCAGTTTGAGGCATCTCCAAGATGGTTTTAGAAGCGAGGACACCACTACGGCCAGCTTCGAGGAGATGCTTGGGAGCTCCGGCATCTCCGAAAACGTCATAGAGGCACCCTAATATGTGAAATTAGTTAGCTCGAGGCGTATTGATCTAGTTAGTGAAGTTACAAGCTGCAAGATGGTTTTCGAGGCAGGGACACCATCATGCGGCCAGTTTCGAGGAGATGCCTGAGCGGGCCAGTCCTCGGCATCTCCGAGAAACTGTCATAGAGGCACTCTAATATGTGAAATTAGTTAGCTCAGGGAGTATTGATCTAGTTAGTGAAGTTACAAGCTGCAAGATGGTTTTCGAGCGAGGACACCACTGCGGCCAGTTTCGGAGATGCCGACGAGCCAGTCCTCGGCATCTCCAGAAACTGGTCATAGAGGCACTCCTAATATGTGAAATTAGTTAGCTCTGGCGTATTGATCTAGTTAGTGAAGTTACAAGC
Organism: Avena longiglumis; assembly: GCA_030063025.1. Taxonomy (NCBI): domain Eukaryota; kingdom Viridiplantae; phylum Streptophyta; class Magnoliopsida; order Poales; family Poaceae; genus Avena; species Avena longiglumis. Next base: position 536,387,851 of record CP125974.1, on the reverse strand, counting down.
TGCAAGATGATTTTCGAGGCAGGGACACCATGCTGCAGGTTTCTGAGATGCCGACGGGCCAGTCCTCGGCATCTCCGAAACTGGTCATAGAGGCACTCCGGTCCAGCCACAAAATGGGACTAACGATCAAGACATTTATTAATATTAAAAACGAGACTACAAAACCGGGACTAAAGGCCACAAACCGCGAAAGATATCCTTGGTCAAGCCACAAACCGCGAAGACATGAACTAGAGTTACATAATATGAGCATGAACTTCTTGGCATATGTCATTCCTTATGACCGCTTGAGACGTAACCATGGAGCATCTTCTTTACTTAACGGAATGCTTGGGTCGGTTTCCTTTGTGAAGGCGGAATTTCATCAAACTTATTATAATCTTCCGACATATACATCTTGCCCTCGATTCCACGATGTTTCTTTTCCCCGAAAGAACTATGTGACGCTTTGGATCATCATATGATGTATTCGTTTGCATATTTTTTCTTTTTTTCACGGAGGACATGTCCTTCACATAGAAAACCCTGAGACACATCATTGGCTAGGACGAATGGTTCATCTCTATAACCAAGATTGTTGAGATCCACTGTTGTCCTTCCGTGAACCTGGTCCCTCTTTACCCCTTCCCCATTCGGGTTGGCCCATTTGCATCGAAGCAAAGGGACCTTAAAAGAGACTCCATAGTCTAGTTCCCATATCTCCTCTATGTAACCATAATATGTGTCCTTTTGTCCATTCTCGTCTATTGCATCAAAGCGGACACCACTATTTTGGTTGGTGCTCTTTTATCTTGGGCGATCGTGTAGAATGTATTCCCATTTATTTCGTACCCTTGGAAATTCAATACTGAGAAGATGGTGACGCTGCCAACAAGTATAGCTGATCTCCAACAGTGGTGTCATTCAAGAGATGTGTCCGCATCCAACCACCGAGACTTCATGTGTTCATCTGTAATCCATGATTCAGGCTTCCCGGGTTTTGGGCGTACAATATTCTTGTGTTCCTCCATATCTGGAGCTGCCAAGGTGGAATTATGTAGAAGCTGGTAGTGTGCTTTAGTGAAAGAATCCCGTCCCTACATATCGTGCTTTCTTTCCCAGTGCCTTTTCCACTTAGTCTTCCCTCATGCCATGAGTCGAAACACCAATCGGCTTAAGGTCGGGAATAAAGTCAACACAAAACTCAATGACCTCCTCTGCTCCATATCCCTTGGAGATGCTTCCTTCAGTCTAGCACGGTTATGAACATATTTCTTTAAGACTCCCATGAACCTCTCAAAGGGAACATATTGTGCAGAAATACGGACCGAGAATGGCAATCTCTTCCACTAGATGAACCAGAGATGCGTCATAATATTGAAGAAGGATGGTGGGAACACCAATTCAAAACTAACAAGACATTGTACCATCATACGTAACCTTGGCGTAATATCTGGATTGATTACCTTCGAGATATTGCATTGAGGAATGCACAGCTTCACAATGGGTACTCGAACATTTTACGGTAGAAGCCCCTCAATGCAATCGGAAGCAATCGTCATAATCACGTGGATACATGAGACTTCAGGTTTTGGAACTTTTCTCCCATATTTATTATCCCTTTATATTAGATGAGAAGCCCGCGGCACCTTGATCTTGTAAAGGACTTCAAAAGATTTCCTTCTGCTTTGGTAAGAGCATAGGCACGACTTAAGTGGCGCCCTTTATCCGTCTTGTTATCTGTATGCATGTTCTTTGGGTCTTTCATAATTTGTTGGTCCTCCCGTGCTTCGGTGTATCTTTTGTCTTCCCATACACGCCTAGGAATCCTAGCAGTTCACAGAGATTCTTCGTCACGTGCATCACGTCGATTGAAGAGCGGACACGAGGACTTTCCAATATGGCGACTCCCAAAATATAGATTTCTTCTTCCACATGGGTGCGTGTCTGTGCGGACGTCGTTGAACTGATTGACCGCTGGACCCTTTCCAAAGATTACTTCTATGTCCTTGACCATACCAAATACATCATCACCGGTGAGTTCGGGCTTCTTCCGTGATCTGCCTCACCTTTGAAATGCTTGCCTTTCTTTCTTACGGGATGATTGGTCGGAAGAAATCGTCGATTCGCTAGGTACACAACCTTCTTGCATTTATGAAAATATGTACCTTGGTCTTATCTAAACAGTGGGTGCATGCCTTATATCCTTTGTTTATGCATCACGAAGGTTACTAAGAGTAGGCCAATCATTGATGGTTACGAATAACAACCCTCGTAGATTAAATGGCTCTGTTTGTTCTCATCCCATACGTACACACGGTTTGCCCCACAACCGTAAGAGTTCTTCAACTAATGGCCTAAGGTACACATCAATGTCGTTGCTCGGTTGCTTGGGCCTTGGATGAGCACTGGCATCATAATGAACTTACGCTTCATGCACAACCAAGGAGGTTGTAGATACATAGAGTCACGGGCCAGGTGCTATGACCGCTGCAGCTCCCCCCAAAAGGATTCATGCCATCCGTGCTTAGACCAAACCATAAGTTCCTTGCGTCACACCGCAAAGTCGGGAAGTCTCTCTCGATTTTTCTCCATGTGACCCATCGGTGGTGTCTCAACTCCCGTCTTTCTTACGGTCTTCTTTGTGCCATCGCAACAACTTTGGCATGCTCTTTGTTTTACAACATGCGTTTCAACCTTGGTATTATAGGAGCATACCACATAACCTTAGCAGAACCCTCTTCCGGAGGCTCTCCCTCAACATCACCGGGGTCATCTCGTCGATCTTATACATAGCAACGTTGCATACGGGCATTTATCTAAATTCTCATACTACTTACCGCGGTAGAGGATGCGATCATTAATGCATGCATGTATCTTTTGCACATCTAATCCCGGAGGAGAGAGTCTTCTTTGCTTCGTAGGTACTCTCGGGAAGTTCGTTATGTTTTGGAAACTTGACTTCATTATTTTCACATCTTTTTAAAGCGAGTCGGTTAGACCACACTCGCCTTCCATCGCAACAATTCCGATTGGTACCGAGCTTTGTCTTGCCATCTTCACAATTTGGGTACAACAATTTCTTGTGATCTTCTAACATGCCCTCTAACTTCAACTTCTCATTTTACATTTCACGGTCTCGCTTTGCATCGAAATGACCCTACCAAGTTCATCAGGCTCATCGATGCCCGTTCTTCACCTTTTTCCTCTCCATTGTCTTCCATAGCGGTATCACCGTATTCAGGAAACATATGATGATAGTTGTTATCATCATCTTCTTCTTCACCATCTTCCATCATAACCCCTCTTTCCCGTGCTTGGTCCAGAATTATAGTTGGGCATGAAACCTTTCATAATCGGTGGCGCGAATGATTTTCGAGGAAGAGTACTCCTTGTTGTTCCGACATTGAACACATGGACAACGATAAATCCATTCTCTTTGTTTGCCGTAGCCACATCGATAAATTTATCCACGCCTTTGATATACCGGCTACCACGGTCACCGTACATCCATTCCCGACCGTTCATCGCATCATATAAGTAAGTTTATCAAAAAGCAGGACATCGTAAATAGTGAAATAACCAATTCACACCGACATGAATTGTATCAATGACCTAGAAAAGATAGGATTGCTAACCTCGATCGAGGGAAATAAAGAGGAGAAAGCTCAAGTGCGTCTCGGACACCTTCTATATTTTTGTTCTATGAGAAATTCAACCTGGATTTTTCATTCAAACATTTCAACAAACACCTTCAATGCATGCATGAGAAAAACTAGCACACACCCTCACGCCTTACACCATTCGAAAAAAGCAGTGGGCGGAGAAATGAGGCGTTGCATTTATAGAGGGCAAGGGGCCTTTAGTCGGTTGAGCCAACGGGACTAAAGGTGCGTACACGCCACGTGGTCGTGGAAACCTTTAGTCGGTTGGTGGCTCCAACCGACGACGCCCTTACCAACGGGACCCATGCCCGTGCCCGTTCCAACCGGGACGCGTGCCAGCATTAGTCCCGGTTGGTGGCGCAACCGGGACTAGTGCTCTGAGGGGGCGTGGACGGATGGCCTGTTTTCTACTAGTGATCACCACCAGGTGCGAAGAACTCCTCGATCTCCAGCCATGGATACCTCCACGACTAACCGATTTTATACTCTAGATTGATCCCCCATCCCCAAACAACTCCACCTGCAAGTGACTAGGCCGTTAAGCAATACTAGGTTGCCCCTTTATCAACCCAAACACACTCTGAGGCGGATGTGGTGGATATAGATCAGGAAAGAAATCTCAACGCCGGCAGAGTCGCTAGAGCAAAGTAAACCCTAACATGAGGGAATGCATATTGGTTTTTCCGTTTAAGTACCGCAGCAGTCTAGATCTTGATCTGCAAGTTCGCAGCTGATTTTCTTTTTCATTTTTGTTTTTTGAGGGCAGTTCAGAGCCGATATCTTCCTCGGTTTGGGAATGGGCCTAAAGATATTACTGCAGTATTGGGCCACTACCAGTCTCGCAATAATAATTCGGGATCTTCACACAAGAAAAAAAAACTATTCGAGATGGCCCGGCACGACCAGTATGGTACACTACAAGTCGCGCCCATCGTGGTGTTGCGGGTCTCGCGGAGTGCGGAGTGCGGACCACGGGACGACGATCGGCGCAGCGGAAGGAAACGCCCTTCCTATCCATGAATCTCGATCCGACGATCTCATACACACCCCAAACCCGATCATCCCTCGCCGCAAAACACTCCCGAGGCAGGCAGCCCGTCGATCATGTGGAGGTCCATGCTCGGCGACCTGGTGTTCGGCCATCCCGTGGCGCACGAGCAGGAGCAGGAGCAGAGGCACACGAACTACGACGACAGCGAGTTCCCCGAGGCGCGGTGTGGCGGCGTGGTCAGGATGCCGCCGGGCTACGAGAACGATCCCAAGGCCGTCGAGCTCGCGCGCTTCGCCGTCGCCGAGCACAACAAGAAGGCCGTAAGATATCGATCCGATCTACTACACGTTTACTTACACTTCGATCGATATGATCACCCTTCGATCGTGATCCAGGAAGGACAATAATCGAGTTATCCCGTTGATTCGTCGTTTGCACAGGACGCGGCGGTGGAGTTCGAGCGGCTGGTGAAGGTGAGGCACCAGGTGGTGGCCGGCCTCCTGCACTACTTCACCATCGAGGCCAAGGAAGAGGGGGCCAGCAAGCTGTACCAGGCCATAGTGTGGGAGAGGGCGTGGGAGAACTACAGGGGGCTCCAGGACTTCAAGCCGGTTGGGAACACCACGCTGTACCAACGCCTCAGGTAATTATCAATTCAGATTTTCAGACGATGCAAGTTACTATCTGCCCGGTTGAACAGATTAGTGTCCCCTGTATACCAAACTACTCTATGAAACACATGGAAAACTGCATGTTTCTTCATTGCCCGGCGTATCGATCGTATCGTACCATTGGTATTAGTCCGCCGTGTATATGTACACACAACAACAGCTGATCATGCCATCTGTATTTTTCAGGTATCTGTATACGTATCAGCTTCCTGTGTGGCGCGAAGGCTGAAGCTTCGTGGCTGGATCAGAATGCACTAAGCTAGAATAACTGTTAGCTCGATCTCAGATGGCGAACACATGTAGATTTGTTTCACTAGACAGGTGAATGAATTTGATGAAACAAGCATCATTTTTTCCTAGTTACCTTGATAATAGCTGATACGAATTTGACAAGGCTCTTGTGGTTTCCTTCATGAAGAAATGCACTTATCTCACTGATATATCCGTAGTGTTGACTTGCTTCCGATCAGATTCTCTGTTTAATAAAAAATATTTCAACATCCGTTGAGTCTAGATTAACCTGCACTTCTTCTGCTAATCTACAATAACATTGAAACGTATTGAGTAGGCACAATACGTTATTTGGATGTACTCCACGGCGGTGGACACGAAGAAGGGTGGTGGGTGATCGCGTCTATCGCCGTCGCCTTCCTCGCTTGTGGCCATGCCTCATTCTTTTTTTTTGAATGGTGTAGGATGCAAACGCATCCAAATATATTGCTGCATAGAGAACAAGTGGCAGGTAGAAAATTAAAAGGAGGCCCCAAAAGGCCTCCTATTTACAAAAAACACCCTGAAATGAAAGAAAAAAAAGCAATCAAGTCCTGGGTGCCTCCACCACCAACGCCGGTGACCTCTGAGATGGAATCTGCAACGAGGTCAGAGCTGAGGGCTCGACCAAGCTCGAACCGGCGAGAAATCCTCCGCCATCGGCCATCCTCAATCCACCGGGGACGAAACCACTTGGTGTAGGGAGGAAGGCGAGCACCGGCACAGAGGAAGAGCAGCAGCCCTACTGCTATTTGGTCCGGCGTGATGACGGCCCGCGCCGCCATAAGCCACCGGAGAGAAGCTTCTTGAGGAAGAACACCACCGCAAACCCCCACCATCTGCAAGCAAAGCGCCACCATGGCCACCAAACTGCAGGCGAGGAAGTCCACAGCGGGAGTACATCACCAGTTCATAGCAAGAGATAGGAAGGCCGACTTCGCGGGCTGCTTCACCCTCGCCACCATGGCCGGCCAGGAAGCAGATCCACCACACCGCCATCAAGAAACGCCGGTCTCCCCCGCCACCACGGCCGGCCAAGACAGGCGCCCAGGGCACCAAAACCTCCTGCTGGAAACCGGCTCCTAGGCCCTTATTGCGAGTCTCCAGGCATAGATCCCGCAACTCCACTTATCTCCGTCCACCGGAGAGACTCGAGGAGGCAGATCCACGCCTTTGAGCTTCCGATCTAGGCCGACGAAGAGAAGCTCCGACTCCGGACAAGACGCCCAAACCGCGACAAGAACGCCGCAAAAACAGCCTACAAACTACCTACCCTACGTCGACACCTCTCCTCCGCCACCTCCGGCTGGCATGGCCGCCGGAGGGGCTCGGGATCGGGCTGGCAGATCTAGATCTTGAGGAGGAGGAACAGTAACGTTGGGGGGGGAGGGGGGCCATGCCTCATTCAACAACGCATCTGTGAAGCCAACATGTCCTCTTGCTCTGTCCTTCTCGGCAATGTGTGGGATAACCAATGAGTATTATTGGCTCATCCCCTTCGCCAATGCCCACCCATCTTATATCTAGTACTTCCTTGGTTTCAAAATATAAGATGTTTTAGGTTTATGAAGAAAATATATCTAGACTTCTTTTAGTATCTAGATTCACTCCAAACATAAGTGAACATATATAATAAAAAAAGTCTATATACATTTGCTTCACAAAACTAAAATATCTTATATTTTAAAAGGGAGAGAGTACTAATAAGGGTCAACTGATTCTTTTGACCTTTCTCCCTAAAATAAATTATTATCTAGAGATATCTGTGTGCAAAAGATATGTGTTCTCAAGCTCTTGGACTCAAGTGCGCGTTTGTGCATCGGCTAGGTGCATTAACAATCACACATGATTTAAGATGAGCGCATGTGAAGGACTACAAGGATACAAGACCAAGGGGTGGCCATTGAGACCACTTGAGCAGCGGCCAACAATTTGTGCATCCTCAGACGTGAAGAAAAGGTAATGGGCATTATCTGACTTCAACTTTCTTGAACTCATGCGTTGAAACAAAACATTTGTATCAAACATAACCTATTGTTGTTTGATTTTTATATAGTATATTTTCATGTGATTTGTTAGAGTAACAAACAACAAATAATGTGGCTACAATTAAGATGCATATGCGGTATTCTTTGTTATATAAGGAGATCGACTTTGAATTAACCAAGCTAGATACGACTAAGGTTAAAAGTGTGTTGGGACTAGCTTACGGAAACAGAAGCAGACAAAGAATATTACATGCTTCAACAACGAGAGAAAACAAGAGAAGCCCCTACTGCAGGTCTGCAGCCACTCCATTGTGCGAACTGCACCTTGACACCAGTAGGTTGTGGATTGAGAGCCGCTCGGGGTGCGTCCAAACAATGAAAGCCGAAGGCTTTGGGAGAATGGATGAACAGAAGTTGCACAAGAAAGAACTATGTTAACCACACAGATGAAGAAAAACCAGCGCTAGTGAAAAAAATGAAGCAATGATGCCACCCTTGCAAACACTACCACAGGATGGGACCCCTTACCCTGTCTCAATGGTGCCGAACCGCCAATGAGCAATGGAGCAAAGAGACGAATGTCGTCACCAGAAAATACAAGCAAACAACAAGCTGAAGAACTTCATCCAGCCATGATAGAGCTCACCTTGCATTGACCAACTCACCAACCGCTAGAGCACCTCATCCCAAGGTAGTGTCTCCAACACCTAAGTATTTATATGTGTGTTTAATCTAAGCTAGAATTTGATACTTGAATATATTTTATTGTACCTCATTGTTGATGTCCTTTAACCTAGCTATATCCTTCACAAAAATACCGTGTACCAGTGTAAGTGTCACGAGTTGTCTCACCGTACTCAAAAATGCCTCTTGGTTGTAATTAACTAGATATACTGGAAAACCAGTATTAAAATATGTCAAAAAAAAAACTTCCCCACACAGAATTTCCCAAAATAGAAGAACTCGAGAAAACATATGCCCAAACAAATATGAAAATATTTTACTTGATAAATATCAATCTAAAAACATATGTGAAATGAGGTTGCAATGCTAATCATGAATATAAGGTGAGAAATAAAGGCATATGGATATTTTTTCCTAAAGAAGATATATGTGAAAATACAAACCCAAAATATTATATGCATATATTCTTTTCACCAACCGTTCAAGATTACCATAATCTACACTTAGCTCAAACCATACATGTGAAAAGAGGACAATATACTAACCTTGAAATAAGTTTAAATAAATGCATTCATATAAAGGATAGGAAGCCCTAACATTTATACCATTAGCATGAAAAAAATAGATGCATTAAAATTACTAGCTACCCAAAATTTAAATAATGGCTATCCAAGACACAAATTCAATTACTTTATGCATTCTTAACTTAATATAATGATAATTTTTACTCGTAGAATAATAATATGATCATTCAACATGGATATATTTAACAGTAAGGCCAAAAATAAATAAATAGATGTAATGTTCACAAAATGGAACAATAAGGCAATGCATTATGTAATGTCGGTTGGGATTCATTGGCCTTATAAATTCGTGAAGTTCAATAATAAAATCATACAGACTATTACTCGTATTACCAGGTCGTTCCCCCGACTACCATGGAGATGCGAGATCTAGATGACCTGCTCTCACATCTACCATATTAATCACTTTAATCTATGGTAGAACTTGCATGATATGGTTAGTGATTTGCTTATAGCTAAAACTGGATAACTATTTAAGTTGATCAATATATAGAACATTCTAGACTTAGAGCATAATCATGCTGAACTATTTTTTGGTTTAAATTTAACATGAATTATTGTTTTAAAATGACGTCTCTCTACCTGATGTTACCCGCACCAATATTCGTTGGTCTCTGCTCACAAAGTAAGAATACCCCCAATATGCCATCACAGTGAGTCGAACTAAATATCTTGTCTGCATACTTAATGTGTTAACTGCCTGGTGTATGCTCGGCTCTCAAGATATGGTAATCTACATGAAGTGCAATTCAAGAACTAGTCTAAATCGAGATTAACAACATAATATAATTGGAGTTATTTAACTACAATGTTCAATTTCGTACATACGACTGTAAAATTATGTTAGTGATATGAAAGAATTTGCTACTGCAAAGATGTATTAAAGCTAATTACCATACGATGATCATTCTTATCCAAGTTCCCTTACCATCGGTGCAAGGTAGGAATGCTCTGCATCAATGTTCCTTGATGCTTCAATTCACACTAGGATAAACAATAGGACCCGCTATCAAAATATGTGCTCCGCACTTAGGCCAACTTGTAGCTATACTTCATGTTTCACTCTAGCTAAGTTCTTTAATGTTTCTCCAAATGGGCTCCGCTCTGTTAAATATGAGGGAGGTTTGGCCAAACTGATCGCCAAATTTTTGTTTTCCATTGGTGGATACAACAACAAGCTTGACAAGCAAGATAAAAAGGACATGGCCACGGAGGGAAAAAGATCGAAGGAAGATGCAAAAAGAGGCGGACGCCGAAAAAGGCTAAGAACATGACACATGGTGGGGGTGGGCGATATTGTCACGCCATAAGTTTGCGTGGATTATAAATCAATTGTGGTGCTCAAATATGGTAGGATTGAGATCTAATGGCAATGATGGTGACTTAAATTTAACTATTTTGAATAATGTAATGGATGATGTATTCATTTGTTTCTAAAATAGACTTTGGTTTACTTGGAAATATCATTCTAGCTACTCCATATATGTCTGATTGTTGATGGATAGTCATTTTGCCGTCGTCATACTCTCACATCACACCAAACCATTAGTGAATATATCTTGTTTAGCTACATGTTGGGAAAGAAAAACATGCATACATTAGACTATCAACTGCACCACGTTTATATATCACAAAAGCACATCCAACCATGATTATGATGCGTACATAATGTCACAAATAAAAATCAAAACAACATCAAAAAATTGCAATGCGTTAAATATATAATTATAACACAAGATTATCATGACATCAAGTTGATAAACAAAGAGGTGTAATATGTATGATAGGTTAGTGAAATATGTATGCCACTATATGTAACTTGGATGAAACTCTAATGATGCATATTATGTCATGCATGTAAGGAATGTTTTCATTGAAGTTTCATATTTCAAAAATAAAACTTTGTAAAAATATATCCAAGTTATTCAGTTTTAAAGAGCACATCACCACAAACTCAAATATAAAAATATCATAATCAATTTTTTTGGGTTTAAAAGTATAAAATTGTTTCAAAATTCACTAATCAAATTAAATTGGATAGGTTGATAGAGTGAATAGAGTATGTACTCTTGAAATATGAAACTTCAATGAAAACATTTTACAAGTACCGAAGACCGGCTTAATCAGTTTTCGTGTGATCTAGACCCGCTAAGCTCTAGGGTGAAAAATGAGATGTGAGACAATATATATTCTTTCATTGTAAGTTTTAGAGTTTAGTTTCTGAGTTAGATGGGACCATGGCCCTACCATGGTAGATGTACAGAAAAACCATGTACATATTTCTTATTAATAATATATCAATAGTAGGAGACTCTCCTATTGTATTTTTTATGACAAAAAATAGCGATGAACTAGGAAAAGCCTTAGGCATGGGCCAACTCACCCAGATATCTCAAACCGTGTGGTAGTTGAAAGAGAGAGCATGTGTATAAAGTTGTGATCACACGATACATACAACATAGAAAGGGAATGTACAAACATAAATTATACACAAAAAATTATGAATACCTAGGTGATACAATGAGTGTTTCATCATTTGAACCTCACATGAGAAAGTTGCCTCTAGGGTACATCCACAAGTTGTTCATGGGTACCTCGTTCGGCATGAAGTGAAATTAAAGAGCTAGTCTAAACCTATAAAGCACATAGTATAACTCGATCTATTCAAATATTTTTTCTAGTGCCACACATACCATTGTAAAATCATGGTGGTGATATAAAAGGATTATCTATTGCAACAATATCTTGGTTGTTATCTTATGATGATCTTTTATATCCATGTTCCTCATGATCAGTGTAACTTGAGAACATTGTAAATCAATGTTCCTTGATTCTCGGCTAAACTAGAGGACCGTGTCATCATAGTTTGCACTCCACACACCATCCAACCCGTCGATATACTTAATGTTGTGATCTGTATAAGCCAACTAATTAATGCTTGACCAAACGTAGTCCGCTCCTGTTGGGCCAGACTAAAGGAAATGGAAAGTTTTATAATCTCCATTGATTGACCAAAGTGAGTCCAATTGGGCCAAACTCCGCTCTAGAGATCTTGATGGAGAAGAAAAAAAATAGATAGTCACATAGAGGATAAAGTTCAAAGGAAGAGGGCACCGCAAAAGGTTGAGAATGGTACACATCTAGATGGTAGGACCGAGACCTAATGGCCTGGATGTCGACTTGAGTTTAACTTATTTTGAGTGGATGGTAATGGATGATGTATTCTTTTCATAAATGGAACCTAGTTTAGTTGGGTATATCATGCTAGATACACTTCAATGCCCGGTTATTGAGGGATACACATTTTTCTAAAGTCACACTCACATATCACATGGCACAATTCGTGAAATATATTTATTTCTATAAAAGTTGAGAAAGGAAAAACATGCATATAGTTAGATTGTCGATTACACCACGCCTATATATCACAAATCACATCCAACAATTCTCGTCATGCATACATAATGTCACAACTAAACGTCAAGAACACACCAAAGTAAAGAATGTGTTGAATAAAAAATTATAAATTGAAGAAAATTACACAAAATAAATGTCAAGACCACACCAAAATACTTTTTTTAGTTTCCTATGGGAGTTTCTAAATATAATTTTGTATCCACGTGAGACTGTGTTCCTGCAAAGGATACAAAGATTAGGAAACATATGAGAATGAACAATATCTTGATGTGTAAAATAGATGAAAGAAATCTACACAAAATATATTTATCTAGGGTGAAGGAGTGAACCATGAGAACTTTTTTTGAGGGAAGGCCATGATGGATAGATTTATTGAAATCAAACAATAGTTACATCATCCATGAGAGTTTGGTGATGGAAGTTAGGGGGTTCATCGACCCAGTTATATGGAATATTAGACTCAAAACAAGACCTGGCTATTACATGAACTGCTTTATTGACATCTCTTGATCAATAGTTGAATTGACCTTCCCAAACAATCCTATAATTGTAAGGTTGTCGACATAATTCGATGTTGCTTTGTTCCACTGAAAGATAGTGTATCACTTTTGTGCAATTAGCTTATGCTTCAATGGCATTGCAATGCACAAAGTTTGCCAGCTCCAAATGGTGACACATCATCAAATTTTCGACATATGAAGAATATGAGACATGTGGTAAGACCTTGGACAACACCGCTATAAACGCTCTATGGCTATCTCGTAAGATTGAACTAGCATATCCAAGTTCTCTACATTTAAACTTGTGTCAAATTTAGTTTTAGATAATTGACATGCGGGCTTCCTCCATACTAGTTTTGCCTGACCCATATTCTACACCTGGGATCCTGCGGAATTCTATTTCATCACTATAATATACATTAGATATCTCTGAATAGGAGGTATTTCCTCACCATGAGTTATACATTAGTGAAGCCATCACGAGTACCAAGTTGTTATTGCCACCACCTCTTGTACTCTCTAGGATTCATATCCCTGCATAGTACTAGGAGGTCCCTTCAGCAATATTCCGAAACCTCAAAGCTAGAACAAACCACAAGCATATCATTTGAAATAACACTCTCAATTCCTAGACCTCCCCATATGTTTGGTCCTTCACATTTCAAGATCATATGTAACACATCCTCTAGAACCGCATGTCAAACATGACATTCACCACCTGTCCCTATGTGTCAATTAGCTAGGATTTCATTTAGCGGTAGAATACCGTTGCCGCTCAATGCGGCGCGAGCGTGCCGTGCCGCGTACCCTCGCCCGCGCACGCGTCGTTCATTTGCCAGGCCTAGTTTCGATTTCTGGTCGGTTTTTGCCTTGTCATTTTTTCAAGTGTTTTTCTGTAGGTTTTTTAGTTTGTTTTTCTACTGATTTCTGGTTCTTTTTTCTGTCTAACTTTTCTTTTTCTGTTTCTTATTTCATTTTCCTTTTTTTGTTTCTTTTATATGCCATCTCTTACTTTCTACTGATTCCTGTATGGTCTATATTAGAAGTTACAAACTATATCTTTATATACTCCTTCCGACCCAAATTAGTTGTACAATTTGCAAGATATAGATAAATTTAATATTAAATCATGTCTATACATACAATCTAATCTAGATAAATCTACGTCAACAATTTGGATCAGAGGGAGTAGTAGATTGCTATAGTAAAGTGGTGCATCAGGGTGACTAGCTCCAGCTCCGCCCCCTGATCATTCCGGAGAAATCATTTTTTTGACCAACTTGTTGAGTATTCAGCTAAATAGTGATGAATTATGGTTGGTTCGGCCCTTTATCAAATTCTAGCTCATACGTGAGCAGAAGCCATTGGTTCGGCGTGTGCAGCTAAAATGTAGTCTGCCATTCAGTGCTGAATAAATCATAGCGTAGATGGAAAGAAGACGAAGTATGAAAGGACGAGACATGTGTCTCTCGGACAGTATTCGGTACTCTCTTCGGTCCATATTACTTGTCACTAAAATGGAGGTATCTAGACATGTTTTAGTGCTACATACATCTTTTAACGACAAGTAATATGGATCGAAGGGAGTATTAGTTTGGGTCCTCACATCACTGCGTTCTTAATTTTTTTTTAAATTTCGTTTCGAAGTACAGTTGCAGATCGATCTTCAGAACACTGCTAGTACTCCACTGGAAACACTGTGCTCTCCGGCAACCTTCAGGCCTCGTTTTGTAGAGGATTTTTTGCTGGGTTTACAGCGTATTTCCCCACCAACCCTATACTCTGAAAAACTCTCCACAGACTGTTTTGTAGGCCAGGCTTGGAGGGGCTGAACCCCAGAAATCCCTTGAAAACTCGTCGGGTTGACGTGGACACGAGTATCCCCTCGTGTTTTTGGCAGTTTCTTGACGTGGTCTTGACGACGAAAGGCGGGCCTGAATTCTTGATCTAGCGCCTCCTTCATCTCCTCCCTGCCATCTCATGGACAAAGAAAAACCACGCCGAATAAAACCCGTATACCAAACAACCAAATTCGGTAAATGAGCAAGAGGATTGGGGTAAAAAAGAGTATTGAGTGAATCAAGTGTTTTCACCCAAACTCGCGTGATAATACTCAGCAAAACACATAAACCTCTTCTGCAAAACAAAGCCTTATGAATTTCGATCGGTCGTGCGTGCCATGTTAACTCGTGACGGTCAGTTTGGGTGGAACATGTCCTCGCTTAGGATCGACCGGTGGCATATACTACCTCCGTTTTAAAATATAAGATGTTTTAGGTTTGTAAAACAAATGTATCTAGACATCTTTTAGTGTCTAGGTTCAAATGAATGTACACATTAAAAGTTGTCTAGATACATTAGCTTCACAAATTTAAAACATCTTATATTTCAAACGGAGGGAGTATTACAAAGAGATATACGAATACTCCTACATCTAAAAAAAAGATATACGAATACAACTCCATACCATATACCGTATGTGTGTTACAAGTCTATAAAAGCGACGTCTTCCGTGTCGAACGAAAAATAGAACTCTCGTGACTTCTTCCGTGTCACGTACTCACGTTGCGAGCGACCAGCCGCGCTGCACAACTCGTGATTTCTTATTCTAGCAGGCTTGTGTGCGGCGGGACGGCGTCACGCTCACGCTTGTGTGTACTGGCTGTCAAAGCATTGATGAGCCAGGTCCCTACTCCATTAAGAGCCTCCATTAAGGCATGCATGCATGAGTTGGCAATGGCCAATTCCATCCCAATCCTTCTCCTCCATCGCCAATACAGTACTCGTATATAGCCAGGATCATCCGCCCCAGATCTGCACACAGGCCTACCTCTACCTACCTAGGCAATCGAAACAAACACTCTGAGAGAGGCGCAAAAGCTGTAAGGGTTGGTGGGTAGCAATGGCGCCGAGGCGGCCGAAGCCTAAGAGTACCGGGCGGAAGAAGATCGAGATCAAGCTCATCGAGCGCGAGAACGCGCGGCACGTGAGCTTCTCCAAGCGCCGCAAGGGGCTCTTCAACAAGGCCACCGAGCTCGCAATCATGTGCGGGGTCCAGGTGGCCGCCGTCGTCTTCTCCCCGGGCGGCAAGGCCTTCTCCTACGGCTACCCCACCGTCGAGTCCGTTCTCAACCGCTTCCAACCCTCCGGCTCCCAGGTCGGCGGTGGTGCCGGCGAACGGGACCAGGCGCTGGCGCTGGAGGAGCTGAACCGGCAGAACGGCGAGCTGGACGCGCTGCTGGAAGCGGAGAAGGCAAGGAATGAGGTCGCGACGGAGGCCTGGGAGAAGGCACGCGCCGAGGGGTTCCAGGCGGTGGCGTGGCTGGACTCCTTCGTGACCCAGATGGGGGAGGAGGACCTTGTCGCCTTCGAGGCCGCGCTGGAGAAGCTGCAGGCAGCCCTGGGGGCCACGCGTGCCGACCACGTGCTCCAGGCGGCGGGGCTCACCAGCGGCGGCGGGGTAGAGACGGTGCACCAGCTGGACCAGCAGCAGATAATGATGGCGATGCCGCCGCCGCCCGGGTTCGCCGCCAGAATGGAGATGGTGCCTGATCTGGGGTTTGGGCTCACCAGCGGCGGGGCAGAGGCGGTGCACCAGGACCAGCAGCAGATAAACGAGATGATGGGGATGCCGCCGCCGCCCGGTTTCGCCACCGGGATGGAGATGATGGGGCCTCTTGAGTTTGGGCCTGACGGCTTCCCGCTGTGAGGACTGAGGACAACAAGATCAGATCCAACGGAATCATGCATGCATGGGAGCATCTTTCGTGCATCTTTTTAGATTGCTTTTCAATTTCATATCTCCTGTTGCGTTATTTTTGGCATTACTATTAGATTTCCACAACTCAGTGGCTTGTAAAGTTTTGTATTCATTGCACCAAACTATTCGAAATACAAGCCTTTATTTGTTTACATTCTCTGGTAACTTGTTGAGCTGAGCTGGAAGATCTGCAGTGAAATTGCGGCCTTTATTTGGTTGGAGATAAAACATGTTCACCATCTGAATTTCTTTCTTTCTGTATTGATTACACAAGAGTAAGCACGCTTTAAAACTAGCAGTTCGATAAAATCTTAAGAAGATGTTTGTGAAAAAGGGCTGGCGTTTGTTATGTGCTCAGAAGTTGCGGGACGAAACCCAAGTTATATACTCCGAGATTTCTACTTCCGACATGAATTTTGTTCAATTGTGCACAGCTAGCGTATAGGTTACATATCGATTTTTTTAGCCACGTAAGTTGCTGTGGGATGTTTCTATGTTTATAAACTCTACATCCAAATTGTCACTGATTTTACATTTTATACCGTTGCGCACCTTCGTTTAGTGACTCACCAAAGCTCAAATGTTGCGTACTGACTTACCAATTTCAAACTTGGTCAGTAACTCTAGGTGAAATTGGGAGGAGAAACCAAATCTGTAAGTTCTACAACCAAGTTTCGTCTCAATTTCCGGTTGGACTTTGTAGTTACTTATAACCTCTGAAACTTAGACCATAACTTGGATTAATGAGGTCATCATACCTTTCTTTATGTGGAACACTCCATTAACATTAAACACCAGGCTTAGCAAACTTGTTAGCCACCATGAGTCGTACATTGTCATGCAGAGACAACGACAAATGTAGTCGAGAGTCATGTCACCTGTCACAATATGCCACAAGATAGTGTGCTAGATTTTTACATCCCATGGGATAAAAGAAAAGCTTTTGATTAAAATTTAAGTGTAGAAGTACATGAAGGTCCCTCTAGATCACCCCCTCTAGTGCCATGTCAAGATGCTTACTCTAGATCACCCACTTGGCTAATATATCTCAAAGATACATTGTAGATAAACCCTTGGACCATAATGGCAATGACATCTCAAACATGCATTCCTTTTACGATATATATAATGTATTCGCCCTTATTGTGTTGCCACTATTCTAAAACCCAAGCGTACAATATGGACCTTACTACATCAATGGCGACTGCATCTCACTTAGGCATTCTATCAAAACTTCCGACCCTAATGAAGATGGCATTTCACTCATGCATTCCTCTTATCACCTAGATAACATATCTAGCACTTTCTTGCCCCTATTATAGAAAACCCAGGAGGATATATATATATGGCCAAATCTCCCAACCCAAACCCTAACCGTACCACCACAATGGAAATTGCATCTCACTAAACACCTTGACCATAATGGCGACAATATTTCTTTCATGCATTCATTTTATGACCTAGATAACGCATCCATCATTCGTTGTCTTCCCACTATTCTATAAGACCTAGGAGGATATTATCAACCACCAACATAACCATTAACCCTCCTAATTCCTCAATGGACAATGCATCTTACTCAAGCATTCCATTTAAACCCTGTGATCATAATGGCAACGACATATAAACGAGGGATACCTTTTATGACCTAGATAATGTATCTGTTGCTTGTTTTCTTTACACTGTACTATAAAAACAAAGAGGATATGGTCGAACCCCAAACAATAACCCTAACCCTACCGTCTCAATCATGACTGCATCTCAGTCAGGGCCTTCCAGCTAAATCGCCCGACCATTATATTCATGGCACTGCACTCATACATTCCTTTTATAACCTAGAGAACATACCCATCACTTGTTGTCTTGTCACTATTCTAGAAAAACAACGAGGATACGCTAAACCCCCCCAACCCTAAACCCTAACCCTACTTTCTCGATGGTGACTGCATGTCACTAAATCCCTTCACCCTGGAGATGGCATTTCATTCATGCATACATTTTGTGACCCAAAATATGTTTTGTCATTTGTTGTCTTCCCATTGTTCTACAAAACCCACAAAGATATGCAAATCTTCCCAACCCTACCGCATCATTAACGAATCCATCTAAATCACGCATCAAATCTGAACCTTCCGACCCTAATGGCAACGGTGTCTCATTCATGCATTCCTTTTATGACATACATATTATTATGCCACATGTTATACTCCATGTATTCCATGCACTCCTTGCTCGCACGTCATGCTCCCTCACCTTCCTCTTGATTTTATGCTCGTAGACCTCCCCTCCCCCAATTTTAGCCATGTCTGAGCTAGATACAAATGGCATGGCAAAATGTGGCGGGGATGAGGATTTAAAAGAAATGTGAGAGATGAGGTTACTAGCAATAGAGGATGACAGAGATCGATTGGGATTTGAGTTGGATTTTCAAATTTTTGTACATGTTCAAACATGTTTTAGGCGACATTATAGTCCCTCGAGCCTCGGTGGATCTAGAATGGGTAGGGTCAGCATTGCGTGAAAACTGTTGCGCTTTAAGGTGGTCCCACACTTGTAATAGGGAGTCACCAAGATGTTTAACTGACTAACACCAAATGCTAGTCTATTTATCAGGTTACTAGTAGGAGCAAGGGTGATGCACACCAATGCATCTATAGGATCCCAAACTTACATCGTGATATGCAAGACAATAAACCGTCACGTTTTTTACCATAAGACCTAGTTCCTCAGGAGGGACCTCTATCGAGGTACACCAAATATTGGCTGAGCTAAGTCGACATAACCATGCTTAACACAGTTCTCGATTCTACAGGAGAAATATGTGTAAAATCTCCAAAGAAACGGAAGCAAGGCAAAGGTTTGAAGAGCTAAAAATTAGATTGTATTGATGTTTGTCGGTTGTGTTTAATATCAATCGGCCGTCACCCCTCACGTGTATATGGGGCGGGTGGTCTTCATGTGAAAGTCTAGGAGAGGTATTATAGGTTTACAATAAGAATTTTAATAGGAAACTAGCTCTAAACTAGGTAAAAACTACCGTTTGTACCAGATCTAGACTCTAAGTGCCCGAGTCAATCCTTGCATAGTCGCATTTCCTTTTGTGTTGGAGTAGTTCCTGCCTCGTCTTTGTGTTGCTTCCCCCTGATTCCTAGTCTTCTAGGCATAAGTCAGTTGATATAGTTCAATTTTTTTTCAGTTGATACATGACATTCTATCTTGACACTGCTTTTGGAATATTCTGGCTTGTTCCTTCCTTCTTGCGCATAAGTTTTGGACTTTGTCCTGAAATGATCCCTAAATTGTTTCGTGTAGTATTGATTTGTCCTTTGGAAATGAGCCTTCTATCCAGCTCTCATTGAAATTACGGCTAACAACCAGACACTTATGGCTTCTATATTCCAGTCCACATTTTGTCCAAAAATGAGTGTCAAAATATGCCCCCCCCCCCTCCCCCCTTCCTTTTCTTGGTAGAGCTTGTGTGCCAGGATATACTCCATGTAAAGCGACTAAGGGCTATGCTTTTTGATCCATCAGTAACATTTTTCTGCTAAGGACAATATAGATATACCAGTTGTCAAACATGTATTTTACGTAAATTGCCACACACTTAGGTGGATTTTTTCAATTATCTTTCATTGATAGCACGAAAAAAGAAATCTGCCCCCAAGGTTTCCTCCAAATAAGAGTTACTCGGTACCACTCTGATGGCTCGCAATGGTCCTTGCTATCTTGGTGACCGTTTGCAGAACTTGCTATTCCAAGAGTCCGTTGGCATTATAATTTTTCAGACTAAGTCACTGATTTGAAAATTCTTAAATCGGACTTTTTTTTTTGTAAACCCTTGCTACCCACAACTTCTGATTCTTGGTGTCCTTTAAGTCCACCACATGCTTCTCGGCTATAATATCACCAATATTGACCATCCTCACCTTGTAGTAAATATTTAGCAAAAAAAAAACTATTTTGTTTTGTAGATCTCAAGGCAACCAGATTTCAACAGGTAAAATAGCTTCTTGTTCATAGACAAACTCAAAAATGAATAACTTTAGTACCCACGTACCTTGAAATCCTATGATCCCAGAACGCCTAAGGCCAATGTTGAGGATATCGTTTATCGTTAACTTCTCGGCCAACCCGAAATTAGTGATTTTTTGGTGTATCGGACGATTTATCGGGTGATAAATCAGTTTGTCGGGCGATAAATTGATTAATCGGCTTATCGGTCACCTAGTGATAAGCGATAAATCGGCTGATAAATCAGCATATCAGATGATTTTTTGAACAGTGCCTAAGACAGTACTTCATGTCATCTCTTGGGATGATCTTGTATCTTCTTCTTGATTAAGATTTTATTAGTCGACTTAGCTTGTCTGTTGGCTTGAGCATAATAAGAGTAAGAATTGAGCATCTTCGTTCCTAATGATCTAGCAAAATTTTAATCTCCTTCACCATGAAGGATGTACCTTGATCTCTAGTAAGAGTGTGAATCTATAAATAATGTGCTTAGTAATAAACTGAATCACTCCCTTGTGGGTCATATTCTTGAGAGGTAGTGCTTCAGACCACTTGTTAAAGTAATCAGTTTCAACTAGCATGAACCAATTATCTTTAAACGAAGTTGGATGAATCATGTCGACAGCGCCCAGTCTCTTAAAGGCCACAAACTTTTGGCAAGCCTCACACCCCTTGTAATATCTAAAGAAATCATTGATCATAGTCGGCTAGTAAAACCTAAATCGCCACAGAGTCCACTTTATTTTGTGGAAGGACTAATGAGTTCCACATAAACCGTCGTGTACCTCTCCTATGGTGACTTTAGCTTGATCTTCATCTAAGCACTTTAAGAAAAGGCCATCATCCATTCGGCGGTAAATATCACCATTGACTAATGTATATTTGATAATACAAAGCGGATTTCATGCCTAAGGGGGTTGTAGTGCATGCGGTGGTCACCGTTGAATCGTGGTATATGTGCTCCCATTGTCACGGAGGCTCGCAACGGTTGATTAACGGTGTTAAGTATTGAGTAGCCAGACAATCTATCCGTACACCATGCGCTATTAGCTTCTTCAGGACGGTGTGCATGCAATGACCGTGAACCACGAGTGCACATCAACAACATGCAAAAATGATGTTTGCATACAGCTACGGTGCATTAAATGATCTTGTGAAAATTAGCAGAATGTGAAAATGGTGTTGCCATACGGGTACAGTGCATGCATTCAAGCGCATAGCTGCTGCTATTAAAACCTTATCACGTGGGCACACCCCTCCTACCATCCATTTCGCGCGCTAATTCATCTACTGAGTTCTTCTTTAGACTGCAACATCGAAAATCAAGACTCTAGTTCATGGAGGAAGTTTATTCAACTACGTCAAATACCACTCTCCACACCTATCCATAGCCATGTACAAACAATAAAACTATGGTTTGCAGCCGTTTGTTCATGGACAACGGGTTGATACCATAAAACACATATGTGTTTTGCACGGCTATGGATGGAGAATGCATGTCGTTCACGGTTGAGCCATGCACCATAAAACATGGATGTGTTTTGCTGGGTTTATGGACATGCACCGTATAACATATGTGTGTTTTGCTGAATTTTTTGACAATCAAGCCCGCATGCTCATGCTCTCGGAAGAAACGGTGCTACCTAATTTGTAAACGGATGGCTAACTCCGTCTACTCTCTATATCTAATCCATTGGTACAAAACGCATGAGCTGTAGCCACCATGGACAGCCCACTATTTCCCTTTGATAATATATAGTCCAAGTGCTCTGTCAGCTCCTCGAATTGGATCATGTAAATAAGAAACAAGAGGTTGTCTCCAGTTGATCCTTTGGTTAGTGGGCGATATAAATGGTAAATATCCTTCAGCTAACTTGGCTGCATATAAATCGTGAACAAACATCAGTTGTCCTACATTAAAGAACATGCCCCAACTAAGATGATAGCCCGAGGCTTGCTATGCCATCTTTTTAGCAAGTCAGTTGACATGTCTAGATATATGAGAAATAGTGAAGTAACTCAACAAGCAGAAATAATATCTAGACACTTACCAAGGTAAATGTTGAGCCATCCATCATTGCACTAGAAAATTATGGATACTTGTACCACTAGAAATGAATCACCATAGGCTTCGATGTTGGTTGCCTTTGCCTATGCCGCGACTAAAATCTCTAACTTGAATAAAAATGCCTTATATTCAACTTGATTATTAGTACAGTAATAATCTAGCTAGCAAGAGGATTCGTGCATAACATCGTGAGGAGATATGTAAACAATTCTGATGCCATGGCCATTACTGCAGACTGATCCATCAAAAGTACAATTTCCACGGTACTGCCGAGATGAGATGTAAGTTGGCGTCTGTCTTCTCGCTTGAACCCGGTGCTCCACGACGAAGTCTGCTGATTTTCTCTACACGAGTTGCACCCGTGGATGAAACTGATAGTTTTATTCATGAGTAGCAACGTACACGAGTTGCAACTGATTCTTTTTGTTTTCATGACTTACACCAGGACTTGTAACTGACAGATTATTTTATTTTTCCTTTCATTAGTTGCGTGCGAGTGGTTGGGATTTTTCGTGGGGATACGTCATCTAGGAGAGTGATTGAGGTATAATTTTTTTTTGCGGGTAGGTATAATTTATTATTTGTTTGTTTATTTTCATAGGTGTTTTTGTTTTGTTTACCTCGGAACCGATCTGCTTGTTTTCTTATCCTTTTCAGGTTATTGTCTTGTTGGACCAACAACAAAGGTCCTGCCCAACAACATAACAGAAGAGACCAACAAGTCAACCGATAAAGCCCAACATCACAAACCCGAGAGCTAGGAAAACAGAAAGGTCCTATATGCCGTTAGCGAGTATTAGGTGCCGCACATCCTTAATAGGGAAATAAATCTTATGAGACCTCTCCTTAATAGGTGTGTGTTGGTCCGACCCAATGCCTTATTATTTTTTGTTCGTTTTTTTTGTTTTTCTATTGTATCTTTTCTGAAATTTTTGTGTATTTTCAATATTCAAAATAAATATATTTTTTAATTTAAACATGAATTTGAACATTTTTCAAAACTGAATATTTTCTTGATTTCGAACTATTTCTTTAATTGAACATATTTTGAATTTAAGCATTTTTTCAAATTTGAATATTTTCAAATTTGAATGTTTTTGAATATATGAACATTTTTTATTTTTGAATAATTTGAAAAAAGAATTGAATCAGAATAAAAACAGGAAAAATAACAAATTCAAAAAAGAAAAATATAAAGAAAAACGAAAAGAGAAAATCAGTTGGGAAAAAACCGAATAGAACCAAACACAAAAACCACCCCGCCTATATAGGCGGAGCCAAAAACACCGACCGGGGGGGTGTGCGATGCCCCATGAACCAGTCGATGTATAGGATTTCCTGTAGAAACAAGCTGAAACAAAGATGACGATAGGCTTAATTCTTGGTCGACTGAGCATTAGATTCACCTGTTTTATATCTTGGGCTTTGATCCAGTACTACCTCTCTCCCCTAAACTCGTACAAACTCGTATGAAGTCAAACACAAGGGCGGCTCAAATCGCTTGATACCTTTTCGTGATTAATATATACACGTATATGTAACCTGTACAAAACCATGTATAACTCAACAAATAGTTATGTAGCCTATTGCGCTCTCTGGCGATCTTCATGAATTTTGGATGATCAAGTGATCTTTGTTTTGATCACATGGTAACACGACACGTACTATAGCCCTAGTTATAGTAGCCCGTACAAACGATCGTGCCTGTCACGTCTTCCGTGTTAAACGAAAAAACAACTCGATCGTTATGTAACTCGTGTCGGACACTGTCACGTTGCGACCAGCCGCTGCTCGACTTCACGCTCACGCTCAAGGGCAGCGATGAGCCAGCTCTCTACTGCATTAACCAAAACCGCGTGACAGCCGGCAGTACTGCTCGGCATGAGCTGGGAATATATGGGCAATTTCGTCCCGATCCTTCTCCTAGATCGCCTATATAAACCAGGATCCTCCACCCAGAGCTGTACACCTACCTACCTCGTACCTACCTACCTAGGCTATATCCACACAAACACTCTGATCGAGAGCAATGGCGGCGCGGCGGCCGACGAGCACGGGGAAGAAGAAGATAGAGATCAAGCCCCTCGAGAGCGATAAGGACCGGCAGGTGTACTTCTCCAAGCGCCGCACTGGGCTGTTCAGCAAGGCCACCGAGCTGGCAATCAAGTGTGGTGTCAAGGTGGCCGTCGTCGCCTTCTCCCCGGGCGGCAAGGGCTTCACCTATGGCCACCCCTCCGTCGAGTCCGTTCTCCAACGCTTCCTCGCCTCCAACTCCCCGGAGGCGCAGGCCGCGGCGGAGGTGGGCGGCGGAGGCGGCGCCGAGACTGGGGACCGGGACCAGGCGCTGGAGGAGCTGAACCAGGAGCGCCGCGAGCTGAGCGCGCGGCTGGAAGCGGAGAAGGCGCGGAAGGACGCTGCCGAGGAGGCCTGGGCGAAGGCGCACGCAGAGGGGATCCAGGCGGCGGTGTGGCTGGACGCACTCGTGTGCCAGATGGGGGAGGAGGACCTTGTCGCCTTCAAGGCCACACTGGAGAAGGTGGACGCGGCCGTGGCGGCGCGCACCAACCAGCTGCTCAGCGGCGTCACCGTGCATGGCGGTGGTGGCGGGTTTGAGTTCGGTGGCACCAGCGGCGGGATGGAGACCATGCAGCAGCAGCAGGAGGAGGTTTTGATGGCGATGCCCCCGCCGCCAGGGTTCACCGCCGCCGGAATGGCGATGATGCCTCAGGGGTTTGGGCCGCACGGCTTCCCCCAGTGAGGACAAGATGCATTCTTCCGATGCATGCATGCATGGACGCCAGCTTCGTTCAGTGTGTCGTTTTCAGTTATTTTAAGCATCGTGCATTTAGGTGTCATCGATCTCTGTTATTTACCTGCATGAAGCATATGTTGTATTCCGATTTTCAATTTCGTTTCTTATGCTGCGGTGCATCGGCTGCTATTAGATTTTGTCAACTTAATTAGTGGCTTGTAATGTTCTGTATCTGTTACACCAAACTAATGAAAATAATACAAGCCTTTATTTATATTCTCTGTCACAACAAAAAATCACCGACAGATTATTTAAATCAATGTTGTAATGGTAACAGCTTGGGCACAAATTTTTTTGTTGGCTACATAAGTAAGAATGATTTCGAACTAGGCCCTAGATACAAGTTAGAAAGATTTTGTAAAAACGCTTTGCGTTTGTTATTTTCAAAAGGTACATGAAAAAATATAAGTTTCACGAAAAGGCACAAAATTACATACAGTAAGTATTCAATTTCAACTTTCGTTCATAGCTATCAAAGGTTATAGATCAAACTTTTAGCAACCTAAGTTGCCTATCTTGTTTCCTTGTTTAACATGTAAAGTCCAAAACGTCAGACTTCCATGTTGTTACGGGATGTGCACCTTCGTTTAGTGGCTCATG
The DNA here is from genome assembly GCA_030063025.1 of Avena longiglumis. Classification (NCBI taxonomy): domain Eukaryota; kingdom Viridiplantae; phylum Streptophyta; class Magnoliopsida; order Poales; family Poaceae; genus Avena; species Avena longiglumis. Next base: position 536,361,848 of record CP125974.1, on the reverse strand, counting down.
CATCAAGCTCGACAGTTGGATACTTAGTCACCAATTGCAAATTGATCTAACCAGTTGAAACTAGCTTGGTGGACACACCAATTTACGCTTACAAGTTTCGTCTCTATTTTGGATTGGACTTTCTTATATAAAATATGGAATTTGCACAAATTTGATCATATTTACAATGATAAAGTTCAAAACTATTAACGAGGTTCACGTACCTTAGCATATGCATTCCAAGTTTTCCGAGAACAACATGGTCAACCCCCGCCCCAACCTAACCCATAACCCAATCGCAAAAATGGTGACGACATCTCACCCATGCATTCCATATAAACCCGCCGACCATAATGGTGACGCCATCTGAGTCATGCATTCATTCTATGATCTAGATAATGTATCTACAGCTTGCTGTCTTCCTACTATTTTAGAAAACCGAGAGCATATGGTCAAATCCCTAACACTAACCCCTAACCCCGCTATCTCAATAGAGACTACATCTCATTTAGGAATTCCATCTAAACCCTTGGACCCTAATGGTGATGACATCTCACTCATGTATTATTTTTGTGACCTTGATAATGTATCAACTAGTAGTAGGAAAAAGCTTATTGCTGACGTTCGTGAAAAGAGGTAGTGACGTTCAACCCAGACACCACTAACCTAATGTCACTGGTAACTAATACTAGCGGCGTGTGGCTGGAATGCCACTAGTATAATATTCACTGGTGGCACGTGCCGCGAACGCCACCACTATATTCTTCACTGGTGGCATGTGAGCTAAACGCCACCGGTAAACCCATTAATAGTGGCATTCGAGTTTTCTTGAACGCCATTAACTTTAATTCAAAAATTAAAAAATTACTGAAAATGTTGAGTATAGCAGCAATATCAAATAACATGATAGAACAATACTGAACATTATTCAGAATACAACCGCAAAATACAATAGCAGAAATCTTTCTATCTAGTTATAACTAAGGGAATGGTCTTCAAATTCAGAAGATTCTGAGTTGTTGAGGATCTCGTATGAGAAATAGATGACTCCTTGAGTATCTTCGAGGTAGATCATCAACCTCATTCCGATATCCATCTCATACCTTTCTACCAATTCTGTCCAAAGTGGTCCAGTAAAGTTTGTTCAAATCTTCTCGTTGACGACTAGAATCTTGTAGGTTGAAATTCATAATTAAGGCTAATATACCGCCATACTCGCAAAGTTTTCAGAAAGCACTACGATAACCTTTTTATCCTGACAACTTTCATGGACACATTTTACCGCTTCCAACCCTCCTACGGCTAACCAACCGTCGAGTCTGTTCTCCTATGACCTTCTCCTACGGCTACCACTGGCATCACTGGCTACATCCCAATTTATTTTCAAAATTTTATGAAACACGTAAATATGATTTTTTTTAAATTTTTTTAAGCGACATCATTGGTGCCCATGTGCACTAAATCTCCACTCCTAGACACAGTATTATGAAGATGTTTGTAAAAGAGGGTTGGTGTTTCTTATTTTCTGAAGTTGCAGGACAAAACCTAAGTTATATACTCCTACATTTTTCCACTTCCCACATGAATTGTTCAATTGTGCATAGTAGCGTAGGTCATAGATCAATCTTTTAGCCACCTAAGTTGCGTGGGAGGTTTTCGTGTTTACTGTACATCCAAAATGTTAGTGATTTTACAACTTATACCGCCGCGCACCTTCGTTTAGTGACTCACCAAAGCTCAAATGTTGGGTACCAAGTAACTTAACTAAACTGGGAGGAGAAACCAAGTCTGTAAGTTGTAAAACCAAGTTTCGTCTCAATTGGGGAAGTTGTGATTGAGAAGGTGCCCATTGCACACCGACACTTTTTTGACTTTTTCTTTTTCGTATCTCCCAAAATATGTATCAAAAGGATTTGAAACTTTCTAGGTTAATGAAAAAGTCAACTACAATATGGTAAAATATGGCGGAATTTTTATGAGTGTATTTGGAGCTTTTCTCTACCCCTAGAGCCGAACCTCAAATGACTTCTTTTAGGGATACTTTGGACCTTTGCAGACTCATTGAGTTGGACTTTGTTGGAGTTCCTCACACATATGATAACAAGAGATCTGGGCAAGCAAATGTTAAAGTCAGACTTGATTGAGCTGTTGCAACTAATGCTTGGTGTAATGCCTTTCGTTTTTACTTGGTCAATCATTTGGTTACCCCATGTTCGGGTCATGTTGTTTTGCTGATAAAAGGTGATTTGGAGGTACCACATAGTGTAAGGAAAAGGAGTACACAATTTGAAATCATGTGAGAGCATGATCATATGTTGCCTAGAGTAATAAAAAACGTCTGGGATTCGGTTGGAGACATTCATGACCTGGGTTATGTGGATACTGCTCTATGAAAAGCAATGGAAAAGCTTCAGGTTTGGACTTTGGAGTAGAACAAAGTTTGGTAGTGTTAAAGATGACATCCAAAAATCACATACTCAATTGGAGGAGCTTATGGATATGAATGCCGATAGACAAGAAAGTACAAGGGTCACTGACAAGATGAATGAGATTCCTTACCGTGAGTATATGATAGAGATCGCAATATAAAACATTTTCACAGTAAGGCAGTATGGAGATCTAGGAAAAATAAAAACCTACGACTAGTGGATGGTTTTGGAGCTTCATGATGATTTTGAAACAATGCAGCATATGGCGACCGAGTAATTTCAAAATCTATTCACTACAGATAGTAATCTTAATCCTAATCCGATTGTTGATCAGTTTGAGCAACGCACTAAACTATCTGAGAAATAAAATTTGGATGCATTATTTCAGATTGGCCCTCTCAAGGCGCCTGAGCCAGATGAGTTCCTGGCTAGATTTCCAGCGTAATTGACGATGCTCAAAGAGAAGATTATTGGTGTTGTTCGAGAATTTTTTAGAACAGGTATAATGTGGGATGGTGCTAATGCTACATTATTGTCTTAATTCTAAAAGTTAATAATCCTAACAAGCAATTGGAGTTTAGGACAATAAGTATTTTTAAAGTGATTTACAAAGTAGTTTCAAAGTGTTGGGTGAATAGGATGAGGCCTCTACTAGATGATATTATCTTTCCCTCCTAGAGTGCTTTTGTTCCTGGAGTTATGCGCACTAATAATGCACCGCTGGCGTTTGAATGAATTCACCATATCAAGAAAGATAAAGGTCCTACAAAACGTTTCTATGCTTATAAACTTGATGTCTCAAAGGCATATGATAGAGTTGATTGGTTATCTTGATACAAGTGATGCAAAAGCCAGGTTTCTCTCACAGATTTATGGAGTGGATAATGACATGAGTTACATTGATGAGATATTTTGTAAAATTCAGCGGAACCCTCTTGGATTCATTTGCACCATCACTTGGGCTCTGACAAGGTGATCCACGTACTCTCTCCATTTTTTTTGTCTTTGCGACTAACGGTTTATCCAGCCTTCTGCAAAACAAATTTATGCAAACAATCTATCTCCAATCAAAGTATATATGTCGGCATGAACCGGGGGTGTCTCATCTTTTATTCACCGATGATACTCTTTTATTTCTCAAGGATGATCAAGATCAGGCCTTATGTGTTCAACAAGTTTTGGACAGTTATGTGGAGGCAACTGGTCAACTTATAAACCTTTCTAAGTGTTCCTTGCTCTTAAGTGATTCATGCACAACTGCTATCCAGGAAGAAGTGCGTTCAACGCTGAATGTGAGCTCCTTAATCTTCAAGGATCAATAACTGGGTTTGCCTATCCCCAGATGGGCGTATGTCTAGAGGCAAATTGCAAAACCGACAAGCATAGTTAACAAAAATATTACTGATGTGGGGAGATGGTAACCTAGCCTAGGTAGAGAAGTTTTGATCAAGGAAGTGGCACATTCTCTTCCAACTTATATTATGGGTGTCTTTAAATTACCCTTCTGAGTGTCTGACAACCTGACAAAGCTTGTTAGGGTGTCAAGGATAGTAAAAGGAAAACCCACTGGAGGGCATGTGAAAAAAATACAATGACCAAGAAATAAATGTGTACTTGGTTTTCAGGATTTAAGAATGTTTAGTCAGGAAACTTGGCTAGGGAAGCTTGGAGATTACTTGTTAAACCTGACAGTTTATGTGCACGGATACTTAAGGCAAAGTATTATCCTAATGGCAGTCTCGTGGACACTGTCTTTTTCTTGGCAATTCTTCTTAAACTTGGTCTTCAATTTCATATGGTCTTGAATTGTTGAAGAAAGGACTAGTGTGTGGTGTTGGTAATGGTCGAAGTATCCAAATTTGGAAAGATCCTTGGATACTTAGACCAAACACTTATAGATCTATCTCTGTCAAAAATAGGTGCAGACTACGTTTTGTTTCCGAATTGATAAATCAATTTGGTGAATGGAATTTTATCTTGTGAACCAATATTTCTTGCCAATGGATGTTACAGGGATTTTGAAAATCAAACCTTCTCTAAGGCTATTACCGGATCATCTAGCGTGGGTTCCTGAAAAACATGGCTGTTGGGAAAACGAATGGGTGGATACTCCTCTTTTCTACGACAATATAACATTTGAGTTTTTTTTGTAGCACTATAGATGCTGCAGTTTGAAGTTCCATCTCATGAAATCACCACTTGGTTGTGATTATTTAGTTGTTTAATGAATGCTCTGCAGGTTTCTTTTATAGTTTGCATCTATATATATGACACTTACATGCTTGCATCTTATCGTCTTGTTCATGGTTAACCTGCTACTTTTGTGACATGCATCTTTATAACAGTACTGTATTTTGTGATTCTAAACTCAACAAGGTACGTGTTGTACTTGAAATCTCAGCCGAGATCAATCTGTCCTGTTTGGATAAAAAAGACAATGCTTTAACTACTTATGCTTGCATCAATCTGTAATGATGTTCTTGAAGTTTCAACAGAGACCGATCTGTCAGCTATAAATCTTATATACTTATTATCATCATGATTCTGTAATATTGAGATGTCCTGAACTGAACCACCTAAACACTTTTTTACATAGCCCGGACACTATAGTAGTACTAATGTTCTTGTAATATTTGGATCGTTTGAGTGATTGTTGGTTCCTTTATTGTAGTACGTAAGGCGAAAGGACACTTTATTGGTTGGTCTCGTGCACTACTCCCCTTGATTTGACACTTTATTGGTCGGCCCAGACACTTTATTGATCGTTCGTGTAGCCGGGATCGGCCGTGCCATCGTCCTCGCCGCCGTCATCGTCGTCGCTCGGCGGCTGTGGCGGGCGGGAGCTCCCCTGGCCGGCGTCGCCGCACCTCCACGGCTGGTAGGAGGGGCCGGCTTCGTCGTCGTCGAGGACGACGAGCGGCGCGCCCTGGTAGGCGAGAACGCGGCCAGACCAGGCCTGGCGTTCGGCCTCCTGCTGCAGGCGGTGGGCGCGCCGCCGCTCCGTCTCCTCCCAGTCCATCCTGGACCATTCCAGGATGTCCGGCGAGGACGGCTCCAACGGCGGCTGCTGTGTCGCCTCCCGAAGGGACGCCTCCATTGCCATCTTGACAACGAACGCCTCCTCGTCGACCGGCACCGGCCAGTCCTGCGGCTCCAGCTTGGGTGTGCGAAGAAGATGGAGCCGCACACCCAAGCTGGAGCCGAGCTAAAGAAGATGAACAAGCAGCTAAGGCAAATCATCGAATTGAAGAAGCAGGACAATCTGATGGCCGGTTTTTTTATTTTTGTGTAATTTCTCTCGGATTAGTTTATCTCCTCATCGTTAGTCATTAGACAGCGCAGTCAGTGTTCGAGTGATGCTTTGTAATGGATGTAATGGTCTATGTCTTTGGCTTGAATAAAATGCAACACAAATTCGGGCTAATTTTGAGCTGCTCTGTTTTCGAAATCAGTGTTTCTTCAGTTTCGTCAGTTTCGTCAGTGTTCCTTTTATCAGTGTGCAGGGGGCGCCCGTGTGCAGGGGAGGGGGAGGGGTTGAAAAGTAAAAAAACAATTGACGAGGATTGAAAAAGGCCAGGCCCAAATATAACTTAGCCATGCCAAAATGGACGTATCCAGGCCCAATAGTAACTATATGTTGATTGGGCAAAAAAAATGGTACTCACGTTACAATCTAAATAGGAACGTGTGGATCTGCAGATACTCGTGCTCAGGTTGCAATCTTTTTTTTTTGCAAAAGTAAATATATAAATGAAGTCCAAGGATATCCATTTAACTAACATAACTTGGGCGCTCCTTTAACTTATGTAAATATGTAAATGTCTTATTTGAAAATGAACCATGTGTTGTATGAACTTGTTTTTGTGTCTTTTGTTTTATACACTTGTAAATATATAAATATTGCACGAGTATTATATGAACTTGTTTTTGTGTCTTTTGTTTTATACACTTGTAAATATATAAATATTGCACGAGTATTATATGAACTTGTTTTTGTGTCTTTTGTTTTATACACTTGTTGTTTTGGGTGTTTTGACAAATGACAATACAATAAAACACAGATTACAATGAAACAAGGGATGGAATAGGCGCAATAATATTACAATAAAACACAGATAACATTACTTATATTAGATAGGGGGGATCGATAACATTACAATAAAAATAAAAAGGTACAATAATATAGAAGGGGCGGAATAGGCGCCCCGCCTAAACCCTGGGCTAGCCCCTAAACCCTAACCCCCTACTCCATCGGCGGTGGAGGCGGTGCCGGTGCAGCCGCATTCCACGCCGCCAGCCTCTCCCGCTGGTCCCGCTTCCGTTGCTCCTCCCGGAAGGCCCGACCATTGGCCTCCCGTTGCTCCTCCTCCTGCCGTCTGTGCCTTTTCTTCAAGGAGCGCTGGGCCTCCTTCTCCTCCCACCTGGCGATGCGAGCCTCCTGCCTTGCCTCCTTCGCCGCCTTAGCCCAGTAGGCTTCGGAGGGGAGGTCGCCGCCGCCGGGGAGGTTGGGGACGGGGTTGTGGACGATGGGGCCCTGGTCTCCCCAGGGGCAGGGCGGGGACTTCTTCTCCTTCTTGCCACGCTTGGGGCGGCGCGTGGGCTGCTCCCACCACTGCTTGTGGTCCGGGTGGTTGTCCTCGTCGCTTAGTTCGCTGTCGGAAGGGAGGCGGAAGGGGGAGGTCGCCATGGTCGGAGTGTTTGGGGGGCGGCTGGGAGGAGGCAAAGGGACGGGCTCGAGGTTGAAGAGATGAGGGGCAAGATGAGATGAGGAGGCAAAGGCGTTTTGCCTATTTATTGAGGGCGGAGCGTGAAGGGCGGCGTGGGAATCTAGCGTCGCGTTGGCGCAGACGCCGAGACGAGACGCGTGCGCTGCGTTGCCCCTGCATGCATGATTAATGCGAAAGAGACGGGAAGCGGGGCAGCAGGCGTGATCAATGCGAAAGAGAGAAAAAAATAGCTAGGATGCGACGCCCCCGCCCCTGCATGCATGCATGTGCATTAATGCGAAGAGAGAAAAACGTCCAAGGTAGTTGTTCATTGGCAGTGAAAAATAAAAGGAAAATATAATTTGGCCTTGATTTACTTGATAATAAATGCAGGAATCTAGTACCAAGGTACTGCTCGTTTTACACATAAGAAAAATCGGTTGGAGTAATATTGACTTTTTGTATGGCGCATGAACCAGATGGAAGTAAATTTGACTGAAGAAAGTTGTTCGACGTACACTTATTTAATGGGGCAGCGCTGTTGCACGCAAAATAGCTAGACTGCGACGCAAGGGGCAGCTGCTGCATGCATGGTGCAGCCCGCCCAGACGCCGAGACGAGACGCGTGCGCTGCGTTGCGAGTGGGAAGCGGGCGTGATCAATGCGAAAGAGAGAAAAAAAATAGCTAAGATGCGACGTACTGTAATCCCTGCACCGCCGCCCCCGACCCTGCATGCTGCATGCATGGTGCATCCCGCCCCGCCCAGCGCCCTCGCATGCCACGCTCGGTCCAACGGTCTCGAGTGTGCCAACGTTGTACGTTATATTTATTACATATTTTAGATTTTGATATTTTTTCTGCTGGTCATAGTGACATGCATACTCCCTCTGTCCACAAATAAGTGTACGTTTGGCTTCAAAATTTGTCCACAAAAAATGTACGTCTACCTTTCCAATGCACTTGGGCATCCACTATGTAGTCCATAAGGCTATCTACAAGCCAAAAAGTAGTCCATAAGACTAGTCATAGTGGGCGTAACTTAGGTAGTAACATGCATGTACATGCAATGCCAATTAGGCAAATTGGTGACATGGCATGACAATTAATGAAGAAAGAGAGAGAGGTAGTAACTTAGCTAGTTACCATAACATCACACATAACCAAGATCATATGAGTCTACAACCTAATTAATTAGCTCTTGCATGACACCATACATATGTTATCAGCCCATGTTATCACCCACTATGAAGGTAGTAACATCAACTAGTAACATGTGCAAGTTACTAGTCTTAGTTACTTAGCACTATGACCAGCCTAAGGCTATCCACAAGCCAAAATAACATAGATGTGGTATCATGCAAAGTCTCATTTATTACAATGAACCTGAGGGGAGTAAGTTTGATTGGAGAAAGTTGTTACACGTAAACTTATTTAATGCGACGGAGGGAGTAAATACGCTGCAGCGCTGTTGGACGTAAAATAGCTAGACTGCGACGCTAGGGGCAGCTGCATGCCCGCATGGTGCAGCCCGCCCCGCCCAGCGCCCTCGCATGCCACGCTCGCATGCCACGCTGTTGCACGTAAAAACGATGAAGCCAATCAGATTCCAGAATCATCCATCCCACGGATCGCCAAGAGCTAGTCACGAAATCCTTCTAAGAGACGCCAACCAATCAGGTTGCAGAACAAGCCCTTCCACGGATCGCCCAGAGCCACCCGCGGAATCCTTCTAGAAGACGCGATCGGACGGCCACAGTGTCGCGCTAGGGTTAGATCTACGGTCCTCATTCGGCCTTAGGGTTAGCGGGGTTTAGGATGCAGTCAACGGGGTTTCACAAGTTTGACCAAACATTCAAATGTGCATAACTAATTCAAAAAAAATCAAAAAAATACAAAACCTTCGCATGGTGTCATGTTATGTCACATAGTTGTGAGGAAAAATATCAAACTTGGTCTATTGATCATATTTCAAAAAACCCTTCACAAAATGACCTATCTCCTCCGAGGTTTTCTGGCTTTCGGGTCAAATGACCAATGATATGGCTAGAATCAAGGCATAGTTTGTGATAATGTGCCCATATTTGGCATGCATGTCTATAATGGGATGACTAACAATGTTGTAGCACAAAGTTTTCCTTTTCGATTTACGAAAAATCATTTTCTATTTTCTGAGTGCCGAAAGAGGGGGGGATTTGTGAAGCAACCACCAAATTGAAGTTTCAAAATGGTAACATCCTATTTTTCAAAAATACTAGACCACCTAGAATGTAAAATTTCCCAACCTGAGTATCTCAAACCTTTTATTCCATCCCTGGTGAAAAAGACAAATCCTGCCGAATCGGCTGGAAGTGGGTAAGATATGAACTACAGGTACATGATTCCATGCTGATGATTTTTTGTAAAAATAATTTTTAGGTTCACAACATGCTATTTCATCAGAGATCCAATGCTAGTTTTGCGAGCCTCAGCCCCTAGCTAAGAATATTTATGAAAACCCTTCAAGTTTGACCAGACATTCAAATGTGCATAACTAATTAAAAAAATCAAAAAAATACAAAACCTTCGCATGGTGTCATGTTATGTGACATAGTTCTGAGGAAAAATATCTAACTTGGTTTTAGAAATGGTCGAAAAAAACTTGCTTAGAAATGGGGTGGTTTACCCTAGCTTTGGAGCCCATTTCTACCCCATTTTGGGTGAGGGTGAGTTGTACTTCACGAAAGGGATCGGTGAGGATGAGTTGTATTGTACATATGAGAAAAACGTTGGAAGCTCATACAAACATAGAAAAGTGACATAGCTACATATGTTGAAATTCAAATTTACCATCATATTTGAATTTTGTCCAAATTATCAACAAGTGACAAATTATTATAATAACAAATGTTTACAACAACAAGTGCCAAATTATTACAACAACAAGTGTCAAATGTTTACAACAATAAAAAATGTTTACAATAACAAATGTCTATTTCTTTTGGCTCTTCTTACCCCTCGTTTTCTTCTCCTTCACAAGTTTCACACCACACAATAGGTTTATGCTCTTCTTTTTCTTACCATTACCATCTGGCCTCCTCACAGCACGTCCAAGAGTCTCCTTCACCTCCTGCACATCCTCAACAACCTCATGATCATGATCCAGAGCCTCATCAACATGGTCACTTTGCACCAGAGCCTCAACAACATGGTCACTTTGCACCAGAGCCTCAACAACTTGGTCGGTTGCACGAGCCTCAACAACAGGCTCATTTTGCACGAGCCTCAACAACGGCTCATTTTGCACCAGAGCCTCAACAACAGGCTCATTTTGCACCGAGCCTCAACAACAGGCTCATTTTGCACTAGAGCCTCAACAACATGCTCATTTTGCCCCTCATTTTGCACCAGATCTTCCAAATCAGAAATGGTGTGCCCTAAAGCCTCAATAGTTTGCACATCATCCTCCAAAACAAGTTCAGATTGCACCTCAGCAGCACCAAACATGATCTGGTTAGTTCTCTTCTTTCTTTGGCCATTGATTCTTGCCCTTTTCACTGGCCAGCATTCTTCAACAACAAGAGGCGGGCCTTTTTCTCCACGCTTCCTTCTGAAAACAAGCAAGTTAGCTGGGGGAGAAAATCATCAACAAGAAATGGGATAGATTTTGGATGAACATACTTTGGCTTTTCAGCAGTGTATCTGCACTTGGTAGAGCCAGCTCGGTGTCCAAGTTCTTCACAGAGTTTGCATCTATTCTTGTTACCTTTTTGGGCCCTTTTTGGCTTGGCATCTTTCTTTTCATCTTTCTTTCCCTTCTAAATGCTCCCACCTTTCTCAAACCAAGCCTTGAATCTACTCTGCTTGGGCCTGCCAGCCTTTCTTTTCATCAAAGGAGGACACAAGGAGAACTTAATGTCCACTTCAGGCCACCGAGATCGATCTAAGTCTTTGGAATTGGTGTTCCATATGCAGCCTTGAATTTTGCTACTGAGAATAATACTCATGCAAATATGGGTGCATATTTAGCTTGTGTTTGAGGCCAAGAAAAGTATGGCATGCTCACAAGGCTTCCAGTGTGTTGCCACTCAAGGCATGTGCATTCATGCAATTGAGTGTCAACAACATGCCTCTGCCGATCTTTGTATCTCGACTTCAGACCCCACAATGAGGATTTCTCAACACGCAAATGTGCAAGATTTACCTCTGTTGACCACCTGCACAACATCGTGAAGCTTATCTCCTTGAAGAACATCACCAAGCCTTCTTCTCAATTCCCACAACCTCATGATCATGATCCTGATCTGGTCAACCATGTCATGGACAGGCAAGTCTTTTAACTCCTTCACTTTGTTGTTGAAACTTTCGCCAAATTATTGTTGATATGATCACATTTGATGGCGTGTTAAAACCAGACTGTACCATAAAAGAGAATGGTAGGTTTCCAACCATGTACAAAACTTGACCCTATCCTCCTCGGATCATGCCGCCTTAATCTTCTCAAGGTGATATGAATGTGTGCACACGGTGTAAGATCTTGCCGCCACATGCGTCCAAAATCATCTCCTCTGAATTTTTTGATCAAATTCATCCACATATGGCCGAAGCACTCCCTCTGCTCAGCATGAGGGAAAACAATCTTCACTGCATTTTCTAAACCTTTACATGCATCTGTGTGCACTGCCAATGGAGAGACTAGCCCTATGCATCTTTTCAACTGCATCATGAACCATGTCCATGATGCCTCTGTCTCAGACTGAAACATGCCAATAGCTACAGGGAACATCCAATTGTGTCCATCTAAAGCATTGCATGCTGCTAGTTGACCATTCCACTTTCCAGTCAAGAAAGATGAGTCTATACTCAAATATGGACGGCAACCTGCTTTGAAGCCATCGATGCAAGGCTTTAAAGCCATGAAGAATTTAGAGAAGAAGACTTTCCCATCAGCTGTTACCTCAGTATCTATCTCCACAACACTGCCAGGTGACCTCTTCTCTACTTCTGCTTTGAAGTTATAAAGCATTCGAAAGGTATTTGCCCAATCACCATATAGCTCTTTCATTGCCCTTTGCTTTGCCTTCCACACTGTAGTATAATTCAGCTTAATGGGGTACTGCTTTTCCAAGTCTATTTTCAGTCTCTTTGCAATGTTGTTTGGTGTTGTGGCTAAAATGGGCTTGATCTTTTCTGCAATCCATAATTGTGATGTCATCTTTGTAACTGTTTGAGAACTTGTAATGCAAGTATGAGGTTTTGTAATTTGATTCACTCTTATTGTTCTTACATCAGGTTGGCATCTAGCGATATATACCACTTGGAAGGCTTGGCACCACCATCATAACCTATGCATTTTGCATAGAACTTCTTTATCGATCCACATAGTCTTGGTAGCAAACTCACGTTTGACTGCATATGTCCTGAAACACATCCTGAATTCATCCATGCTTGGAAACAATCTCCCAACTTCAATAACGGGTCCTCTTTGTCATAAACTGTTACTAGCTCATCATCATGTGCATCATCTACATGAACTGCAGCATTTTCCAACAACTCTAGATCTATATCTGCCTCTTCATCTCTTATATGGTTGTCACCATCATTTGCAGCTTCATCCCTCTTCTTCTCCTTGTCTCATCATCTATAGGAATGCCAAAAAGCTTTGCCATTTCAATGTCATCTATTGGTGCAATGACCAAATCAAGGCGGTCATGTATCTCAACCGAATTCCAATCAACAGTTACAATCCTTTGTGCATTACCATCTGCAGCCTCCCTTGTGCATTAGCATCATCATCCTCCATTAACACTTCCAACTCGTAAGTATAGGCATTACTTGCCTTTGTGCAGCCAATCATCCTCGACCATCTGAGCGGCTTCGAGGCCACATATCCAACCCTCGAATCGGTTTTAGATCAATGAGCTCGCTAAAATGTAACAGTTTTGCTTGTCCAACCGTTTCTCTCATCGATTTCATCAACTATATGTTCCTGTCTCAACCCTAACATAGTCACATTTGCAATCATCAAATCGTAACAAAGAAACTTCTTGCTCGCCCCCAAACCACACTATCCCCAATTTTTCCACCATTTTCCTTACGCCTCCTCTCCCATGTTTATTAGCTCTTGGGGATCAACATGTTCTAATTCCACCTCCCATTTAACAACCGTGTCTCTCTCAATGATCTGCGTGCTTCCATCAACTAAAACAACCCTAGAGGAAAGAAATTGATGCGAAATTCAAGGTTTGGCAGCAACATCGTCTCCCTGTTTTTTGGCACCTTGTGAGCTAAGCGGAACAGAGAGCTCAACCTTAGAGAAATTAAGTGCGAGATACGGATATACCGATTAGAAGTCCCTCTCCATGCTCCATATCGTTCCCCTCTCCTGCTCAAGACACCTCGCCTCCACAATCTAGCATCAATGGGCACGCCAGATCTCGAATTGAGAAGAATGGGAGAGGAATTAGCTTTCAAATGGCACTCACCACCTTCGTGCCGAACGGCGCGCCGCCTAAATTAATTGCCGTGCCGCCGCCGAGAACGATGGTGAGGTCCGCCGCCACCGTCGGGAAGCTACAATGTTACGCGCTCTCGGTCGGAAGCGGTTGGTTTGACTGGCTGTCCCAACCAACCGGTTTGTCTTAACCCTAATATTGGAACAAAGTTAAATGTGTCCTTACGACCGTTTTAAGGCCCGTGTGGCCCTGGGATATTAGCTGCCTCACAACCATCGCATGCGAGCTATTCTTTTCAACGATGTCGCTTTCCTTCCAATTCCATGTAAAGACGTCGCATAGGAGCTATAAGCCCGTGCGAAGATGGAGCGCGCGGTGATGGGGATATGCCGAGTGGGGTATACCCAGCGGGACATTTCCTACTGGCCCAAGCTGTCAGCGAGTGAGCCTGCAGGACAGCGACTAGATCGAGACCCAACAAGGGGCCAGGCGACTGGAAGCTGAAGGCCCAGAAGCGTAGCTAGGCCTAGTCGGATTAGGTCAAACACCCTATGAATCCTTAACTAATTTGGTTGTAGATCTGTAAACCCTAGCGAGGTGAGTCTATATAAACCTCCCTAGGGTACGCATAGAGGACACGTTCCATCATACACCCCCTGCGACTCGCCGCCTAGTCGTCGAGCTCGCCCTGGTACTCTCTCATCAATACAATCTAGCAGGAGTAGGTCTTTACCCTTCGGGGGCCGAACCTGGGTAAAACCCTGTGTCTCCGTCCTCATCTCGCACCGCAGATGGCTGGCTGCCCTTGCCCCTCGTTCTACTACTCGTTGCCGATTGCAGCATCTGCCGTGACCACCCACGACAGTGGCGCCCACCGTGGGGCCTGGCCGGTGTTCTGCGGCAAGATCCAATCTGCCAATCAACGAGACGATCGCCACCGGCCGCATGATCGCGATCGGCGAGATCCTCCAGATCTTGCCGAGCAGCTACGTCCCGGTGGCACGCCCCGTCACGCACAGCGTGATCATGCCGGTCGGCACGATCATCCTCTTCGTCGGCTTCACCGACGTCATCGTCTCGGAGGACTCAGCTCGCATCCGTGAGTCGCCACCGCGCGATCGGCTCTGTGAGAGTTTGGTCCGCACCATCCACCGCCTCGCCTCCGATTACGACTCGGCCAACGACAATGTGGCCGAGACCAGCGTGGCTGCGGATGACGCGGCCCTCAACGACGATGCCGACTCGACGAACCCGGCTTCAGTCGCCGGATCCATCGTCGCCGCGTCACCCGCGGCCTCCATCACCCAGGTCTCCTACATGGGGGACTTCGAGGATCCTTCCATCCTTGGGATCTTCGACTCCGTCTCCGGGTCGAAGAACTCCGACGACTTCCACGTCGGATCGGGTCGCTTTGTCGCGACCTACATGGCGGCACGAGCGCTCCGTAAGACCCTTTCTCCACACCGATCCTGCCGACCATGAAAGAAACGAAGGTCGAGGAACTTCGCCAGCGGCTGGAGGAGGCGGTCTGCAAGGAACAAGCCGAGCGCGAGAAATTTCGCCTCGAGCAAGTAACGGTGCAGGAGCTCTCGCTCTACTACCAGCACCGCATCAGGTCGCGCCTGAACCCCACCATTCAGGGCTGCGCCCTGAAGTTCAACGACGAAAACTACCCGACCCGCATGGCCTGCGAGAACGCGCCACCAGGAGGAAGCGCCCGGCCGCCACCAGGCGCGACGGTGAACGGTGCTCCCCCCACCGCCCGGTCGCACACCACCCCCGGATCAACCAAGGATCATGATCTCCCCGCAAGAGCGGGATGCGAACGGCCTCCCGCTGTTCTCTACCCCAATGGACAACGTCATCGCGAGTCGAGCTGCGGTCGACAGCATCAACGCGACGGGTGAAGGCGCGTTGCAGATCCAGTACGCCAAGTCCGTACTCGCCAAGGCCGACGAGCAACAAACCCCAGGCGCCGATTCGCGGGCATGTACTCCCGCTCATCAGGAAGTAGGGCGGCCTCGAGCGGCCGCCCAAACATGGAAAATACTATCAATTTCCCACCTCCCAAGCCCCTGCAGCTCCAGCCACGACCCGCGAACACGTCACTCTCCACCAACGACCCGCGACCGACGAACAACATGGTCGCTGCCAACGGGCAGCTAGTCGACTCGTGGACCCACATTATCAACAACCAGAGCTGGCGTGCATGTCAGCCAGATGACTTGAGGCACACCCTCAGCAACCGCCGTGACGGCTAACCGAGGGGATCACTCAGCCGAGTCGGCCCCTAGTGATTCAGACCAATGATCCGAGGCGAAAGATACCCGACGAACTTCAAAGCGCCAAAGGAGATCGAGAAGTACGACCCCTCGTACGACCCGTCCGTGTGGCTGGACACGTACCTCATGGAGATGGGAATCGCCGACCACACCAACCTACTCGCCGCTCGCTACCTTCCCCTAATGATGGAGGGAGCAAGCCAGCAAATGATCAACACCCTCCCCGCGGATAGCATCGACTCCTGGGAGGATATGCGTGACGCCTTCGTCAGGCACTTTGAGGGTTCCTACACCCGCACCACCACCATCGAGGACCTGGAGCGATGCGTCCAGGGACCCCGTGAGTCGACCCGAAGATGGGTCCAGCGGTGGCAGGACCTATGGTTCAACGCGGCCGGCATCCACCCAGATACAGCGATAAACTGCTTCAAGACCTCGTGCCGCTATGAGCCCTTGGTCGCCAAGCTCAAGCGGGTGTACAAAACACTCGGTAACATACCGGACCTCCTCGATATCGCCAAGAGGTACGCGGAGGTGGACCCGAACCAACAACAATGAGTCGGGAGGAGATGGCCGCCCGAGCAGCCACGTCAACGAGAGACGACCCGAGCTACGCTACAACAACACTCGCCTTACTGGCAAACGCCGCGGTGACGAGCGAGTCGACTTCGTCGCCAACGCCGGCTACGCGCCACGCGAGCCCATGAGCTTCCGCCGTGACGAAGGCCAGCGCCACGACAGCGGCAACTATAAGGCGAAGCCAAGGTTCGACCCCGCAACTCTCCTCAACCAGCCCTGTGTGTTCCATAGCAGGGAGGGGAACCCATCCATGCACACGACCGCCGACTGCCACTCCCCGAGGGAGATCGAGAAGGCACGACGCGCACGGGAGGACCCGAACAACCACCCACCAAACGGCGGGGCATTCGGAAATGACGTGGGATCGCTCCACACCTTCACCGGGTTCAGCACCAAGTGCGAGAAGAAGGTCATCGCCCACGCTGTCGCTGTCAATGCGGTGTCCCAGGTCGACGTCCCACGCTTCCTCAACTGGTACGAGCAGCGGATCACCTGGAGCAGCGAGGACCACTCGCCACGGATTGAATATCTGGGGCGAGTTTCCTTGGTGGTCAAGCCCAAGGTGGGCGACTACTGGCTCCCCAAGACGCTGATGGATGGCGAAAGCTCCATCAACATTCTCTACCTGGATACGTTCAGGCGACTGCGGCGCCCACAGTCGATGATCGAGACGACCTACACCACCTTCCACGACATCTTCCCCGATCGGAAGGCGTACCCGATCGACAAGGTGACGCTGCCAGTCACCTTCGGCACACCAGCAAACTTCCGCACCGAGCGTATCGTCTTCAAGTTGGTGCCCTTCAACAACCCCTACCATTGCGTCCTGGGGCGGCAAGCGTTCGCTAAATTCATGGCAGCGCCCCACTACGCGTACAACGCAATGAAGCTCCGAGGGCCGTGTGGCATCATCACCGTCCACGGTGACCCCAACATGGGTGCGGAGTGCGAGGACAAGGGTGCCGAGCTCGCTGACACCATCATAGCCGCAAAAGCCAACCACGTGGAGGAGCTCGCCAAGTACAAGAGCGGGGTCGACAATGACGACCCCATAATACTCAAGAAGCCTAACTCGAAGGGTGGCGGCTCAACCGCCTTCGAGGCAACCACACACACGCGCTCCGTCGAGCTGGTCCCAGGCGACTCCAGCCAGACGGTGACGATCAGAACGGGCATGAGCCTAGCATAGGAAGGCGTGCTCATCGAGTTCCTCCGTGAGAATCATGACATCTTCGCATGGAATCCATCCGACATGTCTGGTGTCCTGAGGGAACTCGCTGAGCACAAAATCAACACCGACCCCAAAGCGCGACCATCAAGCAGTCGCTGCAGCCCTTCAATGAAGAGCGCCGTCGAGCAATCGCCGAGGAGGTGCAACATCTACTCGCTGCAGGCTTCATATGGCCAATCAAATACTCCAAGTGGCTAGCAAACCCAGTCCTGGTCGAGAAGAAGAATGGGACCTGGAGAATGTGTATTGATTACTCAAACCTCAACAGCGCCTGCCCCAAGGAGCAGTTCATCCTCCCGCGGATCGATCAAATCATAGACTCGACCGCAGGCTCAGAGTCGCTGTGTTTCCTTGACGCCTACTCTGGTTACAACCAGATCAAAATGGCAGTCGAGGACGAGGAGAAGATGACGTTCATCACGCCATTCAGAGCATTCTGCTACACCGCCATGACCTTCAGCCTCAAGAACGCCGGAGCGACCTACCAGAGGTGCATGGAGGAGTGCCTTGCGAGCCAAATTGGCCGCAATATCCACGTCTAAATCAACGATGTGGTGGTGATCTACTCGCCGACCTGGCTGAAACCTTCGCAAATCTGCGAAGGTACAAGATCAAACTAAACCCAGGAAAGTGCACCTTCGGTGTACCTACTGGACAGCTACTGGGGTCCGTAGTCTCCAAACGAGGAATCGAGACGAACCCCACCAAGATCAACACGATCGCTCAGCTCGGCAAACCCGAGTGCCTGTGTGACATCCAGAAGTTGGCCGGGCGAGTCGCGGCTCTTAGTCGCTTCATCCCCCGACTAGGCAAGAAGGCAATGCCTCTCTACCGCCTAACGCGCAAAAATCCTACGTTCCAGTGGGACAAGGAGGCAGATGACGCGCTCCACGCACTCAAGGAAGTGCTACTCGCGGCCTCGCTACTCGCTGCCCCCGTCGACAAGGAGCCCATTCTTGTCTATGTTGCGGCCTCCGAGCGAGCCGTCGGCGCCGTCATGGTCGTCGAGCGACCAAAAGAGGGCAAGGAACGCCCGGTGCAGCGACCTATCTACTACATCAACGAAGTCCTCACCAAGTCGCGCCAGCGGTACCCGCAGTACCAGAAATTGGTATATGCGGTCTTCCGAGCCTAGCGGCGACTGCCGCACTACTTCCAGGAGCACCCAATCACGGTCGTCTCCTCAGCCCCGTTGCAAGACATCACCCGCAACCGCGAGGCGACGGGGCGAGTCGCCAAGTGGGCCGTGGAAATCGGAGTCCACAACATCAGGTACGATCCCCGCAAGGCAATCAAGTCCCAGGATTTCATCGCTGACTGGGAGGAGGCACAGCAGCCGGAGAAGCTGCCATACCTCCATTATTGGTAGCTACACTTCGATGGGTCCAAGAACGCAGACAGTGCAGGGGCAGTGATCATCCTCACATCTCCAAAGGGCGATAAGCTATGCTACATCCTGTACTTCAACTTCACCGCCTGCACCAATAACATGTCCAAGTACGAGGACCTCCTCCACGGCATGCGAGCAGCCAAGGAGATGAACATCAACTGTCTGCGCTGCTACGACGATTCCGACCTCGTCGCCGGGCAAGTCGCTGGCACCTGCGATGCAGTCTCCCCCACCATGGCGACATACCGCCAAGCAGTTGACCAGCTGGGGGGCCACTTCGCCGGCTACTCCGTCGAATGGATCGACCGGCGCAAGAACGAAGAGACCGACGCCCTCTCTCGCATTGGGTCCGCTCGTCTCGCACCACCCGCTAGTTCTTCCTCAACACCATCACCAAGCCGTCTGTTTCCCCCGAGGGAGATCGACATTGGGTTACCACTACAACCAGAGCCATCCCTGGTCGCCATGATCACGTAGCCAAGCGACTGGACCACGCCATACGTCGCCTACCTGGAGGGAGGGACCCTACCCGCTGACGAGACGGAGGCCCGCATGATAGTACGTCGCTGCAAGTCCTTCGTCATCATCAACGGCGAGCTCCACAAGCGCTGCGTGACCGGCGTGTTCCAACGCTGCGTACAACCCACGGAGGGTCGCAGAATCCTCCAAGACATCCACGCCGGTGACTGGGGCCACCACGCTGGCGCTCGATCCCTGGTCGCCAAGGCCATGCGACATGGCTTCTACTGGCTCACCGCACACGCCGACGCGGTCGACATCGTCCAACGCTGTGTCGGATGCCAGAAGCACGCCAACCAGACTCCCGTCCCAAGCTCATCGCTCAAGACCATCCCCATCACCTGGCCATTCGCCGTGTGGGGCATGGACATGGTGGGCCCCTTCAAGAAGGCCCCCTCCAGCTTCACCCACCTCCTAGTCGCAGTCGACAAATTCACAAATTGGGTGGAGGCCAAGCCAGTCTGCAAGTGCGACGGGAGGACCGCCACCAAGTTCCTAAGCGAGCTCATCTATCGCTACGGGTTCCCGCACAGCATCATCACAGAAAACGGCACCAACTTCACCAAAGGAGCCATGGCCGAATTCTGCAAGGAGCATAACATACGACTCGACCTCACCTCAGTCGCCCACCCCGAGTCCAATGTCCAAGTAGAACGCGCCAACCAGAGCATCCTCCATGGCCTGAAGCCGCGACTACAAGTTCCCCTCGAGCAAACTCCAGGGTGCTGGGTCAAAGAGCTCCCCTCCGTCATCTGGGGCATCCGCACCTCCATCAACAGGTCGGCAGGGTTCACCCCCTTCTTCATGGTGTACGGCGCTGAGGCCGTCATGCCGACCAATCTCGAGCACGACTCGCCTCGGGTGGTCAACTACGCGGAGGCCGATAACGAGCTCGCACGCCAGGATGGGGTCGACCAGCTCGACGAAGCACGAGACCTAGCACGCCCCCGCACCGCCATCTACCAGAAAGAACTTCGCCGCTACCACAGCCGGCGAGTCCCAACTCGCATCTTCCAGGAAGGTGACCTGGTCCTGCGACTGATCCAGGACAAGAAGGGCATGCACAAGCTCTCTCCCCCTTGGGAGGGGCCATTCGCCATCGGGCGAGTCCTGTGCAACGACGCCTACTACCTCATCGACATCCGAGGCGACAGAAAACTCGATGTCAGGCGGCCGTGGATTTTAAATCTTCTACGGAAGTTCTACTCTTAGAACTCCAAACATGTACCCCCTACCAGCTATGAAATAAAGAAGATCAATTCACACAAATTGTGTCCACTCTCCATACCTTGTGCCACTCGCACTCGTAATAACAGTGTTACGCTACTCGCGGAAGTCAACCCTTGGTCACGCGACCGACATGGCCAAGTAGTGCGATACGAGGGCATCGAAAAATTTCGGGCCTTGTATCGTCCACGAAAAACGCCAACCCGGAGCCCCATCAGAGTCGCCCCGCTCGATTGGCTTTCTGAGCCAAGATGACCGCATTCGCTTCCAACAGTGACCCACTCCTCCACATCCTTGGCGCAGCTACTCGAACGACTAAGTACCACGCTCGGGGACTAACATCAGTCCAAACCCGAGCGACTAGGGAAAACGCTAAGTACGAGAGAGCGTCCTGGACTCGCCACGCGACTGATCCTCCGGGTCAGGTGGAGCGACGCGCTTAATACAACGCGCCTTGTCCTCACCTACCTTGGGCATGCGACTAGAACGGCCAAGTACCACGCTTGGGGACTCGACCACCCGACCCCGTTCGCGCCCGGGAAAACGGCTAAGTATAGAGCAACCCTTGGGGTCGCCACGCAACTGGCTTTCCAAGCCACGGCGACTCGACCTCAACTGACTAACAGTATAAAAACAAACATACACATAAAAACGAGGTAAACCCCACAAAAGGGCGAACGTGCTCGGGGACTCGAACAACTCAACAATTCACAATCAAACCAAGCACTGACAAAAGCATCCATGCATTCCTTATGGCAACAAAATTTGTTCGCTTACAAGGGCAGGCATACCCATGGGTTAGACGGATACGTCGTCAAGGTGCCCGCCATCGCTGATCGAAACGGCTGCTCCACCTTGAAGTCGCGCTTCGCCGGCGCCTCGTTGTTCGGGGCGACGATTGTTTCCTGGTACAGCAGGAAATCACCCATCGCCAACACCCGGCCGGAGTAAACCTCCGCCCGGTCGGTGAGCTTCAGCACGACGGCGATCTCGACTATGCCCGTGGATGAAGGATAGCCGCTGGTGACGTCGTCAAGGTCGAAGTCGTCAGGGAAGTGCGCTATCCCAAGGCTCAACGCAGTCGCCGCCCCTCAGCGAAAAGCAAACCGCGACATGAACTCCATAACCGCTGGAGCCTTCTCCAGGTATCGCCAGACCTCGGTGAGCTCGCTGGGGATAACCTCCATTGGCGAAATCTCCTAAAGATACGCGTGGATGCAAGTCGCTGACATAGCGGCAGAGTCCACCAACATAGTGACACACTGCCGCGCGTCATACGACTGCGCTTCGGCTTCGTCGTCAAGAATCTTCCCTACAAAGCACAAGTACACAATCAGAAAGGCTCCAACAAAACAATGGTGACCCGCACGCTCGGGGACTCGCCAGTCACTCCAAAGAACAAGGAGCTCACCAATCAAAGGACGACAGAGTCCCGTAATGAAATCCTGAAGACCAGAGAGGTCATTCTGCAGCCCGGCGACGAGCGCATCCGATACCTTCCGCTCCTCGGCAGCAGCAACAATGGATGCCTTAGCTCTTTCATCCGCCGAGGTCGCCTCCGCCTTCGTGGCCTTGATCTCTCGCTCCAGTTCAGCCACCCATTTCTCTGCGGCGGTCAACGACGATTGGGCAGCCGTCAGCTCGCTGGTGGGGACCATACCCTCGCGAGCCTTTTCCACCGCGGCCGTGTGACCCTCTGCGCCAACACAACTCTGAGAAAAACATAAGGAAAAGACGCCCCTGACAACAAGCACATCAAATTCTTACCCACAGTCGCTAGAAGCTGCTCGTTCGTCCCTTGCACGGAGCGGATTTCCTTTTCCAGATGCTCCTTGGCAGCTAGTAGCTCCGCCGACTCGCGCCGCAGGCCCTGCAGAACCATGATAAAATCATCGAAGAAATTCCTAAGTGCCTAGCCGCTGAAAGTCAGCGACTAGCCACTCGGGGACTGGGCAGCGAAGAAATTCCTAAGTGCCTAGTCGCTGAAATTCAGCGACTAGCCACTCAGGGACTGGACAACAAAAATAGTAAGGATCCGATCGCTGAAATTCAGCGACCGGATCCTCGAGGACTGGACATACCTGGATGGTTGCGCCTAGCATGTTGTGGAGCTCTAGTGCGTCCACCGATGGGAGCACAAGAGGCGTGCGCCCACGACGTTGCTCAACCTCCGAGCCCATAATGTCGGGTACCTGACCCGGTGGCGCTGAAGCACTCGCCGTAAAAGCCCTTGCCACAAAGCGAGGGAACGTAGCCACCGCCGCTCCCGTGGCACTCGAAGATGGGCTTGTTGCCCCAACCGACGCCGCGGGTTCCACCCGCTGCGACTCCGTGTCCACTACGGCCTTCGTGGCCGCATCTGCTCCAGTCGGAGCTTCACTCGGGGCGACCACTGGTTTGTCCTAAATTGTGATGACCTTGTCGCCCTTCGCCTTCTTCGCGCCCTCAACGGGCGCCTCGACCTCGTCGCTCTTCCTCTTCTTAGAGGGATCGACTTGCGGCCCCGTGACACCCAATGGGACCTTAGCCACCGAGGGGTGACCTATTTTCTTCACACTAGTCCTGCAACATGGCGACGTCAACTAGTTCGCCGGACAAACATAAATTAGTTGCCCAAAGGAATACTCTAAAAGATACTCACTTGGCGACTGGGATAAAACGAAGGCCAGTGCGAATGCTCGCCGGCTTCTCCAACTCCGGCCCCAACTTCTGACTGAGGCCCATCTCGAATATGCTCTGGGCCCAAGACACTGAGGGCTTCTTCAAGGATGAGGCCGCAACAGGAGGGTCCGTGGCAATTGCCACAGGCGCTTCTCTTGGCGGCAAGGCACCTGCGGATGGAGCGGCCCCGAGCCCGGTGACTGTGGTGAAGGGCGGTGGCAGCGACGCCAACGACACTTCGCCCTCCAATACGGTCGCATCGGTTTCCGCAGTCGCCTGCGCCGACATGCTGGCCCCAGCTTCGTCGGCTGCGCTGGTAGCTTCAGAGATACTCGCAGACTGAGGCGGTGACGCTTCCTTGGCCGACTTCTTCTGCGGCGACTTTTTCTTCGAAGGTGTGGCCACGCGCCGCGAAGTGTGCTCAGGGACCTCGTCATCACCCCCGTCATGAGCCTCGAGGCTCTTGCAAGCCTCGAGCTCGCGTTGTCGCTGTTGGAGCCCACCACTTGTCATGGGACACTTCGTTGAAAACCCCAAGAGCAAGGTATGAAGCAGCAAAACAACAAGTTTACCTTAGTAAGAAACCGAGGTTATCAAACCAGTAGGAGGATGGAAATGTCACACGGGTGTTGCAAGCAACACGGAGACCTGCACAACACAAACTCAAGACTTTGCCCCAACGAATCAGTGAGGTTGTCAAGCTCACCGGTTTGCTGTAACAAATAATTAAACGTATGGTGTGGAAGGTAATGGTTTGCAGCAAGTAAACAAGTAACAGTGGAAGATGTATCAATGGTAAAGATTGGACAGGGGTCCATAGTTCACTAGAGGTGCTCTCCATAGATAAATAACATGCCATGAAGGGTAAAAAAATTACAGCAGGGCAATTGACAGGAACTAAGCAAGGCATAACAATGCAATTACTAGTCAGAAAGATCCTATGAGATTCGATTGGGCAATACAACAAGATACATAGACCACCATCCAACTGCATCTATGACTAGAAGTACACCTTCAGGTTATCATCCGAACCCCCTCAAGTATTAAGTTACAAGCAACAGACAACTGCTTTAAGCAAAGTGTGTAAGGTAAACAGTCCACATGTTCCATGAACAAGAGAATGTTGTTTTCTCCCTAGTAGCAACATCACATCTACAACCGAAGAGATTTCTATCACTTGCCTTGAAAATTAGAGGCATGAACCCACTATCGAGCATAAATACCCCCTCTTGGAGTCACTAGCAACTACTTGGCTAAGATAGCTACTAACAACATAGAGCATGCAAGATCACAAACAACACAGACATGATAGAATCATAAAGACAAAACCATTAATCAAACCAACATAATGATCTCAATATCCATCGGATCCCCGCAAACACAACATGCATGATTACAAATAGATTAGATCTTGATCATGAATGGAGATCACAAGATTTATACATGAAAGTACAAAGGAGGAGATAGAACCATCTAGCTACTACATGGACCCATAGTCCAAGGTGTAACTACTCACGCATCATACCAGAGAGAAGGCCTCCGGGATGATCTGTAACACCCTCGGAATCGGACCTATGCAAGTTTGGGCGAAATTCACCAAACCCGCATAGAAACGATTCAAAGGTACCCACCAGGCACTTTCGTGCGGGTGGAAAACGAAGTAATAACATTACACAATAGTCCTCGATGGGACCCACAGAACAGATATATATAACAGCGACTCAAAGAGTCAAGAATACAGATATATTATACAAAGATCCAAATCACCTTGAAAACGATAGAGCGTCCAGCTACGGACAAGATGCAAATGGGGCTAAGAGCCCTGAAGAATAACCAATGGCGTCCATAACCCTGCCCAGGCCAAGCGGAAGGGTAACCGCTAACGACGTCGATCTCAAAACCTGCTTAAACAAAGGGTGCCGACAAAGGGCAAAGGAAAAAGAAGGAGCGTCGATCGAGGCGATGCAGCGAGGCTAGAATTCGGCGGTCCTCGCCTACATAGGTATGGTGGTGGAGCAGCGGCAGCATGCACTAAACAACCTATAGAGACTCGATACAACTGGCGGTCATCAGAGGGGGGTGAGAATGACCTATCCGGATCCAACCTGAAGCTATCACCAAACAAACCCATCCTGGCGTTTCCCCCTCGAGACCAAACGAGGAAGTCAACCGAGGAACGCACACAGTTGGCAGTTTTACTTATTCAGTTATCGTTGCAGCAATTACTAGTCAGGTTTAGATACTCGTCCTGATAAAGTAAGCAGTGGGCACTTTTAGTTAACCATTCCGTTATAGTTGCAACAATTACTAATCAGATACAGATAGCATGAGATAAACCCAAAACCCAGCAGTTGTTGGTACTTTTATTCAGCCAATTTGTTGTAGTTGCAATACTTACTAGTCAGATACATTTGTCGCAAGCGACAACCAAACAAGCAATTGTGGGCAGTATTAATTAGGCATTCCATTATAGTGAGGCTGATTACTAGTCATTATAAGTCAAATTTACAGCAGTAAACTTTAGTTATGCTTGTCTATGATCGAGATACTGTGCTCCAAGTCGTCCATATCCGCGGACACGGCTTTCAGAAAGTTTTACCCGGCCGGGGTGCACCAATAGCAACACACGCTCGATCAACCTCGGAAAAACCAAATCAAAACCCAACGAGGCTTTCACGACTGAACAATCACAGGATTCAGAAATATTTGAGGCCACCCTTAAGTAGAATCCGCATAGAGTAGGCAAGCTCAGACGGCCTCAAGGTGCGTCAATGGCTGTGAGCGATCGGGAACCCCAAAGCGGGCTTGTCGACACCGTAATCACTCCGCTTACCTAAGCGATGCAAAGTGCGTTACCTGCACAATCGTAAATAAAGCGGTAAAACATGGCATAAGTACAGGATCGTAAATAAAACCTCAAACTAGTTTGTGGCCCTAGAAATAAGAGAATCAAGCTCGCTCGGGGGTCCCATATACCTCCCGGATGTGGATAGCGCGATAAATCAAGAACAGTATCAAGTACTCGGGGTCTTACGGGACACAAGTGGGCGTTCGGAAACCAAATATTATCTATCACCCACCGATGCCTCTGCTTATTCAATTTTAGTTGTTAAACAGAAATTAAAGTGCCGATAAGTAAAACTAGAACCATCTCCAACATCAAGATGCGGCAATACATCAACAACTGTGGCATTTGACAACACGCGACAACACTTGAGCAAGCGACTACGACACGCAAGTCCAACTATCTACCAAACAACAGGTAATAGGATGTGTCCAAGGCAATATACGGCTGCAGGGCATAACACGGGTACGGAAACTAAGCATCGCAACACAGTTAGCAATAGGTCAACAGGAGGGAAGTAAATACTATAAAAGTAAGATAGGTAGAAAGAGGGAGATGCTCGCCTGAAAACATTGTCGAAGGGTTCGACCGAAGATCGGTGCGAAGCTCACATCAACTCAACGGCCTTATCCGCGAAGAAGCAAAAACACTAGAAGAAACACCGGACGCAATATTTAATACCACGGCAGAAGATCGACATGATGCATGTATGATGCATGGCAAGGTGCAATGCAAATGGGTCATTTTAAGCGGAACCGGGGTCCCGACAATTAATTTAGGTGGTTCAAGTTGTTTAAACATCCGCATATTAAATGTTGTTTAGCAAGTCAACAGATGGAGCCGGTTCGCTACACATGTTTAAATGAGGCCAATATAAGGCTAGATTTGCCCGCATATGGGCCCCATATTTAATTATTAGGTGAATCGGCATAAGGCCCCCAAACCACATGATTATGCATGAGAGATGAATGGCAATTTAATGTGCAACAAATTGATATGTTATAAAATAGGGTTCGAGGAAAAGGGGTCACACATTAGAGGGGCTCGACGATCTTGGGTTCCGTGGTTCGGGGTCGGTCTCAGGGTTTCGGGTTTGGCGGGTCCGGGGTTTGACGGAAGCGTTCTCGGTGACGGGGCAGATCTTGTCGCATCGGGGTCTCGATGTCCGGGGAGCAGAACTTGGGTCGGTGCCGTTCTCGTCATCGCGAAGGTCTTGCCGGGTCCCACGGGGTCGGTCTTGCCGTTGCGAGGGTCTTGTCGGGCCTGCGCCATCGAGGCGGTCTTGGCGAGGGAAGAAGCACTTGGCGTTACGCCAGCGTTCTTGGCGTTCGCGTTCTCGGCGTCGCATCCGGGAGGAGTACTTGTCGAGTCGAGGACTTGGCGTCTGGTTCCTCGGGCATCTGATCCAGGGAGAAGTACTTGTTGCGTCTGCGGCTCCGGGTCCGGGTAGAAGAGCTCGTCGCTCCCGGAGAAGACCTTGGGGTTCCGTTCTCTTGCCTCGGAGATCTTGACATACGGCGGAAATGGTCTCGGGTTCGGGCGTCACGGGCCGTCGATAGCGGCAGGGCGCGGGTAGAGGTTGGCCTCGGACTGTTGACGGAAGAACCTCACCGACCGAGGCGTCGCAGGCCCAGATCGCGGGGTACTCGGAGCAGGCCCCTCCCCAAGGTGGGGTCCACGGCGGTGACGAGGCGCTGACGACCGCGGGGCGAACTCGGGCGAGCGGGGCCAGGGAGACGGCGCGCGTGCGGGCGGTGGCTGCTGGAGGCGAGGCTCGGCGCGGCGGCGCGGAGCGGGCCACGCTCTGGCGGCGGGCGTCGCCCGGCTGGTCGGAGGCGCGGGCTGCAGGCGGCCGGCGCCAATGTGGCCGGCGAGGTGCTGGTCGCGGTCTGAGCGTCGGGCGTCTGGGGCAGGCTGAGGCGCCGGGCGGAGAGGCGGGCGGCCTGCTCGGAGGCGGCGAGGTCGGTCTAAGCGGCCAGCCAGGCAGCGGCCGACGGCCGGGCGGAGGGTGCGGCTGGGCAGGCGAGCGATGGTGGCGAGGGTGCGCGACGCAAGCGTCGGGGAGAGCCGGAGGGAGCGGGCAAGGCCTGGGGTTGAGGCGACGCAGGATGGGCGGTGGTGGCAGTGGGGGTGGTCGTGGCGGGGAGCGTGATGGAGCGGGCGGCGCGGAGGAGGGAGTGGGGGCGACGTGGGCAGTGGCGCCGAGGCGGCGGCGCCGGGGTGGTCTTCTTCATGAGCTGCCAGAGGAGGCGAGGCTGCGGGGAAGAGGGAGGAGAGAGAGGCGGGGCCAGGCAGGGTGGGTCCCATGGGGCCTGGGGTTGGTGGGATCCGGTGTGGGGAAGGTTGTGTGTGGCCTGCGTGCGTGGTGTTTGGTGAGGGTGAGAGGGTCCAGGAGAGAGAGGTTTGGGTGATGTCGATAGGGATAGGCTAGAGGGAAGAGGAGGGATGAGGTGGCGGCCTCGAGTGGCTGGGGTGAGGTGGAGGCTGGGGTGGGTAGAAAACGGTAGCTCTAGGATTTAGGTGGGCTGGCGGTGGACCGATTTAGTTTTCTGG
Organism: Avena longiglumis; assembly: GCA_030063025.1. Lineage (NCBI taxonomy): Eukaryota > Viridiplantae > Streptophyta > Magnoliopsida > Poales > Poaceae > Avena > Avena longiglumis. The sequence continues at coordinate 536,333,015 of CP125974.1, read as the reverse complement.
CTGGTCGTTGGGTCGCTCTGGCCCGTTCGACTGCCCCTATTAAAATACTTTAAATATTTATTTATTATCAAATAGCTTTTATAATAAGTTTTAGACAAACAAATTATCCGGAACATCCGGGGGTTTGGCGTTTGAATGGAGTCGAGGCGTTAGGGAATTCAAACACAGGTTTTCGAAATTAGTTTGTGACAAACAATTCATGATGATGACGATGCAATGCACAAATTCAACGCGATTTTCTAGTAGTGGTTTTGCGGGATGCCACATGATCTCCCCTCCGGCAGGGTGCCGGGAAGAACTTCAGATCCCCCCGATCCAGGGACGATGGTGGCGGCGGCTATAGACGGTTTCGTGGAGATTTGATCGGGTGCTTAGGGTTTTTGCATTGGGGGCTTCTTATAGGCGAAGAGGGAGGATGAGGCGGTGGCAGGGGCCCCAAACCCTAGCCAGGAGCGGGACAGGGCCCACCCGCGCCTAGGGTGGGTCTGGACCCCGTGGCTGGCCCCTCCGACTCCCTTTTGGACTTCTTGTTCCCGACGGAAAGTAATTGACTTTGACGTTTGTCCCGTCCAATTCCGAGAATATTTCTTTACTAAATTTTCTGAAACCAAACACAGCAGAAAGCAAGAATCTGGCACTGTTGCAACTTGTTAATAGGTTAGTACCAGAAAACATGTAAAAAAGCACCTCATAGTGTAGACAAGTAAAGCAAAGTAGATACTAAACAAGCATGGAGCATCAAAAATTATAGATACGTTTCCAACGTATCAACATCCCCAAGCTTAACTCTTGCTCGTCCTCGAGTAGGTAAGTGATAAAAGAATAATTTTTTAGGTGACATGCACCCTCATAATAAAGATCCAACCATTTGCAAGCATTGAAAGCTGGGATCAAAGAACTCTAAACATGTGCTTGAAAGATGGAGTTCTAACAATAGGACATAGTAACTATGCATGCAACATGACAAGCTACAAACAAAGATCATGAATAACATGTATTGAAAAACGTTTGTTTGTTTCACATACAGAAAACATAGCATAGTGGCAATCAGCTTGTCCCTCATAGAGTAGCAATATAGATGCATAAGACACCTTCAAAGTTCACAAGGGTGACTAGAAACAAATAGCACAAGAACAACTAATAACACAATATGCATCAATTAATAAGCTTTGGAACACTACACACAGAATGCCAACTATGCTCTCTTAATGGTGCCTAAAGGTAGAAGGTGGAGACTCAAATAATGGTGGAAGAAAGGCCTTTTTGTAAAGGAAGCAGGGATTACAAGTTTCAAAAAGTGCTTCCAAAAATTATGGTACTTGTTAGGTTTCAGCCCTGATTGCCCATATCATAAGCATCTTGAAGTGGTTAAGGTTAAAGTGGCAAAGCTGGAGTATATTCTTGACGAAGTATAATTTGGCAATCTCAAGTCCCTTGAATACGAGGGCCACACCTCATGCAAACTCAACTTCCGGCCCAGGTAAGTTCTTGATGGGGATATGCCTACCAGGGTATATCCAGGACGCGTTCCGGCCCAAGACCCGGCAGTGGGCTGCAGCAGCGAGTGGATCGAGCCCAGCCGAGGCGGAAGCTGAAGGCCCAGGCGAGTAGATAGGCCCAGTCGGGTAAGGTTAAACGGCTATTGAAGCTTTAACCGAATCGGTTGAGATATGTAAACCCTAGGGGAGGTGAGCCTATATAAACCTCCCTATAGGGTGAGTAGAGACACGTTCCCTCATACACCCAAGCGACTCGCCGCCTAGCCGCCGAGCTCGCCCATTGTAACACCTCCATAATACAATCTAGCAGGAGTAGGTCTTTACCCTCCGGGGGGCCGAACCTGGGTAAAACCCTGTGTCTTTGCCCTCATCTCGCACCGCAGATGGCTGGCCTCCCTTGCCCCTCGTTCTACTACTCGCTGCCGATTGCATCTGCGTGACCATTCCCACGGCAGTGGCACCCGTGGGGCCTGGCGGTCTGGCGGTGTTACGGCGAGATCCAATCTGCCCATCAACGAGACGGTCGCCATCGGCCGCATGATAGCGATCGGCGAGATGCTCCAGATCTTGCCGAGCAGCTACGTCCCGGCGGCGCAACCCGTCACGCACAACGTGATCCTGCCTATCGGCACGATCAGCCTCTTCGTCGGCCTCACCGACGTCATCGACTTGGAGGAGTCGGCTCGCATCCGCGAGTCGCCGCCACGCGATCAGCTCTCCGAGAGCCAGATCCGCACGATCCACCGCCTCGCCTCCGAGTACAACTCGGCCCACAGCAACGTGGCCGGGAATTCAGCGGCCGCAGAGGATGCGGCCCTCACCGACGACGCCGACTCGGCGACCCCGTCTCGCCGGATCCATCACCGCGGCCTCATCCGCGGGCTCCATCGCCCAGGTCTCCAACGCGGGAGATTTCGAGGACCCCTCCATCCTCGAGATCTTCGAATTCGACTCCGGGTCGGAGAACTCCGCCGATCTCCGCGACGGAACCGGTCGCTACGCCGCGACCTACATGGCGACCGGCACCGACCCACCAGAGGATCCATTCTCCACCCCGATCCCTCCTAACGCCACGGCCACGGAGGTCGAGGAACTCCGCCTGAAACTGGCGGAGGCGGTACGCAAGGAGCAAGCTGAGCGCGAAAAATTTCGCCTCGAGCAGGTGACGGCGCAGGAATTATCGCGCTACCACCAGCGGATCAGACGCACTGAACCCCGTTCGGCGCGCCCTGAACTTCGACAACGAAAACGACCCGGCCCGCGTGGCCGAGCGCGCGATCTGCGAGAACGCGCCGCCAGGAGGGAGCGCCCGGCCCCCGCCAGGATCAATGGCAATGGGTGCCCCACCTCCACCCAACCGCACCCCCCCAGGGACCAGCCGCGGATAGTAGTCTCCTCACGAGAGCGAGACGCAAACGGCCTTCCACTATTCTCCACCCTGATGGACAACCTCGTGGCAGGCCGAGCAGCAGTCGACAGCATCACGGCGACCGGCAACGGTGCCCTGCAGATCGAATACGTCAAAGCCCTGCTTGCGAAGGCCGTCGAGCAGCAGAGAGCGGGCGCCGACTCGCAAGGACGGGTATACTCGCGTTCCTCAGGAAGCAGAGCGGCCTCCAGCGGCCGCCCAGTGGCGGCAAACACCCTCAACTGCCCGCCACCAGAGACACCGCAGCTCCAATACCGACCTGCTAACGCGGCACTCTCCACCAACGACCCCAGGCCGGCAACCAACCTTGTCGCCGCCAACGGGCAACCCATCGACGCCCGCACCCACATCATCAACAACCAAAGCTGGCGCGCACGCCAGCCCGACGACCTGCGACATACCCTAACCAATCGCCGCGACGGCGAGCCCATGGGGTCGCTCAGCCGACTCGGGCCAAAGTGCTTCGGACCAATGATCCGAGGCGAGAAGTATCCGCCAAACTTCAAGGCGCCAAAAGAAATAGAAAAGTACGACTCCTCGTACGACCCCGCCGTATGGCTCGACACATACCTCATGGCGATGGGGATCACGGGTCACACTGACCTGCTCGCCCGTTACCTCCCCCTGATGATGGAGGGGCGTGCAGCGATGGATCAACACTCTTCCTTCCCGGGACATGTCGACTCACGGGAGGAAATGCGCGACACCTTCGCCGTGCACTTCGAAAGTGCTCCTACACCGCCACCACTATTGAGGACTGGCGGTGCGTCCAGGGACCATGTCGACCAAGCTGGGTCCAACGGTGGCAAGAGCTTTGGTACAATGCGGTCGGCATCCACCCGGACACCGCGATCCATTGCTTCAAGACCTCGTGCCACTCCGAGCCCCTAGTCGCTAAGCTCAGCGACACTCCCGCACACGACAACATCCCGACCTCCTCGAGATCGCCAAGCGACGCCGAGGAAGATCCAAACCAGAAACGACGACGAGTCGAGGTCAACACCGCAGGCGGCAACGACGGACGCCGAATCCCTACGCTCTGGCACTTTCGCCTCACGGGCAGCGCCGCGTTGATGGGCGAGTCGACTTGCCGCTAACGCCAGTGCACGCAGCGAGCCCAAAAGCTTCCCGCGACGGAGGGCAACGCGCGACGGTGGCAACTACAAGAACAAGCCAAGGTTCGACCCCGGCCTCCTTAACCAACCATGTGCGTTCCATAGCGGGAAGGAAAGCCCGCAACGCACACCACCGCCCGGCCACACCCTCGTGGAAATCGAGAAGGCACGGCGGCGCAGAGGACCCGACAACGACCCTCCAAACAGCGGAAAATTCGGCAAAGTAGCCGGCTCGCTCCACACCTTCACAGGCTTCAACACGAAGCGCGAGAAGAAGGTCATCGCCCGCGCTGTCGCCGTCAACGTGGTGGCCCAGATAGACGTCCTCCAGTTCTGAACTGGTCGAGCAACCATCACCGGAGCCGCCAAGACCACTCGCGCGCGCCAGTATCCAGGACGAGTCGCCTTGGTGGTCAAGCCCAAGGTTGGCGACTACTGGCTCCCCAAGACACTGATGGACGGTGGCAGCTCCATCAACATCCTCTACCTCGACACCTTCAGGCGGCTGCGGCTCCCGCAGTCGATGATCGAGACGACCCACACCACATTCCACGGCATCGTCCCCGGTCGGAAGGCGTACCCGATCGGCAAGGTCACGCTGCCAGTCACCTTCGGCACACCGGCAAACTTCCACACCGAGCGGATCGTCTTCGAGCTGGTGCCCTTCGACAGCCCCTACCACTGCGTCCTGGGGCGCCAGGCGTTCGCTAAATTCATGGCAGCGCCCCACTACGCGTACAACGCGATGAAGCTCCCCGGGCCGTGCGGCGTCATCACCATCAACGGCGACCCCGACATGGCCGCCGAGTGCGAGGCCAAAGGAGCCGAGCTCGCCGACGCCGTCATCGCGGCGGAGACCAACCACGCCGATGAGCTCGCCAAGTACGCGAGCGGGGTCAACAACGACGACCCCACCATACTCAAGAAGCCCAACTCAGAGGGCGCAAACACCTCAACCTTTGAGGCCACGACAAGACACGCTGCGCCGAGCTGGTACAGCGACTCCAGACGGTGACGATCGGCGGGCATGAGCCCAGCATAGGAAGGCGCTCATCGAGTTCCTCCGTGAGAACAGGGACATCTTCGCATGGAAACCCTCGACATGCCGGTGTCCCTAGGGAGCTCGCTGAGCACAAGCTAAGCGACCCCAAAGTGCGACCTATCAAGCGATCGCGGCCCTTCAATGAAGAACGCCCGTCGAGCAATCGCCGAGGAAGTGCAGCGTCTACTCGCTGCCGGCTTCATCCGCCAATCAAGTACTCAAGTGGTGGCAAACCCAGTCCGGTCGAGAAGAAAACAGGACACTGGAGAATGTATCGACTACACAAACTGAACAGCGCCGCCCAAAGGAGCGATTCGTCCTCCAGCGGATCGACCGGATAATCGATTCAACCGCGGGCTCGAGTCGCTATGTTTCCTCGACGCCTACTGGGTACAACCAGATCAAAATGGCTGTCGAAGACGAGGAAAACGGCGTTCATCACGCCATTCGAGCCTTCGCTACACCGCCATGACCTTCGGCCTCAAGAACGCCGGGGCAACCTACCAGCGGTGCATGCAAGAATGCCTCGCGAGCCAAATTGGCCGCAACATCCACGTCTACATCGACAACGTGGTCGTGAAGTCCGCTCGCCAAGGCGATCTACTCACCGACCTGGCGGAAACTTTCGCCAACCTGTGAAGATACAAGATAAAGCTCAACCCAGGCAAGTGCACCTTCGGTGTACCCACCGGACAACTCTTGAATGCGTCGTCTCCAAGCGAGGGATCGAGGCGAACCCCAAAGATCGACACGATCGCCGGATCGGCAAACCCGAGTGCCACGGCGTCGAGCTGGGCGAGTAGCGGCTCTCGATCGCTTCATCCCCTTTGGCGAAAAGGCGATGCCCTATACCGCGATGCGCAGAACCCCACCTTCCGGTGGGACAAGGAGGCGGACGGCGCTCGCGACCTCAAAAAGGTGCTACTCGCCGCACCACTACTCGCCGCCCCCGCCGACAAAGAACCCATGCTGGTTTACGTCGCGGCGTCCGAGCGCGTCGTCAGCGCCATGATGGTCGTCGAGCGACCAGAGGAAGGAAAGGAGCGCCCGGTTCAGCGGCCGGTGTACTACATCAGTGAGGTCCTCACCGAGTCGCGCCAGCGGTACCCGCAGTACCAAAAGCTAGTATACGCGGTCTTCAGGGCTCAGCGGTGCCTGCCGCACTACTTTCAGGAGCACCCGATCACGGTCGTCTCCTCAGCACCACTGCAAGACATCATCCGCAATTGCGAGGCGACCGGGCGGGTCGCCAAGTGGGCCGTCGAAATCGGCGTCCACAACATCAAATACGAGCCACGAAAGGCGATCAAGTCACAGGCACTAGCAAACTTCATCGCCGACTGGGAGGAGGCCCAGCAGCCAGAGAAGCTGTCGTACCTCCACTACTGGAGCCTGCACTTCGACGGCTCCAAGAACGCGGACGATGCAGGCGCAGGGATAGTGTTGACTTCACCAAAGGGCGACAAGCTCCGCTACATCCTCTGCCTCGACTTCACGCCCTGCACCAACAACATGGCTGAATACGAGGCCCTACTCCACGGCATGCGAGCCGCCAAGGAGATGAACGTCAATCGCTTCCGCTTCTACGGAGATTCCGACCTTGTCACGGGGCAAGTCGCCGGCACCTGCGACGCCGTCTCCCCTACCATGGCGGCGTACCGCCAAGCGGTGGACAAGTTGGGCGGCCACTTCACCGGCTACTCTATCGAGTGGATCGATAGGCGAAAGAATGAGGAGGCCTATGCACTCTGCCGCATCGGGTCGGCTCGACTCGCGCCTCCCGCCGGCGTTTTCCTAGACACGATTACCAAGCCATCAGTCTCTCCCCCGAGGGAGATCGACATTGGGGTCCCACTACAACCAGAGGCAGCCTTGGTCGCACTCGTCAACGAGTCAGATGACTGGACCAAGCCCTACATCGCCTACCTGGAAGCCGGCACCCTGCCCGTGCCAGACCGACCGACGAATGATCGCCGTCGATGCAAGTCCTACACCATCATCGACGGCGAGCTCCAAGCGCAGCGTCACCGGCGTGTTCAACGCTGCGTCCAACCAGGTGAAGGACGCAAAATCCTCCACGACATTCACTCGGTGTTGCGGCCACCACGCCGCCGCTTCTCCTCTGGTCGCCAAGGCTATGCGACACGGCTTCTCTTGGACCACCGCTGCGCCGATCGTCGACGTCCAGCGATGCGCCGGGTGCCATACGTCGCCAATCGACGCGTGCCGAGCTCGGCGCTCAAAACAATCCCCATCACCGCCATTCCTGTGTGGGGCATGGACATGGTAGGCCCTTCAAGAAGGCCCCTCGGCTACACCCACCGATAGTCGCCGACAAATTCACGAAGTGGGTGGAGGCCAAGCCCGATCAAAATGCGACGGGAAGACCGCCACTAAATTCTTACGCGAGCTCATATATCGCTACGGGTTCCCCAACAGCATCTTCACGGACAACGGCACCAACTTCGCCAAGGGAGCCATGGCCGAATTCTGCGAAGAGCACCATATCCGTCTCGACCTCGCGTCAGTCGCCCACCCGGAGTCCAACGACCAGGCGGAACGGGCCAACCAAAGCATCCTACACGGCCTGAAGCCGCGACTACAAGTACCACTCGAGGGCACCGCCGGGTGCTGGGTCGAGGAGTTGCCCTCCGTCATATGGGGGATCCGCACCTCAGTCAACAGATCGACGGGATTCACTCCCTTCTTCATGGTCCACGGCGCCGAGGCAGTCATGCCCACCGACCTCGAACACGACTCGCCGCGGGTCGTCCACTACACGGAGGCTGCAAACGAGCTTGCCCGCCAAGACGGGATCGACCAACTCGGCGAAACGCGACCTCGCTCGGTCACGCACCGCCATCTACCAGCAAGGACTCCGCCGCTACCACAGTCGGCGGGTGAAAGCTCGCACCTTCCAGGAAGGCGACCTGGTGTTACGCCTCATCCAGGACAAGAAGGGCATGCACAAGCTCTCCCCTCCGTGGGAAGGCCCATTCGCTATCGGGCGCGTACTCGGCAACGACGCCTACTACCTCATCGACGTCCGCGGGGACGGCGAACTCGACGTCAAGCGACCATGGAATGTAAACCTCCTCCGGAAGTTCTACTCCTAGAACCCCACACATGTACTCTCCAGTCGCTATGAAATAAAAAGAAATGGTTACCGCAAATTGCGCCTACTCTCCATGACTTGTGCCACTCGCACTCGTAAAAACAGCATTATGCTAAATGCAGAAGTCAACCTTTGGTACAGCGATCGGCACGGCTAAGTAGTGCGGTGTAAGAGCACTGAATCACTTCAGGTCTTGCATCGTCCACGAAAAACGCCAACCCGGAGCCCCACTGGAGTCGCCTAGCTCTGGTTTCTACGAGCCAAGACAAGCGCCTCGCTTCTCACAGCGACCTTGGTCCTCCGCATCCTCGGCATAGCGACTCGAGCGGCTAAGTACCACACTCGGGGACTGAACCAGTTAAATCGCCAGGAAAACGCCAAGTAAGAGAGCATGCCGGGACTCGCCACGCGACCCAACGGGCGGCAGAGCGACACGCTCACCAACGCTAAATCCTCAACCACCCTTGAGTCGCGCCTAGAACAACCAAGTACCACGCTCGGGGACTCGGCCACCCGACCTCGTTCGCAAGGGAAAAGCGGTAAAGTATAGAGCACTCAAGTCGCCTTGGCTCTCCGAGCTCGGGCGAGTCGACCAAATCAACAAAACACATGATAACAACACACACATCATATACGAGGTAAACCCCACAAAAGGGCGGACGCGCTCGGGGACTCGTCCAAAATCAATCAAAAGCACACAAACAAATATCAAAATAGACACGACGTCTCATTCAATCGCATGTTGCATTGTTTCATGTTACAAAATATGCCCGCGTGGCAGAACTGCTGCTAACGCCACAAGGCAAACTACCCTACTCTGCAGGCTTCGATGACGACTCGCCAGCATCCCGGCGATTGCGGATGAACGCCGTGTACGGGTTTGATGGATACGTCGTCAGTTCACCCGCCATCGCCGCGCGAAAAGGCTGCTCGACCTTGAAGTCACGATGCGGCGGCTCGGGGTCGTTTGGCGCGACAACCGTCTCCTGGTACGGCAGGAGGTCGCCCATTGCCCAGACACGTTCCGAGTACGTGGCGGCACGTTCTTGCAACTTGAGGACCTCGGACAGCTCCACCGCGCCAGTCGACGATGGATACCCACTCGTCACATCGTCAACGTCGAAATCTTCGGGGAAGTGGGCGAGTCCAAGGCTCAGTGCCGTCGACGCTCCAAGCCGAAACGCCGACCGCGGGCGCCTTCTCCAAATACTTCCACACCTCAACGAGGTCGCTGGGAATCACCTCCGTGGGCGATATTTCTTGGAGGTAGGCACGGATGCACGTCGCCGAATCGATGAGCATGCTTACGCACTGCCTCGCATCGAGCGAGCTCGCCTCTTCTTCGCTATCAATGATGCGACCTGCGAGTAGAAGACAATGATAAGCACGACGGACACCACCAAAACCACAACTATTAGAAAGGGAAGATGCACTCACCAAGCAACGGGCGGGCGAGTCCCGTGATGAAGCACTGAAGCGACGTGTGGTCGTCCTGAAGCCCAGCAATAAGGACTTCCGACACCTTGCGATCCTCCTCACCGGCCGCAATGGCAGCCTTAGCTCGCCCGTCCGCCGAGCTTGCTTCTTCTCTCGCCTCCCGCAGTTCGCGCTCGAGGTCGGAGATCCGCTGTTCAGCGGCACCCAGAGCAGATCGCGCCGCCACCAACTCACCAGAGGGGACAAGCCCTTGGCGAGCTTCCTCTGCCTTCGCAGCAAAAGCCTGAAGCCCTTTGTTCACCTCCTGTACGATGGCCAGCTCCCTCTCCGCGCGCTGTTTCGCGGCCAATCGGTCCGCTGACTCAAGCTGCAGACCCTGCACATCACCAAAAAAGGTTAGTCAAAATCAAAAAATTCCTAAGTGCCCACCCGCTGAAATTCAGCGAGTGCGCACTCGGGGACTGGCGATCAAAAAAATTCCTAAGTGCCCACCCGCTGAAATTCAGCGAGTGCGCACTCGGGGACTGGCGATCAAAGAATTCCTAAGTGCCCACCCACTCAAATTCAGCGAGCGCGCACTCGGGAACTGGCGATCAAAAAATTCCTAAGTGCCCACCCGCTAAAATTTAGCGCGCGCGCACTCGGGGACTGGATGCGACAAACAAAAAGATGCGAAATTATAAGAATCAGGCCGCTGCAAAGCACCGACCTGATCCTCGGGGACTGGATGTACCTGGATGGCCGCGCCAAGCATGCCTTGGAGTTGTACCGCGTCCACGGACGCGAGAAGTGCCGGCGTGTGCCCGCGACGTTGGTCGACTTCAGCGTCGGCGGTCCCAGGAGTGTGGCTCGAGGGTGCAGGCCCACTCGCCATGGTCGCCTTGGTCACGAAGCGCGGGAAGGTAGCGATAGAGGCACCCGCTCCGAGAGAGGTCGCCTCCGCCGTTCCAGGCAAGGAAGCACCCTCCTTCGTAGACTCGGCTGCCTCCATCACGGGCCCGGATGGTGCGATCGCTGTCGTCGGAGATAGTGATGGTGTGGTCGCCTTGGCCTTCTTCGCCATCCGCCGAGGCGGCGACCTCGTCGCCTTCCTCTTCTGGGAAGGATCTTCCTCGCTAGCAGCGGAGGGCACCTTAGCCTGATCGGGTGGCCCATCCTCTTCACCCCGGTCCTGCGCATCAATCGAATCAACAAAAACAATCGAAATAGTTATGAAAAAAAGGAAAGGTGAGCGAACTCACTTGGCGACTGGGATGAAACGCAGTCCGTCACGAGGCCGGCCGGTTTTTCCAGCTCAGGGCCCAGACGGCGAGTGAGCCCCAACTCCAGGACGTCGCGTGCCCAAGACACGGACGACTTCTTCGTTGTTGAGGCCGCAGCTGGCGCCTCTGGGACATCCTCAGCCGGAGCCTCCTTGCGAGGCGAAGCCGCCGCAGCCGGAGCCTCCCCCATCCCAGAGACTGGGGCGAATGGCGGAGGCATTGAAGCCAGCAGCATTTCCACGATCTCCGCGTCCAGCACGGTTGTCGCTGGTGGCGCACCGTCGCCGGCTGGGCTGGGAGAGTCTGAGCTGCTCGCCGAGTGCGACGGCGAGGCCGTCTTCGACGGCCTCGTCTTCCTTTTCAGGGGGGCCCTCGCCTCCCTTTCCTTCCTCTTATTCTTTGACGGGGTGGCTTGACGGCGCGAGGTGGTCTCTGGGAGCTCGTCGTCATCGTCATGACGTTCGAGGATTCTGCTTGCCTCGATCTCGCGCTGTCGTTGCCCGCGGGTCTTTCGGACCAGCGGGGCGACCTCCTCTTCGGACTCGTCCTCGTCGTCCTCGTTGCCCTTGGTAGGCGGCGATTCGCCTATGTCCTGGGCGGATGGGCCCGAGCTCTCATCATCCGAAGGTGGGAGCCACCCTTCCACCACTTGGAATAGCTGCAACGAATACAAAACGGAATCAGAATTACCGCGACTGCATTTACTGCGACTGCGAGCAAGGTAAAGAAATTACCGTTGGAGCCGGACGCTTCGCGGTGTAGGGGGCGACCCCAGCCTGCGCATCCAGGTACACCGCCTGGGTAATCTTCTTCAACGCTGGGAGATAATCCTCCAGCTTCCACTCGTCGAGGCAGGCCTTCGTCGAGTCCCCCCGGCCCGTGTACTGGTACATGTAGTGGTCGCGCTGGGCGAGTGGAACGAGCCGCCGCCCAAGCCAGCAATTGTACAAGTTTATCGTTTGAAGGCCCTTCTTTTTCAGACCACGGATGGTCTGGAGCATCTCGTCAACGACCATCCGCTGGTCGTCGGGGAGCTTGCCAATTTGAAGATTGCGTGGCTCGGAACGATTAGCGGAGTATCGCGGGATCGCCACCTCACCCTCCGGGGTCGCCTCGGCCACGTAGAACCACGACTTCTTCCAGTCGCTCGCTGCCTTGGCGGGTAGCATCAGATCAAAGAAAGAAGCTTTGGACTTGAGCTGAAACGTCAAGCCGCTCGCGGCTAGCATTGGGCCGCCTGCCTCCTCGCGGCTGATCCGTCCGTGGAACAGATCTTGCCATAAGGGGAAGTAGGGCCGGCAGACCAAGTAGCATTCGCAGAACGCCACGAAGATGGCGAGCTGCTCGATGCTGTGGGGACCCAGATCTGAAGGCTGGATCCCGTAGTAGGCGCAGAAGCGCCGAAAGAATAGGTACGTAGGAAACCCTAGCCCCCGCTCGAGATGACTGGTGAAACAGACAAATTCCCTCTCTCGCGGGTTTGGGGTCATTTCTCCGGCTGCGGGGATACGCCAACAGCCGGCTCGCAGGATCCCGGCCTCCTCGAAAGAGGCCAGCTGCGCCCTTGTGCACTTGGACCTACCCCACGGCTCGGTGGAAAGGGCCATGGCCGAGAGATTGGTTGGAGATCGGAGGATTTCGGGTCGACTGGATTGCGGAGCGAAGGAAGGAAAATGCGCGCACTCGGAAGAAGTGGTGAGGAGTTGGCTCTACGATTGCCTGCCATTCCTCTTATATAGCGGGAGTTACCCGCCAAATCAGGGAGCCGTTACCACGCGGTGATTATGCCGAAATTTACCGTTGGATTACCCCAACGGCTAGTTTGACCACACCTGACGGTCCAACTACGGCCACTGGGCTCGCCGACCCAATCACTAAGACAGTGTTTTCGCCGACTCGACTCGCCAAAGCTGTGACCTGGATCATTGGTTGCCTCCTTTATACGAGAGCCGCCGGATTCATTTGGGTGCCTACTCTGAGCCGTATACTCCATCGTCACGCCACCTCGCCTAATCGACGACGGCCTCGGGGACTCGATGGGGATATGCCTACCAGGGTATACCAGCAGGGGCGTTCCGAGCCCAAGACCCGCGAGTGGGCTGCAGAATTCGAGTGGATCGAAGCCCGGCCAGAGCCGAGCGACTAGAAGTCAAGGCCAAAGCGGTAGATAGGCCCGGTCGGTAAGGTTAAACGGCTATTGAAGCTTTAACCGAATCGGTTGAGATATGTAAACCCTAGGGGAGGTGAGCCTATATAAACCTCCCTATAGGGTGAGTAGAGACACGTTCCCTCATACACCCAAGCGACTCGCCGCCTAGCCGCCGAGCTTGCCCATTGTAACACCTCCATAATACAATCTAGCAGGAGTAGGTCTTTACCCTCCGGGGGGCCGAACCTGGGTAAAACCCTGTGTCTTTGCCCTCATCTCGCACCGCAGATGGCTGGCCACCCTTGCCCCTCGTTCTACTACTCGCTGCCAATTGCAGCATCTGCCGTGACCATTCCCACGTCAGTTCTTGTCATTGTAAGTATTTGCATATCATTGAGAACTGCCAACGGGGTACCCCTTGCACATGGTACATGAGCTTTCCCATAACCAAAATGACAAGGCAAGCTAACAATGAGCATCTGAGCAATATTTTTATTTACCATATGCATAGCTTTTTGTTGAGGATGCTTCATAGATAGCTCATTATGGTGATGCTGCAAGTTTCCACCATGATTAGGCATGGCTTAGGCTAGCGGCCCAGGCGTTTCTCTAACACAGGATACAAACTCCATGGACTTACAAGTTCCCTCTTTATTTCACACCGGTGACATCCATATACAAAAGAACATGATATCAACTGAGTACAAAGTACAAGTGCAATGTTGAAAACGTTCCCCGTGACAGCACAGTTCTGCTAATTCCAACTTATAAGTGCAAGCATATACAACAAAGTTGTCACAATGCTTCAAGTTTATTAGGGGAAAAGAATATAAAGTGTGCCATCAAGTTCGTGAGGGCTTTAATCACAAAATTTTCACATAACAAAATAGTTTTTAATTGGAAGATAGATGAAAACAAGAATATACTTGGAATGGTGTAACACACCATGCATAGGAGTTTATAGTGGACACTTTTGGAATAACTTGGTTTCTTGGGAGTTGGAAGAATGAGTAGAACTTACTCATACAAGTGGAGGCTAGCAAAAGAGTGGGAGCAACCAACTAAGAGAGCATAATGGCCATAATCATGCAGAGCAACAAAGCATACTAAACAAAGCAAAGAGTGGTACTACAAGTCAAGGTCTAAATGATCATAGAGGCTAATGGTGACTTGTTCATAGTCATAACATGGTGTGAGCATGTGCCAAGTCAACCCAAGCAAAGCATCAATGGAGAATACCACAATACTATGCTTTTGCATGCTAAAACAACGCATAATTTCTTCAAGGCACAGTAAGCAATCCCAATTGTTTGTAACAAGACATGTACAACAATAATAACTAAGCACAAGGTCAAAAAAACATCTAGCATGTCATGCTAAAGTCTAAGTCATAGTCAATGCAAGCTCCTCTTGCACTTCAAGCAAGAACTTACTACTCCTATCCAACACCAAGCAACTTATTTGCAAAACAACCCAGCGAGAACGGGGGTCCAAACCACTTCAAGCAAACTAACAACCTAAGCAAAGCAAACGAAAACTAAGACGCTCCAAGTACAACACAACTGTGCATGAAACAATAAAAACAAAGTGTCTAGACAGACCTGAGCTTTTTATTGATAAAGAAGGGGATGCCTTAGGCATCCCCAAGCTTTGACGCTTGTACCTCTTGAATATTTCTTGGGGTGACACCATGGTGGCATCCCCAAGCTTGATATTTTGTCCATTCTTCATCTCATTGCATCATTCTCTTCCTACACCTGAAATTTTTCCTTCATACAAAACTTCACACAATCTTCATTAGCAACATTACTTTATTCAAAAGATATTAGACCTCTGGAAAAGCTTTGGAACAGAAAGGCTTTTCACTAAAAACACAAGCTACTGTAGTAACTCCTTAAAAAAGATCAATTCACCTAAACAGAACTCAAAAAGTAATCAATAAGAAGCAAATGCAAATAATGGCAGAAATCTGTCAAAACAGACCAGCAGGTAGAAACCGATTTTTTCGAACATCTTATGTTGCTCAAATCAAAAAGTGTTGAACTAAAGAAAGTTAGCTGACATACTGGGGGAGTTATTCGTAAATTTTGAGCTCAATCCAAGTTACAAGGACTCCTCAAGAATTTGTTTTGGTGGAGGACAGAAATCTGTTTCGGGACAGCAACTTCCCAAATCTTACTTCCTTCTCATTAGAGGTCATTCTTGGCACAAAAAGCAAACAAAAAGGTTAAGGATAGGTCATTACTGAAATAATAACTTCCAAGACTCAAGGAAACTCTTGGGTTATCTCCCAACAAGTACTTTTCTTTAACGCCTTTAAGTTAGGCACAAGAAGCAAGAAGAATCAAGTATTTTGAAATGAGGAAGCATTAACATCAAACCTTGATTTCAAAGGGGGAGCAAAGAGAAACTTCTCTCTTCTCATTGGGAAGTGTTCAATACCTTTATTGAATGGAAAATGATATTTAATGGTGCCTTCTTTCATATCAATGATGGCGCCAACTGTTCTAAGAAAAGGTCTTCCCAAAGTAATAGGACAAGAAGCATTGTATTCAACATCCAAAACATAGAAATCCACAGGTACATAAGCATTGTTAACCATGATGTGAACATCATTAATACTTCCCATGAGTTTCTTCTTAGCATTATCATTGAGTGGGACATCCAAATAACAATCTTCAAATGGTGGCAAATCAAGCATTTCATAAATCTTCCTAGGCATAATAGAGACACTAGAACCAAGATCACATGAAGCTTTGAGGTCAAAGTCATTCACTTGCATATTAATAATGGGTTCCCAACTATCTTATACTTTCCTAGGAATAGAATCTTTGTGTTTTAGCTTCTGTTCCTTAATCTTAACAAGAGCATCTGTAATGTGTTTGGTAAAGACAACATGCATATCACTAGCATCAGGACTTCTAGCAAGCTTTTGCAAGAACATAATCACTTCATAAATATTGCAACCATCAATATCAAAGTCAAACTTGGCATCACTAGTAGTAGGCTCACTAGGCTTAGGCATAGTCGGAGGAGGAATAGAGACTACTTGTGGTTTAGTGGTGATGGTGCACACACTATTGTTTCTATCAATTTCAGCTTCCCTTTCCCACTTAGCATGAAGTTGAGCTAAAAGCCTAACATTTTCATCAATAATAACTTGTATGGCATGAGTAGTAGCAAAGGTATTTTCCATAGTTTCAGGTTTAGCAACCATTTTATTAATCAAAGAGGACTGAGCTTTAGACAAAGAGGATATATTTTTCTCAGCACTCAAAATTTTTGACTATAAACTAGGAATTTCTCTATTCAAATTCTCAAGATAAAAGATTGCTCCTCCATAGTTTTAGTGAAAATATTATTTTTCTCATATTGCATTTGCATAAAATTCTTAGTGGATCTCTCTACTTCTAGAATCCTTTCTTCACTAGGCATTCTAGATCTACCATGATAAGCATTCCCACTAGGAGGATAAGACCTATAATTACTATAAGGATTGTTGTTGAAATTGTTGTTTCTAATGAAGTTCACATCAACTTGCTCTTCTTGAGCAACCAAAGAGGCTAAGGGAACACTATTAGGATCTAAAGGAGCTTTCCCATTAACAAGCATAGCCATAATAACATCAATCTTTTCACTCAAAGAGGAAGTTTCCTCAACAGAATTTACCTTCTTACCATGTGGAGCTCTCTCAACATGCCATTCAGAGTAGTTAACCATCATATTATCAAGGAGCCTTGTTGCAGCACCCAAAGTGAGGTCCATAAAGGTACCTCCAGCAGCTGAATCCAATAGATTTCTTGAGGAGAAGTTCAAACCTGCATAAAAAGTCTGGATAATCATCCAAGCAGTGAGTCCATGAGTAGGGCAATTTTTAACCAAAGATTTCATTCTTTCCCAAGCTGGAGCAACATGTTCACTATCAAGTTGTTTAATTTTCATAATATCACTTCTCATAGATATAATCTTAGGAGGAGGATAGTACTTTCCAATAAAAGCATCTTTGCACTTAGTCCAAGAATCAATACTATTTTTAGGCAAAGAAAGCAACCATTCTTTAGGTTTTCCCCTCAAGGAGAAAGGAAAAAGCTTGAGCTTAATAATATCTCCATCTACATCCTTATATTTTTGCATCTCACAAAGTTCAACAAAGCTATTGAGATGGGCAGCAGGATCATCAGAACCAGCACCAGAAAATTGCTCTCTCATCACAAGATTCAACAAAGCAGGCTTAATTTCATAAAAGGTAGCATCAGAAGCGGGTGGAGCAATAGGAGTGTTCAGGAAATCATTATTGTTGATGCTAGTGAAGTCACACAACTTGGTGTTCTCAGAAGAGTTCATTTTGGCAAAGGTGGGCAAGCCAAAGACAGCAACAGCTAGAGTAGGAACTATTTTTTTTGTGTTTTTGAATAAAGCAAGCAAACCAAACTAGACTATTATTTTTGTGTTTTTTGGAAAGAGGCAAAGAAAACCAAAAAAAGAAACAAAGCAAACAAAAAACAAAGTAAAGAGAAAGGAAGTGAAGGACTCCCCAAGTGAAGACGTTCTTAGCCTCCCCGGCAACGGCGCCAGAAAATAGCTTGATGGCGCCCACCACTTGTCGTGGGATGATTCGTTGGAAACCCCAAGAGCAAGGTATGAAGCATCACAACAGCAAGTTTCCCTCAGTAAGAAACCGAGGTTATCGAACCAGTAGGATGAAGGAAACGTCACACAGGTGTTGCAAGTAACACGGAGACCAGCACAACACAAACTAAGGACTTTTCCCTAACGAATCAGTGAGGTTGTCCAGCTCACCGGTTTGCTGTAACAAAGGATTAAACGTATGGTGTGGAAGGTAATGGTTTGCAGCAAGTAAACAAGTATCAGTGGAAGATGTATCAATGGTAAATATTGGACCGGGGTCCATAGTTCACTAGAGGTGCTCTCCTTAGATAAACAACATGGCATGAAGGGTAAACAAATTACAGCAGGGCAATTGACATGAACTGAGCAAGGCATAACAATGCAATTACTAGTCAGAAAGATCCTATGAGATTGGATTGGGCAATACAACCAGATACATAGACCGCCATCCAACTGCATCTGTGACTAGAAGTCCACCTTCAGGTTATCATCCGACCCCCCTCCAGTATTAAGTTGCAAGCAACAGACAATTGCTTTAAGCAACGTGTGTAAGGTAAACAGTCCACATGTTCCATGAACAAGAGACCGTTGTTTTCTCCCTAGTAGCAATAGCACATCTACAACCGAAGAGATTTATGTCACTTCCCTTGGAAACTAGAGGCATGAACCCACTATCGAGCATAAATACCCCCTCTTGGAGTAACTAGCAACTACTTGACCAAGATAACTACTAACAACGGAGAGCATGCAAGATCACAAACAACACAAACATGATAGAATCATAAAGACAAAACCATTAATCAAACCAACATAATAATCTCAATATACATCGGATCCCCGCAAACACAACATGCATGATTACAAATAGATTAGATCTTGATCAGGAACAGAGCTCACAAGATCTATACATGAAAGCACAAAGGAGGAGATACAACCATCTAGATACTACATGGACCCATAGTCCAAGGTGGAACTACTCAAGCATCATACCTGAGAGAAGGCCTCCGAGATGATCTCCCCTCTGGCAGGGTGCCGGGAAGAACTTTAGATCCCCCCGATCTAGGGACGATGGTGGCGGCGGCTATAGAAGGTTTCATGGAGATTTGATCGGGTGCTTATGGTTTCTGCATCGGGGGCTTCTTATAGGCGAAGGGGGAGGCCGAGGCGGCGGTCAGGGTCCCCAAACCCTAGCCAGGCGTGGGGAAGGGCCCACTCGCACCTAGGATGGGTGGGGCCCCCTGGCTGGCCCCTCCGGCTCCCTTCTGGACTTCTTGTTCCCCACGGAAAGTAATTGACTTTGACGTTTGTCTCATCCAATTACGAGAATATTTCTTTACTAACCTTCCAGCAGTTGTACAAGTTGATGGTCTGGAGGCCCTTCTTTTTCAAGTTGCAGATTGTCAGCAGCATTTCGTGGACCACCATCCGTTGGTCATGCGGGAGTTTGGCGACTTGAAGCCAACGCTGAAGGGTTCGCAGCATAGAAAACAAAAATTTTCCTACGATGTGAACTATATACCAAGATCTATTTATACTAGATACAAACAACGGGCGGATGTATATCCGTAGAGAACATACCCTTGAAGACCGACAAAGCTTAACGAGTCCAAACTCGTGGTTGATGTAGACGATCTCTTGCCGATCTCAAGATCGAGAGGAAGTCCTAGCGCCGCAAATCAGCGTGCTCGCACACACGCTCGAGGCACCGAGCAACCTCCGCCTCCTCGCTCAGCGATGCAGCGGAAGCACAACTCTTTCTTGCGAAAAGCCACCGGAACATGTATCTCGCTAGTCCGAGACCATGGGGAATAAATTCTAGAGGGAGAGAGATCCTTCACGAGGAGGTGTGAGTGAGAAGTGAGAGGAGGGCTCCTTTTATAGGAGGAGGGGGAACCCCAAGGGGTGGCTGGCGCATGGGGCTGCCCTTGCCTCCCTCATCATGTGGGTGGACACTCCACTCACAAAATGACCCTTCAAAAGTCCACTCAAAATCCTCAAAAATCCCATTAAATTTCCACCAAATTTAATGCAAACTCTCATTAAATAAAACTCTTTTATTTTATTCAGAATTTTGTCAATTACTTTAATGACAAACATTCACAAATAACCTTGCTAGAATTCTATTTCACATGCATAACCACTTTATGCAATTTCACCCGAAAACTGTTTGGTATCTAGTGAAATAAATTCCTGCGCTTGTTTATTCTTTCGGCATGAAACTTTTGCTCCAATTGGATGTCGGTGTCTCTTAAGTGTGTCACCCTACGGTTCGTGAATAATGCGGACATGATCGAGACCCTCTCGGATCAATAATCGAAGCGGGATCCGAGACCCATCGACTCCCACACATTCAACGATGACTTTCTTGTGATCGTAACCTTTTACGCTAGTATCTTAATCCCTTTGTCTCACGATATATTACATGTCCGAGATTCGATCATCGGTATCTCCATACCTAGTTTGATCTCATCGACATGCACTCTTTTCTCGTTCGTGATATAACATTCTAGTGATCAAATCACTTGCTTGCAAGCTAATCAATGTGATATCACCGAGAGGGCCCAGAGTATATCTATCCGTCATCGGGATGAACAAATTCCACTCTTGATCCATGAGCCTCAACATAACACTTTATTAGTTCGAACCCATCTTTATAATCACCACATTACGGTGTGACGTTTGATGTTATCAAGAAACTCTTCCGGTGTTAGTGATTGACATGATCTCATGGTCTAAGGATTAGGATCACTTCGTAAGTTGTTATAGCAATATAAACTCAATGACTTTGATCGTAATGCTATACTTGGATGAATGTTCATCACACCATTACACTAATGTTGTGACCTCGTTATTAACAACATCCAATGTCCATGATCGAAACCTATGATCATCTTGTTAATCAACGAGCTAGTTTATAAGAGAGGCATAACTAGGAACTTTCTATTTGTTTATTAAACACACATGTATTAACGTTTCCGTATTAATACAATTATAGCATGCAAAATAAACATTTATCATAAATAAGGAATACGATAATAACCACTTTATTATTGCCTCTCGGGCATATTCCCTTCAGTCTCCCACTTGCACTAGAGACAATAATCTAGTTTGAGAACTTTGTGTATTGAACACCTATGGCTTTCTGGTGTTCCATATACACAATTGCAAGTGGTTAACATAATCTACGGATCTGACGCTCAGGTCCGTGTGTATTTGCATGTCTTTGCGTCTCCACGCATCACTCATTCTCCAATGAGATGGCATTGTATAAATTTGGTCTTTTGGTGAGACCTTTAGTTCCTTGGGGTTAAAACACATCGATACTATTGTCATACAATATATCTTTAGTGTTAGCCCGTTGCGAACCACACCTTAGTTTGATAACAAACTACTTGACACAAATTCCCTCCTTTGCTGCTACTATAGCAGTCATATACTTAGCCTTTTTGTTGTAGTATTCGTCACAATGTCTTAACTTTGGAACTCTTTCCAAATCCATCATGGAATCTCCTTTCCATTACATTGTGCCACCCATAGTTTAAATTGAGATAAACTTAATTTGTATCTTGTGACAAAACTAGTATCAATGTAACGCTTTACAATGAACTATTTTTAATTGTTTGTCACCTCTACACAAATATATTCTTAGTTCTTCCAAAAGATCATAAGAATATCCTTACTATAGTCCAATGATCATTTTATGATTCATTCTGGTATATGCTCATAACACTTAGAGCATAGGACATATCTGGATGTGTACATATCATGGTATGATTGATCAAAACATTTTGTGATTTCACTCATCAAGTGTCAAAACACTTGAATCTTGTTTCACTTATCAAGTGTCGATACACTTGAATCTTGATTCAATTCCTTTCCATGCAACAAGAACTGTTTCTTGTCGTTTCTATATTGAACTCCTTCAATATCTCATATATGTACGTTTGGCATAACCATATTGGCGTCTGATCATCCACTATAGACATTCACGCTAAATATTCGGGTTTTGCCTAAGTCTTTCATCGAAATGAAATTCTTAACCATTGTCAATAAAATATACATCATTTCTAATCAACAAGATGTCCTCCACATAATGTATTAGAAATATGTCTTAGCGCTCCCACTTAATTTCTTGCAAATGCAAGCATCTTCATCGTCTCCTGATGAAAAAACTCCTTTTCATCATGGTGAAGATTCCAACTCCGCGATGCTTACTTCAACCATTAAAGTTTGCATGCCCTTTTAACATCCTTTGAATTTAACAAAACCCTTTGGACCGTGTCATGTACACGTCCTAGGTAACCATTCTATTAGAAGAACTTTGTTTTGTTTATTCATCTACCATATACCAAATTATATGTAGTGGTTGCTACTTTAATCCGTTCAGACTAAATATCGCTATGAAAGATCAAATCTTGTCATAGTCAACTCCTTGAACATTGTCATAAAATACTTTACGACATGTCGACTATTTCATAGATGTGAAACATCCATGCATTTCTTTATAGATCCAAATACGACCGATAGGTTTTACACCTTTCGGAGGGTCTTCCAAGTTCAAAACTTGATTTCTCGTATATGGAACTATCACGGATTTTATGGCTTCAAGCCATTTGACTTTGCCAGGCCCATCATCGCTTCTTTGCATATAGTCGGTTAATCATTGTCAAACAATGATGATTTACTCTCAAATCTTAGTATTTGATTGTTTATCCGACCGACTTGGTTCAATAAGAACTTAGATCTCCGTGATCGCAACCTTTGAGGCACATAAGCTATGAGCATTATGGCTGCCTCGGAACATTTTCGTTTTGCGCAACTCAGACATTTGGCTAAGGTTCGTTAACCTTATCAAAGTTCTATTGTCCTCCCACTTAACTTTTGCGAAAATTCCTTTTCAAGAAACTTCACATTTCAAGCGACAAACCCTTTTGTCCTTGGTGTTATGGAGGAATAACCAATTGTTATTCGAAATAACCTACAAAGACATGCTCATCCGACTTCGGTTGAAAACATCTTACTTATGTTTAGCATACCAAAATTTAAGAAATGACAACTTGGGTTTTACCCCAAACCATAAATTCCATGGTGTCATTTCAACGGATCTAGATGGAGCTCTTTTCAGTGTAAAAGCGGTAGTCTCTAAAGCTTTAATCTTTTAAAACATAATGGCAGTCTTATAAATAACACCTTTGATCCAACCATGTCAAACAAGGTTTCATTACAAATCTCAAACACTCCATATTCCTATGGTGTTTCGGGAGATGTAAATCTAGGTGTTTTGCTAAACTTGCAACTCAAATAAATCCCTTTATGATAAAATCATAATTCATTTATTTTCTTGTTACACTTGTAACTCAAATAAATCCCTTTATGATCAAATCATAATTCATTTATTTTCTTGTTACAATGATTTTCCACTTCATCTTGAAAGTCTTTGAAAACGTTTTTCAAATATTTCATACTTCTTTCTCATTAAGTGAATATTCACTCAAAAAACAGGAGAAAGCATATGAAGTTGAAACCCATCGCTTACGATTGCACATAATGGACTACATACATCGATATGTATAAATTCCAATAATTTAGTCGTTCGTTCTTCTTTGGCCTTTGAACGAAGTTTTAATTATCCCGAGGAAAGTCTCACAAGCGTCACTTGATCAAATCAAAGACTCCAAAAATCCATGAAAATGGAGATTCTTCATGTTTTCTTTCCAATATAATTTAAACAGCGATGTCACTTCATAAGTGATCTTTCAATCATTTGTCTTGCAACATTTTAGCATTAGGATTTATGGATGTGATTTCTTCAACTAGATTTGTAAATCATCCATCTTATATGGAATACGGTAATTATTTGAACAACCTTTGTTCTTATAATACGATTCAAATAACAATTATTAAAACAAATCTTGAAGTCTTTCTTCAACTAGATTTGTAAATCATCCATCTTATATGGAATACGGTAATTATTTGAACAACCTTTGTTCTTATAATACTGATTCAAATAACAATTATTAAAACAAATCTTGAAGTCAAGCTTTGATGTCAACGAGAAATACAAACAACGGTTTGTTTGTTTTCGATGAACATCATCACATTTTCTCTTGCTAGTTACTTAGGCCATTGTGGTTCATGAATTGCGTCATTCGTATGAAATTTCATACCAACCAATTCGGTATCCAATACCCAAGAACCACATTGTTTAACAAGCAAAGAATACAACCATAACATGTATATCATATATATACCTAAATTGGATATTTCCAATCTTTTCTTTTCTGCCAAATATATTTTATAGATTCTCTTTCATTTCCTTTTCCTTTTAAAAGAAACTATCAACATCAACAGTGGCGCCATACACATGACACATAGTCCAAAGCGTGTATATTCAAATAATAATACCTTTGGACTTGCACTTTGAAGTAGATCACCATCATCAAATGATCGGCATTCTTTCAAAATCCATTCTTTAGTAATCTTTTAGTGTAGTAAACATTTTACATACATATTCTATTCACCCTTATCATGACGACTTTCATGATCAAGCTACTTTAGCTTATAAAGGCGAATCGTGAGTATAACATTACTTTCCAAAACCCTTTTGGATGATTAGGATGTCTAGCATCTCCAACCTTCGCAAATTCTCATCCAATATGAGAACATATATTATACTCTATCATATTGCAACCAAAACATTGTTTCAGATATCGTTATATCTGCCACACATGATGGTTTCTGAAACAATTCTTTCAGCTCCTAGATAAACTTGATGTTTAAATCAAGAATCATGGAGGCAAACATGATACTTAAGATACTAACACTGGAATTGTTACTCTCGATTTAATACCAATTATTAAATTTCACGGAGTAAATAGAATTTTTTTGAAAGTTTTCAATAGGACTTTAAACTTTAGATTGACACTCAACACAATACGATACCGGTTAGAAAGTATATATCCGAATTCTATAGTTCTATTATCTCAATTACAACTATGCATAAGGTGGTGAACGAATGCCAATGACTACAACAAATTATGCAAATTCACTTTGATTTAATTTATGATAAACTGAGTTCTACTAATCCAAATTAGAAATGAACTCCCACTCAAAACGACATCCCTCGTGTCTTTTGGTGATTACATGAACCAAATCCACTACACCAAGTCCGATCATCACGTGAGTCGTGTAGCTTCAAAGGCGAGCATCAAATGGGCATCATATCTACTATATGACTCATGCTTAACCTTTCGTCCGTGTTCGAGGCCATGTCTCATACATGCTAGGCTCGCCAAGTAAGAACCTTAGTATTCGCGTGTGTAACTGTCTTACACCCGAGAGTGCTCGAGGATTCAAGTACACCCGATCATCACGTGATGTCTTGAAGCGACGAAACATTGTCGGTGCATAATTAAGGAAGAACACATTTTTATCTTGATATCTAAATGAGGGATCATCTTATTATGCTAATAAAACGCCAAACAAGCAATATAAGATGCTATCAAACATCACATGTTTATTAGTGGAATGATATGGTTCTCGCATATGATCTCTATCATGTGCATCGTGGTATGATCACTATCATACCTTTATGTGTAAATCCACAATCTATGGGTTTTACACGCTATGTGTGTTGTAAGAGTATCATCTCATACTTCTACTTACAACACTACCATATCATAACACTAGCCCAGCAACAATCTAAACTAGACGCTTCTAATTTATCCATTGCAAGTTTTACGTGGCTGAGGGCTTTCGAGATAGAACCGTTCTTACCTACGAACATGAACCACAACGAGGATAATCAAATTGTTGACAACTCGCTTGCAAAATAGATATTGACTATAGTAGGAGAGACAGACACCGCTAGCCACTTATGCAAACTAGTTGCATGTCAAGCGTGGAACAGTCTCATGTGCGAGGACATGTAAAGTTTGTCCGGGCCGCTTCATCCCACTATGCCACCAATATCCAAAATCACAAGAAAGGAGCAACAACATGATCATCATCGCCACATACTCATATGTGTACTACCGTGTAAAGTATCTACGCATAGATCCGGCTCGATACCCTTTGAAGGGTTCGACATAGAAAACAAAAATTTTCCTCGATGTGAACTATATACCAAGATCTATTTATACTAGATACAAACAACGGGCGGATGTATATCCGTAGAGAACATACCCTTGAAGACCGACAAAGCTTAACGAGTCCAAACTCGTGGTTGATGTAGACGATCTCTTGCCGATCTCAAGATCGAGAGGAAGTCCTAGCGCCGCAAATCGGCGCATCCGTGCTCGCACACACGTTCGAGGCACCGAGCAACCTCCGCCTCCTCGCTCCAGCGATGCAGCGGAAGCACAACTCTTTCTTGCCGAAAAGCCACCGGGAACATGTATCTCGCTAGTCCGAGACCATGGGGAATAAATTCTAGAGGGGGAGAGAGATCCTTCACGAGGAGGTGTGAGTGAGAAGTGAGAGGAGGGCTCCTTTTATAGGAGGAGGGGGAACCCCAAGGGGTGGCTGCATGGGGGCTGCCCCTTGCCCTCCCCTCATCATGTGGGTGGACACTCCACTCACAAAA
Source organism: Avena longiglumis (assembly GCA_030063025.1). Classification (NCBI taxonomy): domain Eukaryota; kingdom Viridiplantae; phylum Streptophyta; class Magnoliopsida; order Poales; family Poaceae; genus Avena; species Avena longiglumis. Next base: position 536,306,754 of record CP125974.1, on the reverse strand, counting down.
TGACCCTTCAAAAGTCCTCAAAATCCCACTCAAAATCCCATTAAATTTCCACCAAATTTAATGCAAACTCTCATTAAATAAAACTCTTTTATTTTATTCAGAATTTTGTCAATTACTTTAATGACAAACATTCACAAATAACCCTTGCTAGAATTCTATTTCACATGCATAACCACTTTATGCAATTTCACCCAAAACCTGTTTCGGATCTAGTGAAATAAATTCCTGCTTGTTTATTCTTTCGCATGAAACTTTTGCTCCAATTGGATGTCGGTGTCTCTTAAGTGTGTCACCCTACGGTTCGTGAATAATGCGGACATGATCGAGACCCTCTCGGATCAATAATCGAGCGGGATCCGGAGACCCATACCGACTCCCACACATTCAACGATGACTTTCTTGTGATCGTCGGAACCTTTTACGCTAGTATCTTAATCCCTTTGTCTCACGATATATTACATGTCCGAGATTCGATCATCGGTATCTCCATACCTAGTTTGATCTCGTTCGACATGCACTCTTTTCTCGTTCCGTGATATAACATTCTAGTGATCAAATCACTTGCTTGCAAGCTAATCAATGTGATATCACCGAGGCCCAGAGTATATCTATCCGTCATCGGGATGAACAAATTCCACTCTTGATCCATGAGCCTCAACATAACACTTTATTAGTTCGAACCCATCTTTATAATCACCTGTTACGGTGTGACGTTTGATGTTATCAAGAAACTCTTCCGGTGTTAGTGATTGACATGATCTCATGGTCTAAGGATTAGGATCACTTCGTAAGTTGTTATAGCAATATAAACTCAATGACTTTGATCGTAATGCTATACTTCGGATGAATGTTCATCACACCATTACACTAATGTTGTGACCTCGTTATTAACAACATCCAATGTCCATGATCAGGAAACCTATGATCATCTTGTTAATCAACGAGCTAGTTTATAAGAGAGGCATAACTAGGAACTTTCTATTTGTTTATTAAACACACATGTATTAACGTTTCCGTATTAATACAATTATAGCATGCAAAATAAACATTTATCATAAATAAGGAATACGATAATAACCACTTTATTATTGCCTCTCGGGCATATTCCCTTCAAACGCAGCTCGGGCCGGTCGGCGGAATACATCGGAAGTGCCACCTCATCATCTGGCGGTGACTCGGTCACGTAGAACTAGTGTTTCTTCCACTCGTTCATCGCCTTCTTCGGCAGCATCAGGTCGAGGAAAGAGGCCTTTGACTTCAGCTGGAAGGTGAGGCCGCCCGCAGCTAGCATCGGGCCGCCAGTCCCTTCGCGTCCGATCCTCCCGTGGAACAGATATTGCCACAGGGGGAAGTATGGTCGGAAGCCTAGGTAGCACTCGCAAAACGCCATGAAGATTGCGAGTTGCTTGATGCTGTGTGGTCCTAGGTCTGACGGCTGGATGCCATAATATGCGCAGAAGCGGCAGAAGAAGATGGAGGTGGGGAAACCAAGCCCCCTCTCCAGGTGGCTGGTGAAGCAGACGAATTCTCCCTCACGCGGATATGGCACGACCTCTCCGGCCGCGGGGATGCGCCATCTCCCGGTGCGGAGGATTCCTGCCTCCTCGAATGACTTCAGCAGCACTTTCGTGCATTTGGATCTCCCCCATGGTTCTGTAGAAGGCGTCATCACTCAGAGGAGTAAGGGTTGCAGGTCGCTCTGGGTCGCTCTGGTCGCTATGGAGGAATGGAAGACTGGGAGGCACACGAGATCGGAGGAAGCGTGGGGAATGGTCGCTCCCCGCCCGTCGCTCTCCTTATATAGAGGTTGCTACCCGCTATTTTCAGGGAGCCGTTACCGCGCGCGTGATTACGCCGATATTACCGTTATATTGTCCAACGGCTAGTTTGACAAACGCTGACGGTCCAACTTCGTCTACTCGACTCGCCAGCTTCAGCGACCCGACTACTCACCGACCTGATCGCCATATCTGCGATTCGACTATTCGCCGACTTGGTCGACATAGAAGAGATTCGACTACTTGCCAACCCATTCGCCATGCTGCTACTCGATTGGTCGCCGTTATTGCGACTAAGATATCAAGTTCCCTCTTTCATTCAGGGAGTCCACCACCGATTCGACTGGGCGTCCAAATTGGACCCGCATACTCCAACTGCCAAAGAACACCTGCGACGAATCAACGACGGCCTCGGGGACTACTGATGGGGATACGCCAAGTGGGGTATACCCACCGGGACGTTTCCTACTGGCCCAAGCTGCCAGCGAGTGGGCCAGCAGGACGGCGACTGGATCGAGACCCAACAAGGGGCCAGGCGACTGGAAGCTGAAGTCCTAGAAGCGTAGCTAGGCCCAGTCGGATTAGGTCAAACACCCTCAGAATCCTTAACTAATTCGGTTGTAGATCTATAAACCCTAGCGAGGTGAGTCTATATAAACCTCCCTAGGGTACGCATAGAGGACACGTTCTATCATACACCCCCTGCGGCTCGCCGCTTATTCGTCGATCTCGCCCTTGTACTCTCTCATCAATGTTGGAGATATGCCCTAGAGGCAATAATAAATATAGTTATTATTATATCTTTGTGTTTATGATAAATGTTTACATTCATGCTATAATAGTATTAACAAGGAAACATTAATACTTGTGTGATTTGTAAACTTAATTTGAAGTCCCTAGTAAAGCCTCTATATAAAACTAGCTTGTTGGTTAATAGATGATTGTGGTTTCCCTATCATGACCATTGAGATGTTATTAACAACAAGATCATATCGTTAGGAGAATGATATGATGGACATACTCCTATAGATAAGCGTAGCATAAAGATCAAGTCATTTCAATAGTTCAATTGCTATATGCTTTCTGATACATAGTAACCTAATTCCTTCGACCATGAGATCATGCATATCACCTTTACCGGATGGATGCTTTGATGACATCAAACACCACACCGTAACTGGGTGGCTATAAAGGTGGCATTGAGTGTTCGGAAAGTATTGGTTGAGACACATGGATCAAGAGTGGGATTTGTCCATCCATATGACGGATAGATATACTCTGGGCCCTCTTGGTGGAATGTCATCCAATTAGCTTGCAAGCATGTGACTGGCTCACAAGGGATCACAAATCACGGGAACGAGAAAAGAGTACTTATCGGTAACGAGGTTGAACTAGGTATGCAGAGATACCGACGATCATAACCTCGGATAAGTAAACTATCGTGAGACAAAGGGAAATTGGTATCGTATGTAAGTGGTTCATTCGATCGCAAAGTAATCTTAGAAATATGTGGGAGCCATATGAATTTCTATATTCCTCTATTGGTTATTGTTCGGAGAAGTGTCTCGATCATGTCTGCATAATTCACGAACCGTAGGGAGACACACTTAAGGATTCGACGTTGTTTGAGTAGTTATGGTATGATGAGAAAGAGACCGAATGTTGTTCGGAGTCTTAGATGGGATCTGGGATATCACGAGGAGATCCGGAATGGTCCGGAGAATAAGATTCATATAAGGAAAGTCCCGTTTCGGAGTTGGAGAATGGTTCCGGTGTTTTCATCAGGAATGTTCTAGAAGGTTCCGGAATGTCCGGCACTCCGGAGGGGAAGGGTACATGGATGTGTTGTATCAAGTTGGTATGATTGCATCATGTACTAAGTGTCATCGCTGTTCCAAATAAAGGATTAATTCAAATCCTAGTTTGAAAAGTCAAATAGCTAAACTGAAAAGTCAAACGGCTAAATTTGGAAAGTGGAAAAGAGGAGGAAAGGGGAAACCGAGTTGGGGAGGAGTTCCCTCCTCCAACCGGCGGCGCCCCTCCAAGCCGAGTTGGGGAGGGACTCATCTCCCTCCCCCTTGGCCGCCGGCCCCTCCACCTATATGAGGGGCAGGGCTCCCTCCTAGCACAAACAAGTACCTCTCCTCCAAACCCTAGCTTGGCGCCACCACCATAGCCGCCGCCGCCCCCTAGGGTTTTGCCCTAGCCGCCAACTTGGGGTGCCCCAAACCCTAGCCGCCGGCTCTAGCACCTCCTCCTTGGTGTGTCTAAACCCTAGAACACCGAGGACTCTCTCATACTCCACCATACTCGCTCCGGCTTGAGGCGAAGCCCTGCGAGATCTCCTACTCCGGTACGCCGTTGTCTTTGCCGAATCGCGAGGAGAGTGCTACAACCTCATTTTCTTTGGAACAAGGGAGAGGAAGGTCTTCGTCAGTACCGAACGTGTGACCGATTGCGGGGCCTACTTAACCGTGTAGGAAGGATCGTCTACGATCTTGAGATCGTGAAGAGTACGACTACATCACCCACGAGAATCCGCTCTCGTTAAACACTTTGGAATCTTCGAGGTAAGTTATTCCATCGACTCGTTGCTACAATCTAGTAGATAGATCTTGGCTTGTTTGTTTGTATGCGTATAAAATTTTTGTTTTCCGTGCTACGAAACCCTACAAAGGGTATCGAGCCATGTCTATATGTAGATCACAGACAGTAGAACACAATGGTCATTGTGGGCATTGATGCTTTATTGTCGATTGCTTCTTGTGTACTTTGCATCTTGCGGTATGTTGGGATGAAGCGCCCGCTAACCTTACATGATATCGTTCATGAGACTTGCTCCACGCTTGACATGCAACTTGTATTGCATAAGTGGCTTTGCGGGTGCTTGTTTCTCCTAGCATAGTTAAGATCCAATTTACAACGGGTGATTAACAATACTAGTATCAATGTTGTGGTTCTTGTTCGTAAGTTAGAACGACACTTATTGAAAGCCCCAAACCACGTAAAACATGCAAAGAAAGTAGAGGCGTCTAACTTTGTTTTGCAGGGGTGTGTTGTGATGTGATATGGCCATGATTGTGATTATATTTGATGTATGCAATGTTCCTTATTGTAAGTTGGCAACCGGCAGGAGCCATATGGTTGTCTTTAATTTATGTTAAGACCCGTGTGTCTATTCAAAGTAGTTGTAATAGTTGAAGCCGGTGGACGACAACCATGGAGAAGTGTCATTGACCTTGATGCAATGCCGGTGATGATGGAGATCATGTTCGTGCTTGAAGATGGATATCGGAAGCACAAAGAAGAAAGTCCATATCATATCACATATTATGAATTGCATGTGATGTTAATCCTTTATGCATCTTGTATTTCTTAGTAGACGACGGTAGCATTATAAGATGATCCCTCATGCACATGAATTTCAAGTCACAAAGTGTTCACCCTTAGTTAGCATCGTTGCTAAAGCTTGTTGTTTCGAAGCACCACGTGATGATCGGGTGTGTTAGATTCCGCAAGTGTATACAACGTGAGCAAGCCAGATTTGCTCATGCGGAAACTAAGGTTTGATATTGACGAGCCTAGCATGTACAGACATGGTATCGGAACACGGATCACCGAAAGGTAAAGCATGAATCATATAGTAGATATGATGAACATGTCGATTGTTCGCCATTGAAACTATATCAACTCTCGTGATGATCGGTGTTGATGTAGTGAATTTGGTTCGTGTGATCACTAAAACAATGTGAGGGATATTGTTTTGAGTGGGAGTTCACCTAGATTAATTTCATTAATATGAACTCAATTTGTCATAAACTTAGTCTAAACTATTGCAAATATGTTGTAGATCAATGGCAGCCCCTACCATCAATTTTAATGCGTTCCTAGAGAAAGAAAAGATGAAAAACAATGGAAGCAACTTCGCGGATTGGTTCCGCAATTTGAGGATTGTCTTCACAGCTGGTAATTTGACCTATGTGCTGGATGCACCGCTGGGTGACCCACCTGCAGCTGATGCTGCCGATGAAGTAAAGAACGTTTACCTCACTCGGAAGACTCGGTACTCCAAAGTTCAGTGTGCTATCTTGTATGGTTTAGAATCGGAGCTTCAGAAAAGGTTTGATAATTCAGACCCATATGATATTGTCGAGGATCTCAAATTGATTTTTGAGACTCATGCGCAATTGAAAGCTATGAGGCTTCGAAAAGTTCTTTAACCGCAAGATGGAAGAGGGCAGCTCCACAAGGAGCATGTGCTTAAGATGTCTGGGCACGCAAACAAACTTCAAAGCTTGGGTATAGTGATTCCTAATGCTTTGGGGATTTACCGTGTCCTCCAATCACTACCACCAAGTTACAAGAACTTTGTGATGAACTACAACATGCAGAACATGAACAAGACGTTGCCAGAACTCTTTGCCATGTTGAAGTCTGCAGAAGTGGAGATCAAGAAAGATCACCAAGTGTTGTTGGTCAATAAGACCACCAAGTTCAAGAAAGGCAAGTCTAAGCAGAAGGGACACTTCAAGAAGGGTGGTAAGAAAGTTACCACGCCGACGAATAAGACCAAGGCTGGACCCAAGCCTGATACTGAGTGCTTTTACTGCAAGGGAGAAGGTCATTGGAAGCGGAATTGCCCAAAGTACTTGGCGGATTTGAAGAACGACAACATCAAGAAGAAAGGTATATCTGATATATATGTTATTAATGTGTATCTCACTAGTACTCGTAGTAGTGCCTGGTTATTTGATACTGGTTCGGTTGCTCATATTTGTAACTCGAAGCAGGTGCTGCAGAATAAACGGAAGCTAGCGAAGAATGAGGTGACGATGCGCGTGGGAAATGGATCAAAGGTTGATGTGATCGCGGTCGGCACGCTACCCCTTCATCTACCATCGGGATTAGTTTTATACTTAAATAATTGTTATTTGGTGCCTGCTTTGAGCATGAACATTATATCGGGATCTTGTTTATTGCGAGACGATTACTTGTTTAAGTCCGAGAATAATGGTTGTTCGATTTATATGAGTAATATGTTTTATGCACATGCACCTTTGATAGATGGTCTATTCTTATTGAATCTCGATAGTGGAAATACACATATCAACAACATTGAGGCTAAACGTTTGAAATCAAGCGATAATTCGACCTATATGTGGCAATCTGCCTTGGTCACATTGGAGTGAAACGATGAAGAAACTCCATTCGATGGACTTCTTGAATCACTTGATTTTGAATCACTTGATAGATGCGAAGCATGTCCGATGGGTAAAATGACTAAGACTCCATTTTCGGTATGATGGAGCGAGCTACGGACTTATTGGAAATCATACATACCGATGTGTGTGTCCAATGAGTGTAGCGTCACAGTGGTTATCGTTATGTTCTTACCTTCACGGATGACTTGAGTAGATATGGGTATATCTATTTCATGAAACATAAGTCCGAAACTTTCGAGAAGTTTAAGGAGTTTCAAAGTGAGGTAGAGAATCAACGTAACAAGAATATTAAATTTCTACGTTCTGATCGTGGAGGTGAATATCTAAGTTACGAGTTTGGCGAGCATTTGAAGAAATGCGGAATACTTTCACAATTGACACCGCCGAACACCACAACAGTAATGGTGTGTCCGAACGTCGTAATCGAACTCTCTTAGATATAGTTCATTCTATGATGTCACTTACAGATTTACCGCTATCATTTTGGGGTTATGCATTAGAAACAGCCGCATTCACTTTAAATAGGGCACCTTCTAAATCCGTTGAAACGACACCGTATGAATTATGGTTTGGGAAGAAACCTAAATTGTCGTTCCTTAAAGTTTGGGGTTGCGAAGCCTATGTAAAGAAGTTACAGCCGGACAAGCTTGAACCCAAAGCGAAAAAATGCGTCTTCATAGGATACCCAAAGGAAACTATTGGGTATATCTTCTATCATAGATCCGAAGGCAAAATCTTCGTTGCCAAGAATGGATCCTTTCTAGAGAAGGAATTTCTCTCAAAAGAAGTGACTTGAAGGAAAGTAGAACTCGACGAGGTTGTCGAACCTTCTCTCGATATTGTGAGTAGCGCAGCACCGGAAGAAGTTCCTGTGGTGCGTGCACCAATTAGAGAGGAAGCTAATGATGGTGATCATGAAACTTCGGTTGAAGTTGCTACAGAGCCTCGGAGGTCAACGAGAAATCGTACCACTCCAGATTGGTATGATCCTGTTATGAGTGTCATGTTGGTGGACAACTCCGATGACCCTGAGACATATGAGGAAGCGATGATGAGCCCAGATTCCAACAAATGGCAAGAAGCCATGAAATCCGAGATTGGATCCATGTACGAAAACCAAGTGAGGACTTTGATGGACTTACCGGATGGCCGGAAGGCTGTCGAGAACAAATGGATTTTCAAGAAGAAAACATATGCTGATGGTAATGTTACTGTCTGTAAAGCTCGACTTGTCGCAAAAGGGTTTCGACAAATTCAAGGAGTTGACTACGATGAGAATTTCTCACCAGTAGCGAAACTATGTCTGTGAGGATTATGTTAGAAATCGCTGCATATTATGATTATGAGATATGGCAGATGGATGTCAAAACAGCATTCCTCAATGGAGACATTGATGAAGAGTTGTATATGATGCAACCCAAAGGTTTTGTCGATCCTAAAGATGCTAATAAGGTATGCAAACTTCAACGGTCCATCTATGGATTGAAGCAAGCATCCCGAAGTTGGAATCAACGTTTTGATAAGGTGATCAAAAGTTTTGGTTTTATACAAACTTATGGAGAAGCTTGTATTTACAAGAAAGTGAGTGGGAGCTCTGTAGCATTCTTAATACTATATGTGGATGACATATTGTTGATTGGGAATGATGTAGACCTTCTTAATAGTGTCAAAGAATATTTGAATAATAGTTTTTAAATGAAGGATCTTGGCGAAGCAGCTTACATATTAGGCATAAAGATTTATAGAGATAGATCAAAACGGCAAATATCATTGTCACAAAGTACATATTTGGACAAAGTTCTAAAGAAGTTTGGAATGGAAGCTAGCAAGAAAGGGTTCTTGCCCATGTTGCCCAATACGACCTTGAGTAAACCTCAAAGTCCGACATCGGCAGAAGATAGAGAAAGGATGAGTAAGACTCCCTATGCCTCAGCCATAGGATCTCTAATGTATGCCATGCTATGTACTAGACCCGACATTGCATATGCTGTTGGTTTAACTAGCAGATATCAAAGTGATCCAGGAGTGGATCATTGGACAGCGGTCAAAAACATACTTAAGTACTTGAGAAGAACTAAGGATATGGTTCTTTCTTATGGGGGTGATGAACAGCTCGTTGTTAATGGTTACACCGATGCTAGTTGGAACACCGATCCGAATAATTCTAAATCACAATCTGGATACGTATTTATTTTGAATGGTGCAGCAGTTAGCTGGAGGAGTGCAAAGCAAAGTGTTGTGGCGAGATCTTCAACTGAATCGGAATACATGGCTGCTTCGGAGGCTTCACAAGAAGCGATATGGATGAAAGAGTTCATTACAGAGCTGGGTGTGGTTCCTAGTGCGCTGGACCCAATGTCTATCTACTGTGATAACATGGGCGCCATAGCCAATGCGCAAGAACCAAGGTCACACAAGAAGCTGAAGCATATCAAGCTACGTTTTCACGCTATTCGAGAACATATCCAAAATGGGGATATAAAGATTTGCAAAGTACACACAGATCTGAATGTGGCGGATCCGTTGACTAAACCTCTCCCGAGGGCAAAACATGAACAAGACCAAACCGCCATGGGTGTTCGGTATATTACCATGTAATCTAGATTAGATGACTCTAGTGCAAGTGGGAGACTGTTGGAGATATGCCCTAGAGGCAATAATAAATATAGTTATTATTATATCTTTGTGTTTATGATAAATGTTTACATTAATGCTATAATAGTATTAACAAGGAAACATTAATACTTGTGTGATTTGTAAACTTAATTTGAAGTCCCTAGTAAAGCCTCTATATAAAACTAGCTTGTTGGTTAATAGATGATTGCGGTTTCCCTATCATGAACATTGAGATGTTATTAACAACAAGATCATATCGTTAGGAGAATGATATGATGGACATACTCCTATAGATAAGCGTAGCATAAAGATCAAGTCATTTCAATAGTTCAATTGCTATATGCTTTCTGATACATAGTAACCTAATTCCTTCGACCATGAGATCATGCATATCACCTTTACCGGATGGATGCTTTGATCACATCAAACACCACACCGTGAATCGGGTGGCTATAAAGGTTGCATGGATTGTTCGGAAAGTATTGGTTGAAACACATGGATCAAGAGTGGGATTTGTCCATCCATATGACGGATAGATATACTCTGGGCCCTCTCGTGGAATGTCATCCAATTAGCTTGCAAGCATGTGACTGGCTCACAAGGGATCACATATCACGGGAATGAGAAAAGAGTACTTATCGGTAACGAGGTTGAACTAGGTATGCAGAGATACCGACGATCATAACCTCGGATAAGTAAACTATCGTGAGACAAAGGGAAATTGGTATCGTATGTAAGTGGTTCATTCGATCGCAAAGTAATCTTAGAAATATGTGGGAGCCATATGAATTTCCAGATTCCTCTATTGGTTATTGTTCGGAGAAGTGTCTCGATCATGTCCGCATAATTCACGAACTGTAGGGAGACACACTTAAGGATTCGACGTTGTTTGAGTAGTTATGGTATGATGAGAAAGAGACCGAATGTTGTTCGGAGTCTCGGATGGGATCCGGGATATCACGAGGAGATCCGGAATGGTCCGGAGAATAAGAATCATATAAGGAAAGTCCCGTTTCGGAGTTGGAGAATGGTTCCGGTGTTTTCATCGAGAATGTTCTAGAAGGTTCCGGAATGTCCGGGACTCCAGAGGGGAAGGGTACATGGATGTGTTGTATCAAGTTGGTATGATTGCATCATGTACTAAGTGTCATCGCTGTTCCAAATAAAGGATTAATTCAAATCCTATTTTGAAAAGTCAAATAGCTAAATTGAAAAGTCAAACGGCTAAATTTGGAAAGTGGAAAAGAGGAGGAAAGGGGAAACCGAGTTGGGGAGGAGTTCCCTCCTCCAACCAGCAGCGCCCCTCCAAGCCGAGTTGGGGATGGACTCCTCTCCCTCCCCCTAGGCCGCCGGCCCCTCCACCTATATAAGGAGGGGCAGGGCTCCCTCCTAGCACAAACAAGTACCTCTCCTCCAAACCATAGCTTGGCGCCACCACCATAACCGCCGCCCCCCTAGGGTTTTGCCCTAGCCGCCGACTTGGGGTGCCCCAAACCCTAGCCGCCGGCTCTAGCACCTCCTCCTTGGTGTGTCTAAACCCTAGAACACCGAGGACTCTCTCATACTCCACCATACTCGCTCCGGCTTGAGGCGAAGCCTCGAGATCTCCCTCTACTTCCGTACCACGCCAGTCTGCCGGAATCGCGAGGAGAGTGCTACAACCTCCGCTTCTTTGGAACAAGGGAGAGGAAGGTCTTCCGAGTACCGAACGGTGACCGATCGGAGCGCCTTGAACACGTACCGGGAAGGATCGTCTACGCGATCTTGAGATCGGGAAGAGTACGACTACATCACCCACGAGAATCCGCTCTCGTTAAACACTTTGGAATCTTCGAGGGTAAGTTATTCCATCGACTCATTGCTACAATCTAGTAGATGGATCTTGGCTTGTTTGTTTGTATGCGGTAGATTTTTTTTGTTTTCCATGCTACGAAACCCTACAATCAATACAATCTAGCAGGAGTAGGTCTTTACCCTCCGAGGGGCCGAACCTGGGTAAAACCCTGTGTCTATGCCCTCATCTCGCACCGCAGATGGCTGGTCTCCCTTGCCCCTCGTTCTACTACTCACTGCCGATTGCAGCATCTGTCGTGGCCATTCCCACGACACGCAGCTCATTGATGACGATGCCGCGTGACCTGGTCCTCGGCGGCAAACGGACCGGCGTTTCCGGCTCCCGCTTAACAGGATGGAGCGGAGGCGAAGCCACCGGCGTGGAGCCTGACGAGTGGGAGGCCGAAGTGGAGGAGGAAGAGATCAGGCTGGCCATCCTCCTCGGTTGCCAGTTGGCCGGAGGGCGCCGCCCCGACCTGGCCGCCGGCGTGGGGTTGCGGGGGAAGGCGAGGCGAGGCTCGATGCCGTCCTGGATGTGCTCCAGCATGGCGGCGAGTGTGCGCCCGGGAGCGCTCCAGAAGCGTCGGCACCCAGCCGCGTTGTTCCTCTTCGGTGGCGAGCCTGACAGCCCCTCGTGGCGGGAAAGCGCCTGCTGCCGCCGCTCGGCGAGGTGTTGCTCCCAGAAATTGCGGTTGCCCGGATCCTCGGCGAGGTCCGGGTCGTCCATGGCGGCGATGGCCGCCGCTTTCTCGTCGTCGAGCTCCTCGGTCTTCGGTTCCGATGGGATAGGGATCCCACCAGCGCTGAGCTTCCAGCCGGTTGGGAGGCAGATGTCCGGCGGCACCATGTAGCCCGCCTCGAACAAAATGCGCGCCTCCCAAGGCTGGAGGGTGTGGCGGCCGAAGCGATTCGCCGCCGCCGGGTTGCCGGGTACCTTTCGCCCATGGTGTGTGGGGAACGAGAGCTCGGAGTTCCCCGGAGTTGGAGGGGAAGTGGAGGAGTGTTGGAGTTGAGTGAAATGAGCCAGCAATGTCGCCGTATTATATAGGCCGAGAAGGGCGGCGAAGGGCGGGGGGGGGAGGGAGGGGTGTAGCGGCGAGGGCGGGAAAAGGGGAAACGACGGGAAGTTAGTGCACATTGGTCCTTCGCGGGAGCCTAGGCGGCGGCAGTGGCGCCGTACATAGTCGACGCGTGGCCGAAGCGACATGCAGTTATTGCCCATCGGTCGCCACGTGGTTCTGAGGAGGACGATGACTCGGCATACATCGCTGAGTCGGCGGGTCCACACACCGCTTTGTTTCGTCCGGCCTTCCCAGGGCGTACCCGGGGTCCTGGGAATGGCCTGGGGAGTCCGGACCAAAGTTGGCCCAAATCCGGATGAAAACAGGTTCCTAGGTACGCGACTGGGCCGATTTTCGGCGTCCGGACCTAAATTCAGCGTCCGGATCGGCATCTGATACGTCCAAAACGTATCTACTTTCTCGAACACTTTGCTATTGTTTCTTCTCTAAACTTGTGTGATTTGGATACAACTAACACAGACTTGTGTGATCAGGAAAAATTCCAGAAAATATGCCAAAAATTATATTTCACAAAAAGATCCACGGAGCCAGAAGAAGAGACGGAGGGAAGGCCTGGGGGACCAGACCCACCCTAGGCGCGGGCCCACCACTGGTCGCGCCTGGAGGGGGTGCAGCCTCCCCAGGCACCTCCTCGGCCTCCCTCTGCGCCTATATGTTGCCTTTCGACCTAAAAACCTAGGGGGGTTCGATAGTTTTCCAGAAAGAGTTCCGATCCACCACCGCCACCAGAAACCAAGATTGCGTATCCAGAAACTCCGTTCTGGCACCCTGCCGGGACGGGGAATTTGGAGAGGATCATCGCCATCGTCATCACCAACGCATATCCATCAACCACCGATGTTTCCATCATCCATGAGTGAGTAATCCCCCGCTGTAGGCTTGGAGATGGTAGGGATTGGATGAGTTCTATCATGTAATCGAATAAGATCTATTAGGGCATAGTGCCTAGTTTCTCTAGTGCTATTTGACTTTGTTGCAACTTGTTGTGCTTAATGCTTGTCACTAGGGCCCGAGTGCCATGATCTTAGATCTGAACTTATTATTGAATCATTATTATAGTATTGTTTGTGATCTTATCTGCAAGTTGTGTACACATATCATTGTCCGGATCGAAAGGCCTGAAAGTGACAATAATTGGGACAACCGGAGGGGATGGCTGTGGTGTGAGAATCACATGTGTTCATGGAGTGTTAATGCTTTGCTCCGGTGCTCTATTAAAAGGAGCACCTTAATTTCCAGTAGTTCCCTAGAGGCCCCGCTGCAACGGGCTGGCTGGACAAAAGATGTTGTGCAAGTTCTCATTGTGAGCACATATGACTATATTTGGAGCACATGCCTAGGATTGTTTAGTACTTGGATGCTTATTATTATTTATCTGCAATGCCCTAGGTCTTGAAGTTACATGTTTAGACTCGTCCATGCAACGCCCGTCCATCCATACCTATGCCTACCGCATCAATCCTCATCAATTCTATCACATTATTGCTCTTGTTTCACTGTTGCTGTTGTTGTTGCTATTGATTTGCTGTTGCTACTACAAACTATTGCTACTGATAAACTTCTGTGAGCAAGAACTATTTCCAGGTGCAGCTGAACTGACAACTCAGTTGTTAAGGCTTGCAAGTATTCTTTGGCTCCCCTTATGTCAAATCAATAAATTGGGTAATACTACCCGCGAAGACTATTGCGATTCCCTACAGTTGTGGGGCATCAAGACTATTTTCTGGCGTTGTTGCCAGGGAGCATAGCTTTATTTGTAAGTTCACTTGGATCTATTATTGTTTACTGCTACTCCTTTCATCATGGGAAAGTCTCGTGATGGAAAGTTCCCTATTTTACCATCCACTACAAGAAGAGGTACAATGCTAAACACCTCTGCTGCTCTTGATTCACCGTCTGTTATAAGTAAGCTTGTCGCACCACCACCACATAGTCATGCTACACACACTGCTACTACTGCTGAGTCTGAAACTGCTTTTGATGCTCATGATGTTACTTCTACTGTGCTTGATGCGAGTGGTTCATTAGGTCCTTTCCTAGATTCTACTATGGCTAGTCTATGAAATACCGAAACTCCTTGTGAAGACACTGTTACACCTATTAGCTCACTTGAGGCTAGTGAGAGTTATGATATTAATGATGGTTACATTGAGTTCACTGATGATTTTGTTGAAGAGTGTCGAAACCCACATGGTACTGGTGCTATTAAGAGTCTCCTTGCTAGACATACTATTATGCCTAAGATGTCCTCTGATCCTAAGTTTGCCACTTCTCCCATAGATATTAAAGATGAAGGTTATGATTTCTCTCTTGATTTATCTTATTTAGATATTGTTGAGAAAGAACCTTTTTGTGGGACTGAAAATGAGAGTGTTATGGCTCATATGAATGAGCTTTCTACTATGAGTGCTTTATTCTCTGATGATTTTAAGATGCGCAAGTACTTTGTTGCTAAGATCTTCCCTTTTTCACTAAAAGGAGAAGCTAGGGCTTGGTTTAATAGATTACCTCCTGGTTCCATTGATAGCCCTGATTGCTTGATTGCTTCTTTCTTCCAAAAATATTTTCCTCCCAGTGCTAGACATGCTGCTTTGCAGTGACTTTTTGATTTTAAACAGGGAGAAGAAGAGAAATTTCCTGAGTCATGGACAAGGTTCTGTGCCTTTATTCATGCACATCCTGGATGTCCATTGCCTAAGAATGAGCTTCTTGATATTTATTATAATGGTCTAACTGATGATTCTAGGACCTACCTAGATAGCTTTGCTGATTGTGTTTTTAGGAAAAGTACTCCTACAGATGCTGAAGAATTAATGGCTAAGATAAGCAAGAATTATGATGATTGGACTTCAACTGAGATGAATACACCTGATCCTATTACTCCTAAAGGAGAAAGGTATTAGAGATGAAGATGTGAAGAATCTACCTTCTATAGAAGAATTATGTAAGCCAATTCCCCACTCATCTACTATTGAGGTACACTTTCCCCAACACTTTGATGAAGGTGATATTCCTTATGGTAAGCCTCCTGATCAATGCTTAGAGGAACTTGACACTTTTATTGTTAAACAAGGGTATTTTAATAAACAAGTTCATAATAATTTATTGGAAAACTCTAGAGCTATCCATGAGTTGAAAGATATTGTGAAAAGAACTTCTAATGATATTAAAATGCTTTGTAAACACTTTCAAATGGTTCAAACCCAACTCGATCAACTTGCTAAGGTACAAAAGGATATGCTAGTTAATGCTTCAGGAGATAAACATGCTTATGGAATTAGAACTAGGAGTGGTATAGCTACTCAAGATCCTTTATATCTTGAAGGACACCCTAAAAGAATTGAGCAGGATTCTCAACAAGGTGAACATAGTGGTAGTCCCCGTAAGAGAAAGAAACATAAGATAGTTGAGGAACCACTTGAACCTGCTGTAGATCCTAATAGTATATATGTCTATGATGCTGAAACTGAGAGTGGTAATTATAAAAATGAGTCTCCTGATAAGGAGGAAGGTGAGAAAGAACCTGAGAAGCATACTAAGAACACTAGGTACAAAAAGGAAGATTTTATTGCCAATACGCATGGTAAAGATAGAGAACCTTGGGTGCAGAAACCTGTGCCTTTTCCAGGTAAGAAACACAAGTCAAAGGAGGAAGAACACTACAACAAGTTTTGTGAGTGGATGAAACCTTTATTCTTTCAAATTCCTTTGACTGATGCTATTAAGTTGCCTCCTTATTCAAAGTATATAAAGGATATTGTCTCTAATAAAAGGAAGATTCCTAATGAGGAGATTTATACTCTACTTGCTAATTATTCCTTCAATGGTAAGGTTCCAAAGAAACTTGGTGATCCAGATATACCAACTATTCCTTAATCCATTAAGAATAATTATGTTAGAACTACTTTATGTGATTTGGGAGCTGGAGTTAGTGTTATGCCTTTTTCTCTCTATAAGAGACTCCAGCTAGAAAAGTTGATACCAACTGATATTTCTTTGCAAATGGCTGATAAGTCAACTACTATTCCTGTTCGTATATGTGAGGATGTTCCTGTTCAAGTTGCTCATAATTGCATGGTCTTAACTGATTTTGTTGTGCTTGAAATGCCCAAAGATGATAATATGTCTTATTCTTGGGAGACCTTTTCTTAATACTGCAGGTGCTGTCATCAATTGCAATCAAGGAAAAGTAACATTCAATATTAATGATAAAGAGTACATTGTCTATTTCCCCAAGAAGGTTTTTAAGATCTATTGCCTGAATTCCATTGAAAATATTGAAGGCATTAAGGTTGGAGAAATATATTGTCCCATTCCACAAGAAAATTTGAAACTATTATGATTGGGACCATTGCTATCAAGTATGAGGTAACATAATCACCTTGTGGAATGCAAAGTTTTGCTTCATATAAGATTGTTTTGGTAACAAGACTTGATCAACCTTGTTAACAAAAAGGATTTTAATGAACAAAATAATGTTTCCACTTTGGTTATACTTGCTTTCTTTTTTTTCCTTTCTCCTTCCTAGTCTTTGCTTTAGGTTTAGTTTTGCTAGTTTTTTGCTTGTTTGAGTTTCTTAGAGATCCTATAGTTTGGCTTTTGGTTTGCTTTTGCTTCTTCTAAAAAAACTGTTTCTGCGAGAAAATCAATTTTCATACCCTGAAATTGGCCAAAAATAAAGTTTTCCGAAAAATCCTAGAAAATTCAAAATAATTTTTTCCTCGTAAAAAGGGGCAGAGTGGGACCTAAGGTGACCCAGGGGGCCACCCCAGGCCACCAGACCCCTGGTAGGCGCGACCTACCAAGCAGCGGCGCCTGGGGGGTCTGGCCCACCTGGGCCCCTCCAGGCTGCCTCCTCAAAGCCACCTTCTTTCTCTCTCCCAAAAAACACCGGAGAACTTGCTCAAGCTCGAGTTCTTGCTGTTCTTGCTCGTGATTTTCAGTCTCCTTATTCAGCCCATATCAAGTGCTTATTTTTGGAGGGATTGCTCCTTGGTATGTGCCTCCTCCACTTATCCAATTATATTTGTGATTGGTAGATTGTATCTTGAATATTTTGCTGTTATAGGTGATAGGTTGTTTGAGCTTGCATGATTTTTATTTGCTTAGAAACTTTGTTTTGATGCATGTGTAGTCCTCTAGCAAGTTCCTATAGTAGTTGCTTATCATTTATCAACTTAGAAATCACTTGGTTTGATGGTTGTCTAAAAATTTCAGCAAGGAAGATGAGTGCTTATCCACTGAATCAATATGACTTGATGTTGCATGAGCCAATGAAGGTTCATCGTGAGGAGGCAGTTTTTCCTCCATATATCCATGCCATGAATTTATGAGAGCTGCGGGGATCCTCCAAGATTTCCAAACTATGGTTACAAATGCAGGGTTGGAACACTTTGTTGAAGGTGAACCATTCCAATATGTTAAGCTAACCATGGCTTTTGTGCAGGATTTCCGATTCACTTGGTCAACTTCTAATCCCATGGTCCATTACAAAATATATAATATACCTGTCGACCTGCCTTTTGCTGATTTCTGTGCGGCAATTAGAGTACCTCAGTGGGGATCTTGTGAGAAGATCAAGGAGAAGCCCAAGTCACTTGTGGATTTATATGTTGAGATTTGCCAAGGTTTCGACTTCTCAAAGGAAAGTGGTAAAATTCGGACCATTTAGATCCTAGCTATTAGATACTTTTCCTATTTCATTACCAAGTGTGTTCTTGCTAGAAAGATTGCCAGGAAGTTATCTTCTTTTGATCTATCTTTTATTGCAGATGCTCTGAATAGGAATAGTTATTATAGTCTAGGTGCTTTGATAGCTCACTGTCTCACCACAAACCGTGAGAAGGGTGGAATTTGTGGAGGTCTCATTGCTTCTAGGTTGCTAGCTTTCCATGGTTTAGAGCCTCATTATACAGATTTTCAGTTCCCCATAGAGAGGCTTGATATTGAATCCATGATTTAGCATGGTTTTGTTTTCTTGGGGGATAATGTGAGAAGTTTACCATATGAAATATCTTTTTCCCAGCAAGGTCGGAGAAAGGGTAGGACTGAGAAAATAGTTTATTTGTCTGCACCTGCTTTGTTTAACTTTGATAACAGGCAAGGATGGTCACTTACGGAGGAGGAGGTTGACACTTATGTGGGGGAACTATCCCAGTAGAAGAGAATGTTGAAGAGGATGCCAAAGAAAATTTGGATCAGCCCTCCAACTTGGGAGAGTCTTCATACCAGCAGCCCTCATTTGATTAGGGTGCGTCTTCTTCTTCATCGCAGGTTCCTGACTATGATCATTCCTATGATGACCCACTAGCATGGGGGTACTATCCGCGCTATTGAGCCCCACTTAGGCCAAAAGCCTAAGCTTGGGGGGAGGTACACCGACATCACACTCATATATATATCATGTTCGGTCGGTTCTTTGTAAATCCATTGTTTCGCTTTCTTTTTGGTTCTTGTTGCTTCTTTCTCAAAAACCCAAAAATACCAAAAATATTTTCGTTGTTTCTCTTGGTTTGCTTCTTTGCTTCTTTTCTTTGGTTTGCCTTAAAATAAAAATCCAAAAAGATTTTGCTTTGTTTGGCTTGCTTTGTTTGGCTTGCTTTGTTTTTCTTTGTTTTCTTGTTTCTAAAAAATCGAAAACACCAAAAATATTTGTTGTTCTTCTTTGGGTTTGTGAGTTCTTTGTAGGGTTCAGCCGTCCTCAGTGGATTTTGGTTTCATGTTAATTATTCAAGTCACACAAGTGAAGGGCAATAATGAAGATTAAGACAACTCGAGGTGTGGTAAGAGGCTGGACAAACTCTATTTGTTTCATTTTTGTACATATACTCATCATAGTGAGCATGCTTAGCCTGTTTGTGTAAGGTGTATGTCATTATGGATGCTTAGTAGTTCTTGCTTGTCTATGATTACCTCCAGCTTGCTAATAGTTTGTAGCATGTCATATGCATGTTTGCTTGCATTGTTTTATTCATACTTTGGTATGACATTGTGGTATCCTCCTCTGACTGTTCATGTGAATCGACTTGGCACATGCTCACGCATGCATATGACTAATCAATAGCCAGTAAGCCTTGATGATTTATTTTGCCTCAGAGTTCTTGTATCACTTTCATGCCATAGTTAGTCTTGTTTTGTTGTAAGCATGATTATGACAACTATTGCTCTCTCATTTGTTGCTCCCTCTCTATTGCTAGCCTTCACTTGCAATGAGCATGTGCTCTACCCGTGTTTCCAACTCCCCAAAACCAATATTGCTAGTTGTGTCCACCATACCTACCTATTAGCATCATCTGCTATTTCAGTGCATATTCTATATGCCGTGTTTTCTTCCAAAATAAAATGTTTGTTTGTTTTAATAAAGTTAGTTAGTAAAGCTCTCACGAACTTGATGACACACTTTATTCCTTGCGCTTAATAATTCTAAACCATTGTGACTAGTCCATAAAAGTTATATGCTTGCTAATTATATACTGGGAGTCAGCAGAACCGTGCTGCCACGGGTAATGCTTTCAACACTTTTTGGATATCTCATCCAGTTGATTCCTTGCTCTTTTGTTTACGGATGTCGACGATGTGAAATAAAAGGGGAGGTTGTGAGTTCATGGAGTTTATACATTGTGTTAGAGAAACGCATGGGCCGCTAGCCTAAGCCATGCTTAATCATGGTGGAAACTTGCAGCATCACCATAATGATCATCTATGAAGCGTCCTTAATAAAAATCTATGCATATGGTAAATAAAAAGATTGCTGAGATGCTCATTGTCTGCTTGCCTTGTCATTTTGGTTATGGGAAAGCTCCTGTACCATGTGCAAGGGGTACCCCGTTGGCGGTTCTAGATGATATGCATGTATTTACAATGACAAGAACTTCAGGTGACCAAAGTTGAGTAGAATGCGGAGCGACCCTCGTACTCAAGGGACTTGGGATTTTTAGTCTATGGTCTGTCAAGCATATGATTCAGAGTGGACCTCACTTTCACCTTAACCACATGAAGATGCCTATGATAGGGGCAATCAGAGCTCAAAGCTAACGAGTACCTTCCTTTCAACATTGGGAAGCCTTTCAAACCTTCACAAAACCGTTTTCACAACCTTGTTGAGTCACCACTTATTCTATCAGCACCTTCTTGAGAGCATAGTTGTCATTCTTGTGTTTGTTTCAAAACTTGGTTAATTATGTCATGACTTTGATGCTTGTATCTCTCATATCTTTATCTCTAGTCTTCATGTGAACTTCGTAGGTGCCTTGGCATTTATATTGTGCTCTTCAAACAAAGGCAAGCGAGATACCACTCTATCATACCTTATTATGAGCATTGCAATGTTGCTTATGTTTATGTTTCATGCTACTTATTATTATTGAGTTGGTTTCTCCTCATAGCTTGCAATGACTATTGAGTAGACTTAGTTGCATACTCTTTATTATGAATTGTCTAAGAATCTACTCATGTGCTGAGAATATTTACATCATATGAAGCAAAGTGTTCGTGAAAGTTCTTTTATCGCACTCGCCAAATGAATTGCTTGAGGACAAGCAATAAGCTCAAATTGGGGAGTTGATACGTCCAAAACGTATCTACTTTCTAACACTTTGCTATTGTTTCTTCTCTAAACTTGTGTGATTTGGATACAACTAACACGGACCGACTGTTTCAGCAGAATTACCTTGGTGTCTTGTTTTTGTGCAGAAAATGAACTATCAGGAAAAATCCCGGAAAATATGCCAAAAATTATATTTCACCAGAAGATCCACGGAGCCAGAAGAAGAGACGGAGGGGAGGCCTGGTGGCCCTAGACCCACCCTAGGCGCGGGCCCACCATTGGCCGTTCCTGGAGGGGGTGAAGCCTCCCGAGGCACCTCCTCGGCCTCCATCTGCGCCTATAAGTTGTCGTTCGTCCTAAAAACCAAGGGGGGTTCGATAGTTTTCCAGAAAGAGTTCCGCTCCGCCGCCGCCACCAGAAACCAAGATTCGGATCCAGAAACTCCATTCTGGCACCCTGCCGGGACGGGGAATTTGGAGAGGATCATCGCCATCGTCATCACCAACGCATCTCCATCAACCACCGATGTTTCCCTCATCCATGGGTGAGTAATCCCCCACTGTAGGCTTGGGGATGGTAGGGATTGGATGAGTTCTATCATGTAATCGAATAAGATCTGTTAGGGCATAGTGCCTAGTTTCTCTTGTGCTATTTGACTTTGTTGCAACTTGTTGTGCTTAATGTTTGTCACTAGGGCCCGAGTGCCATGATCTCAGAATTGAACTTATTATTGAATTATTATGAGTATTGTTTGTGATCTTATCTGCAAGTTGTGTACACATATCATTGTACGGATCCAAAGGCCCCAAAGTGACAATAATTGGGACAACCGGAGGGTATGGCTGTGGTGTGAGGATCACATGTGTTCACGGAGTGTTAATGCTTTGCTTCGGTGCTCTATTAAAAGGAGCACCTTAATTGCCATTAGTTCCCTAGAGGCCCCGCTGCCACGGGCTAGATGGACAGAAGATGTTGTGTAAGTTCTCATTGCGAGCACGTATGACTATATTTGGAGCACATGCCTAGGATTGTTTAGTACTTGGATGCTTGTTATTATTTATCTACAATGCCCTAGGTCTTGAAGTTACCTGTTTAGAATCGTCCATGCAACGCCCGTCCATCCATCCCTATGCCTACCGCACTCGAATCCCATCATATTCTATCATACTATTGCTCTGTTTCACCATTTGTTGTTGTTGCTTTGCTGTTGCTACTGATAAACTTCTGTGAGCAAGAACTATTTCCAGGTGCAGCTAAACTGACAACTCAATTGTTAAGGCTTGCAAGTATTCTTTGGCTCCCCTTGCGTCGAATCAATAAATTGGGTAATACTACCCGCAAAGACTGTTGTGATCCCCTACACTTGTGGGTCATCAGCATCTTGGGTAGCCGAGTGGAGATGCTCTAAAGCCCTTCTAAAGGGCTATGGGGGATGCCTCCTCTCAAAATCGTGCCTAGCCTGGCCCCTCAAACTTATTTTCGCGACGGCGTGGCTCATTTAGTTATTTGGCGCCCAAAGGCCAAACCCAATCTACACGCAGGGGGGAGAGAGGGGCAAGCGGGGGCGCCAGATGGAGCTGAAAACAGCGCCAGCCCTGGCAGTGAGGAAGGTGCATCTTTCCCGTCCTTTACAACCCTTCCCGCCCTTTCCCTCTATAACTAGGGTGGCGGCCATTGCAATCCATGGATCCACACCTCTCTTTCTCACCACGGAAAACCCACACTAGGACTTTCTCACCCTTAAGGAGACGGAAGCGATGTGCACCTCCAGCTACCCATGTCCATCGGGATAACGGCTGCCCCTCGACTGGGCGCTGAGCGCCAGAGGGGTGCCCGTCCCTCCTGTGCCCCGCGGTTCCGCCCATTGGTGGCCATCACGAGCCATACCTTGAGCTCACACCGGAGCAGCGGATGGATCCTAATTGGTGCCCCAATAACACCACGACTTGGACCGCCTTCTTTGCCAATTGGCAGGAAAGAGAGCTCGCTAGGCACGAGGACGATGGTCCTCCTTCGGTCAACCACAACGAAGCCGGCGGACGATTGTGGTGGTCGAACCGAACGCTCGCCATTGTGATGCGCCACATCACCAATGGACATCACCCTCGCCTGTGGTACCCACATTTTCATCCTCCGCGGAGCCCCAGCAGAGGTGGAAGCAGTGTCCGTGTCTCCAGTTGGGGCACCCCACCTCCAAGGTCGGAGTGGCAGGTGCCACCGAAGTATGCTATGGCGGCATGCCAGCTTGGGCGCGCGTGGAGGAGTTCCCGGGCCAGGGCGCGACCATGCACGCCACTTAGGATCGCGACGTCTGATGCATCAACCGTGACCGTCAGTCTATGCTGATCGACGGCCTACCCTACCCGCATCAAACCGCGGAAGGACTCAGGTCCAGCCACGCGCGCCAAGCGACGACGATGACGATGCCGCCGAGGACCCCAAAGCCGTGTACTACAGGCCTAGTCAGGAGTACGACTAGTTTTAGTTTTTCGTGTAATAAATAAATTGCAGAATAAAAATTTCCGTACTATTTTATGGGCGTACGTCTGGGAGCCGCGTACCCTCCCCCAAATCGTGTACCAATCGGCGTTCCCCGTACATGCTAAAATTGGGCCGCACCGGACCCCATATTGGACGAGTGGAGATGCTCCTACGCACGGGAAAATATGAATCATCGATCACCACAAGGGTTCGCACATTGGTAGCCACTAAACCCTTATCCTTTCCCCTCCCCTCCACTACAGTTCCCCGACGACCTTGCGCTTGCCGGGCCGATCCGAGGCTGACCTCGCTGGCGCCGCGGGTTAAGGAAGGCTGATGAGAGGCCCCATCGTTCCTCGTGTGGATGCTAGGAGTAGTTGCGACCATGTGCCAGTAGTGGCTTTATGCTGTTTTGGGTTCCGGTGGATCGATGGAG
Source organism: Avena longiglumis (assembly GCA_030063025.1). Lineage (NCBI taxonomy): Eukaryota > Viridiplantae > Streptophyta > Magnoliopsida > Poales > Poaceae > Avena > Avena longiglumis. The sequence goes on along the minus strand of CP125974.1, from coordinate 536,282,761 downwards.
CCAGATCCGGTGGAGGCTGAGCTGCCTCTCCGCGTCCGTTCTGGTAGCGGTGCTGGGTGATGCGGCTGCCGACGACCCTAAGTAAGGTCTCTTCGGGGGATCTTGGTTGGTTGTGCTCGCCTCTCTCCATGACCGGCCGTGGTGGCGGGGGAGGAGTGGAGTGCGGTGGCTACTACCTTAACCTCGTCGCCCTTGGGGATTCCTCCCTCTGGTGTTCCCGCACGATGACAGAGGGCCGTTCATGCCTTCCCCCAAGAGGTCCTCCTGTGGGAGGTCGGTGTGGTTGGAAGATGTCTACGGAATATCCTTTTTCAATAAGTGTGGCGTTTCTTCCTTCCTGGGCTACTAGCTGTCGCTTCTCTCTTGCTGACCGGCCGGGCAGCGAGGGGCGGAATGGTTGGAGCAGCAATGTTGCTCTGATCTGCTGTCGGGAGTTTGCCGCTACTTCTCCGCCGGCCGTGGAGGTGTGGAGAGGGGTGGAGCTAATTCTCTGTCCTGCAGGTTCGTGGTTTGTAAGATTCTTTCCTAAGAGGTACTATGTGCTGTGTTAATCTGCAGCTTCTCTCCGACGCGTTCCGCTGAGTTTTATCCATCGCCGCGCCAGACCCAAGGGCAGTAGGGTTGCCGCTCAGTTGCTGCTTTGGCTCTGTGCTGGTGCTGGTCGCCTCCTCTCCACCAAGTGGTGTTGTCCCCGGTGCTTTGGAGGTGGCCGGTTGCTGAGCCTCTTCTCGCCGGATGAGCCTGGTCGAGCCCGCTGCTCTGACCTCGATGCTGGCTTGCCTCCGAGGTCGCCGGCGATGGTGGCAGAGACATCTGGACCTGATTGTGTTTTCTAGTTTTCTTCTAAGGTGTTTTCTATAATTGCGGAGGCCCTTATCCTCGAATTCGGTCCTCTGCGAGTGTTGTCTGGGGCTTCCTTGTACTTTTTACCTGCCACCCCTATACTTTGCATCTTATTAAAGTTGGGTGCTTGGCACCCTTTGACCGTTCAAAAAAAAGATCACCACAAGGCACACCATCTCCAGACGACATAATCGAACGCACCGGCACGTACCTCCTCTCGTTTCTCGTAGAAGCACGTACATGTCATTGTAGTTGAACAGCGTAGTGCCCTTGTATACCTAACTAGCCAGCTATGAAACACATGGTAAACGGCATGTTAGGACGATTACATCTATCTATTAAAGAGTAAATAGTTCATAGTTATCCATACAGAGACGGTATTTAATTAACAAAAGATAGAGCTTTTACAAGGACTAACTAGAAAAACACCTAAATCCAGAAGTAATCTCGAAAAAAATCCGCTAAAAAGGAGTAATATCATATTCATCTTCAAAAAAAAAGAATTTGTATGGTCTGACATAACGGAAATTACTTAGATATATACATAACTCGAAATATTTTCTGCAGACATTCGTTTTCCTGCAGAGGCAGATAAGGTATTAGATGACTATTTGATACCACCAGAAAGAAAAGAAATATTATATGAAATCAAAATATTTTGTTTTTGTTCACCCTGCATCCACATATGAAATGGACGAAGGTTTCAGTGAAGATCTTGTTTAGAAACCAGGACTATATTTTGTTTCAATTTCCATTCAAGAGTTTCTATCTGTTTCCACGCCGTTTTCTTTAGACATCGAAACATTATTAGTGGAAAAATAGCCTCTAATCCTGGTTCTGGGCAGTACTAGTCCCGGTTTTCCAACCGGGACTATGAAATAGGGACTAGAGGTTCCGATCTTTAGTCCCGGTTATGCCACAAACTCGGACTAAAGACCCTCCACGTGGTTGTGGTCGCATACTAAGATTATAGGACCCTTTAGTTCCGGTTGGTAACACCAAGTTTTTTAAAATAATTGATTTTTTTTTGAATTTTAAAGTTTCAAATTTTTGAATTGTTTAACTTTTGAGTTCCTTTCAAATTAGCTTCAAAGACTAAGCTCATAACTTGGTGATAATAGTACGTTATCAATTCTATTAACCCTTAGACTTTGATAACACATGATTTTATTTTTTTGAATTCCAAATAATTTTAAAAATAAGAAACAATGATTAAGTAATAATAAGCAACAATGGATTCCAAATAATCTTTATGCATAATTTAATTATTAATTTAAAAACTCAAAATTTTCGAAAAAACTCTCAAAAAACTAAAAAAGTTCCAAATTAATAAAAAATTCAAAATAATTAAAAAGTAAAATAAACAACAAAATAAATTCAAAAATTTCAAAAAATATTAATTTTTCTCTTTTTTTCCTGCCAAAACCTAAAATCTTCCTGCTTTCATGTTTCCCTTTGAAATTTTGAAAATCTGTCATTTGTGAAGATGTAACTTTTCGTGTAAATACTTTTTTATATATTACACAATTCTCAGTTTGTACACAAAATCTATAGCCGTTTTAATTTGGAATAACCTTTTTTTGCATAAAATATCAAAATTCAATTTTTAAAATTTCCCTAAAAGTTGTCAAAGGATTTTAAAATTTGAATTTTTTTATCATTTTTGTATAGTTTCTAGATGTTTTTTGTAGGGGTAGGCATGTGAGGAAAAAATATACGTTTTCCTTTAGTACAGGTTGGTGTCTCCAGCCAGAACTAAAGGGTCTATTTTTAGTACCGAGTTGAGACACCAACAGGTACTAAAGGTCGCTACCCCTTTAGTCCCGGTTGGTATATACAAAGCCAGGACTAAATGTCCCATTTGATTCGAGACTAAAGCTGACTGGCCCCCGTAGCCGTTGAAACCGGGACTGATGCTAACATTAGTTCTAGGGCCAAACATGACCGGGACTAAAGCTCACATTAGCTTCAGACGAAAGGCCTATTTTCTACTAGTGCATTAGGACAAATTACTGTTCATATTCTGGATTGGGTTCATCTCTATAGTAATTGGAGGGACCGGATTGTAAGCATAAAAAGGTAGGAATTTAGTGGATCCTTACCTAAAAAGGTAGGGATGTAGTGGATCCTTACCCCTTTATCTGATTAGAGCACAAAGGAACCATTGAATTACTAATCTTTTCAAGGTAAAAGAACCCCCAAGCAATTTGAAAAAAAGTAAAAAGAAACATAGTTCTAATAAAGAAAACCCAAAGACCATATTCTTTGCCAATCTGAGTTTTTCTCAACTTCAAATAAACTCAAGGACATATTCAAAGAAATAAATAAGCTTTAGTTAATTTGATAAATATAACCATTGTCATTTCCAAAATTTCAATAATTGCATCATTCATTTGGAAAAACAAAGAAAGATATATATAAGGAATAGATAAATTTCACCACCTAAGTAGAGAACTGTTAAAAATTTAAAAGATGTAATTAATAAAATGAGGTAAGAAACAAGATACAATAAACCATATTTATATCAGATAATTTTCGGTTTTATAACCTGCTACTAATTCGTCCTCTACTTCTAGTAAAACAAAAGGTTATCTTTCTCATTATGCCAAAATAATTTTGAAAAAACTAAAAAACCTATAGGTGATGCCAAATGTTTTATAAAAAAACCTTTGGTTTTGGATATTCATTTCCATTGGAAAATGATCTTGATTTTGTTAAAAATTAGAGTGTACTAAGGAAAAAATAAGTTTTTTCTTCCAATTGTTTTACAAAATACGCTTTTTGCGGGGGGAATCCCGTTGAAGCAACCATATTCTATTGTTTGAATTTTTTATTATTTTATTAGTAGTCTTAGATTTTGCATTTTCTTGAGCCTCGTTTTTGAGGAATTCCTGGAATAATCCATCTACCTAAAACAAATTATTTTCTAGAGATGCATGCATGTGAAAAATGTGATCTCAAACTCTTGGATGTTATTACACAGTTTTCTTATGGAAAACACACAAAGAATAGCTTATTTCATATGCTTGATGGTTGACTCCGGAGGTCATGGATGCCACCTTGTGAAGGCATCATCTAAGTGTGCTTCCGATATCTCGGGGTGTAGCCTTGATCGCAGCAAGAGTCTGCAAGCGAAAGTCGTAATCTCGACCATGCCCAGGTGCACCGACGAGTGTATCGGACACTGTCTCGAGAGTCTCATGGACTCGGGAGCCTAACTTCTAGATCCCCGTCATTTTCCATTTATATCAAACTTTTAAACATTTTATAGTCCATGTTCAACCTATTGTTGTTTGAGTTTTAGATAGTATATTTTCATTTTGATTAGTTAGAGTAACAAACAATAAAATGCTGCTAAATATTAAGATGGTTGTGGTGTTCTTTTTCATTCAGTTCTACCTTTGCAATTGATAATAGAACCACTCTAAATTTAAATCATACTTTTTGGCAAAAGTTATGTGAGTAATTCTTTCTTTTCATACACCACCCCTTTGAAGGATCATTATTTGAACAGAATCCCTTTAAATGTGAGAAACAAATCACATGCCTTTACAAATTAATCCATTATACTTGCATAAATCATAGTGCATATATGTGTGTCCATATATATTGTAGTATCCTTAATTATCTGTATAGAAGTTTATAATGTGTATGGTATAACAAATATGGCGACCAAGGTTTGTAGGATATGGTTATGTATAAAAATGTTAATTTTAGTTACATAAGTAGTTTGTTAGGAAAGTGTCTACTTGGCACTCGACCAAGAGCTCATTATCCTGGGTGTCCCTTGGCTCATTGACATCTTGGGCAAAATATATTTTTCTATACGGGTGTAAACATGATAATTGTGTTGTCGTGCCATGACGACCCTTCCGATTGTAGATCCACTTTGGTATGACAGATTGAAGTTTACGTTCAAAAAATGTTTGAATACCTACAAAATTTTGAAAATCCAACTCAGTCCCAATAGTTCTCTCTCATCCTTCAATCGCTACCAAAAGCATCTCTAATGTTTCTTTCCTTCCTCATCCCCACTACCATGCTAGTTATGTCATTTGTCTCTACCTCGAGCATTGATAGGAGTTTGGGGAGAGGAGGCCTACAAGCCTAGACTCAAAGAGGGAAGTGAAGGGGCATTTGTGTGATCAAGGAGTACATGGAGTACCTAGACCCGCAGTAACAAGAGGTGGATACATTATCTAATTCATAGAAGGAATGCATGAATGAGATGTCTTGGCCATAGGGTTGTGAGTTTGGATGGAATGCATGAGTAATATGCCTTTGCAATTGAGGCATCTGGATTATTGGTTAGAGTTGGGGGTTGACCATATCCCCGTGGCTTTCGTATAAAACTAGCAAGAGAACACGCGACAAATACATTGTCTAGGTCATAAAAGGAATGTATGAATGAATGCCATTTCGATTCGAGTTGGGGGATTTAGTGAAATGCAGTCGCCATTGAGCATGTAGGGTTGGGGTGTTTGACCATATCCTACTTAGTTTTCTTAGAATAGTGGCAAGACAATAATCTACATATATCTTATCATGTCATAAAAAATGCTTGAGTGAGATCCTATTGGGTTTCTAGAACACTCTGAATATAACAAGCGGTAGATTCATTATGTAGGTCATATAAGGAATGCATGATGAATATAATGCGTGAGCGAGATGAATTCAGCATTGAGGCGGTAGGTTTGGGGTTTGATCATATCCTCATGGGTTTTGTAGAACAGTGCCAAGAAAACAAGCAGATGATATATTACCTGGGTCATAAAAGGAATGCATGCTGAATGAAATCCCATCGCCATTAGGTTTTATAGGGGTAGGCTAGGGATGGTTTGACCAGATCCTCCGAGGTTTTCTAGAGTAGCGACAAGACAACAATCAATCGATACGTTATCCACGTGGGTATAGATGGAATGCATAAATGATAATAGATTTAGGGGTGCGCCTTGGCGCACCACCCAGGTATACTCATACTTATATGCATCTAAAATTAGAAGTAGTAAAATACCAATATAAATTTTCTTGTAATATACACCACTGTATAATTTATCGGCTAATTTTGTTCTATTAAGCTTGTAGAGTGATTGTGAGCTGTCCACCGTTCAAAAATGCTGGTTTACATAAATCGAGCCCGGCGATGCGTGTTAAGGATAGGAGTTTGTCGTTATGGTCTATTTTTATAACATTGTACTGTCAACTAACAATGGCTGCCAGATTATTTTGGCAACCAAAGTTTCTGTTGATCTATGGTTTTAGTGAAGCATGACTTAATCGTTGGTTCTCTTTTCAATCCATGTTTATTTGTATCGACTTTACATCAAGCTGTGACGGACGGTTCTTTCGTGGCTTTGGCTTTGGACCCCAAAGCTGTCTTCTCTGGACCCTAAAGTTGTCTTTTCTACACCGAGCAAACTGTATGTTTAGACGGCAAATTTGATCTTCTTTCACAATAATTTGGTTCCTTGCAATGCACAATTCACAGCGGTAGATAACCTTCTATTTAAATCAATGCTGGTTGACTTTGAAGATATAAAAAAAGAAACGGGATTTCTACACCAAAAATTCCCGTCCTTCCCTGTACAAAATAATCTCCCACACATGCTACAAGTGATTTGCATCGAAGTGACAGTTTCTGCGGTGTCACTCACCTACCTTTTAAACTTCAACATAACTACTAAAGCATAATTTTCTATCATGATTCTTAGCATTCTATCTGTACATATAATACGGTGCCATGCTTGTCATGCACACTTTGAAAACTAAGGTCGTTCCATGAGTTTCAAAGCATGGAAACTCTGACCAGGTGGCTTTACTGCTGTAGGATTAATGCAGTTTAAATTTTCGACAAAGATAAACAGTCAATGGTCAAAGGCAGCCCACTGGTCCATCTCATGGGATTACTGGAGAGGCCATCCATCTAGTTGATGCCCTCATAGTATCAATCACTCAAGCCTAAGAGCATGTTATGCTCTCCGTCATACTTGAACGGCACATCCTACCCCTTCCACATCCACACTCAGAGCACATAGAACAGCTGGTTTGCTGACTTTTGCGTCCCATAGTCCGTGGTACCCGAAATGAAAAGATGAGGAAACCATTGATCAATCATAAGTGCAACCGGAGAAAAAAACGTTACTGCACTCAACACTATCTTTGGTTTGCATCATATAAGAAAAGTTCATCCATGAAACAACAGCAAAAAATATTATTTCTATTACCTGTCATCCAGCTATCAGAAATGAACTGAAAGACCCATATAAAAAATATAGATTGGGATGACCAACATCAACTTAGTAGGCTACATATTCAATTAATTTCTGAAAAATAAAATGCAAGTTTCAGTGCCAACTGAACTTTTGGTAATTTGTATATATATGTAACTGTTGTGTACTACAATAGAGAGAAATATAGTAACAAAACAAAGTACCATAAAGTTCTTTTTGAAGGATAAAATCTATAATCTAAAAAATCAATAGGAGGCACAACAGCATGCATCCGCTCGATGATCTGCACCTCACATTAGTGTGTACAACAAGCAATGGTGGGAGCCGGCTAAGGTTCATAGTCTGGCAGAGCATCGACATAGAGTTTGTATGCCTTCTTGTGCCTATCAGATAAATTGGTTAATTGTGGCCTATCAGATACTGGAAAAAAAAGGGCAATACCAAATGGTTAATTGTGGCCTATCGACATCTTTGGAAAAAGGGCAATACCAAATGTATTATGCACCTAGTCAATGGAACGGATGCCTTCCTGCACGAACGACAATGCCAAGTATTTGCTCATTTAGCGAAACACAACAGTATGGCTAGCATGCAAAGCGTAAAGAGATCTAATGAAAGAGAGGAATCGATGCTAATTTCTTACCTTCATGGATAGACAGATGGGGCAGGGCGAGTTCAGAAAAGGCTGATGCAAAGAGAAATGAGGGCAGAGCCATATTGCCTATGGCGGCTGTGCATGTACCCTAGAGCAAATGGGAAGATAAAAAAAGTATGGGTAATGAAATCAGGAAAACAGTAAAAAGGACCAAGAAACCATTATATGTTTTGGATCCGACTATAACAGTCTATAAACTGAGAATTTTCAAGAACACCGTCTAGTTTCAGATCTGATACGTGTTAACTATAGTCTAATGAGGGCCTGCGGGGAATATAACGGAAACATGAATAAGGATGTCTTCAATCATTTTATATGTATAAGCTGAGAAAACATAGAGAGTATCATAAATATAATTGCTGGAACCAGCATGAAATTACTCAGATCAGTAACATATTAGACAGGGGTGATAACAATGGCGTGTCAAAAGCGAAAGAATACCTAAACCTACGGGTACTATAGGAGTGCATGACAATTGAAAATGAATTTCCACATGCCTTGACAAATTTCATTGGATGCACGGCGCAAAACTCTTCTCCCCTGACAAAGGGCTGACCTTAAAATTATCTGAGCAAATTTCACTGGACAACTCACAACATTTTCAATGGCTGAAAATCGAAAGAGCAGGCAAATCTGGCTTGGAGTATGATCGCTTGAGCCAAAGATTGGACATACCAGGAAGTATCCATGCAAGATGGCCAATAAAGGATGTCCTGGTAATGAAAGCCTGGATGAAGTATTTTAGTATGAAATGAAAATACAGGTGTTGAAGAATAGAAGCATGGCCTCACGTAATTTTTTGCAGGGAAATACCCACACCTACATGATTGTTGTGGAATTGGATGTTTTTGCCAAATATATATCTGCAAGATGTAGAATCATATATATGCAGGTCACATGAACAAACAACATATCTTATGCAGTAGGGAAATTATAAATTGATAACGTGGCTAAAATACCTGATTATAACTTAACAATGTAGTCATATTAGTGACCTGTTACGTGAATGACCTGATTACCTGAAATCATGGCAAATGTAATAGTAACTTAACCATGTAGTCATATTAGTAACGATGCAAGCTTCAATACTGGAAAGTTCTACTGCCAGTAAATCATATATGCAACACTCCAAATAAAAATGAGCAGAAATAAGTTCTTTGAGAGTATCTTGCCAAGTTAATCACTTTCATACGTACATCTACACTTCAAAGAAATAAAGAGTTTTGCAATGAGGTAAACAATGCCCGTTCTGAAGATTCTGTTGCTAATGCTCTATACTATAAATCTGTTCACCTTGGAATATTCAGTTGGGAAATAGAAATTTTCTGAAATCTACATGAATCGTTTCTGTAGTCTAGCCACATGATGTGTTGAATTAATAGGCATGCCCCCATTGTTTAAGCATCACCAGATGACAAGTGAAAGAAACATATATGTCAAAATAAGCATGTCCTATGCAACCAAAATATCAGGGGTACATACAATAGATGGAAAAGAGGTAGAGAGAGGGCAGTAACCACACCATGGTCTCCCTCCTTCCCCCGCTCGACCCCGCCTCGTCCCGAGCGCCACCCCCGCGAGGAGTGCCGCCCTCTCCCTGGCACAGCACCGCTGTCGCCGGCCGCTTGTCCGCGAATCCTCGCGCCTCGCCGTCATCCTCCTCCGCCGCCGCAGCCGCCACCGCTCCCCGAGCCCCGCCGCCAAATTTGTAGGGATAATCTAATATGCATCATGTAAAAAATACCAATCACTCGATTGAGTTGAATGAATCTCAGCAGAAATATTTAAAAATCCCTAGAGCATAAGGTAGTAATGGGTTCAATGTAATCATATAGGAATATCTCTAAATATAAGCCTGACATGATTGAGACGTACTTCTGATTCTTTGAAGCTTGTACTTGGGTTTCAATCTTAGACAATAAAATCTTTCATATACAAATTTCTGCGCATCCCTAAAATTTATGCTGTACCTTTCTCCACTAAAAACTTTAAGGATTCAAGGAGTATAGCTATCCACAATTGACATGTTGTGTTACTCCAAGGATAAAGAAGGAAGTAGACGTTAACTAATGTCATGGTTCAGTGGTTATAAATTACAACATGTAGTAAGCCTGGTTAATCTATAAGATCAAACCCACGCGCTTGGAGCCTCTAACCATGTTTTCAGTGGCATGTACTACAGTTTTGTATTATGTATATTGATATAAAAAATTGCACAAATACAATGCATGATTTTCAACGAAATAAAGAAAGCAATGAAACTGCAATGAGTTAGAATCTACTTGAAAGATAATACAAGTCTATCTTTACCAGAAAAATGATTCAGACACCCATTCACGATTAAATTTAAGATTGCAAGGTAGAAATCAGTACAAACTATTGAGTAGAGATAAAGGGGGAGCAATGTCTACATCACCAAAAAAGTACCGTTCTGAAGATTCCGTTGCTAATGCTCTGTACTATAAATCTGTTCACCTTGAAATATTCAGTTGGGAAATAGAAATTTTCTGAAATCTACATGAATCGTTTCTGTAGTCTAGCCACATGATGTGTTGAATTAATAGGCATGCCCCCATTGTTTAAGCATCACCAGATGACAAGTGAAAAAAACATATATGTCAAAATAAGCATGTCCTATGCAACCAAAATATCATGGGTACATACAATAGCGGTTTTGCTATTTCTCATGCGTCTGAGAAATAGTCATCTTGTTCACCATTGGATTTTGGTTCCAAGATTCGATTGAGCCATCTGGTTGCAGTTTTTTGTTTGTAAACCATGCATGTATCCATTCGATTGAGCTAGCCACGTCAGCCGACTGAGAAATAGTTATTTCTCAGTCGCCTGAGACGTAGGCATTCCCATACAATAGATGGAAAAGAGGTGGAGAGAGGGCACTAACCACACCATGGTCTTCCTCCTTCCCCCGCTCGAGCCCGCCTCATCCCGAGCGCCACCCCTGCGAGCGCCGCCGCCTCTCCACAAGCATCATTGTCGCCCGGCCGCTTGTCATGAATCCTCGCGCCTCGCCGTCATCCTCCTCCGCATCATCTCCTCCGCCGCCGCTTTCCGAGCCCCGCCGCCAGGAGCGTCCCCAGCGCCGCCGCTCAATCCTCCCTCGTCTGTGAGCGTCGCCGCTAGCGAGCCTCGCCACCAAGGGCGCACCTCGTCGTCGTCCTCCTCTGCCCCATCTCCTCCATCGCCGCAGCCGCCACCCGCTCCCTGAGCTCCGCCGCTCAAGCAGCGAGCCCCGTCGCCGCAGGCTCCGGTGCTGCAGCTCCTCTGTCCGCTCGATGCAGCCGTGGGCTAGCGACGGCTAGGGTTTGGGAGAAACCTGGGAAGGAGAAGGAGAGATAAGGGAGTGGGGATTGGGGGAGACGAGTGGCTGCTGCCCCTGCCAGACGAGGAACACACGTGAATAGGCCAATGAAAATTCCACCAACGAGACCGGCATGTGGGGCCGGCCGTTTCTCGGTTGGAACTTAACGAACCTGGGTAGAGAGCAGCACCAACCTGTGTACAAAAATCGGTGCACACAACACATCAGATTTTTACTGTAGTCGTGGGCAAAACGGTCTTACCAGCAACCAACGGCCCAGATGTCCCCTGGAGGCCCGATCGTACGGTTCACAACATCAGACCTCCCTGGGAGCTCCATGGAGAAGCATCAATAACACCTTTAGATGTACTCGCCATTGAGTTGGCAGTGTTAGGGGTTAGTATTGGAGGTTTGACTATATCATGTTGGGTTTTCTAGAATAGTGGCAAGACAACAAGCGCTGGATACATTATCTAGATCCTAAAATGAATGCATGACTCACATGTTGTCACCATTATGGTCGAGGAGTTTATATGGAATGCATGACGGACATGCTTTCACCATTGAGATGGTAGGGTTGGGGTTGGGGGGTTGACCATCTCGTTCTCGCGAGAAACTTGATATGACTTTGTTAAGGTACGAGAACCTCGTTAATTCAAGTTATGGTGTAAGTTTTAGACTTTATCATTTTAAATACGATCAACCTTGTGCAATTCTGTAACTTACGGACTTAATTTTTCCAACTAGCTTGTTTCACCTAGTTACATTACATATCAAGTTTGGAATTGGTGAGTCCATACCCAACAATCGAGCTTGGTGAGCCCCACTAAATGAAGGTGCACACACTGCAACATGAAAAAGCTGTGACATTTTGGAATTTATAAGTTTTGTTTTGCGAAAAAGAATTTATAAGTTAAACAATGAAACAATATACGCAACTTAGGTGGCTGAAAGTTCAACATGTAACCTGTGATAGCTATGAACAATTGAATGATTCAAGTCGAAATTGAAAACTCAGTATGGAATTTTTTCTTTTTATATCTATTACCTTAATTACTCGTGAAACTTGAGTTTTGTCATGTAACTTTTGAAAATAACAAATGCAAAGCATTTTTACAAACATCTTGATAACATTGCATCTAGGGCCTAATTCGAACCCATTTTTTTTTTGCGATGAGTTCGAAACCATTCTTAATTAAGTAGATAACAAAAAATGACGCCCAATATGTTACCATTGCAGCAAAAAAAATTCGGGTAATTACCATTACGGCATTGATTTGGATAATATATGTAGGTGATTTTTTTATTGTGCCAGAATGTAAATATAGGCTTGTATTTTCGTTAGTTTGGTGTAACAGATACAGAACATTACAAGCCACTAATTAAGATGACGAAATCTAATAGCAGCCGATGCACCGCAACATAAGAAACGAAATTGAAAAACAGAATACAACATATGCTTCATGCAGGTAAATAACAGAGATCGATGACACCTACATGCACGAAACGACACACGAATCTAGCTGGCGTCCATGCATGGCTGCATGCATGCACCGGAAGAATGCATCGATCTTGTCCTCACTGGGGGAAGCCGTGCGGCCCAAACCCCTGAGGCATCATCGCCATTCCGGCGGCGGTGAACCCTGGCGGCGGGGGCATCGCCATCATAACCTGCTGCTGCTGCATGGTCTCCATCCCGCCGCTGGTGCTACCGAACTCAAATCCGTCGCCGCCGCCATGCTCGGTGAGGCCGCTGATCAGCTGTCCGGCGCGCGCCGCCACGGCAGCGTCCACCTTCTCCAGCGCGGCCTTGAAGGCGACGAGGTCCTCCTCCCCCATATGGCACACGAGTGCGTCCAGCCACACCGCCGCCTGGATCCCCTCGGCGTGCGCCTTCGCCCAGGCCTCCTCCACGGCCTCCTTCCTTGCCTTCTCGGCTTCCAGCAGCGCGCGCAGCTCGCCGCGCTCCCGGTTGAGCTCCTCCAGCGCCTGGTTCCGTCCGACGGCGCCGGCACCGCCCACCGCCGCCGCGGCTTGCTCCTCCGGGGAGTTGGAGGGGAGGAAGCGTTCGAGAACGGACTCGAGGGAGGGGTGGCCGTAGGTGAAGCCCTTGCCGCCCGGGGAGAAGGCCACGACGGCCACCTTGACACCACACATCACGGCCAGCTCCGTCGCCTTGTTGAACAGCCCATTGCGGCGCTTGGAGAAGCACACCTGCCGGTCCTTGTTGCTCTCAAGGGGCTTGATCTCTATCTTCTTCCGCCCCGTGCTCTTCGGCCGCCGCGCCGCCATTGCTCTCAGGGTGTTTATGTCGAGAGCCTAGGTAGGTATAGGTACGAGGTACGGAGGTAGGTAGGTGTACAGCTCTGGGGGGATGATCCTGGTTTATATGGGCGATGTAGGAGAAGGATCGGGACGAAATTGCGAATTCCCAGCTCATGCCGAGCAGTGCAGCCTGCTGTCACGCGGTTTGGTTAATGGAGTAGGGAGCTGGCTCATCACTGCCCTTGACAGCCAGTACTACACAGGGGGTTAAGTTAAGTCGAGCCGCTACGAGTTATGTAACGAGTTCTTTTTTCGTTTGACACGGAAGACGTGACAGGGAACGATCGTTTGTACGGAGATATACCTTTGTACGTACGTCGTGTTGTCCGAAATTCATGAAGATTGCCGGAGATCACTAGTGCACTAGCAGTGTTTCGAAGATCCATCCACAACTGTACTACGTAAAAGAAATAAAAATGTGGATAAATCTAAGGCTTAATCGAATTAAGCTAATCTCTAACTTTTTTCTCCCTGCAAAAAAACGCTCTCGCGTCTCTCGCTCCCCGAGGGCAACGAGAGCCGGCCCGCCCTCCGGCCACCCCCGCCCCCTCCACCTCCCTCCATCCTTCGCCGCCGCCGGTTGCCGGCTTGGGTCGCAGGGCGAAGCCCTGCTGGCACCGGCGGTGGCAGACTGCCTTCCCCCGCATCCTGGAGATGGGGTCGGAGCCCCTCATCTCCCCGACGGCGGTGCTTTTCAGGAGGCCCTGGTCCGGTGCGGCCGGGTGGCCCCGACGGTGGCGCCAACTTTGGGTGGCAGGCGCCATGGCTCAACGCTCTGCTGGCCTCCGTCCTCGGCTCGGATCTAGGCACCTCGGACCTAGATGGGCTCGAGTGGGCCCAGATGGGCTTGGGCGGGCCGGTGTGCTGCCTCTATGGCGTTCTCTGTAGGTGACAGCGGCGGCAAGCTAGAGTGGCGGATGCGGCGCTGTAGCCTCCCATTGCAGCAGCGGTGGCTAGGGCTTAACGAGCCTGTCTAGGCCCGACCGGACTCTCCCGGGCCTGGTGTGCCAGGGCTGTCCTGTCCGTTCGATGACCGCCTCTTGGTGGTGGAGGTGAGTTCCTCCCGTGCTCTGCGGGGCTGCTGTCCCTCACTCCGGCGTTGTCATGTGCCCTCGCTCCGTGGTGGCGCATGCTGTCCCTCACTCCGGCATTGCGGGGCTGTTGTCCCTCACTCCGGCGTTGTCATGTGTCAGTGTCCACGAAGAGGCAGGTGAAGATGATTGCAAGACCGTGGTGACGCATGCTAGTTGGTGGCATAGATGGATGGTGTATTGTAGTACTTTCGATAAATAGGAGTGTCAATCCCATCAAGGAGCAGAAGGTGTTGACTAGTGGTTTAGAGCAGGAAATCTCTGTAAATACTTAGCAAACGGATTTTTAGTGGTTTTTGATAAAGCAAAGAAATAAAGTGCAAGTAAATAAAAACATCAAATAATTGCAGCAAGTGGCTCAATCCTTTCTTAGCAAAGGACAAGCCGGTGGTAATACTTATGAGGACCAAATGTTCTCGAGGACACATGGGAATACTGTCAAGTGCTTTCGTTTCATATAGCTGATTAATCTTCTTTGGTTTGATAAGTGTTGTGTGGGTGAACCTGTGCTAATGTACCGATCTTACTTGGAATAATACATACTTGTGATTAAACCCCTTGTAAGCATCCACAACTACAAAAAAGTAATTAAGATAAAAACCTAACCACAACCTTAAACTCTGAGATCCTACACTCCCTTGTGCAAAGGTTTCCTAACGGGGATTTAGGTTTTTGTCACTCCGGCAACCCCACGATTAGTAGCCAAATACACAATGCATTCCCCTAGTCCCATAAATGGTGAAGTATCATGTAGTCGACGTTCACATGACACCACTAGAAGAATAGCACCACAACATAAATACTAAACCATTGAATAATACCTCAACACAATTCCACTACTAACAACAAGACTTCTCCCATGTCCTCAAGAACTAAACAAACTACTCACGAGACATCATATAGATAAAGATCAGAGATTATATAATGATGAATAACAATCTGAACATAAATAATAATTCAATGGTTCCACTCACAAGCATCAACTACAAAAGTAATTAACACCGGGAAAGTTTCCCCTAAGAACTATGCAAGATTCAACACAATTGTAACAGCGGGATGGAGTGGTGATGATGGTGCTGGTGGATATGGTGGTGTGGATGATGATGATGATCCCGATGAAGTCTAGCTTGATGACGGTGTTGATGGCGATGATCTCCCCTCTCCGGGAAGGAATTTCCCCGGCAAAAATCTGTCTGCCGGAGAGCTCTTTCTCTCTCTATGGTTTCCGCCTCGCAGAGGCGGCATAATCTTTCTATGGTCGCTCCCCGTGTATTAGGGTTCCGAGGAGAAGATATAGGCGAAAGGGCAGAGTCGTAGGTGGGCCAGGGTGGCGACACCCCCTGGTGGCGCAGCCTAGGGAGGCCCGCGCCTGGGGGTGTGGGCCTCCTGTGGCCCATCTCAGCCTCCTCTTCTGGCATTCTTCATCTTCTGGAAAAATATGATTTTTCATAGTTTTTCTGGTATTTTCTGATCTTCGCAAAAATTTCATCCAAACACCGCTTTTTTCCATCAGAATCTTGACTCCGGCAGTTCATCCTCCAAGAATCATCCAACATGCAAAAATAGATGAAATAACATAAGAATCACCTCTTAATATGAAATATATCAATGAATAACAACAAATTATGATATAGAATAGTGATGCAAAATGGACGTATCAACTCCCCCCAAGCTTAGACCTTGCTTGTCCCCAAGCGAAAACCGAGCTCAGTAAACATGCCCACAAGTTTATAGAGTGAAGTGTCGATAAAAAGAATACGGACAAGAAGCATCACACTTACCAATACACAACTCAATTATAGAAAGCAACTCACCATTATATAACTTAACTTGGAACGAGTATGGGAGTCACAATAAAGATGCATAAAGATAAATCATAATTGGTAATGGCAAACTTTGTTCTTGGTCAGAGAACAGATGACAAATCATACTTCTTCAAGCAAAGTTTTTGTAAAGAAGTTTATGACAGGAGTCCATTTGCTCAAACATAAAAGGCTTTTCACAATGATGGCTTTCAAAGTAATACTCATTCAGATAAGAGTCTTGTGCAAAACAAGGAAGATAAGAAACATGATTGAATAAATCATCATATGAATGATTGAAACACAACAACTCAAATGCTTGCTGGAGATAGAGAGGAAAATGTTTACTTACTCAACTAAGGAGTAAAAGAAATGCCCTTCACAGAGGGAAGCTGGGATTTCAAGTTGATAAAGAGCTTTCAAAAGATTATGGTACTTAGTAGCTTTGAGCTCTCTTTGCCCCTATCTTAAGCATCTTGAGGTGATTAAGGTTAAAGTGAACAAAGATGGAGTATATGCTTGAAGAAATATAAGTTGGTAATCTCATGTCCCTTGAGTACGAGGGCCGCTCCTCATGCTACTCAACTTTAGTCACCGGTAAGTTCTTGTCATAGTAAGTACATGTGTATCATAAAGAACCGCCAACGGGGTACCCCTTGCCCCATGATACATGAGCTATCCCATATCAAAATGACAAGGCAAGCAGACAGTGAGCATCTCAGCGATCTTTTTATTTGCTATTTGCATAGGTTTTTATTGAGTATGCTTCATAGATTGCTCACTATGGTTATGCTGGAAGTTTCCACCATGATTAGGCATGGCTTAGGCTAGCGGCCCGGACGTTTCTCTAACACACATACATAACTCCATGGACTTACAAGATCCCCTTTTATTTCACACCGACGACATCCGCAAACAAAAGATCATGATATCAACCGGGTAGATAATTACAGGTGTTGAAAGTGTTCCCCATAACAGCACGGTTCTGCTAAACCCAACTTATAGGTGCAAGCATATACAACATAGATGCCACAATGGTTCAAGCTTATTAAGGGCAAGAAAATAAGGTGTGCCATCAAGTTCGTGAGAGCTTTACTAACTAGTTTTCACATAACAAAAGAATTTTTAATTCGAAAGATAGATGAAGCTTGAGAATTTACTTGGAATAGCAATGATGCTAATTGGTAGATATGGTGGACATAAATGGCATAAGTTTTGGTTTAAAGGATTGGACGCTCGAGAAGTATTCCCTCTCAATACATGATTTTGGCTAGCAAGGCTAGGTACCAAGCAAAAGAGTTGAAGGAAACAAGCAAACATACAAGTGATAAATTCAAACATGCAATCCTCCTTGAAAAACACAAAATATCTTAAATAAAGAATACTAAGTTATTATGATCCAATCAAGAAAGAAATAAAATGATATAAAATACATGTAAGTGCTTTTCTCTTTTCCTTTCAAACCTCAAAAAGTGTTGCTACTGACCAGAGCTCGGTTTGCCAAAACCAATTTAGATTTACTTGATGCTCCCAAAGTTATACCAATACTAATCAACAATATCAATCATATAATAGAGATTGCAAACTAAAATAAGAAGTGCAAAAAGTAAAAGATGAAACTTCTCATTAATATTCCATAAAGGCACTCACACCAAGGGATACATAGATAACCAACTAAAGGAGAGATACTTCCACAATAAAAACCATCCTATATAATAACTTCTCTATTCAAGATATGGATCTACTAAAAAGGTAAAAATATGAAAGATAATGATGTGATACCGCGACACTCCCCAAGCTTGGAACAAACCAAGGTGATGCCAAAACCCGATGACGAATCACTCCTTCGGTGGTGGTGGTGTTACCTTGATGAGCTTTTCAATCGGCTTCCTCAAATCCTCAATCTCAAAGGTTAGAGTACGAATCAACTCTGAATTATGCTCATTGCAGTTCATGGTCATGTCGGACCGATAATCCCAGTCCTTGTTATTCTTTCCCCACTCTTCCTCCTTAGAGTGTTCTTTCCCTGCATGGTTAGAACGAGGCATATACCAAGTAGAGGGAAACTTTTGGTACTGCTACTCATGTATAAGAGTATGGAAGGGGTTCTTGGCGCATGGAGGAAGTGACCGTGGAGCGAGGCAATGACGCAGAGGTTTCCCTCCTGTAGAAATAAATGTTGTCCTCCTAAGCTTGATAGGGTTTCCCACCACTCCAATGCTCGCAATGGTAGCGCGGGTGTCCGGATGCTTGTCTTCCTTCACTTTTTCTTCCTCATAAACCAAGATCTCCTCCTCCTTCTTGGGGTCTTGAAGATCATATTCCACGGGCTTCCTTCCCTTGTCGTTGGCGGAAACCAAGGTTCCTCTAAACTTGAGAAATTTTCCTGACAAAAACAGATCGAAACGAAAACACGAAGAGAACGCGATATACGAACCTCGGGGGATCCGGGGGTTATACATTACAAAGTTTTACAACATAAGGAAGGTACTGTGCGAAAACAGGACGTAGACAGGCTCCGGGGTGGTCTCACCCCCTGGTGGCATGGCCAGGGAGGGCCTGTGCCACTGGTGGGTGTGGACCATCCGGGCTCCGTTTCCTCCTCTTTTGCGTCTCGTAACATTCCATATGGAATAAAAACTGCAAAAATATAAATGGAAAAGTTTTTCGCGAACCTTCTATTTTCAGCACCTTTTACCTATTCGGGAACGGACTCTGCAGATTCCTTCTCTCCAACACTTGAAAACCTCACACAATCTTTATTAGCAACATTAGTGTGTGCAAAAACAAATAACCTTTAGGTTCAAATTTCAACTGAAATCCATCAAAACAAAAGCTACTGTAGCAACTCCTTTCAAAATCCCAAAAAGAATCTGAAAGGAAATCGATTTAAGAGGCAAATGCAAATGATGGCAGAAATCTGTTAAAATAGACCAGCAAGTAAATATTTTTTTTCAAAAATATTCTGTTGCTCAAATCAAAAACTGCAAAACTAATGAAAGTTGGATAACAACTTGGGGCCCAAGCATAGAAAATTACAGCTCCAACCGACGTACTGAGATCTTTCACGAATTTTTACAACGCAGCACAAAAAATCTATCCCAGGACAGCAACTTCTCACAACTCACCTACTTCTCAAAAGAGGTTGATCTTGACACAAAAACTCAAACAAAAAGGATAAGGAGCGGTTATTACAGGGGTAATAACTTCCAAGACTCAAAGAAACAGAAACCAAAATCAAACTAAAAAGGGTTGTCTCCCAAAAGCTCTTTCTTTATAGCCATTAAGATGGGCCTGATAATTTCAAATATGCTCACATAGGAGATATGAATTTCAAGTGAAAGAGAGCACCAAGAAGCAAATATCCAACACATTTGATTCTAACCCACTTCTCAAGGGAGTTTCATGAGAAAACAAATTATTGAAACAAAAGGCTACTAGCATAGGAAGACAAAACAAGTGCAACTTCAAAGCTTTTAGCATAAAGCGGGGAAACTTAATATTATTGAGATGCATAAAAGCATGTTTCCCTCTCTCATAATAAATTTCAGTAGCACTTTGAATAAATTTGACAATATAACTATCACAAGAAATAACTTCATCATCAGAATGAGCATACTTACAATCATCAAAAAGAGGTCTAAGTTCATAAACTGGATCAATAGAAGCAAGTTGTTAAATCCCGAAATCCTCATTAGGCAAATTATTTTCATCAGGAGCTTTGGCAAACTTGGAAAAATTAAACTCATAAGATTCTCCATCAAACTTATTTAAAACTTTCTCCTTCTTACAATCTATAATAGCTCCACAAGTATTCAAGAAAGGTCTACCAAAAATGATAGGGCAAGTTTTACTAGCTGCTGAACCAAGCACTAGAAAATCTGCAGGATATTTAATCTTACCACAAAGAACTTCCACATCTCTTACAGTACCAATTTTGGACATATTTTTTCCTTATTAGCAAGGTGAATAACCACATAAATGTCCTCGAGTTCACAAGAACCAATTTCATGCATAATTTATCTATAAAGCTCATAAGGAATAGCACTAGAACTAGCACCAATATCACACAAACCATAATAGCAATGATCACCAATTCTAACAGAGAGCACATGGACACTAGCTTTCCTAGATTTACTAGGATGAGAGACAATATTAGAAGCATATTCACAGAAGATAATGTGCCCATCTTCTATATCTTTAGTTTCAAGATCTTTCACAATGGCTACGACAGGTTCAATATTTATTTGTTCATCGGGTCCAACAGCTTTCTTTGTACTTTTGCTCACCACATTAGCCATAATAGAATGTTCCTTTACCTTAGCAGGAAAAGGTATTTTCTCAATATAGGGTTCACGCAAAATAGGATCAACAGTACAAACTTCAGTGTTTCTAGCAGGAACATGATTAATAACATCTTTATAAGGTGCATGGTACTTGTCCCACTTCTTTTTAGGAATCTCTATATAAGAGGCAAAGGCCTTAAAACAATTGGCAATAATTTGAGAATCAAGACCATACTCAGTACTAATATCATGAAAGTCATTAGTTCCCATAAAAGATTTAATGCATTCATAATCATAATTTATACCTGACTTTCTTCCTTTGTCATTCTCGCATGCTTCAGTGTTCTCTTGAATACGGTCTAGAAGATCCCAGTTATCTTCTTCCTTCACACGTGTGAATGATCTAGCATAAGAAGTATCTAATAAATCTTTATCATAAAGAGAAAGCCTTGCATAAAAGTTATTAATAATAATATTATTAGGGAGTTCATGAATATGACATTTAAGCATTAGTAACTTCAATCTCCCCCAAGCTTGGGCTGTACTCTCTACATCACGAGGCCAAAGGTTATATATTTGATTCCTATCCTTATGAATATCACTGGGAGGATAGAATTTAGAATAAAAGAGAGGTACTATCTCCTCCCATTCCATAGATTGTCCATTCTTTAGCAGCTTATACCATTCTTCAGCTCTTCCTTTCAATGATATAGAGAGTAACTTCTTCTTAACTACCTGCACACTTAAACAACCCGCATAATTCATGGATAAAAATCAAGTGAACACCAGGATGGGTAGTTCCATCTCCAAAATAATAATTATCCATAACACGATCAACAATTCTTGTAGGTATCTTAAAAGGATCTATCTCAACAAGTAGTGGTTCATCTACTACCCTAGCAGTGGTAGTAGTTTTACCTAACAGGAAACCAAGTGGGTTATCCATATTGGAAACAAAGTAACAAATAAAATAAAAAACAATACTCACAGTAGAAGTTTCCTTTACCAGTTCAACTCTTCAATAGCGCTTCACTCCCCGGCAACGGTGCCAAAAATATTCTTGATGACCCACAAGTATAGGGGGTGTATCATAGTACTTTCGATAAATAGGAGTGTGATCCCAACGAGGATCAGAAGGTGTTGACTAGTGGTTTGGAGCAGGAAATCTCTGTAAATACTTAACAAATGGATTTTTAGGGGTTTTTGATAAAGAAAAGAAATAAAGTGCAAGTAAATAAAGACAACAAATAATTGCAGCAAATGGCCCAATCCTTTCTTAGCAAAGGACAAGCCGGCAGTAATACTTATGAGGACCAAACGTTCTCGAGGACACATGGGAATACTATCAAGTGCTTTCGTTTCATATAGCTGGTTAATCTTCTTTGGTTCGATAAGTGGTGTGTGGGTTGATACATCGGAAACGTATCTATAATTTTTTATGCTCCATGCTTGTTTAGTATCTACTTTGCTTTGCTTTATCTACACTTTGAGGTGATTTTATATGTTTTCTGGAACTAACCTATTAACAAGTTGCCACAGTGCCAGTTGCTTGTTTTCTTCTGTTTTTTGGTTCCAGAAAGGCAGAAAATCAATATTCTCGGAATTGGACAGGACAAAAGCCAAAGTCAATATTTTACTGTGGACAACACGAAGCCAGAAGATGAGAAGGATAAGGCTAACCAGGGGGCCACACCCCCTAGACGCGCGGGTGGGCCCACCCTGCGCCTGGGGTGGTGATACGTCGGAAACGTATCTATAGTTTTTGATGCTCCATGCTTGTTTAGTATCTACTTTGCTATGTTTTGTCTACACTTTGAGGTATTTTTATACACTTTCTGGTACTAACCTATTAACAAGATGCCACAGTGTCAGTTGCCTGTTTTCTTCTGTTTTTGGTTCCATAAAGGCAGAAAATCAATATCCTCGGAATTGGACAGAACAAAAGCCAAATTCAATATTTTACCGTAGGCGTCACGAAGCCAGAAGGGGAGACGGAGAGGTGCCAGAGGGCCACCACACCCCCCAGGCGCGGGCTAGGGTGGACCCGCGCCTGGGAAGGGTTTGGCCCCTCCAGCCGCCTCCCAACCTCGCCTCTTCGCCTATAAGAAGCCCCGATGCAGAAACCCTAGATAATCCATCATACTTCCAGAAAAACCTTCGTAGCGCTGCCGCCACCGAAAGGGAGATTCGGGGGACAGAAAGTCTCTGTTCCGGCACCCTTCCGGGACGGGGAAGTGCCCCCGGAGCCATCTCCATCGATCTCCATCGCCATCTTCATCGTCGTTGCTGATTCCCATGATGAGGAGGGAGTAGTTCTTCCTCGATGCTAAGGACTCTACCGGTAGCTTTGTGTTCATCTCTCTCTCTCTCTATGCATGATCTTGTTGTGGTCATGATCTTTGTAATCAAGTAGATCTGCTATGTTACTCAAGTGCTTCAATAGATCTCTGCTCTCCCCATGTGTGTGAAAGTGACAGCGTGCACGCCATGGTGGCACTTAGGTTTGAGTCTACATAAATACTCTTTGTGCTTTAATAGATCTATGCTTTTCCCCAAGTGTGTGAAAGTGACAGCGTGCATACTATGTGTGGCACTTTGGCTAGATTGAATATTTGTTATGATTTATATTTGGGGTTGGATGTCTCTATGAAATTGTGGTGTTTGTTGGAACCATCTAGCGCTCAAGGTGACAGTGTGGGGTTATCTAGATTGGGGAAAGGCGGACTTTGAGGAGTGCTGTTATAGCCCTACCGATGATTAGTGTCCAACCGGAGAGTAGTTAAGAGTAGTAACATGAAGAGAGGATATTTATATGAGATAGTGTTCACTAGTGAAAGTATGATCCCTAGGCCTTGTTTCTAAACATTGAAACACCGTTTGCATCTAGATCTGTTGCAAGTTTGCTTGCTTTAGTATTTAGCTCCACGTCAAGCGCCATCAAATATTTTCTGGCACTCACACACGTTCTCCCACGTCAACAACAAGTCAGAAGCTATTTTTTGGCACCGTTACCACTTGTATTTCACTATCTCTTCGCCGAACTAGTGCACCTATACACCTGACAAGTGTATTGGGTGTGTTGGTGACACAAGAGACTTCTTGTATCTTGATTGCAGGGTTGCTTGAGAGGGAATACCTTTGACCACTTCCTCCCTGAGTTTGATAAACCTTGGGTGATCCACTTAAGGGAAACTTGCTGCTGTTCTACAAACCTCTACACTTGGAGGCCCAATCACTGTCTACAAGAATAGAAGTGCAGAGACATCAAGCTATTTTCTGGCGCCATTGTCGGGGAGGTAAGGTAAAAGGTACTCACATCCTCCAGTGTGAGTGCTCGAAGTTATTTCCTTTAGATTCTGCAATTTTGTCGTTTTGTTTCTTGTTTTCACTAGTTAGGCTTAACGGAAAACAACAACAAAATTAGAGAGCTTTATAGTCTTTATCTTGATCTAGGACATGAAGTGTTTGAAGAGAAAATTAAAAAACCTATGGAGCTTTATTTGCATGCTAATAGCAATGTTATTAGTATGAATTCTTTGGACACCATTATTGCTAATGCTATGGAAAAGTCTAAGCTTTGGGAAGCTAGTTTTTATGAAAATGATCTTTTTAGTCCCCCAGCTTTGGAAGATAGTTGTTCTATTGCTTATGATGATATATACCAGACCTCCAATATATGATGATTACAATGATGAATATGATATTTTCAGTCCACCTACTATTGAGGAAAAAATTGATTGTGATTACAACATACCTCCTAGATTTGATGATTATGGTGATGAGAATAATAATGATAGCTATTTTGTTGAATTTTCTCCCAGTACTATTAATAAGAATGACTATGCTTATGTGGAGAGTAATAATCATTTTATGCATGTAGCTCATGATAAGAATATTTTATGTGATAGTTATATTGTTAATTTTATTCATGATGCTACTAAAAGTTATTATGAGAGAGGTAAACATGGTTTTATGTATCTCAAAAATATTAAGTTTCCCCTCTTTATGATGAAAATTTTGAAGTTGCACTTGTTTTGCTTTCCTATGCTTGTTGGTTTGTGCTTTCAAGACTTGTTTCTTTACAAGATTCCTATACATAGGAAGTGGGTTAGACTTAAATGTGTTCTGAATTTTCTTCTTGATCCTCTCTTTTACTTCATTTCATATTTCTCATGTGAGCATCTTCTCAAACTAACAAGCCTAACTTAAAGGCGGTAAAGAAAAGTAGTTGTTGGGAGATAACCCAAGAGTTTTCTTGAGTCTTGGAAGTTATTATTTCTGTAATGACCTCTCCTTATCCTTTTTGTTTGCTTTTCATGCCAAGAATGACCTCTAATGAGAGGGAAGTAAGATTTGGGGAGTTGCTGTCCAAAATAGATTTCTGTCCTCCACCATAAAAATTCGTGAGGCGTCTCTGTAAGTCGGATTTAGCTGAAATTTACTAATAAATCCCCCAGTATGTTAGCTAACTTTCTTTAGTTCAACACTTTTTGATTTGAGCAACAGAAGGTCTTCGAAAAAATCGGTTTCTACCTGCTGGTCTGTTTTGACAGATTTCTGCCATTATTTGCATTTGCTTCTTATTGATTCCTTTTTGGGTTCTTTTTGGGAAATTGAGCTTTTTGAAGGAGTTGCTACAGTAGCTTGTGTCTTTAGTGAAAGTTTTGTTGTTTTGAAACTAAACCCAAAGGTCTATTATCTTTTGAATACACTAATGTTGCTAATGAAGATTGTGTGAAGTTTTGTATCAAGGAAAATTTGCAGGTGTAGAGAAAGAATGATGTAATGAGATGAAGAATGGACAAAAGCTCAAGCTTGGGGATGCCACCCCGTGTCACCCCAAGAAATATTCAAGAGGTACAGGCGTCAAAGCTCGGGGATGCCCAAGGCATCCCCTTCTTCATCAATAAAAATCTCAGGTCTTTCTAGACACTTTGTTTTTATTGTTTCATGCACTGTTGTGTTGTTCTTGGAGCGTCTTAGTTTTCGTTTTTTGTTTTTGTTTGCTTGAGTTAAGTTGGTTGATTACAACACACTTCTTTTGGAGAGAGACACACTCTGTTTTCATTGCCTAGAACACTCTAGTTTTCATTCTTATTGTCTTGTGAGTGTTCTCTTTTGCTAGCACTGTGTTTAGCCTTAGTTTTCTTGTGCTTTTAGATTAGAACTTTTTAGTTCTTCTTTGTGGGTTTGTGAGACAAGCTCACTGATCTTTGTTGAGTATTATCTTTGTGAGTTGTTTCAAATAAGTTGATTGGTGTTGGAAAAGAGTAGAAATTTTCATGCTTATAGTGGTACAAAAGGGAGCTTGTTTTGACTGTGGCCTAGACTTTATCATGTCATGCTAGATGTTGTTTTGACCTTATGCTTAGTGATTATTGCTGTAGCATGACTTGTTCCAAACAATTAGGATTGCTTAATGTGCCTTGAAACAATCATGCGTTGTTTTAGCATCCAAAAGCACAGTATTGCGGTATTCTCCTTTGATGCTTTGTTTGGGTTGACTTGGAACATGCTCACACCATGTTATGACTATGACAAGCCACCATAGCCTCTATGATCATTTAGTACTTGAATTGTAGTACCACTCTATGCTTTGATTAGTAATGCTTTGTTGCTCTGCATGATTTTGGCCATTATGCTCTCTTAGTTGGTTGCTCCCAGTCTTTTGCTAGCCCTCCACTTGTATGAGTAAGATCTACTCATGCTTCCAACTCCCAAGAAACCAAGTTATTCCAAAGTGTCCAGTATAAACTCCTATGCATGGTGTGTTACACCATTCCAAGTATATTCTTGTTTTCACCTATCTTCCAATTAAAAAGTATTTTGTTATGTGAAAACATAGTGATTAAATCCCTCACAAACTTGATGGCACACTTTATATTTATTTCCCCTAATAAAATTGAACCATTGTGTCATCTATGTTGTTTATGCTTGCACTTATACGTTGGAATTAGTGATGGCGCCCATCACTTATCGTGGGACGCTTCGTTGGAAACCCCAAGAGCAAGGTATGAAGCAGCACAACAACAAGTTTCCCTCAGTAAGAAACCAAGGTTATTGAACAAGTAGGAGGAAGGAAACGTCACACAGGTGTTGCAAGCAACGTGGATACCTGCACAACACAAACTCAAGACTTTACCCAACAAATCAGTGAGGTTGTCAAGCTCACCGGTTTGCTGTAACAAAGGATTAAACGTATGGGTGTGGAAGGTAATGGTTTGTAGCAAGTAAGCAAGTAACATTGGAAGATGTATCAATGGTGAAGATTGGATCGGGGTCCATAGTTCACTAGAGGTGCTCTCCTTAGATAAACAACATGGCATGAAGGGTAAACAAATTACAGCAGGGCAATTGATAGGAACTGAGCAAGGCATAACAATGCAATTACTAGTGAGAAAGATCCTATGAGATTCGATTGGGCAATACAAAAATATACATAGACCGCCATCAAACTGCATCTATGACTAGAAGTCCACCTTCATGTTATCATCCGAACCCCCTCTAGTATTAAGTTTCAAGCAACAGACAGCTGCTTTAAGCAAAGTGTGTAAGGTAAACAGTACACATGTTTCATGAACAAGAGACCGTTGTTTTCTCCCTAGTAGAAACAACACATCTACAACCGAAGAGATTATTGTCACTTCCCTTGGAAACTAGAGGCATGAACCCACTATCAAGCATAAATACTCCCTCTTGGAGTCACTAGAAACTACTTGGCCAAGATAGCTACTAACATCGGAGAGCATGCAAGATCACAAACAACACAGACATGATAGAATCATAAAGATAAAACCATTAATCAAACCAACATAATAATCTCAATATCCATCGGATACCCGCAAACACAACATGCATGATTACAAATAGATTAGATCTTGATCATGAACGGAGCTCACAAGATCTATACATGAAAGCACAAAGGAGGAGATACATCCATCTAGATACTAGATGGACCCATAGTCCAAGGTGGAACTACTCACGCATCATACCGGAGAGAAGGCCTCCGGGATGATCTCCCCTCCGGCAGGGTGCCGGGAAGAACTTCAGATCCCCCGATCTACGGACGATGGTGGCGGCGGCTACAGACAGTTTCATGGAGATTTGATTGGGTTGCTTAGGGTTTCTGCATCGAGGGCTTCTTATAGGCGAAGGGGGAGGACGAGGAGGCGGCCATAGGGGCCACACCCCTCCCAGGCGCGGGCCCACCCCTAGACGTGCCTAGGGGGGTCTGGATGCCCTGGCCCAATTCTCTGTCTCCCCTCTGGACTTCTTGTTCCCCACAAAAAGTAATTGACTTTGACATTTGTCCCGTCCAATTCTAAGAATATTTCTTTACTAACTTTTCTGGAACCAAAAATAGCAGAAAATAGGCAACTCGCACCGTGGCAACTTGTTAATAGGTTAGTACCAAAAAACATGTAAAAATCACCTCAAAGTGTAGACAAGGCAAAGCAAAGTAGATACTAAACAAGCATGGAGCATCAAAAATTGTAGATACGTTTCCGACGTATCAAGCATCCCCAAGCTTAACTCCTGCTCGTCCTCGAGTAGGTAAGTGATAAAAATAATAATTTTTGAGGTGACATGCACCCCCACAATAAAGATCCAACCATTTGCACGCATTGAAAGCTGGGATCAAAGAACTCTAAACATGTGCACGAAAGATGGAGTTCTAACAATAGGACATAGTAACTATGCATGCAACATGACAAGCTACAAACAAAGATCATGAATAACATGCATTGAAAAATGTTTGTTTGTTTCACATACAGAAAACATAGCATAGTGGCAATCAGCTTGTCCCTCATAGAGTAGAAAATAGATGCATATGACACCTTCAAAGTTCACAAGGGTGACTAGAAAAAAATAGCACAAGAACAAGTAATATCACAATATGCATCAATCAATAAGCTTTGGAACACTGCACACAGAATGACAACTATGCTCTCTTAATGGTGCCTAAAGGTAGAAGGTGGAGACTCAATAGTGATGGAAGAAAGGCCTTTTATAAAGGAAGAAGGGATTTCAAGTTTCAAAAAGAGCTTCCAAAAATTATGGTACTTGTTAGCTTTTAGCCCTCATTGACCCTATCATAAGCATCTTTAAGTGGTTAAGGTTAAAGTGAACAAAGATGGAGTATATGCTTGACGAAGTATAAGTTGGCAATCTCAAGTCCCTTGAATACGAGGGCCACACCTCATGATACTCAACTTTAGTCACCTGTAAGTTCTTGTCATTGTAAATATTTGCATATCATTGAGAACCACCAACGGGGTACCCCTTACACATGGTACAGGAGCTATCCCATAACCAAAATGACAAGGCAAGCAGACAATGAGCATCTCAGCAATCTTCTTATTTACCATGGGAATATGGTGCTTTTTTCTCTCTTTCCTCTTTTCTCAATGTGTCTCTTTTTTTATAAGAAGAATGCTTCATAGATGTCACTATGGTGATGCTGCAAGTTTCCACCATGATTAGGCATGGCTTAGGCTAGCGGCCCAGGCGTTTCTCTAACACAGGATACAAACTCCATGGACTTAAAGTTCCCTCTTTATTTCACATCGGTGACATCCATAGACAAAAGTGCATGATATCAACTGAGAACAAAGTACAAGTGCAATGTTGAAAACGTTCCCCGTGACTGCACAGTTCTGCTAATTCCAACGTATAAGTGCAAGCATATACAACATAGAAGACACAATGGTTCAAGTTTATTAGGGGCAAATAATATAAAGTGTGCCATCAAGTTTGTGAGGGCTTTAATCACTAAGTTTTCACATAACAAAATAGTTTTTAATTGGAAGATAGCTAAAAACAAGAATATACTTGGAATGGTGTAACACACCATGCATAGGAGTTTATAGTGGACACTTTCGAAAAACTTGGTTTCTTGGGAGTTGGAAGCATGAGTAGAACTTACTCATACAAGTGGAGGCTAGCAAAAGACTGGGAGCGACCAACTAAGAGAGCAATAATGTCCATAATCATGTAGTGCAACAAAGCATTACTAATCAAAGAAAAGAGTGGTACTACAAGTCAAGGACTAAATGATCATAGAGGCTAATGGTGACTTGTCATAGTCATAACATGGTGTGAGCATGTGCCAAGTCAACCCAAACAAAGCATCAAATGAGAATACCACAATACTATGCTTTTGCATGCTAAAACAACACATAATTTCTTCAAGGCACACTAAGAAATCCCACTTGTTTGGAACAATACATGCTATAGCAATAATCACTATGCATAAGGTCAAAACAACACCTAGCATGTCATGCTAAAGTCTAAGTCACAGTCAATGCAAGCTCCTCTTGCACTTTCAAGCAAGAACTTACTACTCCTTTCCAACACCAAGCAACTTATTTGCAAAACAACACAGCGAGAACGGGGGTCCAAACTACTCAAGCAAACTAAACAAACTAAGCAAAGCAAACGAAAATTAAGACGCTCCAAGAACAACACAATTGTGCATGAAACAATAAAAACAAAGTGTCTAGACAGACCTGAGCTTTTTATTGATGAACAAAGAGATGCCTTGGGAATCCCCAGGCTTTGAAGCTTGTACCTCTTGGATATTTATTGTGGTGACACAATGGTGGCATCCCCAAGCTTGAGCTTTTGTCCATTCCTCATCTCATTGCATCATTCTCTCTCTACACCTGAAATATTTTTCTTCACACAATCTTCACACTACTGGAAAAACCATCTTCGGTTCGATCACTAGAAGCCCAGCAGTCCCGGCCCATCACGAACTGCGACTAGTGCTAGCACTAGTCCCGGTCCGTGAGGCCTCCAACGGCTAGAAATGGCCATAAGCATTAGTCCCGGGCCGGACCAGAGCATTAGTCCCGGTCCGTGTCTGACCGGGACTAATAAGTCGAGCGGGCAACAGCTCTTTTCGGGGACTATTAGTCTCGGGTCGTATCACGGCCCGGGACTAATTGTCCATCACTATATATACAGCTCCCTGGCCAGCTGCTCTAAAGCATATGGTGGCCATTTTTCTCAAAGAAAGCAAGAGAGTTCATGCCATTTTTTTCTCAAGATTTGTCAAGATTGAGTTTGCAACACCTAAATCCAAAGCTTTAAAAGGTTAGAACTTCATTCTTTCATCTCTTATTGCTACTTTAGCTCTATATAATGCTCTAGAAGTATAGAGATATGGATCAAATGCATGCATGCTCTATAAGTAGCTAGAAGGATTTTGATATATATGTGTAACAAATTTTGATTAGGCACATAGTTACTGAAAATTGAAATGTGTAATTTTAGAGTTTCAGAGCTTAGAATGGAATGAGGTTTTCACTGATGGAACAATAATAAAAAACTCCACATTTGTCATGTTGATTGTTTTCTCCAAATCACAAATTGGTGCATGTAAATTTTTCAAAATTAAAAACTAATGCTCTAGAAGCTCTCAATATAACTTGTAATAATTTTATCATGTTGTGTAATGGTTTTTGATATACTTTTACTATAATGCAGATGGTCCGGGAATGGATCTACGGATCGACGACGCCCGGCGAGTTCATTAATGGCGTGCATGAATTCATCCGTGTTGCTGATGCAAACAAGCACAATGGTATTGTATTCTGTCCATGTAATGGATGTAGGAATCAGAAGGATTATTCTGACTCAATAACCCTTCACAGCCACCTGTTGAAGTCCGACTTCATGCCCGGTTATAATTGTTGGACCAAGCACGGAGAGAGAGGGGTTATAATGGAAGACAATGAAGAAGAGGAGGAGGATGACAACTATCATGGTTTCCCTGAGTACAGAGATACTTCCATGGGGGATGCTGAAGGAGAGGATGAAGAAGAGACACATGATGAACCCGCTAATGATCTTGGTCGGACCATTGACGATGCACAAAGAGATTATGAAACTGAAAAGGATAGGGAGAAGTTCAATCACATGCTAGAGGATCACAAAAATTTGTTGTACCCAAATTGCGAAAATGGTCTAAAAAAGCTGGGCAGCACACTGGAATTGCTGTGATGGAAGGCTGAGCGTGCTATACCTGACTCCTCATTTGAAAAGTTGCTGAAAATGATGAAGAATATGCTTCCAAAAGATAATGTATTGCCTGCCAGTACATACGAAGCAAAAAAGGTTGTCTGCCCTCTAGGTTTAGAGGTTCAGAAGATACATGCATGCCCTAATGACTGCATCCTCTACCGCGGTGAGGAGTATGAGAATTTAGATGCATGCCCGGTATGCACTTCACTTCGGTATAAGATTAGACGAGATGACCCTGGTGACGTTGAGGGCGAGCCCCCCCGGAAGAGGGTTCCTGCGAAGGTGATGTTGTATGCTCCTATAATACCACGGCTGAAACGCTTATTGAGAAACAAAGAGCACGCCAAGTTGTTGCGATGGCATAAAGAGGAACGTAAGTCAGACGGGATGTTGAGACACCCCGCTGATGGGTCGCAATGGAGAAAAATCGATAGAAAGTACCCGGACTTTGCAGATGACACAAGGAGTTTAAGGTTTGGTCTAAGTACAGATGGCATGAATCCCTTTGGGGAGCAGAGCTCCAGTCACAGCACCTGGCCCGTGACTCTATGCATCTATAACCTTCCTCCTTGGTTGTGCATGAAGCGGAAGTTCATTATGATGCCAGTGTTGATCCAAGGTCCGAAGCGACCCGGCAACGACATTGATGTGTACCTAAGGCCATTAGTGGAAGAACTTTTACAGTTATGGCACGAACCCGGGATACGCGTGTGGGATGAGCACAAGCAGGAAGAATTTAACCTCCGAGCATTGCTTTTCGTAACAATCAATGATTGGCCTGCTCTTAGTAACCTTTCAGGATAGTCAAACAAGGGATACAATGCATGCACACACTGTTTAGATGAGACTGCAAGTATATATTTGGAACATTGTAAGAAGAATGTATACAATGAGCATCGTCGATTTATTTTGGCCAAGCATCCCTTAAGAAAGAAAGGAAAGCATTTCAACGGTCTGGCATGTCACCAGACGAAGCCTAAGGAGCGTACTGGTGCTGATATATTTGATATGGTCAAAGATTTGGATCAACTGGTAACCTTTGGAAAGAGTCCTGGAGGAAAATCTGTTCCGAAAGACGCTGAAGGACACGCACCCATGTGGAAGAAGAAATCTATATTTTGGGAGCTACCATATTGGAAATTCTTAGAGGTCCTCTCTGCAATCGATGTGATGCATGTGACAAAGAATCTTTGCGTGAACGTGCTAGGATTCTTGGGCGTGTATGGGCAGACAAAAGATACACCGGAAGCACGAAAGGACCATCAACGTATGGAAGACCCAGATGGCCTGCATCCAGAATGGTTTCAAGGTCATGCCAGCTATGCTCTTACCAAAAAAGAGAAGGAAATATTTTTTGAATGCCTAAGCAGTATTAAGGTCCCATCTGGCTTCTCTTCGAATATAAAGGGGATAATAAATATGGCAGAAAAAAAGTTCCAAAACCTAAAGTCTCATGACTGCCACGTGATTATGACGCAAATGCTTCCGATTGCATTGAGGGGGCTTCTACCAGATAATGTTCGAGTACCCATTGTGAAGCTATGTGCATTTCTCAATGCAATCTCTCAGAAGATAATCAATCTCAAGATCTACCATGGTTACGTAATGATGTGGTCCAATGTCTTGTCAGCTTTTGAGTTGGTGTTCCCACCATCCTTCTTCAAGATATGACGCACCTTTGGTTCACCTAGTCGAAGAGATTTCCATTCTCGGTCCGTATTTCTACACAATATGTTTCCTTTGAGAGGTTCATGGGAATCTTAAAGAAATATGTTCAGAATCGTGCTAGGCCGAAGGAAGCATCTCCAAGGGCTATGGAGCAGAGGAGGTCATTGAATTTTGTGTTGACTTGCTCGACCTTAAGCCGATTGGTCTTCCTCACTCGCGGTATGAGGGGAGACCGAGTGGAAAGGGTACTCTAGGAAGGAAATCAATAATATGTAGAGACGAACATTCTTACACCAAGCACATTACACCGTTTCTACGAATTCTATCTTGGCAGCCCCATATATCGAGGAACACAAGAAAATCTTACGCTCCAACAACCCTGGAAAGCATGACTCTTGGATTAGAGATGAACACATGAAGAGTTTCGGCGGTTGGTTGCAACATCTCATCAAAAACAACACTCTTGGAGATCAGCTATACTTGTCGTCTAGGTCACCATCTTCGACTATATCGACTTTCCAAGGGTACGAGATAAATGGGTATACATTTTACACGATAGCCCAAGATAAAAAGAGAACCAACCAAAACAGTGGTGTCCGCTTTGATGCAACAGACAACAATGGGTCAAAGACCACATATTATGGTTACATAGATGAGATATGGGAACTTGACTATGGACCTACTTTTAAGGTCCCCTTGTTTCGGTGCAAATGGGTCAAGCTGACGGGAGGAGGGGTTGAGGTAGACAAGAAATACGGAATGACATCGTTGGATCTCAACAATCTTGGGTACTTAGACGAACCATTCGTCCTAGCCAATGATGTGGCCCAGGTTTTCTATGTGAAGGACATGTCTACCAAACCTAGAAAACAAAAAAATAAGAAAAAGAATACATCAGACGATGAGCCAAAGTGCCACATAGTTCTTTCAGGAAAAAGAAACATCATGGGAGTGGAGGACAAGACAGACATGTCAGAAGATTGTGATAAGTTCCATGAAATTCCGCCCTTCACGGTGAAGGATGACCCAACCATCATGTTAATGAATGAAGATGCTCCATGGATACGACGGGATTAGAAAGGAACACAAGCGAAGAAATGATATGTAATAATTGTAACATTTTATGAGTTAAGATGTTCCATGCATGTGTCCATTTTTATAGTGTTGTCTGCAAACAATCTTGAGTGTGTTAGTCCCGTTTTGTGGCTGGACCGGGACTAAAGGAGGGCATTTAGTACCGATTCATACTTACCGTTAAGATTTGATCTCCAAACGCGTGATGTCACATATTAGGGAGTGCTTCTATGACCAGTTTCTCAGAGATGCCGGAGGACTGGGCTCCGTCGGCATCTCCCTGAAACTGGCCGTAGTGGTGTCCCTTCTCTCGAAAACCATCTTGCAGCTTGTAACTTCTCTAACTAGATCAATACGCCTGGGAGCTAACTAATTTCACATATTAGGGAGTGCCTCTATGACCAGTTTCTCGGAGATGCCGGAGGACTGGGCTCGTCAAGATCTCCTCGAATCGGCCGCAGTGGTGTCCTCGCTCTAAAACCATCTTGGAGATGCCTCAAACTGGCTGGAGGACTGGACTCACAAGGATGCCTATTTATAGTACAAGCAGCTCGGCATAATGTCGACACTCACGACATAATGTCGACACTCACCCCTATTATTAGTGCTGACTCATCTTTAGTCCCGGTTGGTGTCTCCAACCGGGACTAAAGGTTCATCTTTAGTCCCGGTTGGTGACACCATCCGGGACAAGGTACAAGCCGCGTGACATAATGTCGACACTCACCCCTATTATTAGTGTTGCCTGGCCCAGTCTGCCGCAATACCTTCAGTCGCGGTTGGTTTCTCCAACCGGAACTAAAGATGAACCCTCTCTTTATATAGGCATTTCCCTCTATTTATTAGGTAACACTCAAGACATTTATTAATATTAAAAACTGGGACAAACCGGGACTAGCTAACACTCAGGACTAAAGCCGCCCCCTTTAGTCATAATCATGCCTAGTCCTACAGTACACAACTTCAGGGTCTTCATCGGCATCGTCATCATCATCGTCATCGTCACCTGCCACTCCGGGGATCCTCAGCCCATCCATGGCATATACCAGGGGCCATTCCAGCCTCGGATTCACGGCGGGAGAGGGGTCTCTGAAGACGATGTCGCCATCACGGACGGTGGGGCCTATGGCGGGTGGACTCATGGGCACCGTGGCGAGGATGGTCTCCCCGGCGATGTAGCGCATCACCGATGATAGTACGGTTCGCCCACCATGCATTTCACGGCCGTTGTGGTTCAACGGTGGCGGCCATCACCTCGTACTGGTGAGCTCCCTTTCCCGCCTATTAGAGAAGAAGGCATTCTGTGTCGAGTTGTCGGGATCCCACTGGGATCCATCCGCCGCCCGGCGTGAGCTCGTGGTAGAAGTGGTTTGTGATGGCTGGCGCGGAACCTTGAGGGACAGGAGGGACAGAACCCTCCAGGCCAAGATTCAGCCGTGGCGACCGATAGCCCGAAGGACAAGGGTAGTTGGAGGCGCACAGCGCCTCGGTCTCCTCGAGGGTCAGAATGGCCCAGTAGGCGTTGTCCATTGTTCTAAGAGAGGAAGATGTGGATGTGTGGATAGCCATGGCACGATCACCCTAAATATAGAGGGAAAGGTCGGGAAAACTTGGCGTGAAGCTTTGGGAAATGGCGGGAAATATCTTTAGTGCCGGTTAGTGACTACATCTGGGACTAAAACCTCTCGTAGAAAGGAAAGGGCAGAAAAACTTGGCGGGAAGAGGTGGGAAATGGCAGAAAATATCTTTAGTCCCGGTTTGTGACTACATCCGGGACTAAATGGATATTATATTAAGATTCATTATATTTTTCTGATAATAATAGACATATTATTTGTTTTATTTGGACTATTACAATAAAATATATGATTTTTCAAAGTTTTTATATTTGATTTGAATTAAAAAAGAAAATTTACAAATGAAATAATTTATAAATTATGCAAACAGATAAATGGATATTAAATTAAGATTCATTATATTTTTATGATAATAATAGACATATTATTTGTTTTATTTGGATTATTACAATAAAAGATATGATTTTCAAAGTTTTTATATTAGTTTTGAATTAAAAAAGAAAATTTACAAATGAAATAATTTATAAATGATGCAAACCGATAAATGGATATTATATTAAAATTCTTTATATTTTTCTGATAATAATAGACATATTATTTGTTTTATTTGGATTATTACAATAAAAGATATGATATTTCAAAGTTTTTATATTAGTTTTGAATAAAAAAAGAAAATTTACAAATGAAATAATTTATAAATGATGCAAACAGATAAATGGATATTATATTAAAATTCTTTATATTTTTCTGATAATAATAGGCATATTATTTGTTTTATTTGGATTATTACAATAAAAGATATGATTTTTCAAAGTTTTTATATTAGTTTTGAATTAAAAAAGAAAATTTACAAATGAAATAATTTATAAATGATGCAAACAGATAAATGGATATTATATTAGAATTCTTTATATTTTTCTGATAATAATAGACATATTATTTGTTTTATTTGGATTATTACAATAAAAGATATGATTTTTCAAAGTTTTTATATTAGTTTTGAATTAAAAAAGAAAATTTACAAAAAAAACCGTCGCGGGTCGTGGATGGACCCGGGACTAAAGGGTCGATCTTGAAAACGAAATGGTTGAAAAGACCTTTAGTCCCGGGCCGTGGCTTAGCCCGTGACTAAAGGGGGGGTCTTTAGTCGCGGGTTAAGCCACGGCCCGCGACTAAAGACCCTTTAGTCGCGGGGGGTGGCTTTGCCCGGGACTAAAGGGGTGGGGTATATAACTTGCGCCCACCGGCCTCCCCACCCAAAGACTTGGCGAAATCGACGAGGAGACGCGCGCAGACGACGGCGAGAGATCGACGCAGGGGAGGTGCTCCCGGATTCCACCACGCCGCCGCCCTCGTCTCCGGCCACCACCCCGCCGTGCCGCCACGTGCCGTACCGCAGAGCCTCACTGAAGGAATCAAAGCCCCACGCCCCCAGTCGAGCTCCCCGTCCGCTCCTTCCCCGTCTCCGGCCGCCACGTTCGTCGCCGATTCCGGCCACTGCACCCTCGACCTCCCTCGGCCTCGCTGACCTTAGGCACCCTCCTGCTTCCTTCCTCTTCCCAGGCCAGTTTGCCATCCTGCGCCGCCGTCACTGGCTCGTGAAAATAATCAACCCCCCCGATCCCTCTTCCTTGCGTGGCATGCTGAGGTGGCCAGTACCCCGGCCCACTCGTCAGTCATAGTGGCTAGGCTTAGTAGCGGTACAAAAATTTTAACCCCCTCTGCTGATGTCATAATGATGAAATAACCCTTTTTAGTAATTCCAGAATATGATTAAATATTGTAAATTCAATAACTTTTAATTTATAAGTCAGAAAAATACAAATAATATATCAAAATGTTCAGAAAATTGAAACCTATCTATTTAACCTATAATCATGAATTGTTCAACAACTTAAATGACAAGTATAATTAGAAGAACAAATGCACCCCTCTCATATGTTCCGGAGTTTTCCCGAGTTAGGATTTTCACCCCTCGGAACCCCGATTAATTTGCCGATCATGTTTTAGGGTTTCAATTCAATGCAATTCAACTTGTCATATAATCATACTTGCTTGAGCATTGCATCGATGCCATGTGTTGATTGTTTCCCCTTTATTTTTTTTGGTGTTTGGTGCTTCTCGGTAGAATACGATATCAAGATCGAGATCGAAGCCCTTTAGGATTAGGGTTATTTTTTTATTTCAGTTATTATAATTAGGATTATATTGTTTTAGTTATTAGGATTATTGTTTTTTCTAACCTGTTTAACTCTCTTTTTTTATAGATAATTAAGTCATGGATCCATCCGAAGATCCTGGTCGCATCGGTGAAGGTTTTCTTCAGGGCATGATAAGAGGTGAAATTCCTCTTATTACGGGCACGGCCGAAGATATTTTGCTCGAGGAAGAGATATCCTCATATCTGAGTTCATCTGGTGATGGACTAGAGGAAAACCAAGGGGAAGACTAGATGGACGAAGGGCAAACAAATGACAACAATAATGATGGCCCCTCGACAGGATCCGGCGAGGTACATATATATATAAAGTCTCGTGTTACCTCTATTCATTAACTGATCTAGATATATATTAATCACTCTCTCTTCTTCTTTTAGCCCACCGGATCGAAGCAATCGACAGCTCGAACGAAACAAGAGCCGAACAAAAAGTTGGATGGTAATCAGAGGTTCACCATCGAAGAAATAGCTGATGATGGTGAACCGATTGCTCCAGAGAAGCACCGGAGGATGTTTATAAATCAATGCGGGGTGCTGGTTAGGGACAACCTGCCGATCACCATCCAAGAATGGAATAAGTCAAAGAAAGCCGGTGAAGAATCCAATGACTATAACACCGATGATGCCAAAGATGACCTTTGGCAGAAGCTCATAGCGCATTTCATACTACCTCCAGAGTATGAGGAATTTGAGGTATATGGTATTACCCCAAGGCCGGTTGGGCTTGAAAATAGAGCGAAAGTCAAGGAGTGGGCACTAAGCAAGATGGCTTAACTGTACCGGAACCACAAGAAAAATTTATACGCGAAATATGTCGCGAAAAAGAAAACTCCAGACTTCACAGGAGTAAACGAGAAGTTGAGAGAACAGTGGCCCTATTTTGTACAGTACAAGCAATCTGATAAAGCAAAGGCAAAGTCTGCAAAGAATGCGTTAAATGCTGCCAACAAGAAATACCATCATAAAATGGGGACAGGTGCCTACAAGAGTGCCATCCCTGAGTGGGAAACTATGGAGAATGATATGAGGGCTAGAGGCATCACTCCTGGTACAATGTGAGCTACTGCTGGATGATTCACCGGCTCCTCACTACCCCGTGGATGATGTCAGAGAGATGGCACAATGTGAGCTACATCAGCCAATGAACAACATGTCCTTCAAGGTGGCGATCGGCACTGCTTTACCTTGTCTACCTGGAGCACTCCACCATTCACTTCCGATTCCACCAGGCTATGCTTGTGTCATGGTGGATGACATAGTGGAGGATTTTGCGGACCTAGAGATTGAAATCGCTACGCCTGAAGGCCTTACGAAACTAGGAGATGTCAAGCGCAACATCATTCTATGGAATAAGAAGTACATCAAGTTTCCAAGCTCGGCGCCAAGGCCACCGACTCCAAGGAATCCAAATCCACCCCGCATCGAATATCGTCAACCTCCAAGTCCACCCCAACCCGATTATCGCCAACCTCCAAGTCCACCCCAACCCGATTATCGCCAACCTCCAAGTCCACCCCGCCCCGCTGACGATCGCCGCAGCAGGAGTACATCAACTCGATCTCCGCCTCCGCCTCCGTGCAATACTACTACCTCGTCGAAGAAACGGAAGTTCGACGGTCCCCCGCGCCCCACATCGAAGAAAGGTCAAACTCCGAGGATAGTCGATATCCCGCCGGCTCTTCCAAAGAGACCTTATGACAAGACTGACGAGGAAACTAACGCCGATGTGGCTGCCCAAGTTAAGGCGCATTTTGCACCCAAAAATCCTGAGCCAAAGCCGATATATAACGAAAAAACAAAAAAGTGGGCTAAGTACTTTCTTGAGAACCCATCCCAGATATCGATGAATCTGGACTCAGACTATGACCGGGAGATTATTAAGCAAGCACAGAAGAAAAAAATCACAAGTGCAAAAAGCGGGAAGCAAGTTGCCCAGCTCAGAGCACAGAAGAATCAATCGGTCGCCCCGCTCAAAGTCATTTCAGACCTCGACAATGCCTTCAGAGCTGAAATGGATATGGACATGCAAATAATGGACCCTAGAGCCCGTAATAATGCTGCACTTATGGGAATCACTGTATCGGAGGCCAAAGCACTTGCTAACGAAGAAAAATATGTCTCTTGGTCAATATTTAGGCTATGAAGATACGCCAAGGTCGATAGTACGGCAGATGTCCAAGGGCAGCCTCTAGTCAAGAATGAGGAGCTCAAGCTCTATCCACACACATATGCGAAATCTGCATGAATGGTACATGTCGCAAGCGTAAAAAGCATCATAAAGATTGGTTTCGTGGACGTTAGAAAGGATCATCACTTCAAACCATACTCGATACAGGTTCAAATGACCGAACTGTTTTGTTATACAACCAAATACCGACAAATCTATCATTGGTTGCTACTGTCTGTAAGTTATTTATTTTTATAATTAAGTTTGTAGCTTTAGCTCGTTCATTGTATTTAATATATTATCCTACCTATATATCCTTTTGTATGATGATATTATATTCCGCAGAATGAAGATGCTTGAATGCAAAAGAGCTAGAAGATACGACGTTGGGTTCATTGACCCATATATCATTAATGAATATACGTTAAAGAATCACCCCAAAGACGTGGAGGAAGACCTGTCCAGGTTCTTAACCGAGCATAATTTTGTTAAGGAAATACTATTTCCTTACAACTTCAAGTGAGTGTTTATATCTTGTACACATTTTATTTTTGCTTACTGGATGAGCTATGCATGTATGCTTATGTAAATGTCCACAGATTCCACTGGATCTTGCTAAACATTCAAGTTGACAAGTCCCTAGTCGAAGTCTACGACTCATTAAGTTGGGACCAAGAGAAGTGGAGCGACATGAAAGTAATGCTGCATAAGTAATTTCAATCATTATCGCATTATATCGTCCTCTTTCATTCATTTTCTGATATCAAGTAACTAATAACTCCTTTGTTCATTTTCTTTGCCGAGCAGGTGTTGGACACGGTTCGCATGTAAAATACCAGTCCATTCAAAGAGGAGCTAACTTATAAAATGGCGAAGAGTTTACAGCAGCCACCGGAACTCATTTATGTGGATACTACGCTCATGCAGTACATCCGTGAGTTGACCAGGAGCGAAAGTTGACTCACATTATATTTATGATTTATGGAGACACTAGATCCGCACCAGCGCATAAGAGCAATTCAAGAGGAGTCATGGAATTTATGATGAAGGAAGTCCTTGATGTACATGGAGAGCATTATGCGGATGACGTGGAACTCGATTTGCCTTAGTCATCTCCATGTAGCTCATATGATATATATATTCATAAATGACCATGTAATTTTCAAAACATTTCTTCCTTTTGATATGATTGATTATATGTATGCTTGCAAGGGATCGATCTTATATAAATGCATCTACGTGTAGTGTGTATGTAGTAGCGTATAATATGTCTACTGAAATATATGTTTGTTATAGTGAAACACAAAAAGAAAAAGGAACAAAATGGCAAAAAAAGTAAATACACAATCTCTGCCATGGCAGAGAAATGTGGTGTTTCTCTGCCGTGGCAGGAAACTTTTTAGTCCCGGGTGGTGTTACAGCCCGGGACTAGAGGGTTCCGCCCCTCGCGGCGCTGAAACAGCCACGTGGTTGTTATCAGTCGCGGGCCTTTGCGAGCCGGGACTAGAGGGGGGGGGGCTCTAGTCCCGTTTTCGCAGTCCCGGGCCCAAAACCGGGACTAGAGCCCCTTTTTCCAACAGTGTCATTAGCAACATTAGTTTATTTAAAAGATATTAGACCTCTAGCAAATCTTTGAAACAGCAAGGCTTTTGACTAAAAACACAAGCTACTGTAGTAACTCCTTAAAAAAGCTCAATTCAGCTAAATAGAACTAAAAAAGGAATCAATAAGAAGAAAATGCAAATAATGGCAGAAATCTGTCAAAACAGACCAACAGGTATAAATCGATTTTTTTGAACAACTTCTGTTGCTCAAATCAAAAAGTGTTGAGCTAACTAAAGTTATCTAACATACTAGGGGGATTATTCGTAAATTTTGAGCTTAATCCGAGTTAAAGAGACTACTCACAAATGTTTTTGATGGAGGACAGAAATCTGTTTCGGGACAGCAACTCCCTAGATCTTACTTCCCTCTCATTAGAGGTCATTCTTGGCACAAAAAGCAAACAAAAAGGATAATGAGAGGTCAGTACTGAAGTAATAACTTCCAAGACTCAAGGAAACTCTTGGGTTATCTCCCAACAAGTAATTTTCTTTAACGCATTTAAGTTAGGCACAAGAAGCAAGAAGAATCAAGTATTTTCAAATGAAGAAGCATTAACATCAAACCTTGCTTTCAAAGGAGGAGCAAAAAGCAACTTCTCTCTCCTCATAGGGAAATGTTCAATACCTTTCTTGAATGGAAAATGATATTTGATGGTGCCTTCTTTCATATCAATGATGGCACCAACTGTTCTAAGAAAAGGTCTTCCCAAAGTAATAAGAAAAGAAGCATTGTATTAAACATCCAAAACATAGAAATCAACAGGGACATAAGCATTGTTAACCATAATTAGAACATCATTAATACTCCTCATGAGTTTCTTCTTAGCATTATCATTGAGTGGGACATCCAAATAACAATCTTCCAAAGGTGGCAAATCGAGCATTTCATAAATCTTCCTAGGCATAATAGAGACACTAGAACCAAGATCTCATGAAGCTTTGAGATCAAAGTCATTCATTTGTATATTAATAATGGGTTTCCAACTATATTCTACTTTCCTAGGAATAGAAGCTTTGTGTTTTATCTTCTCTTCCTTAATTTTCACAAGAGCATCTATAATGTGTTTAGTGAAAGCAACATGCATATCACTAGCATCAGGACTTCTAGCAAGCTTTTGTAGGAACATAATCACTTCAGAAATATTGCAACCATCAATATCAAAGTCAAACTTAGCATCACTAGTAGTAGACTCATTAGGCTTAGGCATTGTAGGAGGAGCAATAGGGACTTCTTATGGTTTAGTGGTGATGGTGCACACACTATTGTTTCTATCAATTTCAGCTTCCCTTTTCCACCTAGCATGAAGTTGAGCTAACAACCTAACATTTTCATCAATAGTAACTTGTATGGCATGAGCAGTAGCAAAGGTATTTTCCGTAGTTTCAGGTTTAGCAGCCATATTATTAACCAAGGAAGTTTGAGCTTCAGACAAATAGGATATATTTTTCTCAACACTCAAAATTTTTGACTATAAACTAGGAATTTCTCTATTCAGATTCTCAAGCTGATGACTAATATTTTTCAAAATGATAGATTGTTCCTCCATAGTTTTAGAATTTTTTTTACTAAAGACACAATATACTGTAGCAATTCCCTCAAAAATCTCAATTTCCCAAAAATAACCCAAAAAGGAATCAATAAGAAGCAAATGCAAATAATTGCAGAAATCTGTCAAAACAGACCAGCATGTAGAAACCGATTTTTTCGAAGACCTTTCGTTGGTCAGATCAAAAAGTGTTGAACTAACGAAAGTTATCTAACAACCTGTGGGATTTATTCAAAACATTACATCTAAATCCGACATATAGAGATTTTACACGAATTTTTATGGTGGAGCACAAAAATCTGTTTCGGTACAGCAACTCCCCAAATCTTACTTCCCTCTCATTAGAGATTATTCTTGGCACAAGAATCAAATAAAAAGGATAAGGAGAGGTTATTACATAAGTAATAACTTCCAAGACTCAAGAAACTATTGGGTTCTCTCCCAAGAAGTACTTTTCTTTAACGCCTTTAAGTTAGGCACAAGAAGCAAGAATCGAGTATTTTTAAATGAAGAAGCATTAAGATCAATACTCGAAATCTCTTCAACTAGGAAAGATATCTCATCTAAATGAGTTTTAGAGGATACTTTCTCATCTCTGTTAGGTTCACTACTTTCATTAAATGGGTTTTCAGGAACAATCCAATCAAAATTCTTTTCTAAGGCTTCATGCATTCCTACAAGTTTAAAAGGTATGGTTTATCTTAATTTCCTCCCCATTGGTTTTGGTTTTATCCAACTTTTATAAAGTACCCATAACATCTACACATGAGCCTAGCATATTAAAATGTTCAAAGACCTTTTGGCTTCTTTAGCAACATCATTGAACTCCTTTAGCAAAGTTTCTAAGATAAAATCTCTATTTTCAGCATCCTCCTCTTCTTTTAGTTTAAGAAACATTATTTGCATCATGGGGTTAAGGTTAACAAACCTAGCCTCCAACATGTGAACTAAAGAAGCTGCAGTAATTTCATAATTAGGAGCAAGTTCTGCTAAGGATTATCCTCAATATCCTCATGTTTGCTAACATGATTAAAGAATTCTTCAATATTTTCTTTTCCAATTATTGACCCACTACCTATTGAAAAGTATTTCAGAGTGAACTTAGGGATCAACATGGTGAGCTAGAGCAAGGTGAAAACTAGAGGAAGAACTAATTTTTTGTGTTTTTGATAAAAGATAGCAAACCAAACAAAACTATTTTTTTTGGATTTTTTGATAAAAAGAAGCAAACAAAACAAGGCAAAAGAAACTAAGCAAAAAAACAAAGTAAAGAGAAAGGTTGTGAAGGACTCCCCTTGTGAAGTCATCCTTAGCCTCCCCGGCAACGGCGCCCGAAATAGCTTGATGCGGCTCAGATCACTGTAGAGCTTCATTGGGAGACCCCAAGAGGAAGGTATGATGAGCACAGCATCAAGTTTTCCCTCAGTAAGAAACCAAGGTTATCGAACCAGTAGGAGGAAGGAAATGACGCAAA
Source organism: Avena longiglumis (assembly GCA_030063025.1). NCBI lineage: Eukaryota > Viridiplantae > Streptophyta > Magnoliopsida > Poales > Poaceae > Avena > Avena longiglumis. The sequence continues at coordinate 536,237,853 of CP125974.1, read as the reverse complement.
GGTGTTGCTAGCAACTTGGAAACCTACACAACACAAACTCAATACTTTGCCCCAACGAACAGTGAGGTTGTCAATTTCACCGGTTTGCTGAAAACAAAGGATTAACTATATGGTGGTTTGCAGAAAGTAAACAGGAACAGTGGAAGATGTATCAATGGTAAAGATTGGATCGGGGTCCATAGTTCACTAGAGGTGTTGTCCTTAAGATAAACAACATAACATGTTGGGTAAAAAATTACAACGAGGCAATTGACAGGACAGAACAAGGCATAACAATACAATACTAGACAATCATGATCCTATGAGATTTGATTGGGAAATACAGCAAGATACATAGACCGCCATCCAACTGCATCTATGCCTAGTAATCCACCTTCAGGTTATCATCTGAACCCCTTCCAGTATTAAGTTGCAAGCAACGGATAACTGATTTAAGGAAAGTGTGTAAGGTAAACAATCCACTCATTCCATGAACAAGAGATTGTTGTTTTCTCCCTAGTAGCAACAACACATATACAACCTTAGATATTTTTGTCACTTCCCCATATTAAATAGAGGCATGAACCCACTATTGAGCATAAATACTCCATCTTGGAGTCACTAGCATCTACTTGGCCAAGAAAGCTACTAGAAACGGAGAGTATGCAAGATCTCAAACAACACAGACATGATAGAATCAATAAGATAGAATCATTAACCAATCTGACATAGTAATCTCAATATCCATCGGATTCCCGCAAACACAACATGCATGATTACAAATAGATGATCTTGATCATGAACGAAGATCACAAGATCTAAACATGGTAGAGCAAAGGAGGAGAAACAACCATCTAGCTACTACATGGACCCGTAGTCCAAGGTGGAACTACTCACGCATCATACCGGAGGCTGGCATGGTGATGAAGAAGGCCTCCGGGATGATATCTCCCCTCCGGCAGGGTGCCGAGAAGAGCTTCAGATCCCCCCGATCTAGGGACGATGGTGGCGGCGGCTACGGACTGTTTTGTGGAAGATTGATTGGGTACTTAGGGTTTAGGTATCGGGGTTACTTATAGGAAAAGAGGGAGGCCGAGGGGGTGCTCGAGGCGGATACAGGCCTGGCCGCGCGGCTAGGGGGTGTGTCCCCCTGGAGTCCCTCCTCCGTCTCGTCTTCTGGCTCCGTGTTCCCCATGGTAAAATATTGACTTTCGATTTTTTCCCATCCAATTCCAAGAATATTCATTTTCTTCCTTTTTTGGAACCAAAAACAGAAGAAAACAGGCATCTGGCACTATGGCATCTTGTTAATAGGTTAGTCCCAAAAACATATAAAAATACCTCAAATGTAGACAAAGCAAAGCAAAGTAGATACTAAACAAGTATGGAACATCAAAAATTATAGATACGTTTTCGACGTATCAATCTTGTGCGCTCCGTTCATGATCAAGATCATCTATTTGTAATCCTACATGTTATGTTTGCGGGGATCCGATGGATATTGAGATACTATGTCAGATTGATTATTGATTCTATCATGTCTATGTTATTTGTGATCTTATGCTCTCCATTGCTAGTAGATACTTTGTCCAAGTAGATGCTTGTAACTCCAAGAGGGAGTATTTATGATCAATAGTAGGTTCATGCCTCTAGTAATCTGGGAGAGTGACAGAAACTTCTAAGGTTATAGATGTGTTGTTGCTACTAGGGAGAAAACAATAATCCTTTGTCCAAGGGTAATTGTATTGTTTACTTTACACACTTTGCTTAATGCAATTATCTGTTGCTTGCAACTTAATACTGGAAGGGGTTCGGATGATAACTTGAAGGTGGATTATTAGTCATAGAAGCAGTTGGATTACGGTCTATGTATTATGTTGTAATGCCCAATCAAATCTCGTAGAGATCAAGATGTATAGTATATGCATTATTATGCATTCTCAATCTGTCAATTGCCCCGTTGTAATTGGTTCACCCAGCCTGTTATTTATCTTATGGAGAACACCTCTAGTGAACTCTGGACCCCGGTCCATTCCTTACCATTGATACTTCATCTACTGTTTACCATTTACTGTTCATAATTACTATATTCCACACTATACATTTAATCCTTTGATTTTAGCAAACTGGTGAGATTGACAACCTCACTGTAAATTGGGGCAAAGTATTGTGGTTGTGTTGTGCAGGTTCGAAGTTGCTAGCAACACCTTGGAGTTGTTTTCTTACTCCTACTGGTTCGATAACCTTGGTTTCATAACCGAGGGAAACTTGTTGTTGTGCTCATCATACCTTCCTCTTGGGGTTCCCAACGAGCTCTAGATATCTGAGCCATCAAGCACTTTTTGGCGCCGTTGCCGGGGAGATAAGGACAACTTCAATCTCTTCCTCCTCGTCAATCACTTTCCTGGGAGAAAGAAGATCCTTGAAAGGGGAGTCTCTCACAACCAATCGCTTTACTTTGTTTTTGTTTTTAGTTGTTTCTTTTGCTTGGTTTTGCTTGTTTCTTTTTATCAAAATACAAAAAAATAGTTGTACTGCTTTGTTTCTTTTATCAAAAACACAAAAGAATTAAGTTCGTACTTCAAGTTGCTTTTATGTCTAGTGTTGCTCCAATCACTATTTCCCTTGAGGAAATGATCTTCACTTTCAAACAAGGAAGTGAAGAGAGTTTCAAAGAAGCTTGGTCTAGAATTTCTGCTTCACATGAAAAAACTGGACCTAAGATGACTCTAGGCTTGTTTCATAGCAGTTTCTACTTTGGTCTTGGTATTTGTTGTAGATATGCTTTGGATGCTATTGTAGCAGGATATTTCCTCCAGGGTGGTGAGGATGAAGCCTTTAATGCCATAAAAAAGCTGACTTCAACATATAACTTGCCTAGAAAATCTGATTCATCCTTTGCAAACATTTATGCTAGATTAAACACTCTTGAGACCAATACCGCTAGTTTTAAATATGCTATAATATACTAAGAGAGCAGCATGAATATGTTCCAATAAATTCCGAGTCTTCAAAATGGCTTCCTACAGTAAAAGTTATTATAAATGATGAAAATTTTTATGCTCGTTGTGATATTATGTCTGAATTTTGTCTTATGACTAAGGATATTTATGAATCTTCGAATCTTTGGGGAGTTTCTGATGGTGGAGAAGAAATATATCTTACCAATAATTCCACTATATTACCCATTGGAATAGATGAAGGAGTGTTTACTAAGATCCTAGGAAAAGTGGTGTCTACTGATTATCTTGTTATTGAATGTGTAGGAAAAGGACAAATTACACCTGGAAGGCATCATGCATTTCCCTTCTCCACCAAGAAATCATACATTCCCTAAAGATAATAGTAAGGGTAAGAAAGGTAGGGGCAATAAACTTGATTTTGATGCTTCTTCATTCGAAAATACTTGATTCTTGCTTTCTACGCCTAGTTGAAAGACGTTAAAGAAAAGCACTATTGGGAGATAACCCAAATTATTTTTATTTTCAGTAAGTTTTTCTTTTGTTGAGTCTTGGAAGTTATTACCTCTATAATAACATATCATTATCCTTGTTGTGTGGTTTTTGTGCCAAGAATAACCTCTAAAGAGAGAGAAGTAAGATTTGGGGAAGTTGTTGTCCCTAAACAGATTTTTGTGCTTCACTGTAAAAAATCATGAAAAATCCCAGTTCGTCAGATTGAGATGTAATTGTCTGTGCATATGCACGAGGTTATTATCTAACTATCATTAGTTTAGCACTTTTCGATTTGAGCAACAGAAGGTCTTCGAAAAAATCGGTCTTTACCTGCTGGTCTATTTTGACTAGTTTCTGCCATTATTTGCATTTGCCTCTTAATCGGTTTAGTTTGAGTTCTCCTTGATCACTTGAGCTTTTTAAAGGAATCACTATAGTAGCTTGTGTTTTAATGGAAGTTTTACTTGTGTTGAAACTAAACCCAAAGGCTTATTATCTTAAATACACTAATGTTGCTAATGAAGATTGTGTGAAGTTTTGTATGAAGGAAATTTTCAAGTGTAGGGAGAGAACGATGTGATGAAATGAAGTATGGAAAAAGCTCAAGCTTGGTGATTCTACCCGTGTCACCCCAAGAAATATTCAATAGGTACAAGCATCAAATCTTGGGGATGCCCAAGGCATCCCCTTCTTCATCAATAAAAATCTTAGGTTTTCTTTCTAGACACTTTGTTTTTATTGCTTCATGCACTATTGTGTTGTTCTTGGAGAGTCTTTGTTTTAATTTTTAGTTTTATTTTGTTTGGTTTGCTGCAATAAATTAGTTGGACCTCCGTATTATTATTTTGTTTCAAATAAGTTGATTGGTGTTGGAAAAGAGTAGAAAGTTTCATGCTTATAGTGGTACAAAAGGAAGCTTGTTTTGACTGTGGCTTAGACGTTATCATGTCATGTTAGATGTTGCTTTGACCATATGCTTAGTGATTATTGTTGTAGCATGATTTGTTCCAAACAATTGAGATTGCTTAATCTTCCTTGAAAGAATCATGCGTTGTTTTAGCATACAAAAGCATAATATTGTGGTATTCTCCTTTGATGCTTTATTTGGGTTGACTTGGCACATGCTTACACCATATTAAGACTATGAACCAGTCACCTTAGCCTCTATGATCATTTAGTTTTTAACTTGTGATATCACTTTATGCTTTGATTAATAATGTTTTGTCGCTTTGCATGATTATGGCCATTACTGCTCTCTTAGTTGGTCCCTCCTATTCTTTTGCTAGCCTCCAATTGTACTGAGTATGAGCTCTAATCGTGCATCCAACTCCCAAGAAATCAAGTTATACCAAAGAGTCCACTATAAATTCCTATGCATGGTGTGTTACACCATTCCAAGTATAAGCATGTGTTTATATATCTTCCAGATTAAACTTTTGTTATGTGAAAATTAGTGATTAAAGCTCTCACAAACTTGATGGCACACTTTATTTCTTGCACTTAATAAACTTGAACCATTATGCCCATCTATGTTGCTTATATGCTTGCAAATTATAAGTTGTGAATTAGCAGAACCATGTTGTCATGGGGAACGCTTTCAACATTGCACTTATTCTATTCAGTTGATATCATGTTGTTTTGTTTATGAATCCCGACGGTGCGAAATAATTGGGAGCTCATGGAGTTTGTATACGTGTTAGAGAAACGCCTGGGCGGCTAGCCTAAGCCATTCCTAATCATGGTGGAAACTTGCAGCATAACCATAATGAGCATTCTGTGAAGCACCCTCAATAAAAACCTATGCAAATAGCAAATAAAAATATCACTGAGATGCTCATTGTCTGTTGCCTTGTCATTTTGATATGGGATAGATCATGTGTCATGGGGCAAGGGGTACCCCGTTGGCGGTTCTCTACGATACACATATATTTACAATGACAAGAACTTGCTTGTGACCAAAGTTGATTAGCATGAGGTTCAGTACTTGTACACAAGGGACATGAGATTTTCAACTTATAACTTGTCAAGCATATACTCATATTTGTGTTAATTTAACCTTAATCACTTCAAGATGCCAATGATAGGGGCAATGACAGCTCAAAGCTAATAAGTACCATAATTTTTGGAATCTCTTTATGAAACTTGAAATCCCTACTTCCCTCTATGAAGGGCCTTTCTTTTTTACTTATATGATTGAGTCTCCATCTTCTATCTTTATGCACCAATTAAGAGAGCATAGTTGTCATTCTTAGTTCAATATGCATTGTCCCAAAACTTATTGATTGATTCATAATCATGGTATTGCTTGTCCTTCAATTATTTGTATCTAGTCACCCTTATGAACTTTGAAGGTGTCCTATGCATTTATGTTTTGCTACTCCATGAAGGACAAGTGAATACCACTCATGTTGTGTTTTCTATATGTCAAACAAACAAATGTCTTTTAATACATTCTTATTCATAATCTTTTATTTGTACCTTTTCATGTTGCAACATAGTTGTTATATCTTATTGTTAAAACTACATCTTTCATGCTCATGTTTAGAGTACTTTGATCCCAGCTATCAATGATTTACAATATTTTGATCAAGATTGTGATGGTGCATGTCACCTCAAAATTTATTCTTTTTATCAGTTACCTACTCGAGGACGAGCAGGAGTTAAGCTTGGGGATGCTTGATACGTCGTAAACGTATCTATAATTTTTATGCTCCATGCTTGTTTTGCATCAACTATCTTATGTTTTGTCTATACTTTGAGGCATTTTTATACATTTTCTGGAACTAACCTATTGACAAGATGCCGCAGTGCCAGTTGCCTGTTTTCTGTTGTTTTTGGTTTCATAAAAGTTAGTAAATAAATATTTTTGAAATTGGACGGAACAAAAGCCAAAGTCAATATTTTACCGGAGTGAAGACGGAGTCCATAGGGGAGACGAAGAGGCGCCACAGGGCGGCCGCACCACCCCCTAGCGCGGTCCCACCCTAGGCCGCACCAGGGCATGGTGTGGGCCCCCTGGCCCTCAACCGACCTCGCTCCTTCGCCTATATAAACACCCCGAGGTAGAAACCCTAGACACCCGATCAGAAATCCACGAAACAGTCCTTAGACGCCACCATCTTTCCTAGATTGGGGGGATCCGAAGCTCTTCCCGGCACCCTGCCAGAGAGGAGAGATCATCCCCGAGGCCTTCTTCATCACCATGCCAGCCTCCGGAGTGATGCATGAGTAGTTCACCCTTGGACTATGGGTCCATACAGTAGCTAGATGGTTGTGTCTCCTCCTCTGTGCTATCATGTTTAGATCTTGTGAGCTCCATTCATGATCAAGATCATCTATTTGTAATCCTACATGTTGTATTTGCGGGGATCCGATGGATATTGAGATACTATGCCAGATTGATTATTGATTCTATCATGTCTATGTTATTTGTGATCTTGCATGCTCTCCGTTGCTAGTAGATACTTTGGCCAAGTAGATGCTTGTAACTCCAAGGGGAGTATTTATGCTCGATAGTAGGTTCATGCCTCTAGTAATCTGGGAGAGTGACAGAAACTTCTAAGGTTGTAGATGTGATGTTGCTATTAGGGAGAAAACAACAATCCTTTGTCTAAGGACAATTGTATTGTTTACTTTACACATTTTGCTTAATGTAATTATCTGTTGCTTGCAACTTAATACTGAAAGGGGTTCGGATGATAACTTGAAGGTGGATTATTAATCATAGTTATAGTTGGATTACGGTCTATGTATTATGTTGTAATGCCCAATCAAATCTCGTAGAGATCAAGATGTCTAGTATATGCATTGTTATGTATTTTCAATCTATCAATTGCCCCGCTGTAATTTGTTCACCCAGCATGTTATTTATCTTATGGAGAACACTTCTAGTGAACTCTAGACCCCGATCCATTCCTTACCATTGATATTTCATCTACTATTTATCATTTACTGTTCACAATTAGTACAAGCAATTACTATCTTCCATACTGTACGTTTAATCCTTTAATTTCAGCAAACTGGTGAGATTGACAACCTCACTGTAAGTTGGGGAAAAGTATTGTGGTTGTGTTATGCAGGTTCCAAGTTGCTAGCAATATCTTGGAGTTGTTTTCTTACTCCTACTGGTTCGATAACCTTGGTTTCATAACTGAGGGAAACTTGCTGATGTGTTCATTATACCTTCCTCTTGGGGTTTCCAATGAGCTCTACATATCTGAGCCATCACCTTTGTCTTCATTCTTTGGGCATGTTTGTACTATGTTGTTTGCCTCAGCAGTGGTCTCGTGGTTGTACCGGTTTGTTCTTTAAATGTTGTGCTGTCTGGCAGCGTTCTCATATTGTGCCTTATTTATAAAGCTAGGCGCAAGGCTCTTTCGAAGAGGAGCTAATCCCCTCCTTTGTTTCAGCTCGTTTCTCTGGAAAATGCCTATACACCAAATCAGGTTGCTGGTGCATCGTGTTTTTTTCAGCTGATTTTTCTCTTCCATTTTTCTTTTTCTTTTTTGATTTTGTTCTTTTCTTTTCAACCTTTCTCTTTTGTGATTCAAAAAATAAGATAAAAAATGTTACTTCCTAGGCGTTGTGGGATCATAAGATTTCAAGGCACCTGACTACTAAAGTTACTTCTTTCAAGTTAGTCTATGAAAAAGAAGCCATTTTACCCGTTCTAGTAAATCTAGCAGCCTTGAAATCTGCAAAAATAAAATAGTTTGCCGGCTAAATATTACTACATCATGAGGACGGACACCATTGATGAGATAGCCGAGAGCGCGTGGTGGCCTTAAGGATACCGGGAATCAAAAATTGCGGGCAACAAGGGCTTACAACAAAGAGGTATGACTTAAAGGATTTTCAAGTCGGTGATTTAGTCTGGAAAATTATACTGCAGACTGACACTCGGAATTACAAGTTCGTCAAATTGTCATCTTGTTAGAAAGAACCATTGCGAGTCATCAGAGTGGTACCCGGTAACTATTATTTAGTGAAAATAGTGGAGGAAGAATTTTTTTTCGTGCTATCAATGAAAGATACTTGAAGAAATTTCACCGAAGCATGTAGCAATCTACCTAAAATACATGTTTGACATTTGATACTCTTTGATACTCCATTCGATCCATATTAATTGACTTTGAATTGTCAAAATTTAGATGAACCTATATACTAAATAGTGTCTAGATTCATTCAAATCTAGACAAATTTGAGTCAATTAATATGGGTTAGAAGGAGTATATGTATATCACCGTTAGCATAAAATATGGCTGATGAATCAAAAAAGATCGCAGTTAGTCTATTTACATGGAGTATATCCTGGCACACAAGCACTACAGGAAGCGTTTGGTATGCCGAGGGCTTTTTGCCGTCGGCGTAACCAGGAAAACCCTCGGTGTACGCTACGCCGACGGCTGCCCTCGGTGTACCGTCCTCGGCGGACCTCTCCCTCGGTGGAGCAGCCGCGGCCGTCGGCGTAGGTCGTAAACACCGTCGGCATAGATCAAAGCTGACGGCCAAATGGCGCCCGTCGGCGAACATCGACAGCGCCGTCACACAACCAGCTAATGGTGCAGCTGCTACGCCGACGGCCTCACCCTCGGCGTATCCTAGGTCCTGCGCCGACGGTCGTACCCTCGGTGTACATTCGCCACGTGGAGTTAGCGGGGCGGCCTGGCACGGCGATACGCCGACGGCCGAACCCTCGGCGTCTCCCCCTGGCAGCAGCGGGGCTTGGCCCTATGCCGACGACCTTGCCCTCGGCGTAGGACCAGCCCATTTTTTTATTTATCTCACATCAATGCATCTAGATTTTACAGCAATGTTACCTCACAGCAATGCATATATATTTCACGGTAGTAATCATTCAAACATTCATGGTCATGTCATACATTATTCAAACATGGTCATATCATACATCGTTCATACATCATCCATACATCGTTCATACATGCATCAACATCATCACACATGCCTACAACTCTGGAGGAGACGGGGTGTACACGGTCTCCCCTGGTGAAAAGTGGCGACCTCTGGCGAGGGTTGTGTCCAGTAGAAGCAGCAGAAGAGCCACCTGGCGAGGGAGTAGGAGAAGTGTGAAGCTCGGGAGAACCACCGGCAGAATGGCCAAGAGAAGGACCATTGTCATGAAGCGGTGTGATCTGACGCCCATCCAGCAGGCGTGGCCAAATTGCCGGTTCCCAGAAGCTCCCGTTCCCTACATGTTTCCTACATGTTAGCAACTTGCGAGGCAAAGTATAGCGATAACCAGTGGGTTAGCAAAGAACTTACCGGTGTCGATGCGTAGTATGTCCTAGCGAAGCTGTCCTTCGATGACAAAAATGGCGCCGGCCCTGGCATGGGAGGCACGGGCCCTAAATCTCTATTCTGTCCAGTTTGAATATTCACCAACATGACCTGCAAGATAGTTTAGATGTCAGGCCGTAATACAACAAACTAGGGGGAAGTGAGACTTGTATCTTTTGCAAAAATAAAGGTTCAGACTTACATTTATGTATTGCATGTAGATCACATTCGCCTCCTGATGCTGCCAAAAGGCCACCTGATATTCCTCATGAGCGGCATCATAGGCCGCGTCTAACTCAGACTACAATTTCAAATACAAGGAATCTCGTCAGCGGTTAGCCATGCAGGAACAAAAGTCATAAAGATGATGAAAACGAGAAAAACTTACATCATCTCTGGATCAACGAAGCTGGCCACGAGGCGGGATAGGGGGGCCGTCGACGGGGTGGGTATCCTTGAGACGGCTGAAGCTCGTGCTGGGAGTAGGCTTGACCTTCTTATTCAGAATCTTGAGGCGTCAATTCTGCAATCTGTGCCCCTACAGGACCAACGACTCCTCGTCGATCTCCGCGTGAATGGGGTCATCCACATGGGGGTGACGAGCCTTCACCATCGTGTTGTAGTTCCCCAAGTCGTTCTGGGCAGTGCCGAAGTACACGGGCAACGAGGGCTGAGGCTCCGAGTAATTGGGCTTCTTTCGCCGCATCATCTCATAGACGGCGACGTCATGAATCACCTCCCCGGGTTGTGCCTCGGCCACCTGCATCGCGAAAAGAAATATTATGCATATGAAGTATGAACATGACGAGAAATACACGCAGGTCGTTCCATGTATATACGTACCACCTTCCCCTTGAAGCGGTCAAAGTTGCGGTTTCCCGCATAGTGTGTTCCACCATCGCCTCGGTTCTCCGCGTTCCGCCTCGACAAGGCTGCAAACTCCTCGTCTTCTCTGAGCCATCTCGTCCTAACCAGCTCCTCCCATGCGAGTCGATGGGGCTCGGCCTAATCGAGGATAACCTGAAAATGCAATACTCAACTCCAGACAATGCAATGGCAACTTAGCAGCAATGTAGAATCTCATTGACATTTTACTCACCGACATGTACTCTTTTGGCGTCATCGAGTAATCAGGATTAGGGTTCCTATCGACAATGTCTTCCTTCCTGACCCTCACGCCCCTGTCAGCCCAGAAGTGGCTAGCGGTCGTGACCTTTTGGTTGTACCACATCTGGGGTGTCAACTTCACACAAGCCCCAACCAAAGTCTTGTCCGCCTTCTCCTGGTCCTCCTCAGCCACACGGTAAAATCACTTCAATCATGCATAAAAAACAATTGTAAGAGTCATGAGTTAGCATGGTGGGGTCATCAAGTATAAACATGCGAGGGGGGTTGTCTGTTGCAACTTAATACTGGAGGGGGTTCGGATGATAACCTGAAGGTGGACTTCTAGTCATAGATGTAGTTGGATGGCGGTATATGTATATTGTTGTATTTCCCAATTGAATCTCATAGGATCTTTTTATCTCGTATTGCATTGTTATGCCTTGCTCAGTTCCTGTCAATTGCACTGCTGTAATTTGTTTACCCTTCATGCCATGTTGTTTATCTAAGGAGAGCACTTCTAGTGAACTATGGACCCCGGTCTAATCTTTACCATTGATACATCTTCCACTGTTACTTTTTTACTTGCTGCAAACCATTACCTCCCACACCATATGTTTAATCCTTTGTTACAGCAACCAGTGAGATTGACAACCTCACTATTAGTTGGGGAAAAGTCTTGAGTTTGTGTTGTGCAAAGTCTTGAGTTGACAACCACACCATACGTTTAATCCTTTGGGGCGGTTCCTTCCTCCTACTGGTTCGATAACCTTGGTTTCTTACTGAGGGAAACTTGCCTGTTGAACTGCATCATACCTTCCTCTTGGGGTCTCCCAACGAAGTGCTGATGCACTCATCAAGCCTTTTTTCTAGCATCGTTGCCGGGGAGGCTAAGGACGTCTTCACAAGGGGAGTCCTCCACTTCCTTTCTCTATACTTTGTTTTTAGTTTGATTAGTTTCCTTTGCCTGGTTTTGTTTGCCTCTTTCCAAAAACTCCAAAAAAATTAGTATAATTTGGTTTGCTTTCTTTATTAAAAAACACACAAAAAAATAGTTCCTGCTCTAGCTGCTGCTGCTGTTTTTGGCTTGCCCACCTTTGCCAAAATGAACTCTGCTGAGAACACCAAGTTGTGTGACTTCACTAGAACAAACAACAATGATTTCCTTAGCACTCCCATTGCTCCACCTGCTCCTGATGCTACCTTTTATGAAATTAAGCCTGCTTTGTTGAATCTTGTGATAAGAGAGCAATTTTCTGGTGCTAGTTCTGATGATGATGCTGCCCATCTCAATAACTTTGTTGAACTTTGTGAGATGCAAAAGTATAAGGATGTAGATGGAGATATTATTAAGCTCAAGCTGTTTCCTTTCTCCTTGAGAGGAAAAGTTAAAGAATGGTTGCTCTAGAAATAGTATTGATTCTTGGACTAAGTGCAAATATGTTTTTATTGGAAAGTATTATCCTCCTGCGAAGATTATATCTATGAGAAGTGACATTATGAAATTTAAACAACTTGATAATGAACATGTTGCTCAAGCTTGGGAAAGAATGAAGTCTTTGGTTAAGAATTGTCCCACTCATGGACTCACTGCTTGGATGATTATCCAGACTTTTTATGCAGGTTTGAACTTCTCTTCAAGAAACCTGTTGGATTCAGCTACTGGAGGTACTTTTATGGGCCTCACTTTGGGTGCTGAAACAAAGCTCCTTGACAATATGATGGTTAATTACTCTGAATGGCATACTAAGAGAGCTCCACATGGTAAGAAGGTAAATTGTGTCGAAGAAACCTCCTCTTTGAGTGATAAGATTGATGTTATTATGGCTATGCTTGTTAATGGGAAAGCTCCTCCAGATCCTAATAGTGTTCCCTTAGCCTCTTTGGTTGCTCAAGAAGACCAAGTTGATGTGAAGTTCATTAGAAATAACAATTTTGGCAACAATACTTATGGTAATTATAGGCCTTATCCTCCTAGTGGAAATGATTATCAGGGTAGATCTGGAATGCCTAGTGAAGAGAGGATTCTAGAAGTTGAGAGATCCACTAAAACCTTTATTAAAATGCAATATGAGAAAAATAAGATTTTCACTAAAACTATGGAGGAACAATCTATTATTTTTGAAAATATTAGTCATCAGCTTGAGAATCTGAATAGAGAAATTCCTAGTTTACCGTCAAAAATTTTGAGTGCTGAAAAGAATATATCCTATTTGTCTGAAGCACAGTACTCCTTGATTAATAAAATGGCTGCTAAACCATGGAAAGTACCTTTGCTGCCACTCATGCCATACACATTACTATTGATGAAAATGTTAGGCTGTTATCTCAACTTCATGCTAACTGGGAAAGGGAAGCTGAAATTGATAGAAACAATAGTGTGTGCACCATCACTAGAATGGAAACCACTAAACCACAAAAAGTCCCTATTCCTCCTCCTACTATGCCTAAGCCTATTGAGTCCACTACTAGTGATGCTAAGTTTGATTTTGATATAGATGGTTGCAAAATTTCTGAAGTGATTATGTTCCTGCAAAAGCTTGATAGAAGTCCTGATGCTAGTGACATGCATGTTACTTTCACTAAACACATTACAGATGCTCTTGTTATGATTAAGGAAGAGAAGCTAAAACACAAAGCTTCTATTCCTATGAAAGTATAAGATAGTTGGGAACCCATTATTAATATGCAAGTGAATGACTTTCATCTCAAAGGTTCATGTGATCTTGGTTCTAGTGTCTCTATTATGCCTAGGAAGATTTATGAAATGCTTGATTTTCCACCTTTGGAAGATTACTATTTGGATATCCCACTCAATGATAATGATAAAAAGAAACTCATGGGGAGTATTAATGATGTTCACATTATGGTTAACAATGCTTATGTCCCTGTTGATTTCTATGTTTTGGATGTTGAATACAATGCTTCTTGTCCTATTACTTTGGGAAGACTTTTTCTTAGAACTGTTGGTGCCATCATTGATATGAAAGAAGGCACCATTAAATATCAATTTCCATTCAATAAAGGTATTGAACACTTCCCTATGAGGAGAGAGAAGTTGATTTTTACTCCTCCTTTGAAAGCAATGTTTGATTTTAATGCTTCCTCATTTGAAAATACTTGATTCTTCTTGCTTCTTGTGCCTAACTTAAAGGCGTTAAAGAAAACTACTTGTTGGGCGATAACCCAAGAGTTTCCTTAAGTCTTGGAAGTTATTACTTATGTAATGACCTATCCTTATCCTTTTTTTTCTTTTTGTGCCAAGAATGACCTCTAATGAGAGGGAAGTAAGATTTGGGGAGTTGCTGTCCCGAAACAGATTTATGTCCTCCACCATAAAAATTCGTGAGGAGTCTCTGTAAGTCGAATTGAGCTGAAAATTTACGAATAAATCCCCCAGTATGTTATATAACTTTCGTTAGTAAAACACTTTTTGATTTGAGCAATAAAAGATGTTCGACAAAATCAGTTTCTACCTGCTGGTCTGTTTTAACAGATTTCTGCCATTATTGGCATTTGCTTCTTATTGATTCCTTTTTGAGTTCTCTTTTGGGTAATTGAGCTTTTTGAAGGAGTTGCTATAGTAGCTTGTATTTTTAGTGAAAATTATTGTTGTTCCAAAGCTTTACCGAAAGGTATATTATCTTTTGAATACACTAATGTTGCTAATGAAGATTGTGTGAAGTTTTGTATGAAGGAAAAATTTCAGGTGTAGAGAAAGAATGATGTAATGAGATGAAGAATGGACAAAAGCTCAAGCTTGGTGTTTATGGCCATTATTGCTTTCTTAGTTGGTTGTTCCCAGTCTTTTGCTAGCCTCCACTTGTATGAGTAAGCTATACTCATGCTTCCAACTCCCAAGAAACCCAGTTATTCCAAAGTGTCCACTATAAACTCCTATGCATGATGTGTTACACCATTCTCAGTATATTCTTGTTTTTAGCTATCTTCCAGTTAAAAAGTCTCTTTGTTATGTGAAAACTTAGTGATTAAAGCCCTCACAAACTTGATGGCACACTTTAAATTCTTTGACCCTAATAAACTTGAACCATTGTGTCATCTATGTTGTATATGCTTGCACTTATATGTTGGAATTAGTAGAACCGTGCTATCACGGGGAACATTTTCAACATTGCACTTGTACTCTGTACTCAGTTAATATCATGCTCTTTTTTCTATGGATGTCACTGGTGTGAAATAAAGAGGGAACTTATAAGTCCATGGAGTATGTATTTTGTGTTATAGAAACGCCTAGGCCTCTATCCTAAGCCATGCCTAATCATGGTGGAAACTTGCAGCATCACCATAGTGAGCTATCTATGAAGCATCCTCAATAAAAAGATATGCATATAGTAAATAAAAAGATTGCTGAGGTGCTCACTATTTGCTTGCCTTGTCATTTTGGTTATGGGATAGCTCCTGTACCATGTGCAAGGGGTACCCCATTGGCGGTTATCTATGATATGCATGTACTTACAATGACAAGAACTTGCAGGTGACTAAAGTTGAGTAGTATGAGGTGTGGCCCTCGTATTCAAGGGACTTGAGATTGCGAACTTATACTTTGTCAAGCATATACTCCATCTTTGTTCACTTTAACCTTAATCACTTCAAGATTCTTATGATAGGGGCAATGAGGGCTGAAAGCTAACAAGTACCATAATTTTTGGAAGCTCTTTTTGAAACTTTAAATCCCTGCTTCCCTTTGTGAAGGGCCCTTCTTCCACCATTATTTGATTCTCCATCTTCTTCTTTTAGGCACCATTAAGAGAGCATAGTTGTCACTCTATGTGCAGTATCCCAAAACTTATTGATTGATGCATATTGTGATATTACTTGTTCTTGTTCTTTTTGTTTCTAGTCACCCTTGTGAACTTTGAAGGTGTCCTATGCATCTATTTGCTACTCTATGAGGGACAAGTTGAATGCCACTATGCCATGTTTTCTGTATGTGAAACAAACAAACGTTTTTCAATGCATGTTATTCATGATCTTTGTTTGTAGCCTTTCATGTTGCATGCATAGTTACTTTGTCCTATTGTTAGAACTACACCTTTCATGCACATGTTTAGAGTTCTTTGTTCCCAGCTTTCAATGTTTGCAAATGGTTTGATCTTGGTTTTGATGGTGCATGTCACCTAAAATATTATTCTTTTTATCACTTACCTACTCGAGGACGAGCAGGAGTTAAGCTTGGGGATGCTTGATACGTCGGAAACGTATTAAATTTTTTGATGCTCCATGCTTGTTTAGTATCTACTTTCCTTTACTTTATCTACACTTTGAGGTGTTTTTATATCTTTTATAGAACTAACCTATTAACAAGTTGTCACAGTGCCAGTTGCCTGTTTTCTTCTGTTTTTGGTGCCAGAAAGGCAGAAAATTAATATTCTCGGAATTGGACGGGACAAAATCCAAAGTCAATATTTTACTGTGGGGGACACGAAGCCAGAAGACGAGACGGAGAGGTGAACCAGGGCGGCCGCACCCCCTAGGCGCGGGTGGGCCCACCCCATGCCTGGGTAGGGTTGTGGGGCCCCTGGCCGCCTCCCAGCCTTGCCTCTTCGCCTATAAGAAGCCCTCGATGCAGAAACCCTATGCACCCGATCAAAACTCCACCAAACCTTCTGTAGCGGCCGCCACCGTCGTCCCTAGATCAGGGGGATCTGAAGTTCTTCCCGGCACCCTGTCGGAGGGGAAATTATCCTGGAGACCTTCTCTCCGGTATGAAG
Source organism: Avena longiglumis (assembly GCA_030063025.1). NCBI lineage: Eukaryota > Viridiplantae > Streptophyta > Magnoliopsida > Poales > Poaceae > Avena > Avena longiglumis. The sequence continues at coordinate 536,221,286 of CP125974.1, read as the reverse complement.
CGTGAGTAATTCCACCTTGGACTATGGGTCCATGTAGTAGCTAGATGGTTGTATCTCCTACTTGTGCTTTCATGTATAGATATTGTGAGCTCCATTCATGATCAAGATCTAATCTATTTGTAATCATGCATGTTGTGTTTGGGGGGATCCGATGGGTATTAAGATTACTATGTCAGATTGATTAATGGTTTTGTCTATTTGATACTATCATGTATGTGTTGTTTGTGATCTTGCATGCTCTCTATTGTTAGTAGATATCTTGGCTGAGTAGTTGCTAGTGACTCCAAGAGGGGTATTTATGCTCTATAGTGGGTTCATGCCTCTAGTTTCCAAGGAAAGTGACCGAAATATCTTCGGTTATAGATGTGATGTTGCTACTAGGGTGAAAACAACGGTCTCTTGTTCATGGAACAAGTGGATTGTTTACCTTACACACTTTTCTTAAAAAAGTTGTCTGTTGCTTGCAACTTAATACTGGAGGGGGTTCGGATGATAACCTGAAGGTGGACTTCTAGTCATAGATGTAGTTGGATAGCAGTCTATGTATATTGTTGTATTGCCCAATCGAATCTCATAGGATCTTTTTGACTGGTATTGCATTGTTATGCCTTGCTCAGTTCCTGTCAATTTCCATGCTGTAATTTGTTTATCCTTCATGCCATGTTGTTTATCTAAAGAGATCACTTCTAGTGAACTAATGGACCCCGGTCCAATTTTTACCATTGATACATCTTCCACTGTTACTTGTTTACTTGCTGCAAACCATTACCTCCCACACCATATGTTTAATCCTTTGTTACAGCAACCGGTGAGATTGACAACCTCACTGTTAGTTGGGGCAGAGTCTTGAGTTTGTGTAGTGCAGGTGTCCATGTTGCTTGCAGCTCCTTTGGGGATTTTCCTTCCTCCTACTGGTTCGATAACCTTGGTTTCTTACTAAGGGAAATTTGCCTGCTGAACTGCATCATACCTTCCGCTTGGCGTCTCCCAACGAAGTGCTGCTGCACTCATCTCTCCCGTTTTTTCCCCTTGGCCGTGTCGTGGCGGCGAGGGAGGGTGGAGCTAGGGTGTGCCATCCACTTCATCGATCTGGTGGATCCCTGCCTCCCCTGTGTGTGTCTGTGGGCGGGGGCTCTTTTGTCTAGAGCCGCGGTTCAGGTGGATGCCTTTTTTGCTGTCTCGTCCTAGCCATCAAGTCGATGGTGCCAAGGAAATGGTGCCCCGACGCCGGCTCGCTCCTGCTACTCCTCAAGTTGTACGTTCACTGGAGATAATCCACAAAGGTCTGAAGATGATGATGTGCTACGTCTGGCCTCTGCCTCTTCTGGTTGAATGGCAATCTTTTTGTGCAACCTCTAGTGGAGGCCTTGTTTGGTGTCTCTCGCCATAGTCCCCTCCTTTTCCTTGCCAAGTGGTTCTTCCCCGGCGGCGAGGAGGAGTCCGGCGATGGAGGCACATTGTAAGGGTCCCAACCTTTGAATAAGGTAGAGTCCCCTGTGTTTACAATGCTAGTTCCTGGATCAATAGCTAGCATCCACAGTTAAGATGTAATATCAAGAAACAAAGGTCATAATATAACTTTATAACCAGGAATAACATAATTTTATTACATCATACATAGCTCATTTGGCTATTACATTACATTGCAGCGGAATAACTATAGTCACGGGGTCCTTCATCTTCAAAGTGCCACATGCAGACATGTTGGTTGTAGACTTTGTAATCCTAATCAATAAACCTTCACTAAAATCAATCAAACCTGCAACATTACAAGTTACAGCCACAAAGGGTCAATAGATTTGAATTGTATTGGCAAGTTTCACTACTATGTAGAATATAAGTGGATCTATCATTACATGCATATTTGGCTAAGTAGGGTTTTAGGCTCATTTGCAGAAAGCAATACTTTATCCTATCTTTTCAAAATGGTTTTGTTCCTTTGTCAAATATTTTCTGAACTCCTTGGAATCCACCAAGTGTCTTTGTCAAAATCTCTTGAGATCCTTGGTACCCCCAAGTACTTCAAGTTTTATCAAATCTCTTGAGCTCCTTGGTAACCCCAAGTGCATCAAGTTTTATCAAATTCTCTTGAGCTCCTTGGTAACCTCAAGTGCATCAAGTTTTCATCAAAATCTCTTGAGTTCCTTGGTACCCCCAAGTACATCAAGTTTTATCAAATCTCTTGAGCTCCTTGGTAACCCCAAGTGCATCAAGTCTTTTGCTGTCACTTAGAAAGTTTTCTTTTAGAAATTGGAATGTCGAGATTTCCCATAGCTTCAAACTTTAGTTGATCAGTATTGTCCATAACCGGGGACACGGCTAAGTACTTAGATTTTTATTATCTTCTGCAGAAGTAGTACACTTTACCCACATGTCACAATCCCATCCTTTTACCACCAGTGGCCACTGGATTAGTACTCACCAAGATGGAGTACTGGCAGATTGAGAATGTGACGAAGTCTTTCCAGAGGGTCCTCCCATACACCATTGCTAGCTTGTCTTCGGTACCCATGTAGGATTCCAGGTCCTCATGTCCAGTAACCTGAAGACAATTCATGGGTCTTCCCAATGTAGTTGACTAAGCCAGAGCCATAAATAGCATGTGGTTGTACACGAAAGCCACAATTGGAAAAACATGTTCAATCTCTAAGTTTCCTGGGTGGTTTTCCTTGGAGCACAACACAAAGAGATTTCCATAGATATGGTTCCTTTTGTTGCCACATTCTCCAAAACTCAAAGTATCCTTGGCCACCCAGGTGGTTCATTGAGTCCTTGTTTTATTATATAAAAACACAAGTCTTTTCTCAACTTCATAAAATCTCAACATGTAACTCTTTTCAAAATATAGCATGGCTAAGCATGTAACAACTACATTGTTTTCACTAAGGAATGTATAGGGTATCCTATTAGGGTTTAGCATAGCATAAGTATAGAAATTCTTTTCATGCATGTTTCAAAATCCACTAAGTATAATGAAAATAGTAGGACTTTAGATGATAGTGTCACTTGCCTTTCTTTTGGTAGGGAATGTTGGTTCACTCCTTGATCTTGCTAGTCTCACACTTTTCTAACTTCTCTATAATCAATCAAGCAAACACAATATCAACTAGCATTCCAAACCAATAATCAATCAAACAATTCACACACACAAAAAAACAATGGGATCTAAGTCATGCATGCAAGCATGCAAGAGGTAGTTTTATTTGCAAAGATGGTTTCTACTAGGCTCTAAACTTTGTAAGGCTCAAGGTGGTCACTTCTTAAAGTGTAAAGGTTATTTGCAAATGGGTTTTTGTTCATAAACCATTTTTAAATCCAATCATTATTTTATGTGGTGAAAAATATTTTATCAAAGCAACAACTTTATGTTGTTCACCAAATAAGTTTTTGTTTCTCAAAACTTGGTGTTTAGGGTCAGTGGGTTTGGTCCAAATTATTTTCCCAAAGTTTTTACTCCAAAAACAATTTCATAGCAAAACAATATTTTTATTTGGCTAGAAATGGGCTAAACCAATTAATCCATCCTAAACTTCACCAAATCTATTTTAAAACCATGGGTTGGTTCCTAGGGTCAGTAAGTTCACCACAAACTAATTTGCCAAGATTGCAACCTCAAAAATATTTTTGAACAATTTTTCTAATCTAAACAAGCATACAAATGTTTCTACAAAAACAAACAATCTATCAGATACTATTTACTAAACAAATTGCATGGTTGACTAGGGCTTGTTCCACTGATTCCAACGATATAAAGTTTGTAATTTTTGGACGTGTGGATCAAAAGTTACAGGGTTTTCAAATCTGCATCTCAATCTGTTTTCAAATTTCTGTTTTAAAAAAACTGGTGACACGCGTCGCTTTCCTATTTGCTGGTACCGGTTCGGGTGGATCACGTGCTGTAGGCCGTTGGATCTAAATGTTATCGCACGGCGCAGGTTCACTCGTACGCATTTGACCAAAACGCAGCGTCGCTGGTGGTGGCTAGCGACGGCGACAGTCAGATGGTGGCGGTGCCGGCGATACAGGAAGCAAGGGAGGATGGGAATATGCTCACGGAGATCGTAAGGATGTGGTGATGCTCAAGGTACGGTCGGCTTGGCAAGGGGCGCTCAGGGTCCGTCGGAATTCCTCACCGGAGTTAAGGACGGCGTCAGGCGGCTCTGGTCGTGGTCGGAGACGATGCTGTGGTTCACCCCGAGGGAAAATGAAGACACAGTTAGACGCGCAAGATCAAGGCGAAGCTGCCTGCGTGAAGGAGAAGAAGAGGGGCGGTCGGATTCTACCTGGGGAACTCGCCGGAGTAAGGCGCAGTCGCGGTGGTGCTCAGTTGAAGACGGAGCCGTGGTTCTGGAGCGCCCGCGATTGAACGAAAGGCACGGTCAGGTGCGCCTGCGAGTGGGGAGTATGTGTGCTTGGTCGGGGAGGCAAGGCGGTGGCTGGTCTCGCCGGAATTTGAGCAAAGGCTCGTCGGAGTAGTGAGTGGTCTCTGGCAAAATTTGTGTAGCCTGGTGGCGTGTTGGTTATGGTGACAGAGGGGAAAGGAGGAGAAGACGCAGGAGATTAATAGGACATGCTCGCAGGAGGAGTAATGGTCGTGGTTAACGCGAATTGATCGCCGACGTTAAGGCCAGGAAACGACAGGCGTCGTCCGCGCGAGGAAGAAGGAGGTGAGCTGGCTGTGTGGGGTCCGGGCGTTAGCGAGGGAGTGAGAGGGAAAGAGGGTCCACCAATCGGTGTCTCTGCGGGTGCGGTTTTAGGTAGAAAACGTTTCGCAGAGAGGAAAGTGTAGCTGGGCTGCGAATGGGCTTAGTGGGCTTGGCCAGTTGGGCTGAGTCCACTTCTATTTATTTTTCTTTCCTGATTGTTTTTCCTTTTTCTGATTCTATTTTCTGTTTTTGAAAATCAAACAATCCAAACTAAATCAAACTTTCACCAAACAAAGCAATTGAATTTTTTTCTGTTTAACAACATAAACCAATCCCCAAAATAAAATAATATTTTCATTAAAGGGTCCATTTATAATTAAATAAAATGGACATTAGTTAATAAATCTAATGGGTTTTATTTTAATTAAGAGCTCCATTTGAAAACTAAATATTTTCAAAACTAAATCAGTAGGTTTTATTTGAAAATATAAGATATTTGGAAACTTGTTTAAAATAAATAAATAAGTTTTGATGTTTATTCAAAATAGTAAAACCTTTATTTTTAATAAACTTGGATATTAAATCCTCATTATTTTATTTTAAATAAACCTTTACTATTTTTATCAAATAGAAATATTTTATTTCAAAGGCTTGGCCAAGTTTTAATTTGTCTTTTTTTAGAAATAAATACTTATTCTATTTCTATCCTTTTTATTTGAAAACCAAATCTTTTATTAAAAGATTTCAAAATAGTAATTTCAAATATTTTTATTTTCCTTTATTAAATGTTTTATCTTTTTAAATCCCTTTAGGATTTATTTGATCCAAATTGGTTTGAAGGTTTCCAATTGGATTCAAAAAGTTTCTTCTCACCCTGAAATTTAACAAAGTTTTATTTTATTCATTTATTTTTCACATTACAAGATTTGGAAAATCTTGGGATGTGACAGGCTACCACCCTTAAAATAAATCTCGTCCCGAGATTTGGTAAGGCTAGGGTTACAAGTAAGCTCAAAACATCTAGGGTGCTACCACCCTTAAAATAAAATTTCAAAAAAAAATACATATTGGCCTCCTTGGGATCTTGAGGAACCTTCTCTGGGAAAACATCTGCTCAGGGTCCTTTGTTTCCACACTTGACTCATGGGCCAAGGTTGAGATTCTCCATAGGCTTGTTCAACTTGTTCTTCATCTTTTCTGGACAGTTGCTTGCATAATGTCCTGGGTTCTTGCAATTGAAACAGTTGATGTCTTTGAGTTCTTGACGTAGCTCTTGTGGACAAGTTGCTACATAGTGTCCTAGCTCTTTGCAATTGTTGCACATCACTTGGCCAATTTCCTTATTCTTCTGGTTCTCTGGGCATTCACTGGAATAGTGTCCCATTTCCTTACATTTATGACATTGCACATGGTTTTTGTCCTTCTTTTGCTTTTTGGGTTTCTCCAAAGCTAGGAGTGCATCCAGTTCATGTTGTTCATATGTTATCTGGTAGGTAGGAATGTCTACATGTTTCTTGGGCCTTCTATTGCTCTTCACATGCCCTTTCTTTGGTCCTTTGAATTGGGTTGTTTTGTTTGGAGGTATAAGTAGACCTTTTCCTTTGTCATCAACCTTCTTGGTAGACTTGGATCCTTCTTGATGGTTTGCAATCATTTGTTGCACTCCACCTTGTTTCCTTTGTTCCACAATGGAATAGATGGGGCATTGGATAGGGACATGGTTGTTTCCTTCACAAAGGTAGCAAGTAGATTGAGAAGTGGGACATTGTCCAACAGGATGTTTCTCATCACAATTGGGGCATTGATCTCCATGCTCCTTGGAAATATGATCCTTGTCCCCACAAATAATGCAAGCTGGGGCTCCATCTAGAATAACATTTCTGTCATCCTTGTTGTCACTAACTCTTTTGGAATAGTTTTCTTCCATATTGATCATTTGTTCAGTCACCTTAAGCATCAGTTGGCCTTGAGTTTCCAAAAATCCTTGCAGGGTTGGATCTTCTCCACTGGTGTTGGCTATGAATTGAGTTGTCACTTGGTTCAACTGGTTCTGGGTTGCTATGAGCTCTTTCATGCTGTCCTCTTGGTTGGTGTTGGTGTCATCAACCTTGGAGTTTCTTGGAGTAGTCATCTGTTTGGGTTGAATGGAGATTAGAATAGGCAAGATATTTCTAAGAAATCAATTCTAATCACACACATCACAATTCACTCAAGCAATGTGCAAGCATTCACAAACAACTTTTCACTCAAACAACAAAGTTCAAGCATCTACTTAGGCAACAAAATATTTTTGTTACACCACATAAGTTGGTGTGTTTGACTTAACTAAAATATGGTGGTCCATCTATATGGTTCACTTTTGATCTTTCCATCCTTGTTGGTTGATTCTTTTTTGCATGAGATCATGGTTTCCTTGAGAAAAACTCTTGGTTATAATACTTCAAGTGAAGTGAACTCCTTCTAGTTTTGCATTTCCTCAGTCTCCACATCTTGAGCAATATTTCCTTGTCTCACTTGTAGTCCTTAGTGGTATCCAAGTTGGAAGTCCTTGGTGAATATTCTGAAGATGTTGAAGTCATTAGAGTTGAAGAAGTTGAAGTCATTAGAGTTGAAGAAGTTGAAGAAGTCCTTTTCACATGGTGTAGTCTTTGGCCATGGGTAGGTTTTTCCATCAAGTTGTAAGTAGATGAGATGTAGAATCAAAATCAAAGTGGTTGAGGAAAGAATTTACAAGTGTGTTTGTAAAATAAGTTTTTGGAACAAGTACAACTCCTATTTTTCTAAGGGTTTTTTGTCCAATCCTAGGTTTACAAATTCTACAGGCAACACAATGCTCTAATACCATCTGTAAGGGTCCCAACCTTTGAATAAGGTAGAGTCCCCTGTGTTTACAATGCTAGTCTCTGGATCAATAGCTAGCATCCACAGTTAAGATGTAATATCAAGAAACAAAGGTCATAATATAACTTTATAACCAGGAATAACATAATTTTATTACATAATACATAGCTCATTTGGCTATTACATTACATTGCAGCGGAATAAATATAGTCATGGGGTCCTTCATCTTCAAAGTGCCACGGGCAGACATGTTGGTTGTAGACTTTGTAATCCTAATCAATCAACCTTCACTAAAATCAATCAAACCTGCAACATTACAAGTTACAGCCACAAAGGGTCAATACATTTGAATTGTATTGGCAAGTTTCACTACTATGTAGAATATAAGTGGATCTATCATTACATGCATATTTGGCTAAGTAGGGTTTTAGGCTCATTTGCAGAAAGCAATACTTTATCCTATCTTTTCAAAATGGTTTTGTTCCTTTGTCAAATATTTTCTGAACTCCTTGGAATCCACCAAGTGTCTTTGTCAAAATCTCTTGAGATCCTTGGTACCCCCAAGTACTTCAAGTTTTATCAAATCTCTTGAGCTCCTTGGTAACCCCAAGTGCATCAAGTTTTATCAAATTCTCTTGAGCTCCTTGGTAACCCCAAGTGCATCAAGTTTTCATCAAAATCTCTTGAGTTCCTTGGTACCCCCAAGTACATAAAGTTTTATCAAATCTCTTGAGCTCCTTGGTAACCCCAAGTGCATCAAGTCTTTTGCTGTCACTTAGAAAGTTTTCTTTTAGAAATTGGAATGTCGAGATTTCCCATAGCTTCAAACTTTAGTTGCTCAGTATTGTCCATAACCGGGGACACAGCTAAGTACTTAGACTTTTATTATCTTCTGCAGAAGTAGTACACTTTACCCACATGTCACAATCCCATCCTTTTACCACCAGTGGCCACTGGATTAGTACTCACCAAGATGGAGTACTGGCAGATTGAGAATGTGACGAAGTCTTTCCAGAGGGTCCTCCCATACACCATTGCTAGCTTATCTTCGGTACCCATGTAGGATTCCAGGTCCTCATGTCCAGTAACCTGAAGACAATGCATGTGTCCTCCCAATGTAGTTGACTAAGCCAGAGCCATAATTAGCATGTGGTTGTACACGAAAGCCACAATTGGAGAAACATGTTCAATCTCTAAGTTTCCTGGGTGGTTTTCCTTGGAGCACAACACAAAGAGATTGCCATATACATGGTTCCTTTTGTTGCCACTTTCTCCAAAACTCAAAGTATCCTTGGCCACCCAGGTGGTTCATTTAGTCCTTGTTTTATTATATAAAAACACAAGTCTTTTCTCAACTTCATAAAATCTCAACATGTAACTCTTTTCAAAATATAGCATGGCTAAGCATGTAACAACTACATTGTTTTCACTAAGGAATGTATAGGGTATCCTATTAGGGTTTAGCATAGCATAAGTATAGAAATTCTTTTCATGCATGTTTCAAAATCCACTAAGTATAATGAAAATAGTAGGACTTTAGATGATAGTGTCACTTGCCTTTCTTTTGGTAGGGAATGTTGGTTCACTCCTTGATCTTGATAGTCTCACACTTTTCTAACTTCTCCATAATCAATCAAGCAAACACAATATCAACTAGCATTCCAAACCAATAATCAATCAAACAATTCACACACAAAAAAAACAATGGGATCTAATTCATGCATGCAAGAGGTAGATTTATTTGCAAAGATGGTTTATAATAGGCTCTAAACTTTGTAAGGCTCAAGGTGGTCACTTCTTAAAGTGGCAAGGTTATTTGCAAAAGGGTTTTTGTTCATAAACCATTTTTAAATCCAATCATTATTTTGTGTGGTGAAAAATATTTTTATCAAAGCAACAACTTTATGTTGTTCACCAAATAAGTTGTTGTTTCTCAAACTTGGTGTTTAGGGTCAGTGGGTTTGGTCCAAATTATTTTCCCAAAGTTTTTACTCCAAAAACAATTTCATAGCAAAACAATATTTTTATTTGGCTAGAAATGGGCTAAACCAATTAATCCATCCTAAACTTCACCAAATACATTTTTAAAACCATGGGTTGGTTCCTAGGGCCAGTAAGTTCACCACAAACTAATTTGCCAAGATTTCAACCTCAAAAACATTTTTGAACAATTTTTCTAATCTAAACAAGAATACAAATGTTTCTGCAAAAACAAACAATCTAACAGATACTATTTACTAAACAAATTGCATGGTTGACTAGGGCTTGTTCCACTGATTCCAACGATATAAAGTTTGTATCTTTTGGACGTGTGGATCAAAAGTTACAGGGTTTTCAAATCTGCATCTCAATCTATTTTCAAATTTCTGTTTTAAACAAACTAGTGACACGCGTCGCTTTCCTATTTGCTGGTACCGGTTCGGGTGGATCACGTGTTGTAGGCCGTTGGATCTAAATATTATCGCACGGCGCAGGTTCACTCGTACCCCTTCGACTTGATTCTAATCTTATGCGTCCGATTCAGATCTAACGGCTCCTACGCATTTGACCAAAACGCAGCGGCGCTAGTGGTGGCTAGCGGCGGCGACGGTCAGATGGTGGCGGTGCCGGCGATACAGGAAGCAAGGGAGGATGGGAATATGCTCACCGAGATCGTAAGGACGTGGTGATGCTCAAGGTACGGTCGGCTTGGCAAGGGGCGCTCAGGGTCCGTCAGAATTCCTCACCGGAGTTAAGGACGGCGTCAGGCGGCTCTGGTCGTGGTCGGAGACGATGCTGTGGTTCGCCCCGAGGGAAAATGAAGACACAGATAGACGCTCAAGATCAAGGCGAAGCTGCCTGCGTGAAGGAGAAGAAGAGGGGCGGTCGGATTCTACCTGGGGAACTCGCCGGAGTAAGGCGCAGTCGCGGTGGTGCTCAGTTGAAGACGGAGCCGTCGTTCTGGAGTGCCCGCGATTGAACGAAAGGCACGGTCAGGTGCACCTGTGAGTGGGGAGTATGTGTGCATGGTCAGGGAGGCAAGGCGGTGGCTGGTCTCGCCGGAATTTGAGCAAAGGCTCGTCGGAGCAGTGAGTGGTCTCTGGCGAAATTTGTGTAGCCTGGTGGCGTGTTGGTTATGGTGACAGAGGGGAAAGGAGGAGAAGACGCAGGCGATTAATAGTACGTGGTCGCAAGAGGAGTAATGGTCGTGGTTAACGCGAATTAATCGCCGGCGTTAAGGCCAGGAAACGGCAGGCATCGTCCGCGCGAGGAAGAAGGAGGTGAGCTGGCTGTGTGGGGTCCGGGCGTCAGCGAGGGAGTGAGAGGGAAAGAGGGTCCACCAATCGGTGTCTCTGCGGGTGCGGTTTTAGGTAGAAAACGTTTCGCAGAGAGGAAAGTGTAGCTAGGCTGCGAATGGGCTTAGTGGGCTTGCTGACTGGGCTGCTGTCCACTTCTATTTATTTTTCTTTCCTGATTGTTTTTCCTTTTTCTGATTCTATTTTCTGTTTTTGAAAATCAAACAATCCAAACTAAATCAAACTTTCACCAAACAAAGCAATTGAATTTGGTTCTGTTTAACAACATAAACCAATCCCCAAAATAAAATAATATTTTCATTAAAGGGTCCATTTATAATTAAATAAAATGGACATTAGTTAATAAATCAAATGGGTTTTATTTTAATTAAGAGCTCCATTTGAAAACTAAATATTTTCAAAACTAAATCAGTAGGTTTTATTTGAAAATATAAGATATTTGGAAACTTGTTTAAAATAAATAAATAAGTTTTGATGTTTATTCAAAATAGTAAAACCTTTATTTTTAATAAACTTGGATATTAAACCCTCATTATTTTATTTTAAATAAACCTTTACTATTTTTATCAAATAGAAATATTTTATTTCAAAGGCTTGGCCAAGTTTTAATTTGGCTTTTTTTTAGAAATAAATACTTATTCTATTTCTATCCTTTTTATTTGAAAACCAAATCTTTTATTAAAAGATTTCAAAATAGTAATTTCAAATATTTTTATTTTCCTTTATTAAATGTTTTATCTTTTTAAATCCCTTTAGGATTTATTTGATCCAAATTGGTTTGAAGGTTTCCAATTGGATTCAAAAAGTTTCTTCTCACCCTGAAATTTAACAAAGTTTTATTTTATTCATTTATTTTTCACATTACAAGATTTGGAAAATCTTGGGATGTGACACACATCTCCTGTGGAGAGGACCAACAAGGCCGAAGCCTTGACCACGTTTTCTATTTTCTCTTTGAGGTCCTTTTTGCAATTGTTCAAGTCATTTCTTCAAATTCTAGGTTAGCCAGGGCTATACACTACGGCACACAGGCTCTTTGCCGTGTGGGTAAAAGACATGGCAAAGGCCTTTCGGAACACGACAAATGCCACACGACAACGTTCGCCACGGCAAAGGCCCTTTGCCGTGTGTTTTGTAAATAAGACACAGCAAAGGCTTTGTCGTGTGTCTCATGCGTAGACACGGCAAAGTAAAGTATGATAACGGTTCCCGCGAAGACGACGGTGTCAATTCTTTGCCGTGTGTCTTCTCGAAAAGTACACGACAAAGAAGTTGTCTTTGCCGTGTGTCTCCTTGAAAAGTACACGGCAAAGAAGCTGTCTTTGCCGTGTGTCTCGTGGAAAAAGTAGACGGCAATGAAACTGCCTTTTTTTAAAAAATAAAAAAATTATTTTGTTTCAAACTTTTTTGAATATTATTTACTTGATAATCTCATATAGAATATTTTAACCCTTTGTATGTTAAATATTTTGTCAAATTGCACTCATAATCAAACTTCCCCTGTGGTCACCCATCCTAACACTACTCTAGGCCTAACACGCTTAACTTCTTCGTTCATTCCGAATGAGCTACCAAGAAAGAAATCATACCTTGTTGCTAATACTTCTATATCAATGCTATTAACTCTTGGGCCATGATGTCACACATCTCAGTTTTAGATTCCAAACAATTATTTAAGTAAACAATAAAGAAAAGTAATAACAATCTTGAATCCAAATAAAAAATAAAATGATTTTATTTTATTTCCTTTTTCTATTTAATATGGAATAATTCATATATTTAAATCCGTAAATCGGAATTTGACAAATAAAATGTCTAAATTGATTAGAAAAATGTGAGGAATCCAAATGTTACATCCATATAATCTTGTGAAAATGGGGTGGTATCATTTTGAGTTATCCATTTGGTGGTTGCTTCATAAAACCCCCCGTTTTTTGTGCCCGGAAAATGGAAAATGGCTTTTTGGTGCGAGGAAAAGGAAAACTTACTTCAGCAACATTATTCGCCATTCCATAATGCACATGCATAAACGATATGAGTACATTATCACAAACTATGCCATGATTCCAGCCATAATATTGGTCATTTGACTCGAAAGCCAAGAAACCTCGAATGAGATAGGCCATTTTGTGAAGGTTTTTTTGAGACATATTCAATATAACAAGTTTGATATTTTTCCTTCCAACCATGTCACATAATATGACACCACGCGAAGGTTTCGCATTATTTCGATCGTTTTTTAATTTTTTATGACTCTTTTAAACTATCGACAAACTTTGTCGAATGACGGGTATGAAGATTCTTAGCTCAGAGCTGAGCCTCTCTAAACTTTCACTGGATCTCCGATAAAATAGCATATTGTGAACCTAAAAATTATTTTTGTAAAAAATCATGCCCATCAGATCATGTACCTGTAGTTCATATCTGATCCACTTCCTACCGTTTCGGCAGGAATTTGTCTTTTTCACCTGGAGTGGACAGAAAGGTTTGAGATCCCCCCGTTGGGACATTCTCCATTTAAGGTGGTTTAGTATTTTTGAAAAATAGGGTGGTAGCATTTTAAATTAGCCATTTGGTGGTTGCTTCATAAAATCTCTCGTTTTTTCGCTCAGAAAAATGAAATGGCTTTTTGGTGCGACAAAAAGAATAACTTCCTCCTGAAACATTGTTCACCATTCCATGAGGCACATGCATGCACAATATGGGCAGATTATCATAAACTATGCCTTGATTCTAGCCATAACATTGGTCATTTGACCCGAAAGCCAGGAAACCTCGAATGAGATAGGTCATTTTGTGAAGGTTTTTTTAGACATATAAATTATAACAAGTTTGATATTTTTCCTTGCAACCATGTCACATAATATGACACCACGCGAAGGTTCCGCATTGTTTCGATCGTTTTTGAATTTTTTTATGACTCTTTAAAACTATCGACAAACTTTGTCGAACGACGGGTATGAAGATTCTTAGCTCGGAGCTGAGCCTCTCTAAAATTTCACTGGATCTCTGATAAAATAGCATATTGTGAACCTAAAAATGATTTTTGTAAAAAATCATGCCCATCAGATCATGTACCTGTAGTTCATATCTAACCCACTTCCTACCGATTCGGCAGAAATTTGTCTTTTTCACCTGGAGTGGACGGAAAGGTTTGAGATCCCCCCGTTGGGACATTGTACATTTAAGGTGGTCTAGTAATTTTAAAAAATGGGGTGGTAGAATTTTGAATTAGCTATTTGGTGGTTGTTTCACAAAATTTCCTGTTTTTTATGCTCGTAAAATGGAAAATGGCTCTTTGGTGCGACGAAAAGGAAAACTTCCTCCTTCAACATTATTCACCATTTCATAATGCACATGCATACACAATATGGGTAGATTATCACAAACTATGCCTTGATTCTAGCCATAACATTGGTCATTTGACTCGAAAGCCAGGAAACCTCGAATGGGATAGGTCATTTTATGAAGGTTTTTTTGAGACATATTCAATATAACAAGTTTGATATTTTTCCTTGCAACCATGTCACATAATATGACACCATGCGAAGGTTTCTCTTTTAAACTATCGACAAAATTTGTCGAACGACGGTATGAAGATTCTTAGCTCGGAGCTGAGCCTCTCTAAACTTTCACTGGATCTCTGATGAAATAGCATATTGTGAACCTAAAAATGATTTTTGTAAAAATCATGCCCATCGGATCATGTACCTGTAGTTCATATCTGACCCACTTCCTGCCGATTCGGTAGAAATTTGTCTTTTTCACCTGGAGTGGGCAGAAAGGTTTGAGATTCCCCCATTGGGACATTGTCCATTTAAGGTGGTCTAGTATTTTTGAAAAATAGGGTGGCAGCATTTTAAATTATCCATTTGGTGGTTGCTTCATAAAATCTCTCGTTTTTTTCTCTCAGAAAATTGAAAATGGCTTTTTGGTGCGACAAAAATAAAAACTTCCTCCTGCAACATTGTTCACCATTCCATGAGGCACATGCATGCACAATATGGGCAGATTATCACAAACTATGTCTTGATTCTAGCCATAACATTGGTCATTTGACCCGAAAGCGAGGAAACCTCGAATTAGATAGGTCATTTTATGAAGGTTTTTTTGAGACATATTCAATATAACAAGTTTGATATTTTTCCTTGCAACCATGTAACATAATATGACACCACACGAAGGTTTCGCATTGTTTCGATCGTTTTTGAATTTTTTATGCATGTTTAAAACTATGGTCAAAACGGCGAGCATGAAGATTCTTATTCAATATAAATATCTAATTTTGAGTGTACATAGATAGATCTTATTTTTCTGCAAATTTTGATATATATTTGTATTTTTCTGAATTAGAATGTTTTTTTATAATTGTCCTAAGAGTAATGTGATAAAAGGCAAAAAAAAAGGAAAAAAAAGACTTTGCCGTGTGTACTGCGAAATACATATGGCAAAGGCTCTTTGCCGTGTGTACTACGTAATACATACGGCAAAGGGCCTTTGCCGTGTATACTGCAGAATACACACGGCAAAGGATCGGCGAGGGCACAAAGAGACCACCGTCTACGGCCGTTAGCTCCTCCCGTTAAATGGACTTGTGGGGTCACGGGTCCCACCTCGTTGCCGTGATAACACCTATGCCGTGTGCCGTTGTCAACTTTGCCGAGTGTATTTTCTTTGCCGTGTTTCTTTATGGGTCTTTGCCGTGTTCTTTTTCAGAAATTTGCCGTGTTCACGTACTTTGCCGTGTATTTTCTGAATTACACACGGCAAAGACTGGCTTTGCCGTGTTTCGGTGCGTTTGACACACGGCAAAGACGTGTCTACGACATTTTTTCCCGTAGTGATAGATACATAGGAGATAAATGTAATTTTGTACCCACCTTTTAATGGCAGCTTCTAGACCTCTCGGGGCCATTTCTGTGCAAAATAATAATGTCTAGCTTCTAATTTCTAACCGTGCTTACTCTTGTGTAATCGACACAGAAAATTGTGCCGAAGGAAATTCGCATGGTAAACATGTTTTATCTCCAACCAAAGGCCACAATTTCTCTCCACGTCTTCAAGATCAGCACAACGAGTTAGCAGAGAATGTAAAGAAAGGCTTGTATTTCAAATAGTTTGGTGCAACGGATACAAAACATTACAAGCCACTGAGTTGACGAAATCTAAATAGCAATGCCAATACACCGCAACAGGAGATACGAAATTGAAAAAAAAATCTAAAAAAGGTGCATGCATGTGAAAAATGAATCGGTTCGGACTAGGTAGGTTTGGTTTCCCGCTCGGTCTGAAAAGATACGAAATAGAAAAACAATCTGAAAAGATGGTTCCGGCTCCGTTGGATTTGATCTTGATGTCCTCACTGCAGGAAGCCGTCGTCCGCCCCAAACCCCAGAGGCATCATCTCCATTCCGTCCAAGAACCCGGGCGGCGGCGGCATCCCCATCATTACCTGCTGCTGGTCCTGGTCCTGGTGCATCGTCTCCACCCCGCCGCTGTTGAGCCCTGTCTCCTGGAGCACTTGGTCGGCACGCGCGGCCCTCACGGCTGCCTGCAGCTCCTCTAGCGCGGTCTCGAAGGCGACAAGGTCCTCCTCCACCATCTGGCTCGCGAATCCGTCCAGCCACACCGCCTCCTGGAACCCTTCGGCGCGCGCCTTCTCCCAGGCCTCCGCCGCTGCCTCCTTCCTTGCCTCCTCCGCTTCCAGGAGCGCGCTCAGCTCGCCGATCTGCCGGTTCAGCTCCAACGCCTGGTCCCGGTCGCCGGCGCCAACGCCGACGGACGCCGCGTCCTGCGCGTCGAGAGAGTCGGAGGGGTGGAAGCGGTCGAGAACGGACTCGACGGAGGGGTGGCCGTAGGCGAAGGCCTTGCCGCCCGGGGAGAAGACGACGGCGGCCACCTCGACCCCGCACATGATGGCGAGCTCGCTCGCCTTGTTGAAGAGCCCCTTGCGGCGCTTGGAGAAGCACACATGCCGCGAGTCCTCGCACTCGATGAGCTTGATCTCGATCTTCTTCCGCCCGGTACTCTTAGTCTTCGGCCGCCTCGCCGCCATTGCTACTACCCACCTTACAGCTTTCGCTCCTCTCTCAGAGTGTTTGTTTCGATTGCCTAGGTAGCGGTAGGCCTGTGTGCAGCTCTGGGGGGGATGATCCTGGCTATATATAGGCGATGGATGAGAAGGATTGGGATGAAATTGGCCATTGCCAACTCATGCATGCCTTAATGGAGGCTCTTAATGGAGTAGGAAGCTGGCTCATCACTGCCTTGACAGCCAGTACACACAAGCGTGAGCGTGACGCCGTCGTCCCGCACACAAGCGTGAAGTCGTGCAGCGGCTGGTCGCAACAACCGTGACAGTGTCCGCTTAGAAGACGTCGTTGTTAGACTTGTACTAGTTACAACATATATACCGTATAGGTCTACTCTGTCGAGGGCTTTTCTCGATTTGATATACACGTACACTAGTAGAAAAACGACTTTTTTTTTGCAGCTCTAGCCCGTAATAGGACCGGGACTAAAGGCTGGAACCTCTAGTCCCGTTTTCGTAGTCTCGGCTGCCAATCCGGAACTAGAAACCCTCTAGAACCGGGACTAATGCCCTATTCTCCACTAGTGGTACCGATCGATCAGCAACAAGGGCATCGTGTTCCACCCAAACTGATAGTCGCGAGTTAACATGACACGCACACTACAGCCATGTAGTACATGCTAATATAGTCGGAGCAGTCTTAAGAGTTGGTCTTTCGGAGATGTTTATAAGGGATAGTGTGCGTGTGTATATTTATAGGGGTAAGTGTATGTGTGTATTTATATATGTATCTAGACAACTTGATAACAGAGTGGTCGGGAGCTGGTCGCAACATGAGATACACGCATCTCGTACACACTGGTGACAATGTCAGCCAAGAAGACGTGACAGAGTTTTTTTTTCCAGTTTTATACTGAAGACATTGCTGTTAGCGACTTGTAATACATATGGTATGTGGTATGGAGTCATTGCACGAAAGAATTGATGCGCCGACGGCAGCCAGCGCCAAATTGCTGTCGGCATAGGTTGTGTCGATGGTGGCCGTCGGCGTAGCTTTCTTCGCGTACGTTTTTGTCGGCACAGCTTCGTGGCCTTCGGCACAGCCCCTCCCCCTTGGTATAGCGTCTTCCAGCGGGCCCTGCGTGTCAGACAACGGACGTCTCCGATAACAGTTTAGCCTGGAGCTACACCGACGGCCAGGTCGTCAGCACAAGAATGGAGCTACGCCGACAGCCTAGCCGTCGGCATAGCCTAAAATATTTTTATTTTAAAAGAAAAATTATTTATTTATTGTCTTTGAATTGTTTGACTCGTTAATCTCTCGCTTTGATCATTTTTAACACTATTTATAGTTAAAAATTGATTAAATTGTAGTATTAGTCAAAGTTTCCATTCGGTCATCGCAAAGCAATTTACACATCGTCGTCATTACTATGATATTAATCCAATTAACTATTATATCATCATGTCACATGGTTGTATTTTTTGAAATTACAAGCAATTATTTAAGTAAACAACAATAAATAAGTAAAAATATTATTGAATTCAAATAAAAATATAATAATTTTATTTTGTATTTTTATTTAATATAGAATAATTAATATCTTTAAATCTCTAAATCGTAATTTGGCAAATAATATGTATAAATTGATTAAAAAATGAGAGGAATTCAAATATGATATCAATATCAAATTATCACAAACTATGTCGTGATTCTTATCATAATTTCATTTGCTCGTTTAAAACGGCACGCATCAAGATTCTTAGCTCGAGGCTGAGACTCGCTAAACTTGAAGTGGATCTATGATGAAACAACATATTTTGAACCTAATAATGATTTTTGTAAAAAATCATGACCATCCGATCATGTACGTGCAGTTCATATCTGATTCACTTCCTACCGATTTGGCAGGAATTTGTCTTTTTCACCAGGGATAGACGGAAGTGTTTGAGATTCCCCTGTTATAACATTATCGATGTAAGGTGTTCTAGTATTTTTGAAAAATGTGATGGTAGCATTTTGAATTAGCCATTTGGTGGTTGCTTCACAAAACCGTCCATTTTATGCACTCAGAAAATGGAAAACGGCTTTTTGGTGCGACGAAAAGGAAAACTTCCTTCTAAAACATTGTTCGCCATCCCATGATGCACACTTATGCACAATATGGACACATTATCATAAACTATGCCTTCATTCTAGTCATAACATTGGTCATTTGACCCGAAAGCCAAGAAACCTCAAACGAGATAAGTCATTTTGTTAAGGTTTTTTTTAGACATAATCAATATACCAAGTTTGATATTTTTCCTTCTAACTATGTCACATAATATGGCACCACGCGAAGGTTTCGTATTGTTTGGATCGTTTTTGAATTTAAAAACCCGTTTTAAACCATCGTTAGACTTTGTCGAAGGGCGGGCATGAAGATTCTTAGCTCGGGGCCGAGACTCGCTAAACTTGAAGTGGATATAAGATGAAACAACATATTTTGAACCTAAAAATGATTTTTATAAAAAATCATTAGCATCCGATCATGTACCTGTAGTTCATATCTGACCCACTTCCTAACGATTGGGTAGGAATTTGTCTTTTTCACTAGGGTAGACGAAAATGTTTGAGATTCCCCTGTTATGAAATTATCCATGTAAGGTGGTCTAGTATTTTTTTAAAATGTGACGGTAGCATTTTGAATTAGCCATTTGGTGGTTGCTTCACAAAACCGTCCATTTTTTGCACTTGAAAAATGGAAAATGGCTTTTTGGTGCGACGAAAAGGAAAACTTCCTCGTGAAACATTGTTCGTCATCCCATGATGCACACTTATGCACAATATGGACACATTATCATAAACTATGCCTTCATTCTAGCCATAACATTGGTCATTTGACCCGAAAGCCAAGAAACCTCGAACAAGATAGGTCATTTTGTGAAGGATTTTTGAGACATAATAAATATACCAAGTTTAATATTTTTTGTTCTAACTATGTCACATAATATGACACCACGCGAAGGTTTAGCATTGTTTGGATCGTTTTTGAATTTATGATATCCGTTTTAAACCATCGTTAAACTTTGTCGAAGGGCGGGCATGAAGATTCTTAGCTCGGGGCTAAGACTCGCTAAACTTGAAGTAGATCTATGGTGAAACAACATATTTTGAACCTAAAAATGATTTTTGTAAAAAACATGAGCATCCGATCATGTACCTATAGTTCATATCTGACCCACTTCCTGCCGATTTGGCAGAAATTTGTCTTTTTCACCAGGGATAGACGGAAATGTTTGAGATCCTCCTGTTATAAATTATCCATGTAAGGTGGTATATTATTTTTGAAAAATGTGATGGTAGCATTTTGAATTAGCCATTTGATGGTTGCTTCATAAAACCGTCCGTTTTTTGCACTCGGAAAATGGAAAACGGCTTTTTGGTGCGACGAAAAGGAAAACTTCCTCCTGAAACATTGTTCGCCATCTCATGATGCACACTTATGCACAATATGGACACATTATCACAAATTATGCCTTCATTCTAGCCATAACATTGGTCATTTGACCCGAAAGCCAAGAAACCTCGAACAAGATAGGTCATTTTGTGAAGGATTTTTGAGACATAATAAATATACCAAGTTTAATATTTTTTGTTCTAACTATGTCACATAATATGACACCACGCGAAGGTTTAGCATTGTTTGGATCGTTTTTGAATTTATGATATCCGTTTTAAACCATCGTTAAACTTTGTCGAAGGGCGGGCATGAAGATTCTTAGCTCGGGGCTAAGACTCGCTAAACTTGAAGTAGATCTATGGTGAAACAACATATTTTGAACCTAAAAATGATTTTTGTAAAAAACATGAGCATCCGATCATGTACCTTTAGTTCATATCTGACCCACTTCCTGCCGATTCGGCATGAATTTGTCTTTTTCTCCAGGGATAGAGAGAAATGTTTGATATCCCCTTATTATGACATTATCCATGTAAGGTGGTCTAGTATTTTTGAAAAATGTGACGGTAGCATTTTGAATTAGTGATGACCCACTAGTATAGGGGATCGCAACTGTCTTCGCGGGTAGTATTACCCAATTTATTGATTCGACACAAGGGGATCCAAATAATACTTGCAAGCCTTAACACTGAGTAGTCAGTTCAGCTGCACCTGTCAATTTTTTTGAATTAGTGACAAGCATTAAGCACAACAAGTTGCAACCAAGTCAAATAGCACTAATAGAGATACTAGGCACTATGCCCTAACAGATCTTATTCGATTACACGACATAACTCATCCAATCCCTACCATCCCCAAGCCTACATCGGGGGATTACTCACTCATGGATGAGGGAAACATTGGTGGTTGATGAAGATGCGTTGGTGATGACGATGGCGATGATCCTATCCAAATCCCACGTCCCGAGAGAGTGCCAAAACGGAGTTTCTGGATCCGAATCTTGATTTCTGGTGGCGGCGAAGTGGAACTCTTTCTCGAAAACAATCGAACCTCCCTCAGTTTTTAGGTCGAAAGGCAACTTATAGGCGTAGAGGCCGAGGAGGTGCCTGGGGTGGCTGCACCCCCTCCAGGCGTGGGGTCAGTTGGGCCCGCGCCTGGGGTGGGTGTGGCCTCCCAGGCCTCCTCTCCGTCTCCCCTTCTGGCTCCGTGGATCTTCTGGTGAAATATAATTTTTGCATATTTTCCGGGATTTTTCCTGATAGTTGATTTTCTGCACAAAAACAAGACACCAAGGTAATTCTGTTGAAAACAGCATCAGTCCGTGTTATTTGTATCCAAATCACACAAGTTTAGAGTAGAAACAATAACAAAGTGTTCGAGAAAGTAGATACGTTTTGGACGTATCAACTCCCCCCAAGCTTAGCTTATTGCTTGTCCTCAAGCAATTCAGTTGAAAACTGAGTGCGATAAAAGAACTTTCACGAACACTTTGCTTCATATGATGTATATATTCTTAGCACGGGAGTAGATGCTTAGACAATTCATAATAAGAAGTATGCAACTAAGTCTACTCAATATTCATTGCAAGCTATGAAGAGAAACCAACTCAATAATAATAAGTAGCATGAAACAAAAACATAAGCAACATTGAAATGCTCCTAATAAGGTATGATAGAGTGGTATCTCGCTTGCCTTTGTTTGAAGAGCACAATATAAATGCCAAGACACCTCTGAAGTTCATATGAAGACTAGAAGTAAAGATAACAAAGATACAAGCATCAAAGTCATGACATAATTAACCAAGTTTTGGAACAAACACAAGAATGAAAACTATGCTCTCAAGAAGGTGCTCATAGAATAAGTGGTGACTCAACAAAAGTTGTGAAAACGGTTTTGTGAAGGTTTGAAAGGCTTCCAAATGCTGAAAGGAAGGTACTCATTAGTTTTGAGCTCTCATTGGCCCTATCATAGGCATCTTCATGTGGTCAAGGTGAAAGTGAGGTCCACTCTAAATCATATGCTTGACAAACCATAGACTGGAAATCCCAAGTCCCTTGAGTACGAGGGTCGCTCCGCATGATACTCAACTTTAGTCACCTGAAAGTTCTTGTCATTGTAAATACATGCATATCATCGAGAACCGCCAACGGGGTACCCCTTGCACATGGTATAGGAGCTTTCCCATAACCAAATTGACAAGGCAACACTACTAGGAAACGGGCTGTTAGTAGCGCACCCGAAATGCCCATCTGTGGCGCACTAGGAGTGCGCCACGGGCCTTGCGCTACGGCTATCTCTCAGCCGTGGCGCACTTCCTAGTGCGCCACGGTTGTGTAGAGATAGGCTTAGCGCACCTCCTAGTGCGCCACAGAAGTTTAGGATGGTGCGCTACCCCTGGGATCTTCTGTGGTGCACTATCTAGTGCGCCACTAAACTTCCATAGTGCGCTTTAGGTGTAGTGCGCCACAGAAGGTAGACCATGTGCGCCACAGATGTATTTTTTGTTTTTTTAATTTCTGAGCCAGATTATATGCAATACAGATTATATACAATATTACAGCAGATATACACACACAGATACAAGATATACAATTATATATATAAATACTCAATATGAAAAACAAGATTGAAACAAATACATATAGATAAGTCTCATACATAAATACATAGTCTAAGTTACATTGTTTCGATCATGTTACAAAATAGTAGTTGGTAACATGCGAATACATGTGTCGATCGAACAAGTTAGAGCTCGGAAGCTCGCCTAGACATCTAAACTATCTAGCTAGACACAAACGCGGGATAAATAACCAAAGAAGATAAGCATGATCACCGCCGCGATGAAGGTGTAGGTCTTCATCCGGTTCCTTGTCCTAACTCCCGCTAGATGGCGCGTATATCTAGCTTCCGCCTCCGCCATAGTGTTGTACCCTTTGTAGCTATTGCCGCTGAAACGGTGCACCTGTCTCCGGCAGTCTTCCCAATCATCGTAGACTCCGGGAACCCGTCCCTTGTACACGACGTACCACGTCATCTATAAGTTGACAATAATAATTAACCGATTATTGAAAAAAAACATATATAATTAAAGTCGCATATGAAGATACACTTATAGAAAGTACTCCTAAATCAAAAAGACCAAACTCAAAAAGCATGCCTCATATATAACTAGGTTGTTTGACACAGGAATATGCTACGATGGAACAGTCCACCAAGTAGGATGCACAACACCTGGACCTATGCATAGCACAAGGCAGACAATCCCATCGCAGCACAATCACATATAGTGTGCCACGACATTTCAATCGTCGGCATTATTCTCGAAAAAGACCAAAGTAACTCAAAAAGCATGCCTCATATATAACTAGGTTGTTCGACACAGGAATATGCTACGATGGAACTGTTCGCCAAGTAGGATGCACAACACCTGGACCTGTACATAGCACAAGGCGAACAATCCCATCGCAGCACATTCACATATAGTGTGCCACGATATTTCAATCATCGGCATTATTCTTGAAAAAGACCAAAGTAACTCAAAAAGCATGCCTCATATATATACATATGTCGTTGGACACAGGAATATGCTACGATGGAACCGTACGCCAAGTAGGATGCACAACACCTGGACTTGTGCATAGCACAAGGCGTACAATCCCATCGTAGCACATTCACATATATAGTATGCCACGACATTCCAATCATCGGCATTATTCTCGAAAAAGACCAAAGTAGCTCGAAAAGAATGCCTCATATATAACTATCTAGGTCGTTGGACACAGGAATATGCTATGACGGAACGGTTAGCCAAGTAGGATGCACAATTCCTGGACTTGTGCATATCACAAGGCTAACTATCCCGTCACAGAACATTCATATATATATTGTGCCACGACATTTCAATCATCGGCATATTCTCGAAAAAGACAAAAATAACTCGAAAAGAATGCCTCATATATATACATAGGTCGTTGGACACAGGAATATGCTACGATGGAACGGTGAGCCAAGTAGGATGCACAAGACATGGACTTGTGCATATCACAAGGCTCACAGTCCCATCGTAGCACATTCACATATATAGTGTGCCACGACATTTCAATCATCGGCATTATTCTCGAAAAAAGAGTAAGGAAAAAAAGAAGGACCAAATTGAGCAAAGGACCAAAGAGTAAGCAAAAAAACCAAGCATTGATTGATATATAATAATAAGCAAAATAAGTTCACTTGTCGTCCACACACACACACACAAAGGTCATCTATAGTTTGTAACTACAACTAGGCCAACATCAAGCCTTCTGGCTCGGCTTAGGGAACGGGAGGACGCCCTGCCTCGTCATGAACTTCCTATAGTCACCCTGCATCTCTAGGCGATCTTCTATGTCATGGTTATTCGGGATATTTCCTCCGTAGAAGATCCCCCCCGAAGTCATGACATCACGAAAGATGATTGCCCCAAACTGCTGCTGGATGCGATACATCTCTTGTCTAATATCCGAATCATTGATCTTGGCCTTTGCTTCAATTCTGTTTGAGATGATCCGCAACAGAATTTTGCTGGTCATAGGAACGCCTCATGTGATGGAGTGCGTGGTAGGCTTCCTTCTTATCGTTTTCCGCTGCTTCACGCAGGGAACTCCGTTACGTGGTTGAAGACGTGCCTGCGGAACTTGACCTTCGTACGCACGAAGGTGGTGCCTTCCGTCGAGGCAAAGCCAGTGAGAGCATCATCCAGAACTTTCTTGATCTTGTCGTAGTTTTTCTTCTTTTCTAGACTCATCGAGTCGAAATACGTGGCGGGAATGCTTGGCGATAAGGAGATGAGCGTGCGGTGTTCATCTCTCGCAAAAATTCAAATGGAATGTGTTGGAAAAAGAATGATGATGATCTAATAAAGCCAATCGGCGATGGCGGTGAATAACGACTTACTCGGAAAGTATGGCACGAGAATGTATTCCTTTGTCTTGTTCGCCACGAGGATTGTTTTAGGTGCGAGGCCACGATACGTCGCTTGGGGAACCCAAGCAGCCACACGCATGTAGTAGGGGTCCACTATAGCGATGCCCGTGTGTTCTCTCTAATGATCTGCATGGCGGTGAGAGAAAAGCAGACGGACCATGGTATAGTGCAGCGGGTATAGGTGGAACATATTGAAGATGTCGTCGAACCGTAGGGAAGAACAGATCCACGTGGGAATTGTCGACGTAGCCCAAGCCGGTGGCACCTTAACCACGAATACCGGTGCGAGGGATCTTTCTCCGATAGAAGGCGTCTCTATCGCCAAGACGTCATGCACACTCTGCCCGAATCAGCGGCGAGCTTCCGCAAATTCTTAGGTAGCATGGGCTCACCCGCCACATGAATCCTCCACATAATTCCCTCGGGTCTTGGTGGCCCGTCCTGAAACCTGATCGGATTCGCAGTTGTTGACGCCACCGGCTGGCTCGAGCTGCTATATTTTCTTTTCCTGCCCTTTTTTCCTTTTGGAGAGCGGGCAGGCACCGCAATCTGAGCACCGGCCGCCCTATGTAGTGTGTCAGGCTTAGAATAAAGGGCTGGTTGGTTGTATCAGCTGGCTCTGTAAAGGCGCAAGATGGAGGCGTCTCCTGAGAACCAAACAGACGCTTGGTGATAGTGGCTTTCTCTGTGGGGCCACCAGCTAGGTCTTCTTCGTTGCCAAACTGAGTGCTGAAGAAGTGATCATTCCAGTCTTCGTCGTCCTCGGACGGATCCTGCGCCATGTGCATATAATCAACATGATCATCCGACCCACCGCGTGGAGGTGACGGCGAGGGCGGTAAGGGGGCCTTGCCACCGCTTGTCGCTGGCACGACATGCGGTGCTGTTGTCTGTGGCGTGATGGCCCCCGCCGTCCCCAAACGGATCATGCTCTTTGGCCATAGCAAGAATAAGCCGAAGCAACTTCTGAGGACATACGGCTCTTCTTCATCCGCTCCTGGGGGTTGAATGGGAGGTTCCAGGTCGTCGCAGCCCCTTAGCACCCGACTACTTTTAACCCTGTGCACGCTATCTGGCATCGGCTTTGAGTGGAACATGCGCTGCAAGGGTTGAACGATGGTACCCTTGGCAACATCCTCACCGTTGTTCACGTAGCATAAGAGAGTGCAAGGAACATCCGTCTGCGGAAAACATGTACGGCGTCGTCAGAGCGAGATGCCATAAGAGTAATAGATGGCATGAAAGGCGGTAATTAAAGCAATTTGTTTACCGTGATGGCGTCGAGATCGGCTAATGTCGACGCACCGCATACGGCGACGGGCGTGCAAGAGACGGAAGGGCTGCTTGATGGCGCGGTGCTGGCCGCCGGTGTATTCTCCCTACCGACGGGTGCTTGGAGCTCCGGTGCCGCCGCGACGATGGCAGGGGGGCACCAACATGTACTCCGGCGCCGCGATGGCGAGGAGAGTCACCAACACTTGCGGCGCCATGGTGCTAGGGCGTAGTCACGAACACGTAGTTCGCCTGATTCATCGATGCCGCGTTGTTCGAGTGGCTGCTGACCATGCTTGGAATCGGGCACGGCCCTACTCGACCACCCGCACTCTAGTTCGCTATTGACTCCACCAAGGTAGGCAGGAAGGACGTGAGGGTGATTGCCAGGTTGTCTTGGACGATCTGCGGGATCCGCACCACTTGTGCCTTAAGTTCTTGAAACTCTCGGTTTTCCTCCTCGCTCCTTCCCGACGGCGCCACATGCGTCCTCGGCGGTGGACCAAAATGATCCACCCAATTCTTACCCCCGAGGCCGGCCAGACGGCCAGCCGACGACGGCTTCTTCGTAACCGGCTCTATTTTCTTGGCCCGTTCATCGCCTGTTAAAAGGGTTATCCCACCGGTGGCCGGTCGACCCACAGGATGAGGAACCACAGGATCCATGACTAGCAACAATTTCCTCCTCCCGCAGAAGAAGTAACAGTGAATCATTTAGATCATCGATTAGATTGCAATCGTGTTGATCCGCGGTAATTAGCTTATACTTACCACAATTTCCTCGAATTCCTTCACCGCAGGATCCGCGGTGCGTTGTTTGGTTTTGGGTCCACATGGTAGCGGGCCCGATGAAGTTTCGAACCTGCCGGGTTCGAATTTTAGCAAAGGGTTTTCTATCCCTTGGATCTATACTCTTCGTCCTCCTTATTCCATTTGGCCTCCGCGGTTCTCAGATCCACCAGATCCGAGATGGTGATGACCTATATTCATCGCCGGCAGACCTTTCCCCTATTACTATTGGCCGTGGCTCTTCGGATTCACACCTCTCCTTGAACTCGGAACTGATCTTGGTGATCTGGGTCAATCTTCCGGATCTCCTCGAGACTTTAGCCTTCTTTATAGATCTTCTTCTTTATCCGGGTTCTCCAGGTGGCGGGCGGTGCTCATCTTTGTGAGGGCGGATTTGTTTACCGTTCCCATGATAATTTGTGTTCGATACTTAGCGGGAACTTGTATGTGGCGTCAGCTTCTCGAAGAGGAGTGTGCGCGGCCATTATCTTTATGCCGGAGATTCTCGTGTTGATCGAGATGGTTGTCCGGTGATCGCCGCCACTTGCCCACCGTACTTTGACGACAAGGAGGGCTCCAAAGGAACTCTGATGGGCTCACTGGTAATTTCCTCCCCGACTGCGTTTTGGTGCGCCGGTCCTTCGGCTTCTTCTTCTTCTTAGGAGGGTTTCTACCACTCCCTGTGCCCTCGCCGCCATCAGTGGTTTCATCGTTCGTCGTTCCTTCGTCTTCTTCCTCTGCGTCTTCCATCTCATCATCCTCGCTCTCCGAAGGATGGTATTCTTCATCGTCTTCTAGCCGCTGGGCCGCCACCCAGAATGTCAATTGTTTATTCGGAGGTCTGAGTTCTCCTTCAACGCTGATGCGCTTAGAACATCCAGCCTCGTCGTTGTCACACATATTTGCACTAATAAAAAACAAATAATTGGTTAAATGCACGGAAAAATCCGGCATGACCTTTGCTAATTTTCTTAAACTAGGAGTGCCCGATTTCTGCCAAAACGGAAGTTAATCAACATTCCGGCAAAAATCGGGAATCATTTTATACAAGAACCTCCATACACACATAATAAAGTGCTTCATATACAAGCACAAGCACAATTTCAAGGTGCTGTTGTCCCAGCACAGATAGTAGTAGAAGCACAATAGCATCACAGATAGTAGTAGCCAGAGCAACACTGGGATGGATATAAGGAACAGATAGTAGTAGCAGCACAGATAATAGAAGTAGTAGCAGCTCAAGTAGCATAGAAGTAGTAGTAGCACAAGTAGGGTGGACATATAATATGTGGATGTTCCAGACTAAGAAGAAGAGCAAGCACAACAATATTTGTACTATTTCAGTGGGAGAAAACAGTGGATTCACCAGGCTATTATTTGGATGAAATATGCAAAGATCATATTTCTATCAGTATTAGCTCAGTAATCTCAAAACATTATATACCAAACTTATGTTTTCTGAAAGAAAGAAATTTTAGAGCAACTGAATGTGTACAACAAACATATCTTAAGTACTGACTGCCCAATATGCTTTTTTCTGGAAGCTGGTTTAGAAGTACTAACTTCCCAATATGCATTTTTTTTACAAAACACCAACTTTCGACAGAGTGCACAACATTAGTATGATTGATAAGCAGCTAGCATATGAGCCTGCTTGACCACACCATGACACTTCCTCTGCCTCCAGTGTTGTGTGATTATTTACAGAAATGTTGATCCATGAAATTTAACAGAAAGATGGGCATTTAAGAAACAACCCAGCACAAACATTGTCATAGCCATTGACGCTAGCTGAGATCTAATGTTAGGATGCTAGTTAAGAAACAACCCAGCACAAACTCTTGCTTGAACTTTTGCTATGAATACATACAGAAACCAGCTAAGCTAGTAATTAAGGCAAGATTTTCACAAGAGTTTAGTACTCAGATTTTTTACAACTTGAATCTTGATACTTGCTTAAGTATAATCAAGCAGCAGCAGACCTAACACTACTTTCTAAACCTACTACTACCAATAACACACCATCCATTTCTAGCAAAGCTACTACTACCGGACACCGGTAATGTATAAGCGGCTGACCAAAGAGACCTCCTTTTTACTGTTTTCATTAACTAACATGCTACCGGTTGGTGTATGCCACACAGGCATAATGTCCATCTTAGAAGCATCCACACAGCAAGCATACAATCATGAAATAAAATTCAGAATAATGTTCATCTCGAATAATTTATCTAGGGCTAAGACAACTAGGAAAGGAAGTTGCTTGCAGTAATCCATGCAACCATGAACCATGAAGACAAAACCACATTATGATTTCATACTACCTAAGAACATTTCCTAACTCTGAATCCTAACTCTGAACCACTACTCTGAACAACCATAATGTCCATCTTAGAAGCATCCACACAGGCAAGCATACAATCATACTACCTAAGAACATTTCCTAACTCTGAATCCTAACTCTGAACAACCATAAACCATGCAACCATTTCCTAACTGAATTTCCAAATCTGAATTTCCTACTCTAAATTTCCTAATCTGAATTTCCTAACTGATTAACATTTCCTAATCTGAATTTCCTAATCTAAACATTTCCTAACTGAATTTCCTAAGAACATTTCCTACTCTGAGAATTTCCTAACTGAACCCTACTCTGAATCCTAAGAAAATCTGAACATTTCCTACTCTGAATCCTAAGAACCCTAACTGAACCCTAACTTTGAACCCTTACTCTGAATCCTACTCTGAATCCCCTAAGTGAATGTATGCAACGAGAGGGGAGACAGGGGGAGAGGGGAGAGGGTGATTGTCACCTCCGAGACAAGGACGACGACGAGCACGCGGACGATGAGGGCCTTCTCCTTCACGGACTGCGTGGCGACTGCGACCTCCTCCTCCACGAAACGAGCGCGACCCCCTCCTCTTGGCGTGGAGACTGCGACCTCCTCCTCCTGGGATGCGGTGGCGGCAGATTGGCAGCGGCACGAGCCTGCTCCTCCACGGTCTCCTCCTCGAGTGGCGGCGGCTGGCAGGGCTGGCGAGGCGGCGGATCGACAGTGTCGGCGGCGGCTGGCAGGAGATGGGTGGGCGCGGTTGAATGGGGATGAGGGACGTGTGTGTGCACGTGGATAAGACAAAGATAGGCGTAGCGCACTCTGGCATAGTGCGCTACGGTCCATAGCGCACTATGCCAGAGTGCGCTACGCCTATCTCCTCTAGCAACAGTATAAGAAAAGAGCCGTCCCACTATCTAACAGATTCACTACCCTATCTCACTGGTTCTGCCCACTACTCTATTCTAAAGTTCTATGCACCCAGGTTCGAATCCTGGTGCCCCCCTTTTTTTATTTTAAAAATACTTTTAAATGTTCCAAAAATGCCCAAAAGTGGTAATATATGCCATATTTGTTTTGTTTTTATTTTATAAATACTTTTAAATGTTCCAAAAATGCTCAAAAGTGATAATATATGTCATAAAAGTGGTACAAATAATATGATTCAAAGTATAACTAAATTTTATAATAATTTGTCCATAATAATATGAATCGGGCACGGCCCTACTCGACCACCCGCACTTTACAATTTTTTTCGACCACGCGTTTTACAATATTTTTTGAGCTAGCGTTTTACAATCTTTTTTCCCTTCTTTGTCGTGGTTGAATAATTTAGCCCCGGCACTTTAATGTTTCTTCTTTCGAATGGGCTACCTTTTTTGGGTAGGGGTGTCCTTTTTCTTCTTGTGATGTATGTTGCTGCATCGTAGTCGTCGTCATCTTCAATATTTGGATCGTCGTACTGGTCAAAGTATTGCTCGTTGGCGACTCCATCCATTCCGATGATGTTTCTTTTTTCTCTCCTCACGACAACACGGCTAGGCTTTGTCGGGTCGGTAATGAAAAAACATTGGTCCACTTTGGTAGCCAGTACCCACGGTTCATTTTTCGCGGCCATGTTTGCACCGGCGGCCTTGGATTTGGCTGCTTCGGGTATAACCATGGTTGTGAAATACCAGTCTTCTCTTTCGACGCTCTTTGCCCATCTGACACGGAACATCGGCACCTTTTCTCCACAGTAGTCGAGCTCCCAGATCTCCCTGATTCTTCCGTAGAATCTTTCCTTCACGTTGTCATCGGTGTAGAATTCCGACGTTACGCCTGAGTTCTGATAATCACACTTGTTGTCCTTTTCCTCAGTGTAGAATGTGTAGCCGTTGATATCATACGCCTGATAGGTCACCAGGTTTTGCATCGGTCCCTGCGACAAGGTGAATATGATCTTTTCCGTGTCAGAAGAATGCGAGCGCGGGGGATTATCAAGGAGCATCTGCCTAAACCAACGCGTGAAATCTGAGTTGTGCTCTTTGATTATTTCTCCCTGCGTCCTCTGTATGCCCCGTCATACTTCTTCTCGATTAACCTTTTGTGCTTCGCACCAAGGATCGACCAGTTCTAAATGCTGTAGCCACGAGGTTTGCTCGATCAAAGTCAAGGCGTCGAAAATCGAAGTCATGCAAGATGTCGGCGACCCTCCTGACCAGATCCGCCGTCGAGCTTGCCAAGGTGTTCTGCTGACGGGAAGACCGACGAGGTTCTCGATGTCTAGATAATTCGTGCAGAAAGAGATGCACTCTTCGGCCAGAAAGCCCTTGGCTATGCTTCCATCTGGACGGGACCTGTTGCGAACGTATCCTTTGATGTGTCCGTTCATCCTTTCGAACGGCATCATACTGCGGAGGAACATCGGCCCGAGTTGTACGATGTCCTCCACGACATGGACCAGCAGATGCACCATAATATAGAAGAATGCGGGTGGGAAGTAGACCTCAAGCTCACATAGTATCACCACGATCTCCTCCTGTAGCCTTCCGAGCTGATTCAAGCCAATCGACTTCCTAGAGATGACGTCGAAAAACTTGCATAGGCCAAATAACGTTTCACGGAAGTGCTCGTCCATTATCCCTCTTAGTGCGACCGGAAGTACCTGCGTCATTAGCACGGCACAGTCGTGAGACTTCATGCCACTGAACCTCTGCTTCGCCTCGTCTAGGTATCTGCTTATCTTGCCCGCGTAGTCGTAAGGAAATTTGACTCCTAGAAGGCACTTGAAAAACTGTTTGATCTCATCCTAGCTTAGAGTGAAGCAAGAAGGAGGGCAGTAATATTCGTTCTTCTTGAACTTTTTACCCTTCCGACGAGCTTGTGTCGTCTCCGACTCATGATCATCGTCATCTTCCTGATCATCAGGAGTAGTGCGTCCTCCGTGAAGCTCCTTCCGGATACCCAAGCATATCAGGTCGTGCCTTGCTTTCGGACCATCTTTCGTCCTATCTGGCATGTTGATTATGGTGGCGACCAGACTCGCACACGTTTTCGTGATATGCATGATGTCGAGGCTATGAGGCGTCGGAGAAACTTCCGATGGCAACTCCCGTAAAATGACCTTGTTTTCCATACCTTCATCAGCGTCTTGTCTTGTTGCTGCCTCTTTCGCTTCTTTCCAGGCTTAGGACAATCTTTCCAGTTTTTCAGCAACTCTTCCACTTCTTCGCTGCTCCTACGCTCTGGGATTCCTCGGGTCTCTGATTTTCCATCGAACAGGTCTCTATGTTTTCTCCATGGATCATTCTTGCCGAGACACCTCCGGTGCGCCATGAACACGGTTTTCGATGACCCTGGATCTTTCTCTAGTTGGAGATAGCTTGTGTTATCCATGCACCTAACGCATGCGCAAAATCCTTGGATAACCTGCCCCGAGATATACCCGCAACCTGGATAGTCTTGCACCATAGTGATCAACGCGGCTCTCATAGTGAAATAATCTTGTGCGACGGCGTCGTAAGTATTGGCTCCAGATTCCCATAACGTGGCTAGCTCCTCTTTCAACAGCCCGAGATACAGATTGATGTCGGTACCAGGTTGTTTCGGCCCTTGAATTAGCATACTCATTTGTATGTACTTCTTCTTCATGCACAACCATGGAGGGAGGTTGTACATCCATACAAACACGGGCCAAGTGCTGTGCGTGCTTTCAAGCTACCGAACGGATTGAGTCCATCGGTGCTCGCACCAAGCCTGATGTTCCTCGAATCTCCACCGAATTCTGGGAATTCGAGGTCCAATGCTTTCCACTGGCTAGCATCTGAAGGGTGCTTCAGCAGCTCATCCTTTTCGGGGTCATCATCATCTCCTGGCTTCTTCCTTTCCGCATGCCATCGCATGAGCTTCGCTTCCTTAGGGTCCGCGAAATAGCGCTGCAGACGAGGAGTGATAGGAAAGTCCCATACCACTTTTCGAGGTTCTTTCTTCCCTTTCTTGTATCGACTCACGCCGCACACCGGACATGTGATTTTCTCCGCGTCCTCGCCCCGATAAATGATGCAATCGTTGATGCATACGTGATATCTAACGTGCGGTAGATCGAGAGGACAGACGATTTTCTTGGCATCCTCGATACTAGTTGGACATGTGTTCCCCTCCGGGAGACGATCGTGCCAGAATGCCATCATATCGTCGAAGCTTGCGTCACTCAATTTGTGCTTTGCCTTCATCTCCATAGCCTTGAGCGTTACATTCAACCGGGTATCATCGGGCCTGCATCCTTCATACAATGGAGTAACCGCGTCTTTCTCAAGTTGCGCAAGCTTGGCTTTCTCTCTAGCGGCAGCCCTGGCGTTACTAAATGCCTTGAGAAGCAGCTCTTGCACATAAGGGTCCCGCACCCAGCCTGACGTTGTTCCATCGTCGTCTGCTCCTCCGGCATCTAGATCATCATCATCTCGGTCTGCTTCCGCACCTTCACCATCTCCAGGAGACTCTTCATCATCTCGCCCGTTCTCGCCGTGATGATGATCATCGTCATGTTGGCCACCTTCACCGTCTCCATCATCTACGTCATCGCTTATCCAACGAGTGTATCCATCCATGAAACCATGGCGGAGCAGGTGCGCCTGCAGATTTCCGGAATCTGGGTCGATCACCCAGTTGAGTTTGCATCTTCTGCACGGACATCTTATATCTGTCTTGTTATTTCGTATCATGTCGGCCGTCGCACATTTCAAAAATCTAGCCACAATGCCTTCGCTCATTATGCGGACCATTTTTGCCTGCACGGTGTACACGGTACAATTTTGAAGTCTATTAGAACCACATAATGAATGCATGCATGCAATGGTCGATAGAAAATTTCGGCATGACCTATCCTAAAATTAGGACCTTTGCGAAATGCCAAAGTATTGCCAAAATAGAAATAAATCAACATTTTGGCAAAACAAATGGCAAATTGTTCACATACAAACACAAGAGAGAGAGATCGAGACCGATCCATACACACATGAACATATCATTATCCTCTCCATACGCACATGCATGAGCATCATCGATACTCTCCATATACACACACATATGACCATCCTCTCCACATACACACATCATGAGCATCGATCATCTACATACATATGAGCACATCATGCATATACACATGAACACATCCTTACATGGACAACTTACCGAGATGAGAGACCGATCGCGAGAAAAGATGGAAAGGAGAGGTGCGCGCGTCGACCGAAGAAGGAGATGAGAGACCGGAAACCTCCTCTATTACTTATGTAACATCCAAAGCAAGTTTTACATGCTAAAAATGGTGAATGGGTGGAGAAATTGAGGTGGGAAGGAGAAGATCCCGACTAGATCTAAGGAGGAAGAAGAAGGGGAAAGTGAAGTGTGGGGTGGTGGATGTGTGGTCACACATGTGCACATAAAGTGCTTTCCTAAAAAAATCGACACATTAAGTGGCGCTGCACGCCCTAGTGCGCATGTGAGTAGACACAACTGTGGCGCACTAGGCCATGCGCCACGGATGTTCTCCCATGGGCGCACTAGCGAGTGCGCCACGTAAGTGGCCATTTCACAGCAGAGGGGGGCGTGCGCTTAGGTGTAGCGCACCCACCCCATGTGCGCCACAGATGAGACTAACAACCGTGGCGCACATGACCCTAGTGCGCTACAGATGTTTGGCGTGCGGCCAACAGGCCCCTGGCCCACACACATCTGTGGCGCACTATAGTCATGTGCGCCACGGTTATTCTAGTTACTAGTAGGGCACTGCCCACAGGTGAGCCACGCCTGTTTTAGCCGTGGGGCACTTCAACCATGTGAGCCACGGATGTGCTGATTACCTATAGCCGTTTTCCTAGTAGTGCAAGCAGAAATGAGCATCTCGGCAATCTTTTTATTTACCATATTCATAGCTTTTTATTGAGGACGCTTCATAGATGCTCATTATGGTGATGCTGCAAGTTTCCACCATGATTAAGCATGGCTTAGGCTAGAGGCCCAGACGTTTCTCTAACACAATGTATAAACTCCATTAACTCACAACCTCCCCTTTTAGTTCAAATAATCGACATCCGTAAACAAAAGAGCAAGGAATCAACTAGATGAGATATCCAAAAAGTATTGAAAGCGTTCCCCGTGACAGCACGGTTCTGCTGACTCCCAGCATATAATTAGCAAGCATATAACTTTCATGAACTAGTCAGAATGGTTCAGAATTATTAAGCGCAAGGAATAAAGTGTGCCATCAAGTTCGTGAGAGCTTTACTAACTAACTTTCTCAAAACAGACAAACATTTTATTTTGGAAGAAAATGCATTATATATAAAATATGCATTGAAGTAGCAAATGATGCTAATAGGTAGGTATGGTGGACACAGCTGGCAATATTGGTTTTAGGGAGTTGGAAGCACAGGTAGAGCACATACTCAGTGCAAGTGAAGGCTAGCAATAGAGAGGGAGCGACAAACGAGAGAGCAATAGCTGTCATAATCATGCTTGCAACAAAACCGGACTAATTATGGCATGAAAGTGATACAAGAACTCTGAGACAAAATAAATCATCGAGGCTTACTGACTATTGATTAGTCATATGTATGCGTGAGCATGTGCCAAGTCGATTCACATGAACAGTCAGAGGAGGATACTACATATATCATACCAAAGTATGAATAAAACAATGCAAGCAAACATTCATATGACATGATACAAACTATTAGCAAGCTGGAGATAATCATAGACAAGCAAGAACTACTAAGCATCCATAATGACATACACCTTACACAAACAGGCTAAGCATGCTCACAATGACGAGTATATGTACAAAAATTAATCAAATAGAGTTTGTTACCAGCCTCTTACCACACCTCGAGTTGTCTTAATCTTCATTATTGCCCTTCACTTGTGTGACTGTTACCTGTCAAAACTCACCGGCGGGCAGCGACGAGCAACACGAAGAGCCGGGAGGCTCCCAGAGCGGCTGGTGGGCCCTGGTCCCTCGGTCAACGGCCAAGAATCTTCCTAACGCACGCCGTCTGTCTTGGTTCGAGATGCCACTGACCTATACCTGGTCGGGAAGGTGATGGATTGCTCCGATTGGTTTCTGCACGGTAAACAAGTATCGTAAAATTCGAGCCGTGATCGGCTCGTGTTTCTCAGAATCGGCTTTCAGAGCCGATTATCCCCATGGCTCTGCATTGGATCTATGATAACATGGGGTTTTGCTTAATTACTACAAGCTAAATCGATCTACGATAGTTTGGTGTTTTCACCACGCAACCGGAACGTCCCACGCGTAGTTGAGCCTAATAGATACGAAAAATAGTAGAAAACCGATCCTAGAGAAGGCCTAAAAACCAACATAACGTCAATTCCCGGAACGTCCCCTCTAAGATCAATAAACCATACTTTACGTATTACCGGATCGTTCAACCCGTTTGTGAGGCCTAATCACGTAGATATTAAACTAAACCTTGATGAACAAGGCACAACTATAACAGATCAAATCGGCTAAGCAGAAATCAAGCAAGATGCCACCTTCACACCCGGGAGAAGGTGCAAAGACGGCGAGATAGCTAGAGGTAGCATACATAAGCAATCATAGTAAAAGTACCGATGCTAGCTCTAACAAATCTGTGGTAAAGGTGTTACTCGCCATCAACAAGGCTTCAGTACGAGTAACACCGGATAACGCATAAGTAAATACTGCCTAGATCGCAAGATGCGATCTAGGCGATGGCACTTACCCGAGAAAACCCTAGAAACAAGGGTGGCGCCGAGATTGTGTTTGTTGTGAACGTGATTGTCCTCCTCTTTCAATAACCCTAGGTACATATTTATAGTCCGGAGACTCTCTACTTTTGGAATAACTCTACAACTCTATCTTTATCTAAACATAAACGGAACCTAAACAAATACGAATCCTACTAAGATACAAGATACACGGGCAATTCAGCCCAAATCTACGCACTAGGCCGATCCAACAACACGTTGAATAATGTATCCTCCAAGCCCATCTTGATCACGGCCCATCCTCTTCGTAGGCCAAAATATGGCGATAACACATGCCCCCCTGGTTTTGGCAATGATAATTCCAAAACCACTCTGTGTGTTTTTTTTTCTCTTCTTCTCCTCTTTTTTTTTTCTTTACCGTCAAGCGCGTCGACATGCGTGGTAACAGCACCGTCACGCTACCCCTTCATCATTATGCCCTGTCTTCTCAACTCCTGCACAGCGCGTGATTTGACGATTTTGGCAGTGCAATCTGGGAAACCGCCATGGCATTGAACCGTTTGTCTACTATTCCCCTTTTTTAAATCAGCCTGAACAGTTCGCAGTCCCCATCTTCCTCCAGTTGCCAGAGAACCTTCTCCCATCCCCGGAAAAACCCTCTTTCTTGCCATGGCCTCCTCTGCTTCCTCCGATGCGTCCTCCCACGCCTCCAACTCGATTAGCGACCGAGAGCCAACACCAGAGCATCCGCCTACGGCAATGTACAGTACTTTCGCCCCACGATGGTGGGACGAAAGGGACTGGGATTTCGCCGTCTGGTCAGAGGAGGCGCGTCCCGATCGACGGCGAAGAGAGCCTCTGATTCCTCGTTGACGGGCCGAGGCGAAAAATGCGACGACAATCGGTCGTGGGACGTCGACTCTTCCGCCGAGGAGGAGGAATCGGAGGAGGACACCTCCTCCGGGTATCCGCCGACGAAGCGCCCGCTTCGGGTCCAGCGAGATAATCAAGATGACGACAAGGACGAAGAGGTCCCCGCTGGTTTCTTCAAAGAAGAAGAATGGGACGACGCCGAGCAGCGAAGAGGACGGCGGCGACGACAGCGGCGCCGACGACCTCGGCTTAGATTAGGAATCAGTAGTAATGGCCGTAGCAGTAGTAGGCCCCTTTTGTAATCGATCATCCTGTAAGCAATGATCTTTTGAATGAATGAAACTCTGTTTCCCAAATATTGCTCCCTTTTGCTTCAATTTTGCCGATAACCGAAACAGGTCGATGTTCCAGAAGCCGATGACACTGTATCGGCTTTCAATGATGCTGCATGCATACAGCCAAACAAGTTAAATGGCACAGAGCCGATGACCACCCATCGGCTTCTCCTGAAAAACGTTGATAGGGTCAACCTTTAGTCGAATCTTTAACACATCACAACGGCCAAAAACGTGCCCCGCACAGACGACCAGTGACAAGCAAAGATGAAGATGACGAGGCTGAGACCGTCGAGGTGGCCCTTTTTGTAACATGTGTGAACCTCTAGCATCGATGACTGTGCATCGGCTACATATATGTATTTTTTTTACTCGGCCGATTTTCAGCATCGGCCCCCATATTTTACCTGTCCATCGCTTCTCGTGTCTTTACCTAGCCGATTTCATGTAACGGCTCCTCCAGTTTTACTGTCCAACATCCCACATGCTTGGGAAATACTTCTTGAGATGTTGTCCATTGACTGCCACTGGGAATTTTACTCCATCCAATAGCTCGAGCATGTATGCGTTTCCCCTTAAAACTTGGTCGACCCTGTACGGACCGTGCCAATTTGGAGACCATTTACCATATGTTGCATCCTTAGTCCCTAAAGGCAACACAGCTTCCCATACCAGATCACCAACATGGAACTCCATTGGCTTCACTTTCTTGTTGTATGCACGAGCTACCTTGGCTTTGTTTTCTTTGATTTTCTCCAGTGACCATAACCTGAGCTCGGTTAAATCCTCCACACTGTCACTCATCAGGGTTGCGTACTCTTCAGTTGTTAGATCGTCCTGAAAAGTAACGCGTCTCGATCCAGCCGTAATTTCCCACGGTAGGACGGCTTCTTGTCCATATACTAGATGATATGGTGAGGTTTTTATTGCTCCATGGCATGACATACGATAAGCCCATAACGCCTCTGACAAAACCTCGTGCCAACGCCTTGGGTGCTCATCGACTTTTCTCTTGATCAACTTGATGAGACTCTGATTGGACGCTTCAGCTTGCCCATTTGCTTGAGCATAGTATGGAGATGATCTAATCAGCTTAATCCCCATGTCCTCGCAGAACTTTCTAAACTCCTGAGAAATAAAAACCGAACCTCCATCGGTCGTGATAGTTTGGGGAATCCCGAATCTATGGATGACATGTTCCTTCACAAAATTGATAACATCCTTCGAGTTTACTGACTTCATCGGGACAGCCTCTACCCATTTAGTGAAGTAGTCAGTGATAGCCAGAATCCACATGTGGCCCTTGCTCGATGGAGGATTGATCTTGCCGATCATGTCCATGCCCCATCCTCGGAATGGCCAAGGCTTGATGATGGGGTTCATTGCTGACGCGGGTACCATCTGGATTTTTCCAAATTTCTGACATGCTTGACACCCTTTGTAGTAGTTGAAACAGTCCTCAAGCATAGTGGGCCAATAAAACCCTGATCGCCTGATCAACCATTTCATCTTATGAGCCGATTGGTGAGTTCCACAGGCTCCTTCGTGTACCTCGTGTAGGAGCTGATTGGCCTCGGCTGTCCCCAGGCACTTGAGCAATAGCCCTTCCAGAGTCCTGTAAAACATGTCATCCCCAATAAGCACGTACTTCATGGCTTTGTACCTTATCCGTTTAGGTGCCCCCCGAGCCGAATCTTTCAAGTAATTGAAGATATCGGCTCTCCAGTCGTCTGCTTCTAGGAACTGTACCTGAACATCGGCTCCTTCTACCATATCCTTGTACCCTGAAGCTATCTGCGCAAGATCGTTCGCCTCGGTATTCTCGCTCGTGGGATCCAAGTGAAGTTGATGTACCGAATTGCGTCATCAGCTCAAGCGGTGCAGCCATAATGGGAAGAGGGACTCGCTCTCGCACTTGTAGTCCTCCGTGAGCCGGGAAATCACCAACTTGGAGTCTCCAAAATTTCCACCGCTTCGCTCGGCCGAGGAGTAACTCCATCCTTGCGCGTATTGCCTCGTACTCGGCTACATTGTTAGTGGGAGAGGTAGACAATCTTATGGAGAAGGAAAATGTTGCCCCCCGGGGCGACACGAGTAAAATGCCGATGCCGCAGCCATCGTCACAAACTGATCCGTCGAAAAACATAGCCCACGCTCTTATGGACAGTGCGGCTATGTTAGTGTTGATCCTTTCAGCGATAAGATCAGCCAGCGCCTGTCCCTTAACTGCTTTCGCGGGTTGATACCGGATGTCAAACTCGGACAATGCAAACATCCATTTGCCCAGCCGGCCTTTTAACATAGGAGCCGACAGCATGTGCTTTATGACGTCGACGATTTGCATATAATGATGATCTCACGATAGCAAAATGTGTCGCAACTTGGTGCGGTGAAAACAGCGAGTCACAACTTATCGATATCGTGGTACCTTGT
Source organism: Avena longiglumis (assembly GCA_030063025.1). Taxonomy (NCBI): domain Eukaryota; kingdom Viridiplantae; phylum Streptophyta; class Magnoliopsida; order Poales; family Poaceae; genus Avena; species Avena longiglumis. The sequence continues at coordinate 536,180,304 of CP125974.1, read as the reverse complement.
CTCTGCCCAAAGCATCCTCCTGCTTATGTAAAATACGACTCGCTCCAGCCCATCATAAACTTGCACCACTACCGAGGCGATGGACGTGTCAGCTACTGACAAGTAAATGTAGAATGGCCTGTCAGGCCGAGGTGGAACTAACACTGGTGGCTTTGTCAGGTACTCTTTGATCTCGTCAAAGGCTCGTTGTTGCTCTGCCCCCCAGCGGAATTCTTCGTCAGATTTGATCTTAACTAGTCCCATGAACGGCTCAATCCTTCCTGATAGATTGGAGATGAATCGTCTGACGAAGTTGATCTTGCCGATAAGGGACTGCAGTTCTTTCTTTGTGGTGGGTGGCTTCATCGTTCGCACTGCCTCCTGACTTTTCAGGCCGATCTCAATTCCGCGTTCATGGACCAAAAAACCCAAGAACTGACCGGCCGTCACCCCGAAAGCGCACTTCTTTGGATTCATCCGTAGGCCGAATTTTCTTGTTCGGTCCAGGACAAGTTGCAGATCGTCCAAGTGTCCGCGTGCTGAAGCAGACTTGACCACCACGTCATCGATGTAGATTTCCACCAGTTTGCCGATCAGATCATGGAAGATGTAATTCATGGCCCTTTGGTACGTGGCGCCGGCATTTTTCAGTCCAAACGTCATGACTACATATTCAAATAATCCCACGGACCACAGGACTCAATGCGATCTTGTGTATGTCTTCGGAGCCATGAAGATCTGGTTGTACCCGGCATTGCCCATGAAGCTCAAAATTTTATGACCAGCTGCATTGATCAATGTTTACGCCACCGCATCGGATATTCATCCTTTGGGGTAGCTCTGTTGAGATCTCGAAAATCTATAGCAACACGCCATTGGCCGCTTCTTCTCTCTGTGCACGATGCTAGAAATCCATTCAAGATACCGCATGGTCCGATCAACTTGGTCAACATTTTCTCGACCTCTTTCTTGACTTCTTCCGAATTTCGGCCTTCATTTGTCGTGCTCATTGTTGAAATGGCGAAATCCTTTTTGAGCGGAGCCGATGCTCGATGATGCTCTCTGTCCAACCTGCATCTCTGTAGTCCCAGCGAAGCGATGGATATTGTTTCAACAGGGCTATCATCGGGTCCCGCAGACTTGGTTCTAACTTTCTGCTGATAAATGTTGGTCGTGGCTTATCCCCAGGACCAATGTCGATCTCTTCTAGCTCATCAGCTGATGTAAACCCATACCCAAGCTTTCCGTCACCTGTCAGGTCGATGCTAAACACAGGGCAAGCAGTAGGTGAGGACAACAAAAATAATTTGGGCCGATTGCCTGAATCGGCCCCCTTTTTGCTTGCATCTGTCAAGGACGGTTTACACCTTATTATTTTACAGTGGCAGAGCATCTCTCTGCTACGACTACATGAACTGCTTGTCATATGATCGCTGCTTTTTATTTTTTGTGGACGATCGCAGGGATCGGCCGTACCACGGATGATCGTGGGCTTTTCTACTCTGTAAGGCCAGTGGATAAGACCAGACTCACCCCGTTTTTTGTAGCTTCAATACGTTCGCAGCCGTCTAGATTGATTCCAGAGATCGGCTCTTGGTCTTCCGCTTCCCAGACGTTCATGCCAGCTATGGAGATCTCGATGGAATCGTCTGCGTGGATGACCTCGACTTCGTCTCCATCCCATTGGATCGACATCGATGCATTGTGGACGGATGCAATTAGCGTGAATCCAATCCCTTCCTAGCAAGACAGCGGTGTAAGTGCTCTTGCCGTCACGACGAAAAATGACGGGTACGGTTTTCCGCCCATTGTCAAGTCCACGTTCGACACCACGTGTTCCCAAGACCGTTGAAGTCGCTCAACGTGGCGTTGGTTTTGATCAGATCTGCGGTGGGCGTCCCAAACGTCGTAGCATGGAGTATGGCATGATATTAACTGCCGCTCCGGTGTCCACCAACATCTTGCTGACAGGTTGCCCATTGATGTAACCTCGCAGGTACAGAGCTTTCAGATGTTTGTAACCCTTCTCACGTGGCTTCTCAAAGATAACCGGCCGTGGGCGCGATCCGATTGTGCCACGAGTAGCTCATCGGTTCTTGGCGCGCAGAATTCTGACGGGAGCACGAACACCATGTTTGTGCCAGCCGATGTCCTTGCATCGGCTTTTATCGGTTTGGGGCGCCACTCTTTTCTGGTCGGGTGGTCATCCGTTCCCACAGCCTGCCTCACTTTGACGGCCAGATCAGGCCGTGCTTTCTTCAAAGCGTGGAGATACTGTGCTTCAGCTTCCTCTAAGTTACGCAGCCGCTGCACTCTACGCTTCTGGGTGTGTCTGAGTCCGTCGGGGCACCACCTTGGGCGGTGATACCTGTCGCCTTGCCATCCTTCGCTCCTCGAGGTCTCCTGCCGGCGGACTCCTTGTCGGCTCTGGGACGGAAGAGGCCCTAGCGTTGAATCGACATCGGCCTCGCGTCCTTTTTCTCGCTGATTGCATTCCGGCAGTTGTCGATTGTAGGCAATCGGCTCATTCCGTGCCCCAGAATACTTGAAGAAAGGACAATCCCAATGCCTAGCTGCGCCTTCCTTCTCTTCGACGGTTCCCTAGCAAGGTGCTCATATCTTCCGTCTCTACTGTGTCTTGGCGACATTGGTCATACTGGCGCTCATACTTGTTAAGGAGATGCGTGGAATGTGGCTTCTGATATCGCACTCTCCTCACTTGTTCCTTCGTTAAGTACCGCCTGTCATTGTGGCTGGGCCGGTCGCCTGGACCAGCCTCCTTTCTTTCCTTGCCTCGAGAGTGACCACCGTCCTCCTTGTACGTGTCACGGTGGTATCCAGACCCTGCCATGTTAACGCCGAACGAGAAATCCAGCTTACGCCTCGCGGAACGACTGAGTTCTACCATGTTGACGCCGGGAAATGGGTTTGTGTCCACTTTCATGGCGAACTGCCCAAGGATCAGACGGCCTTGTTCTATAGCCATCTGGATTTGGCGGCGAAGCTCCTTGCACTCGTTGGTGGGGTGAGTGAACGAATGATGCCACTTGCAGTATGGTCTCCCGTTCATCTCCTGAGCCGTAGGGATTTTGTGGCCTTCGGGCAACCTCAGCTGCTTCTCCTTCAGCAGTAGATCGAATATCTGCTCAGCTTTGCTCACATCGAAGTCGAACCCTCTCGCAGGCCCTTGCTGTTTCACCCATTTACAGGCCACAGGATCTGCCCCCCGAGCCCATTCAGCCACGGCCACCTCCTGGTCCTGCGTAGGATCTTCCTCTTCTGCATCGACCAGGCTTATCAGACGTTTGAACCTGTCTTGGTATAACTCAGGGTGGCGCTGTTCATACATCGTCAGTTTCTGGGCCATGTGTGCCAGTGAGTTGTACTCCACCTGGAAAGCCATATCCTTGATGGGTGCTAAGAGTCCCAACACTGCCAGCTCGATTGCTTCCTTCTCAGTTAAACGAGCCGAGTAACATCTGTTCTTGATGGTCCTGAAGCGCTGGATGTATTCGCTGATTTCTCGCTTCGTCGTACTTGCGCCAGTTGCGCAATGCCAGCCTCGGTAGCCTCCGAATGGTCTTGGATGTGGAACTGTTCTTCTAGTTGCTTCCAGTGCGAATTGAATCGGTGGCCGAGGTGTACCACCCAAAGGCTGGTCTGTAGAGATTGTGCAAAAAATCTCACGCGCATTTGATCCGATGCGAAATCATGCCTAGCTGTGCGGTGTATCGCCACGTGCTCGATCGAGCTTGACCCTCTCGACGCTGAATCTTGAGAACTCGGGAGCTTGTATTTGGCGGTAGTGGAATCGAGATCAAACTTCGTTGGGGTACGGCTTTGAGTAGCCGACAGGCGCCTTTTCGCACGGCCGAACCGATCTCTCGGGATGGTAGTGATTTGGTCCACTGTTTGAGCTGCAGGGCTAGACTCTCATGGCTTGTTCCATGGCATACTTGGCTAGCCACTGTTTGTCGGCGTCCATCCCGGACATCGTTGCTTGAGAACGCGCTCACGAAGATCCGGCGCAGGAACCCCGCGGAGACTCCTGCGGTTGCGATCGGCTGGTGCGCGCTAAGTTGTTGCGATCCGCACGTAGGCACATATGTACCCATGCGGGATCTCCTTGGGCGCTCGAACAGGAATTGGCAATCACTGGATCGCCTCGGCCTTGTAGACAATGTATGCCGATCTGGCGGCTCTGGAGCCGCGAGTGTGAATGGCGATTCTGACCTGGTGTGGAGCGGTCTTTCTCCTTGGTGGGTTCCTAAAGTGGGCCCCGACGGAGAGTACGATGTTTCATGATCTCGACCACGCGAACCGCGACCGCTCGAACGCGTTCACCGGGCTCTCGAGTGGCGGTGTAGAGAATGAGCCACCATGTAGTTGACCTCCGTCAGAGCCCTGAGCGTTCCTCCGAAGGAACAGATGATCTACTTCATCGAGAGCACCCTGGGAGAATCCTTCCACTTGATGCCACGCGTCGGGTCCTCTCGAAAGAGCCCGAGGTCGGCTTCAAGAGCCTTTGATCTCGCCATACTGCTTTGTGCTCGAGGAAGCTCGTCGTACGTGACCGGCCTGTTCTCCATCGCGTCGGACATTGATGTAGACGTTGTTGAATGTCCCACCGGCGCGAAATGTGTTGCTGTCAAAACTCACCGCGGGCAGACGAGCAACACGAAGAGCCGGAGGCTCCGAGCTGGTGGGCCCTGGTCCCTCGGTCAACGCCCAAATCTTCCAAGACGCACGCGTCTGTCTTGGTTCGAGATGCCACCGACCTATACCTGGTCGAAGGTGATGGATTGCTCCGATTGGTTTCCTGCGGTAAACAAGTATCGTAAAATTCGAGCCGTGATCGGCTCCCGTGTTTCTCAGAATCGGCTTTCAGCCGATTATCCCATGGCTCGCATTGGATCTATGATAACATGGGGTTTTGCTTAATTACTACAAGCTAAATCGATCTCGATAGTTTGGTGTTTCACCACGCAACCGAACGTCCCACGCGTAGTTGAGCCTAATAGATACGAAAAGTAGAAACCCGATCCTAGAGAAGGCCTAAAACCAACATAACGTCAATTCCGGAACGTCCTCTAAGATCAATAAACCATACTTTACGTACATCGGATCGTTCAACCCGTTTGTGAGGCCTAATCACGTAGATATTAAACTAAACCTTGATGAACAAGGCACAACTATAACAGATCAAATCGGCTAAGCGAAATCATAAGATGCCACCTTCACACCCGGGAGAAGGTGCAAAGACGGCGAGATAGCTAGAGGTAGCATACATAAGCAATCATAGTAAAAGTACCGATGCTAGCTCTAACAAATCAGGTAAAGGTGTTACGCCATCAACAAGGCTTCAGACGAGTAACACCGGATAACGATAGTAAATACTGCCTAGATAGATCGCAAGATGCGATCTAGGCAGATGGCACTTACCCGAGAAAACCCTAGAAACAAGGGGTGGCGCCGAGATTGTGTTTGTTGTGAACGTGATTGTCCTCCTCTTTCAATAACCCTAGGTACATATTTATAGTCCGGAGACTCTCTACTTTTGGAATAACTCTACAACTCTATCTTTATCTAAACATAAACGGAACCTAAACAAATACGAATCCTACTAAGATACAAGATACACGGGCAATTCAGCCCAAATCTACGCACTAGGCCGATCCAACAACACGTTGAATAATGTATCCTCCAAGCCCATCTTGATCACGGCCCATCCTCTTCGTAGGCCAAAATATGGCGATAACAGTGACTTGAATAATTAACATGAAACCAAAATCCACTAAGGACGGCTGAACCCTGCAAAGAACTCACAAAACCAAATAAGAACAACAAATATTTTTGGTGTTCTCAATTTTTTAGAAACAAGCAAACAAAGAAAAACCAAACAAAAACAAAGCAAACCAAACAAAGCAAAGCAAAATCTTTTTGCATTTTTCTTTTAAGGCAAACCAAAGCAAAGAAACAAAGAAACAAACCAAGAGAAACAATGAAAATATTTTTGGTATTTTTGGGTTTTTAGAAAGAAGCAACAAAAACCAAAAAGAAAGCGAAACAATGGATATACAAAGAACCGACCAAACATGATATATATATGAGTGTGATGTCGGTGTACCTCCCCCCAAGATTAGAATTTTGGCCTAAGTGGGGCTCAATCCCATGGTGCCAAAGTAGATGCACCTCCGTAGTATGTCGAGGAAGCTCTCTCGTCCTGGTACGAGCTCGAGGCCTCCCCTGTGTAATACGCAGGGGGGTCGTATGATGGTGCTTGCTCCTGATAGTGCCCATGGAAGTTAAGAGAGCGCAGATTGTCATTCATCTCCGCCTTCGAGTCTGACCAAGGTCCCTGAGAAATACTAAACAAAGTGGTTTGGGGCAGAGGGACCTCTCTCTCTCTTCCCCGTTAGTAAACAACATTCTATAAACTAAGTTCTCAAGAGTAGAGATAGTGGTGACAAAGTGGTGCGCCTTCATGGCAGCAAGATCAAGCCTTTGAGGAGCCAAAACTGTATCATGTGGATCAACAGCAATGTCCAAGGCAGCAGCAATACGAGTAGCAATAATTCCCCCATAAATGGGCCCCTTAGCAGCTAGACGACGAGCAATGAGAGAACCAAGCTTATACTTATCCTTATTGTTGAGTGCAGTAGCTAAGAAGGCCAATTGATAGTTGTAAATATTACTAGTGTTCTCCCTACCAAGAACACTGGTGGCAAGATAGTAGGCAAAATACCTGATGGCTGGAAGTTGAATGTTCTTTATCTTCCCTCGCTGATCTCTACGGTCATCATCATTGGTTATTCCTCGATAAAGCTCTAACAAATCAGCGGGTAGAGCTTGAATCTTCTTTGATGACCCAGCTGTACCAAGTCCCAGGGCCTTGCAAAATTTCTTCAATGTCATAGAATGAGCCCTGCCATAAATTTTGAAAGACATAGAAGGCTTGAACATACTATTAGTAAAGGAGAAACTCTCCAAAAATGTTTTAGTAAGCAAATCATATTGTGCACTCTCATCCTGCATGTAACTTGTTAGTCCATCCATCTGCACCAAAGTCATAAAATCATTAAGAATCCTAGCAGCTTGAAAGAAAGTTTGGCAAGGAAAGGTGGAGGGGTGCGCATCCCCTTCATCTCCCTCATCACCAAATCGCTGAGTGATGAGATCCTCATTGTATGAGGGTCTAGTACTGGTAGATGACCTTGCAAGCCTTGCCCTTCTAGGTGCATCACTCTCAAATATATCACCAAATGTGTGGTGGTCCATGACTTCACTTTTTTGAAATTTTAAACAACCATCAAACCAACTGATTTCTATGTTGATAAATGATGAGCAACTACTATAGGAACTTGCTAGAGGACTATACATGCATCAAAACAAAGTTTCTAAGCAAATAACAAGCATGCAAGCTCAAACAACTTGTCACCTATAGCAGCAAAATACTCAAGATACAATCTACCGATCACAAATCTAATTGGACAAGTGGAGGAGGCACATACCAAGGAACAATCCCTCCAAAAATCAGCACTTGAGATGGGCTGAACAAGGATATCAAAAATCGCGAGCAATAATAGCAAGAACTCGAGCTTGAGCAAATTTTTCGGTGTTTTTCGGGAGAGAGAAAGAAGATGGCTTTGAGGAGGCAGCCTGGAGGGGCCTAGGTGGGCCAGACCCCCTAGGCGCCGCCACCTCGTAGGTCGCGCCTACCAGGGGTGTGGTGGCCTGGGGTGGCCCTCTGGGTCACCTTAGGTGCCACTCCGCCCCTTTTTTCGAGGAAAATTTTATTTTGAATTTTGTGGGATTTTTCTGGAAACTTTATTTTTGGCCAATTTTCAGGGTATGAAAATTGATTTTCTCGCAGAAACAGTTTTTTTTAGAAGAAGCAAAAGCAAACCAAAACCAAATTACAGGAGCTCTAAGAAACTCAAACAAGCAAACAACTAGCAAAACTAAAGCTAAAGCACAGACTAGGAAGGAGAAAAGGAAAAAGAAAGCAAGTATAACCATAGTGGAAACATTATTTTGTTCATTAAAATCCTTTTGTTAACAAGGTTGATCAAGTCTTGTTACCAAAACAATCTTATATGAAACAAAACTTTGCATTCCACAAGGTGATTATGTTACCTCATACTTGATAGCAATGGTCCCAATCATAATAGTTTCCAAATTTTATTGTGGAATGGGACAATATATTTCTCCAACCTTGATGCTCTCAATATTTTCAATGGAATTCAGGCAATAGCTCTTAACAATCTTCTTGGGGAAATAGATAGTGTGCTCTTTTTCATTAATATTCAATGTTACTTTTCCTTGATTGCAATTGATGACAGCACCTGCAGTATTAAGAAAAGGTCTCCCAAGAATAATAGACATATTATCATCTTCAGGCATTTCAAGCACAATAAAATCAGTTAAGACCATGCAATTATGAGCAACTTGAACAGGAACATCCTCACATATAACAACAGGAACAGTAGTTGACTTATCAGCCATTTGCAAGAAATATCAGTTGGTATCAACTTTTCTAGATCGAGTCCCTTATAAAGAGAAAAAGGCATAATAGTAACTCTAGCTCCCAAATCACATAAAGCAGTTCTAACATAATTATTCTTAATAGAGCAAAGAATAGTTGGTATACCTGGATCACCAAGTTTCTTTTGAACCTTACCATTGAAGGAGTAATTAGCAAGCAAAGTAGAAATCTCCTCATTAGGAATCTTACTTTTATTAGAGACAATATCCTTCATATACTTTGAATAAGGAGGAAACTTAATAGCATCAGTCAAAGAAATTTGCAAGAATAAAGGTTTCATCCACTCACAAAACTTGTTGTAGTGTTCCTCCTCCTCTGACTAGTGTTTCTTACCTGGAAAAGGCATAGGTTTCTGCACCCAAGGTTCTCTCTCTTTACCATTTTTATTATCAATAAAATCTTCCTTTGTGTACCTAGTGTTCTTAGTGTGCTTCTCAGGTTCTTCCTAACCTTCCTCCTTATCAGGAGACTCATTTTTATCATTACCACTCTTAGTTTCAGCATCAGAGACAAATATACTATTAGGATCTACAGCAGGTTCAAGGGGTTCCTCAACTACCTTATCTTTCTTTTTCTTTCTCTTACGAGGACTACCACTATCTTCACCTTGTTGAGAATCTTGCTCAATTATTTTAGGGTGTCCTTCAGGATATAAAGGATCTTGAGTAGCTATACCACTCCTAGTCCTAATTCCATAAGCATGTTTATCTCCCGAAGCATTAACTAGCATATATTTTTGTAACTTAGCTAGTTGATCAAGTTGGGTTTGAACCATTTGAAAGTGTTTACAAAGCATTTTAATATCATTAGAAGTTCTTTCCACAATATCTTTCAACTCATGGATAGCTCTAGAGTTTTCCAACAAATGATTCTGAACTTGTTTATTAAAATACCCTTGTTAAACAATAAAAGTGTCAAGTTTCTCTAAACATTGATTAGGAGGCTTACCATAAGGAATATCACCTTCATCAAAGTGTTGGAGAGTGTGTACCTCAATAGTAGATAAGTGGGGAATTGGCTTACATAATTCTTCTATAGAAGGTAGATTCTTCACATCTGCACCTGGAAATAGTTCTTGCTCACAGAAGTTTATCAGTAGCAACAGTTTGTAGTAGCAACAGCAAAGCAACAGTGAAACAATAGCAATAGTAACAGTAAGGGTAACAGTAGGATTCGAGTGAGGTAGGCATAGGGATGGATGGACGGGCGTTGCATGGACGAGTCTAAACATGTAACTTCAAGATCTAGGGCAGGACAGATAAATAATAATAAGCATCCAAGTACTAAACAATCCTAGGCATGTGCTCCAAATATAGTCATACGTGCTCGCAATGATAACTTGCACAACATCTTCTGTCCAGCCAGCCCGTGGCAGCAGGGCCTCTAGGGAACTACTGGCAATTAAAGTTCTCCTTTTAATAGAGCACCAGAGCAAAGCATTAACACTCCGTGAACACATGTGATCCTCACACCACGGCCATCCCCTCCGGTTGTTCCAATTATTGTCACTTTGAGGCCTTTGGATCCGGACAATGATATGTGTACACAACTTGTACTTAAGATCACAAACAATACTATCATAATGATTCAATAATAAGTTCAGATTTGAGATCATGGCACTCGGGCCCTAGTGACAAGCATTAAGCACAACAAGTTGCAACCAAGTCAAATAGCACTAATAGAGATACTAGGCACTATGTCCTAACAGATCTTATTCGATTACATGACAGAACTCATCCTATCCCTACCATCCCCAAGCCTACACCGGGGGATTACTCACTCATGGATGAGGGAAACATCGGTGGTTGATGGAGATGCGTTGGTGATGACGATGGCGATGATCCTCTCCAAATTCCCCGTCCTGGCAGGGTGCCAAAACGGAGTTTCTGGATCCAAATCTTAATTTTTGGTGCGGCGGCGGAGCGGAACTCTTTCTGGAAAACTATCGAACCCCCCTCGGTTTTTAGGTCGAAAGGCAACTTATATGCGCAGAGGGAGGCCGAGGAGGTGCCTCGGGTGGCTGCACCCCCTCCAGGCGCGGGGTCAGGTGGGCCCGCGTCTGGGGTGGGTGTGGGACCCCCAGGCCTCCTCTCCATCTCCCCTTCTAGCTCCGTGGATCTTTTGGTGAAATATAATTTTTAGCATATTTTTCGGGATTTTTCCTGATAGTTTATTTTCTGCACAAAAACAAGACACCAAGGTAATTCTGTTGAAAACATCGTCAGTCCGTGTTAGTTGTATCCAAATCACACAAGTTTAGAGAATAAACAATAGCAAAGTGTTCGAGAAAGTAGATATGTTTTGGACGTATCAATTAGCCATTTGGTGGTGCTTCACAAAACCGTGCATTTTTTTGCACTCGGAAAATGGAAAACAGCTTTTTGGTGCGACAAAAAGGAAAACTTCCTCCTGAAACAAATTATGCCTTCATTCTAGCCATAACATTGGTCATTTGATCCGAAAGTCAAGAAACCTCGAACAAGATAGGTCATTTTGTGAAGGTTTTTTTGAGACATAATCAATATACCAAGTTTGATATTTTTTTCTTCTAACTATGTAATATAATATGACACCACGCAAAGGTTTCACATTAGTTGGATCGTTTTTGAATTTATAATGCCCGTTTTAAACCATCGTTAAACTTTGTCGAAGGGCGGACATGAAGATTCTTAGCTCGGGGCTAAGACTCGCTAAACTTGAAGTGGATATATGATGAAACAACATATTTTGAACCTAAAAATGATTTTTGTAAAAAATCAAGAGCATCCGATCATGCACCTGTAGTTCATATCTGACCCACTTCCTACCAATTCGGTAGGAATTTTTCTTTTTCACCAGGGATAGACGGAAATGTTTGAGATCCCCTTGTTATGACATTATCCATGTAAGGTGGTCTACTATTTTTCAAATATGTGACGGTAGCATTTTGAATTAGCCATTTGGTGGTTGCTTCACAAAACCGTCCGTTTTTTACACTCGAAAAATGGAAAACGTCTTTTTGGTGCGACAAAAAGGAAAACTTCCTCTTGAAACATTGTTCGCCATCCCATGATGCACAATATGGACACATTATCACAAACTATGCCTTCATTATAGCCATAACATTGGTCATTTGACCCGAAAGTCAAGAAATCTCGAACAAGATAGGTCATTTTGTGAAGGTTTTTTTGAGACATAATCAATATACCAAGTTTGATATTTTCCCTTCTAACTATTTCACATAATATGACACCACGTGAAGGTTTCGCCTTGTTTGGATCGTTTTTGAATTTATAATGCCCATTTTAAACCATCGTTAAACTTTGTCGAAGGGCAGGCATGAAGATTCTTAGCTCGGAGCTAAGACTCGCTAAACTTGAAGTGGATCTATGAATAAACAACATATTTTTAACCTAAAAATGATTTTGTATCCGATCATGTACCTGTAGTTCATATCTGACGCACTTCCTACCAATTCGGCAGGAATTTGTATTTTTCACCAGGGATAGACGGAAATGTTTAAGATCACCCTGTTATAACATTATCCATGTAAGGTGGTATAGTATTTTTGAAAAATGTGACGGTAGAATTTTGAATTAGCCAATTGGTGGTTGCTTCACAAAACCGTCCGTTTTTTGCACTCGGAAAATGGAAAACGACTTTTTGGTGCGACGAAAAGGAAAACTTCCTCCTGATACATTGTTCGACATCCCATGATGCACACTTATGCACAATATGGACACATTATCACAAACTATATCTTCATTCTATCCATAACATTGGTCATTTGACCCGAAAGCCAAGAAATCTCGTACAAGATAGGTCATTTTGTGAAGTTTTTTTTTGAGAAATAATCAATATACCAAGTTTGATATTTTTCCTTCTAACTATGTCACATAATATGACACCACGTAAAGGTTTCGCATTGTTTGTATCGTTTTTGAATTTATAATGCCCGTTTTAAACCATCGTTAAACTTTGTCGAAGGGCGGACATGAAGATTCTTAGCTCGGGGCTAAGACTCGCTAAACTTGAAGTGTATCTATGATAAAACAACATATTTTGAACCTAAAATTGATTTTTGTTAAAGATCATGAGCATCCGATCATGTACCTGTAGTTCATATCTGACCCACTTCCTACGGATTCGGCAGGAATTTGTCTTTTTCACCAGGGATAGACGAAAATATTTGAGATTCCCCTGTTATGACATTATCCATGTAAGGTGGTCTAGTATTTTTTTAAAATGCGATGGTAGCATTTTGAATTAGCCATTTTGTGGTTGCTTCATAAAACCTTCAGTTTTTGCACTCGGAAAATGGAAAACGGCTTTTTGGTACGACGAAAAGGAAAACTTCCTCCTGAAACATTGTTCGCCATCCCATGATGCACACTTATGCACAATATATACATATTATCACAAACTATGCCTTCATTATAGCCATAACATTGGTCATTTGATCTGAAAGCCAAGAAACCTCGATCAAGATAGGTCATTTTATGAATGTTTTTTTGAGACATAATCAATATACCAACTTTGATATTTTTCCTTCTAACTATGTCACATAATATGATACCACGCAAAGGTTTCGCATTGTTTGGATCGTTTTTGAATTTACAATGCCTGTTTTAAACTATATATAATGTTATATATTTCACTTAATTTTTGTTTATAAATGTGTAATATTTGAGTGTAGATAGATAGATCTTATTTTTTGCAAATTTTGACATTTTAGTTGTATTTTTCTGAATTAGAATGATTTAGTAATGATTTTTCAAAAAATAATGAGATAAAAGGAAAAATATCTGGAGGCCTATGCCAACGGCTTAGCCGTAGCCGTTGGCATAGACCAAACAAAATTTTCCAAAGAGCTGTGCCGACGGCCAGGCCATCGACACAACTTGGATGCCTAACGTCGTTTCCTTCGCCGTGTCTAAACTGGGGCTACGCCGAGGGTTGTATCTATGCCGAGGGCCACCGTCGACACAGCCCTCGCTATTATGCCGACTGCCAAGCTACGCCGAGGTCTACCCTCGACACCGTCATCTACACCGACGGCCGTCCTTACGCCGACGGCCGGGCTGGTCGGCTGGCCAGGGAAGACAGCTACGCCGACGGCCCCGACATTTGGTCGTCAGCGCCTTAGTTCTTTCCTGTAGTGAGTACTACTTCAACCATATATGTCTATCTCTCCATAATGCTCCTAGTAAGGCTTTTCTTTTAAAATGGGCTTTCGCTTACAAGAGTTCCAACCAAAAGAAATGTGAAGACAACAACACAAACATATCTGAAATGAAAAGAAACGAAGGCAATGGTGAACCAACAAAATAATGATGACCAGCAACAGCTGCACCGGTGAACCAACAAAATAATGATGAACACAAACCTTCCGACTCTGGCTCACCATGCTCCAATCACTCCGAACCACCAAGTACCAAGCATCACCTTCAAGAAATGCTAGGGTTTCCCCTAGCACTGGGAGTAAAGTGGACAGAAGATTCTCGCGACGCACTTCAGGAAGGAATGGTGCCACTCAAAGGCGGCACCGTGTCAGGGTCGGATGAGCTGAGAGGGATTTCTCTTGACTCCCACAAAAGAAACCCTCAGCGCAATGGAGCACCACCACCTAGATTCACCGCCCATATGCACGCGTCACCGCGATCTTGAAGTCAACATCACCATCTCTTCGAGGACACTAGCACGCAACCTGAAAGACGGAGGCACACAACATCACCGGGACAAGGGGCAACAGTCTCGCAACACGTGGGAGTGGCCACCTCCACCGTCGAGAGGCGATCATCGACTAGACGGAGTAGCAGAGGCACACCAGGCCCAGATGGGGTTGTAAAGCGTTGGTCACTATGTTGCAATAGGCGAGCCATAATGCCACCATCCCCAAACCTAGCCTAGTCTTCGCCGCCACCTCCAAAGACCTCCGCGCGCGGACGCAGCGCCCCGCCATGCCCAAGCCAAACTGATGCCCGCCCAAGCCCATATGGGCCACAAGATGCCCAGATCTTGGAAGGGGTGGAAGGCAGCAAAACATCAAATCCATGGTGCCTAGTCGTCGTGCGACGTCACCACCAGCCCACCCAACCCACCACTAGGAAAAGGCCTATAGAAAGAAAAAGTGTACCAACGCGCGTCGATGCTAACCTACTACTTCTGGCGTAGGACGAATCCCACACGCTGGCGCTAAAGCACGGTCACCCTACCCCCTCACGCAGTTACCCTCGGCGCTGATGCATCATGCCAATGCGCCGGTGCTACAGAAACTATCCCTGGCGCACACGCTATCCCATGCGCCGATGATATGGGGGCTTGTAGTGCCAGTGTCTCAAAATCATCATGCACCGACGATAAGTTCATCCTCAACCTTCCCCCCCCCCCACACACACACACACGCCACGGATCGCATTTTTCAGTTATAGAAAAAAATGATAGAAACTTCAAATTTGAAAATCCTTTGAGATGTAGTTATGTTATGTGATTTAGTTTTGGGGGAAAATAAAAACACGAATTTCGACATTTTTTGCAAAAACAATTTATTATTTTTCAGTAAAAACGGCCATAACTTTTGCATACGATCTCGGATCAAAAATATTTATATGAAAATTGATCTACGCGAAAATTTACATCAGATTTCAACCACCTACGGTCATTTAATGATTTTTTAGATTTATCAAATTCAAAAGGGATTTTATATATGATTTTTTAAAGATTTAAACACTATTAAATGAATTTTATTTGGAAAACCTCGCTGTACACTATTAAAAATACATGATGCATGATTCAAAAGATGATATAGATATGATAATTGGATTCCTCTTTTTTCTGATCGATTTATACATATTATTTGTTGAAATCCGATTTATGTATTTATCGATATAAATTATTCCATATTAAATAGAAAAAGGCAAAAAGTAAAGTTCATTTTATTTTTATTTCAATTCAAGATTATTATTACTTATTCATTTTTGTTTACTTAAATAATTTTTTGGAATTCAAAAAGTAAAGGCATGTGACATCGTGACAGTAAAGGCATGTGACATCATGACCCAAGAGTTAATAAGATTGATAGGATACCAACAAAGTATAACTTCTTTCTTGGAATCTCATTGCGAAAGAACGAAGAAGTCAAGCGTCTTGGGGCTGAAGTAGTCTGAGAATGGGTGACCGACCAAAAAGTGTGACCAGGAGAGAGTGATTTGATCTAAGGTTAAGCATGCTTAGAGTTAAAGATGTCCCTTGTGTGATTAAACGGTCAAACAACTCAAATATTTTAAAATTTTGTAAAACTAAATTTGGAAAAAATTCTTGCACTTACCGTGCGCGCACTAAGGTGGTGTGCACTGTGACCGACTGAAAGCGTGACCAGGAGTGAGTGATTTGATCTAAGTTTTAGTGTGCTTAGAGTTAAAGATGTCCCAGCCCCATCCGCCGGCGGTATGCCTTCTCCTAGTAGTGGCCACTTCGACCAAAGCGGGGTCTGGCCTACTAAAATAAAAAAAGCAGTCCCTACAAATGTTGTCCTGGGCTTTTCTTGATCCAATATAACACGTACCGGTAAATGCCAACAATGGCCTGGTTCAACCCAAGTTAACATGGCACGCACTTCATGAAGATAATTGCCACGGAGCATAATGTTACAAGTGGACTAGCAGTGTTTTGAAGATCGATCGACAACTAACACTGATCGGCAATACACATGTCTCGTCCTCTCATAATTCGTCTTCGCTCCATCTACGCTATGATTTCTTCAGTACAGACAGACTGAGTGACTGACTACAATTTAGCTGCACACGCCGATTTTAATTGGACCACTGGAGCGTCCGTTAACCATGACTAGTGGAAAAGGCCCCTCTAGTCCGGGTTTTAAAACCGGGACTGGACATGTGAGACTAGAGGTCCGAGCATTAGTCCCGGTTCATTTACCAGCCGGGATAAATTGTCTTCCACGTAGCCACCGCGGCGCGTGCAGGATGCACCCACATTTGTCCCGATTGGTGTTACGAGTACAGACAAATGATTTAATGCCGCGGTAGAATTTTGGGCGCTTTCTCTGTCGGGCAGAGAATTTATTTTTATTCTTTTTGTTTATTTCTTTTTGTTTATTTCTTTTTTTATTTTTAAAATAGTTTCAGAATATTTCTATGCTATCACACTGTACACGTTCATGCATATATAAGATAACTTCTCTTATGACATTGAGGATACAAATATATACAATTTTGATATATAGTTACATGGAGATCACAATTATCAGGACTAGAGCCCGTCTATTCGATTACATGGCTGGGGATTATCAGAAGCGTCTATTATACTAAATTCTCCGATGTCGTCTATCAACTCTTTTATCAAAAATCCCGCCATATCCCCTGCAATTCCTAGTAGGCGTTGCTCTGTTAGGAGCTTACCCCTCATGGCCTCGAAATATATAAGAAAAGGAGATCAATATCAATTATGATAACAAAAAGTGACGGTAATAAAATAAAATTATGAATGTATGGCTTACGTCGACGCTAAAATTTTTGTGCTTGGAGGTAAACGTGCGAATGAACTCGCAAACATAGAATCCCCTGTGGCTGCACTTTACGAGGATAAATTCAATCAAAATAATAATCTAGCATCATAATAGTTGCTAACCTTTTATGACACGTGGAAACAAAGATGAGAAAACTTATGTAACATCCCAAAAATATTAAAGAAGGATTATCAAATTCCAATCACCAAAATTATGGTTAATAAAAACTTTTGTTAATTCAAATCAATATGAATGCATGTGTGAATGTGATGATTGTATGAATGCATGAATGGACTTGTGTGATTGTTCAAAATGTAGCGGTTCGTAGCATGGAAAACAAAAAAAATTAATGCATGCACACAAACAAGCCAAGATCTATCTACTACATTGTAACAACGAGTCGATTAGAGTACTCACCCTCGAAGATTCCAAAGCGGTTAACGAGAGCAGATTCTCGTGGGTGATGTAGTCGTACACTTGCCGATCTCAAGATCGCGTAGACGATCCTTCCGGCGCTGTGTTCTGGCAGCGCTTCCGCAGTTGGTCACACGTTCGGTACTCGATGAAGACCTTCCTCTCCCTTGTTCCAGCAGGAAGCGGAGGTTGTAGTTCTCTCCTTGCGATTCCGGCAGCACGACGGCGTGGTGTTGGAAGTAGAGGGAAAATCCCGCAGGGATTCGCCTAAGCCGGAGCAGGTTATGGTGGATCTAGGGTTTCCGGCGATCTAGGTTTAGAGGGCCGAAGATGAGGAGGTGGAGTCGGTGGCGGCTAGGGCGACGGCGACGAGCGGGCGGCGGCGGCTGTCGGCAGCGGCATGCAGCGGCGGCGGCGCAAGGTGGGGAGGGCTGGTTGTGTCCTCTTGGGGCAGCCCCTCCCCTCTATTTTATGAGAGGGAGGGCAGCTTGGAAGAGGGGAGTTTTAATCCTTCCCCAAATCCCTATCCAAGTTGGTGGAAAAGAAGGACTCTTTCCTTCTTCCACTAGGAAACCATTGTTCTAGTTTGACTTTTCAAACCTACCTTTTGACTTGAAATTTGAAGCTTAATTCCTCTCTTGCAAATGCCCAACTGTAACACCCTCAGAATCGGGTCTATGCAAGTTTCAGCGATTCTCGCCAAACCCGCATAGAAACGATTCAAAGGTGCCCACCAGGCACTTTCGTGCGGGTGGAAAACGAAGTAATAACATTACACAACAGTCCTCGATGGGACCCACAGAACAGATATATATACAACACGACTCCAGGAGTCAAGAATACAGATATACAGAACAAAGATCCAAATCACCTTGCAAAGATACAGCGTCCGACTATGGACAAGATGCAAATGGGGCTAAGAGCCCTGAAGAATAACCAATGGCGTCCATAACCCTGCCCAGGCCAAGCCGGAAGGGTAACCCTGCTAACGGCGTCGATCTCAAAACCTGCTCAAACAAAAGGGGTGCCGACAAAGGGCAAAGGAAAAAGAGAGAGCGGTCAGTACTGAGGCCAGTACACGGCGAGGCTAGAATTCGGCGGTCCTCGCCTACATAGGTATGGTGGACTGAGCGGCAGCGCAGCAAGCACTAAACAACCTATAGAGACTCGATATAACTGGCGGCTATCAGAGAGGGGAAAGAAAGACCTATCCAGAACCAGCCTGATACTAACACCAAACAATCCCATCCTGGTATTCCCCCTCGAGACCAAACGAGGAAGTCAACCGAGGAACTCACACAGTTGGCAGTTTTATTTATTCAGTTATCGTTGCAGCAATTACTAGTCAGGTTTAGATATTCAGCCTGATAAAGTAAGCAGTGGGCACTTTTAGTTGACCATTCCGTGATAGTTGCAACACTTACTAGTCAGATACAATTAGCATGAGATAACCCCAAAACCCAGCAGTTGTTGGTACTTTTATTTAGCCATTCCGTTGTAGTGAAGCTGGTTACTAGTCATATCGGATACAAGTCAAATTATAACAGTAAACTTTAGTTATAGTTGTCTATGATCAAGCACTGTGCTCCAAGTCGTCCATAACCGCGGACACGGCTTCTCGAAAAGATTTAACCCTGCAGGGGTGCACCAAAGTATCCACAAGCACTTCGACCCTTTTTGCCAGATCAGTTAACATACACCCATCGGTATGTCGGCGGGGCCTAAGTCATGACGTTTCGAGACCCAAAGCAAGCACGGGGGGCCACACCACTAAGTCTACCCGCAACGAAGTCGGCCGGTCTCCGAGACGGACTCAGGGTTTGCGAAAGTGGCTGAACGACAAAGAAATCCCAAACTGGACTGTCGATACCGCGAAAACACTCCGCTTACCTAAAGCGATGCAGTGTGCTCGCACAATCGTAAATAAAGCGATAAAGCATGTCATAAGTAGGATAGTAAATAAAACCTCAAACTAGTTTGTGGCCCCAGACAATACTTTGAAATCAGGTACTAATCAATGGGGGCCCATATCTCCCCACCGTGGTTAGCGCTCGATCTCTAACAGTGTCAAGAACTCGGGGTCCTACGGGACACAAGTGGGCGGTCGGAAACCAAATATTATCTATCACCCACCGATGCCTCTGCTTACTTACTTCAATTTTAGTTGTTAAACAGTAATTAAAGTGAACGAAAAGTAAAGCCATGATCATCTCCAACATCAACATGCGGCAAATACTCCAACACTGTGGTTCTTGGCGACACGCAACAACACTTGAGCAAGCGACTACGACGCGCAAGTCCAACTATCTACAAACAACAGGTAATAGGATGTGTCCAAGGCAATATGAGGCTGCAAGGGATATCACGGGTACGAAAACTAGAGCATCGCAACACAGGTAGCAATAGATCAACAGGAGGGAATAAATGCTATAAAGCAAGATAGGTAGAAAGGGGGGAGATGCTCGCCTGAAAACATTGTCGAAGGTTCAACCGAAGATCGGGGCGAAGCTCACATCAACTCAACGGCCTTATCCGCGAAGAAGCAAAACACTAGAATAAACACCGGATGCAATATTTAATACTACGGCCAAAGATCGGGCATGATGCATGTATGATGCATGACATGGCAAAGGTGCAATGCAATTAGGTCATATTAAGCGGAACCGGGGTCCCGACAATTAAATAAACGGTTCAAGTTATTTCGCTACCCCGCAAATTAAATGTTGTTTTAACAAGGCAAGATAAGTTACCGGTGCGCTACACAAATTTAAATGAGGCCAATATAAGGCTAGATTTGCCCGCATATGGGCCCCATATTTAATTAGATGGTGAATCGGCATACTGCCCCCAAACCACATGACAATATGCATGCAACATGAATGATTTAATGCATCAAGTTTATATCATATTATAAAATAGGGTTTCGGGAAGGGGTTCACACATTGAGGGGTCTCGACGGTCTTGGGGTTCCGGGGTTCGGGGTTGGTCTCAGGGTTCAGGGTTCGACGGGATCGGGATCGGTGGGAGCGTTCTCGGATAACAGAGTAGATCTTGGCGCATCCGTGGTCTTCGGGTCATGTCGACGGCCTTGGTGTCCTCGCTGGAGAACTCGGTGTATCCGTGTCGTGGTTCTTGTTGGGGTTCTCGGCTTCGGGCGCCAGGACCGGGCTTCGGCCCCGTGTAGATGGTCTTGGAATTCCGAGGAAAAAATCTTGGCGTGCGAGAAGTAGAACTTGGCGTTCGGCGTTCTTCGGTTCCTTGTCGGCGGTCTTGGCGTTCGGGTTCGGCCTTGGGACCCGGGAAGGCGATCTTGGTGGTCTTCGGATCCGGGCATCTGGGTACTCGAGTCCGTGTGGGCGATCTTGTCGTTCCGTGTAGACGATCTTGACATCGTGGTGGCCGACGGAGAACTTAGCAAATGTCGTAAATCCCTCTTGGTTCCGGGATGTAGCCCTACGGTTTTCGACTTCCTTGGTCGGCGAAGATCTTGGTATCACGCATGAAGATTTGACGAAACGGGAACACCGATAGAACGAAGATCTTGATTAGAACACACTCGTAGAGACCTCTTCACTTCACGGCACCTAGTCGTGCCAGACTTGGTCACTCATGCACTCGGGGCTCGTACCAAGGCCAACAGTTTCCGCCCAGCACCCGCATCACAGGCCCACCAGGACACCAGGAACAACATGGGAAAAACGGCAGCAGGGGCAGCAGCGGCACCTACACGCTGGAAAGAGGCGAAGGCCGACCGATGACGGGGTCCCACGGAGACGGCGGCGCAGGAGGAGGCGGTGCTGGCCGCAGGCCAGGGAGACGACCAGGACGCGGAGGGGTGAGCGGACGGAGGGGCGCTGGAGGGGACCGCGACGGAGGGGCGCTGGAGGGGGAGCCACGACGGCGGGGCGAAGAGGCGGTAGTGGCGGGCGGCACTTGCGGCGGCGGGAGCGAGCGACGGGAGGGGAGGAGGCGGCCGGGGCGAGCGACGGGCTCCGGGCGGGAACGTCGGTATGGGGAGGCGGAGAGGCGGGGCCGAGCGGCGGACGCGGCGGAGGGAGGTCCGGGCGGAGCAGCCTGAGGTGGACGGCTCAAGGCTGGCTCACGGGGTCGAGGGCGAGGGAAGTCTGTGGCGCTGGGCGAGGCGAGGAGGCCTGTGGTCGCCGAGGAGGCGTGGCGGGGCCGAGGAGGCTGGGAGGGGCTTGGCGGGCCTGGAGGAGGAGAGAGCAGGCGGCCAGAGAGGGGAAGGCGAGCAGCACCGGCGGGAGGAGGCGGGCAAGGGGGGAGGAGCGGGAGGTGGGGAGAGAGGAAGAAGGAGGGGAGGAGAGACGGTGGGGAGGCGGGTGGTGGAAGGTGGGACCTGTGGGAAGTGGGTCAGAGAGAGAGAGAGAGGGGCAGGTGGGACCGGCAGGTGCGGGTGGGGCCCGGGTGGCAGCGAGTTGGGGGGTGGGGTTGCTGGTGGGAGAGGGTGGACCGGGTCCAGGGTGGGGCCGGGTGGGGCGTGGGCCCAGGTTGTAAGGGAGAGGGGTAGGAGGGGGCTGGGTGAGAAAGAGAGAGAGGGGGGAAAAGTCTAGGATTGATGAGGTGGCGGGGTGGGTAGGAATTGGGGAAGAGGGTGAGGTGGCGAGCTGTGAGTGGTGGGTAGGATAGATTTGGGTGGGAATAGGTTTAGGGTTTGGGCTTGTGTTAGTTTAGAAATATTTGCAGTGTTGTTTTTGTTTCAAATCTTTTAGCAATAACTTGTAGGCAAAATAATTTTACAGGTAATTATACGACTTATTTTGAATTAAGAGAAGGGCATTTTTAGAAAACCAAAATAGGCTTATTGGAAAAATAGTTTCAGACAAACAAATGCATGATGATGACGATGCAATGCACAAAAACAACGCGATTTTCTAGTAGGGGTTTTTGCGGGATGCCACAATTCGACACCACTAACAAAGGATCTCGCCCTCGAGATCCGCCTCATGGTACCGGGAGGAAGGTTGGCGATCTGCATCTTCTCGCATCGTGTAGATCCTCGCGACACCACTAACAAGAGGTCGTTGTCCGTGATCGTCGAGAGAACACTCCGGGAACAAACGGTCGAAGGTAGAGGTATCAACAAATAAAGCCACCTCTAACTTCGATAGAAGGTGAGAAAAGATGCGGCCTATCCCACTTCAATGTACGAGAGCGAATAGAAAGGGTAGTCGGCATGGGGGCCAATCCATCACGCACCCAACTATTACTCTGCACAATCAGTAGAAAAGAGTGCAACCATTCTCGGAATCAGACTGAAGATCTCGACAAACGAGGTTCAGGAACAAAGGAGTGATATAGACTCTGCATAGGATCTGGCGTAGATGATGTCGTCGCGTCGGAAAACACCGGAAGGCACAAACAAGGAACAAAGAATGGGACCACAGGAGACGGATTCCTCAGGCAGCACGAACACCGGATGGTAGAACACCGTTATTAGAGGAGGAAGCGAAACCCTGAAGGTACGACGGAAACCCAACCACGAGAATTCCTGGACTCGAAGAAAGAGAGGAGGGCGGATTCAAAACGCGTAGAGGTAAGAGGAGAATAGCAGAGGGGTAAGGAGTAAAATCAGACCTAATCAGAACTATCCAACCGATTTTGCAAAATAGTTTTGACACTATACTTCAGCCGTTAGCTAGGTTATCCTACAGGCTGGACTTGTGGGGTATCGCAACTGCTGAGCTCTGATACCACTCTGTAACACCCTCAGAATCGGGCCTATGCAAGTTTCAGCGATTCCCGCCAAACCCGCATAGAAACGATTCAAAGGTGCCCACCAGGCACTTTCGTGCGGGTGGAAAACGAAGTAATAACATTACACAACAGTCCTCGATGGGACCCATAGAACAGATATATATACAACACGACTCCAGGAGTCAAGAATACAGATATACAGAACAAAGATCCAAATCACCTTGCAAAGATACAGCGTCCGACTACGGACAAGATGCAAATGGGGCTAAGAGCCCTGAAGAATAACCAATGGCCCATAACCTGCCCAGGCCAAGCCGGAAGGGTAACCTCGCTAACGGCGTCGATCTCAAAACCTGCTCAAACAAAAGGGTGCCGACAAGGGCAAAGGAAAAGAGAGCGGTCGATCTTGAGGCCAAGACACGGCGAGGCTAGAATTCGGCCCCTCGCCTACATAGGTATGGTGGATCGAGGCAAAGCAAGCACTAAACAACCTATAGAGACTCGATATAATGGCGGCTATCGGAGAGGGACAGAATACCTATCGAACCAGCCGATACTAACACCAAACAATCCCATCCTGGTATTCCCTCGAGACCAAACGAGGAAGTCAACCGAGGAACTCACACAGTTGGCGCTTTATTTATTCGATTATCGTTGCAGCAATTACTAGTCGTTTAGATATTCAGCCCGATAAAGTAAGCAAGGCACTTTTAGTTGACCATTCCGTGATAGTTGCAACACTTACTAGTCGACATACAATTAGCATGAGATAACCCCAAAACCCAAAGCTTGTTGGTACTTTTATTTAGCCATTACATTGTAGTGAAGCTGATTACTAGTCATATCGGATACAAGTCAAATTATAACAAAGAACTTTAGTTATAGTTGTCTATGATCAAGCACGTGCTCCAAGTCGTCCATAACCGCGACACGGCTTCTCGAAAAGATTTAACCTGCAGGGTGCACCAAAGTATCCACAAGCACTTGACCCTTTTGCCGGATCGTTAACATACACCCATCGGTATGTCGGCGGGCCTAAGTCATGACGCTTTCACCCAAAGCAAGCACGGGGCCACCCCACTAAGTCTACCCATAGCAAGTCGGCCGGTCTCGAGACGGACTCAAGGTTTGCGACATGCTGTAAACGACAGCAAATCCCAAAACTGGGACTGTCGATACCGCGAAAACACTCCGCTTACCTAAACAGTACAGTGTGCTCCTCGCACAATCGTAAATAAAGCAGTAAAGCATGGCATAAGTACAGGATAGTAAATAAAACCTCAAACTAGTTTGTGGCCCCCAGTACAATACTTTGAAATCAGGTACTAATCAATGGGGGGCCCATATCTCCCCACCTGTGGTTAGCGCGCTCGATCTCGGAACAGGTGTCAAGAACTCGGGGTCCTACGGGACACAAGTGGGCGGTCGGAAACCAAATATTATCTATCACCCACCGATGCCTCTGCTTACTTACTTCAATTTTAGTTGTTAAACAGTAATTAAAGTGAACGAAAAGTAAAGCCATGATCATCTCCAACATCAACATGCGGCAAATACTCCAACACTGTGGTTCTTGGCGACACGCAACAGCACTTGAGCAAGCGACTACGACGCGCAAGTCCAACTATCTACCAAACAACAGGTAATAGGATGTGTCCAAGGCAATATGAGGCTGCAAGGGATATCACGGGTACGAAAACTAGAGCATCGCAACACAGATAGCAATAGATCAACAGGAGGGAATAAATGCTATAAAGCAAGATAGGTAGAAAGGGGGGAGATGCTCGCCTGAAAACATTGTCGAAGGTTCAACCGAAGATCGGGGCGAAGCTCACATCAACTCAACGGCCTTATCCGCGAAGAAGCAAAACACTAGAATAAACACCGGATGCAATATTTAATACTACGGCCAAAGATCGGGCATGATGCATGTATGATGCATGACATGGCAAAGGTGCAATGCAATTAGGTCATATTAAGCGGAACCGGGGTCCCGACAATTAAATAAACGGTTCAAGTTATTTCGCTACCCCGCAAATTAAATGTTGTTTTAACAAGGCAAGATAAGTTACCGGTGCGCTACACAAATTTAAATGAGGCCAATATAAGGCTAGATTTGCCCGCATATGGGCCCCATATTTAATTAGATGGTGAATCGGCATACTGCCCCCAAACCACATGACAATATGCATGCAACATGAATGATTTAATGCATCAAGTTTATATCATATTATAAAATAGGGTTTCGGGAAGGGGTTCACACATTGAGGGGTCTCGACGGTCTTGGGGTTCCGGGGTTCGGGGTTGGTCTCAGGGTTCAGGGTTCGACGGGATCGAGATCGGCGGGAGCGTTCTCGGATAACAGAGTAGATCTTGGCGCATCCGTGGTCTTCGGGTCATGTCGACGGCCTTGGTGTCCTCGTTGGAGAACTCGGTGTATCCGTGTCGTGGTTCTTGTTGGGGTTCTCGGCTTCGGGCGCCAGGACCGGGCTTCGGCCCCGTGTAGATGGTCTTGGCATTCCGAGGGAAAAATCTTGGCGTGCGGGAAGTAGAACTTGGCTTTCGGCGTTCTTCGGTTCCTTGTCGGCGGTCTTGGCGTTCGGGTTCGGCCTTGGGACCCGGGAAGGCGATCTTGGTGGTCTTCGGATCCGGGCATCTGGGTACTCGTGTCCGTGTGGGCGATCTTGTCGTTCCGTGTAGACGATCTTGACATCGTGGTGGCCGACGGAGAACTTAGCGAATGTCGTAAATCCCTCTTGGTTCCGGGATGTAGCCCTACGGTTTTCGACTTCCTTGGTCGGTGAAGATCTTGGTATCAGGCATGAAGATTTGACGAAACGGGAACACCGATAGAACGAAGATCTTGATTAGAACACACTCGTAGAGACCTCTTCACTTCACGGCACCTAGTCGTGCCAGACTTGGTCACTCATGCACTCGGGGCTCGTACCAAGGTTGACAGTTCCGCACAGCACCAGCATCACAGGCCCACCAGGACATCAGGAACAACATGGGAGAAACGGCAACAGGGCAGCAGCGGCACCTACACTGAAAGAGGCGAAGGCCGGCGATGACGGGTCCCACCGGAAGGCGCAGGAGAGGCGGTCTGCCGCAGCCGTGGAGACAGACGCGAGGGGTGAGCCAGACGGAGGGCTGGAGGGACCGCGACGGAGGGGCACTGGAGGGGGAGCCACGACGGCGGGGCGAAGAGGCGGCAGCGGCGGCCGGCACTTGCGGCGGCGGGAGCGAGCGACGGAGGAGGAGGCGGGCGGCAGGCTCCGGCGGGACGCAGCTGGGAGGGAGAGGCGGGCGAGGCGGACGCGGAGGGAGGTCCGGCGGAAGGGAGCGGCGCCTGGAGGAGGACGGCTCCGGCGGGCTCTGCCTCGGGGGTCGAGGGTGAGGGCGAGGGGAAGTCCAGGGCGGCGCCGCGGCGAGGCAGAGGGGGCTCGGGGTCGCCGGCGAGGAGGCGTGGCGAGCGGGGCCGGAGGAGGGCCGCGGGGAGGGGGCTTGGCGGCTCGCCGGAGGGGGAGGAGAGAGCAGGGCGGCAGCCGGAGAGGGGGAAGGCGAGCAGGCACCGGCGGGAGGAGGGCGCGGCGGCGGGGCAGGAGGAGCCCGACGCGGGAGGTGGGGGAGAGAGGAAGAAGGGAGGGGGATGAGAGACGCGTGGGGAGGCCGGGTGGTGGAAGGTGGGACCCAGGGGGAAGTGGGTCAGAGAGAGAGAGAGAGGGGCAGGTGGGACCGGCAGGTGCGGGTGGGGCCCGGGTGGCAGCGAGTTGGGGGTGGGGTTGCTGGTGGGAGAGGGTGGACCGGGTCCAGGGTGGGGCCAGGTGGGGCGTGGGCCCGGGTTGTAAGGGAGAGGGGTAGGAGGGGGCTGGGTGAGAAAGAGAGAGAGGGGGGGAAAAGTCTAGGATTGATGAGGTGGCGGGGTGGGTAGGAATTGGGGAAGAGGGTGAGGTGGCGAGCTGTGAGTGGTGGGTAGGATAGATTTGGGTGGGAATAGGTTTAGGGTTTGGGCTTGTGTTAGTTTAGAAATATTTGCAGTGTTGTTTTTGTTTCAAATCTTTTAGCAATAACTTGTAGGAAAAATAATTTGACAGGTAATTATACGACTTATTTTGAATTAAGAGAAGGGCATTTTTAGAAAACCAAAATAGGCTTATTGGAAAAATAGTTTCAGACAAACAAATGCATGATGATGACGATGCAATGCACAAAAACAACGCGATTTTCTAGTAGGGGTTTTTGCGGGATGCCACACCAACCAAGTGACCTAGGATATGATCCAATCATTCCACTTAACCATGAAACATTCATGAACCATTCCCCTTCCAGTCTGGTGAACCTTCTAGACCCTTCTAGAACCTCTTCGATGAAAACATCGGAATCATTCCCGAACTCCGGAATGGGACTTTCCTTATATGAATCGTATTCTCCGGACCATTCCGGATCTCCTTGTGATATCCCTGATCCCATCCGAGACTCCGAAAAACATTCGGTCTCCCTACTTACATTCCATATCTACTAAACAACATCGAATCCTTAAGTGTGTCTCCCTACGGTTCATGAATTATGCGGACATGACCAAGACATTTCTCCGATCAATAAACAATAGAGGAATCTGTAAATTCATATGGCTCCCACATATTTCTAAGATTACTTTGCGATCGAATGAACCACTTACATATGGTACCAATATCCCTTTGTCTCGTGATAGTTTACTTATCCGAGGTTTGATCGTCGGTATCTCTGTATACCTAGTTCAACCTTGTTACCGATAAGTACTCTTTTCTCATTCCCTTGATATGTGATCCCTTGTGAGCGATTTATATGCTTGCAAGCTAATTGGATGAAATTCCACCGAGAAGGCCCAGAGTATATCTATCCGTCATATGGATGGACAAATCCCACTCTTGATCCATGTGCCTCAACACATAGTTTCCGAACACTCAGTGCCACCTTTATAGCCACCCAATTACGGCGTGGTGTTTGATGCCATGAAGGCATCCTTCCGGTGATGGTGATTAGCATGATCTCATGGTCAAAGGAATTAGGTTACTATGTATCAGAAAGCTTATAGCAAACGAACTTTTGAAATGACTTGATCTTTATGCTACGCTTATCTATAGGAGTATGTCCATCATACCATTCTCCTAATGATATGATCGTGTTGTTAATAACATCTCAATGTTCATGATCGGGAAACCACGATCATCTATTAACCAACAAGCTAGTATTACAAAGAGGCTTTACCAGGGACTCTAATTTAGTTTACAAATCTGCCACATCCCAAAATTTTCTAAATTTTGAAATGTGAAAAATAAAAAAAAAAATAAACAGTTGTTGATTTTTAGGGTGAGAAGAAACTTTTTGATTCCTTTTGGGAACATCAAAACCTATTTTGATCAAATAAAATCCTAAAGGGATTTAAAAAGATAAACAAATAATAAATAAAGTTATGATAGTTGGAATTACTATTTTTTGGATCTTTAAATAAAAAGATATGGTTTTTATAAAGCAAAGGTCGAAATATAAATAAGGATTATTTTATAGAGCCAAATTAAATCTTGGCCAAGCTTTTGAAATAAAATAGTTCTATTTGATAAAATGAGTAAAGGTTTAATTAAATAAAATAATGAGGATTTATTAATATCCAATTTTATTTAAGTAAAGGCTTTTCCATTTTAAATAAACACTAAAACTTGTTAATTTATTTTAAATAAGTTTTCCAAGTGTTTTATTTATTCAAATAAAACCTACTGAAATGGTTTTGATATTATTTAGATTTCAAATAGAGATTTTAAATAAATTAAATCCTATTTGAATTAAAGACTAAGGTCTATTTTATTTAATTATTAATAGATCTTAAAAAGAATAAAAAATATTTTTTTTGGACTTTGATTTGTGTTGTTAAACAGAATTAAAACCTACACAAAGTTTGGCAAAGGTTTGAATTCATTTGGGTGTTTGAATTGTTTGAATAAAATCAAAACAGAAATTCCAAATGGAAAAAGAAAAAGCTATCTGTATAAAAAAAATGAAACGAACCAGAACCAACCCATCTGGCCCAATAAGCCCAGCAAGAGCCCACCTGGCATATCCTCACCGAAACGTTTTCTCACGCGAACACGCACCCGCTGAGACACTGAGCAGTGGACCCCATCTCCCTCTCTCTCTGTCCCTCACTACCAGACAGACCCCACCGTCAGCTGGCATCATCAACCTCGCGACCATTTCGTCTCGCCGTTTCTACTAGTAACTCCGGCGTTGAATTCGCGTAAATGGCTGCGTTAATCCTGCCTGTGACCACGCGTGTATAAGCGCCCCTCTCCGCTCTCTCTTTCCCCTCAAAAACCGCCTCCTCTCTGCCACCAGGCTGCCTCGAATCGGCTTTGCACCGCCGCTGCTCCGACGACCTTCTCTAGCAAATTCCGGTGAACCATGGCCACCCCTCCCCTCCCTCTGCACGCTAGCACATTCCCCATCGCCAGGCGCACCTGCCCATAGCCCCAGTTCGCTCCCGCGCACTCTAGAAGCTCGCCTTCGTCATCAACTGAGCGTCGTCGGGTCTGTCTTGTCTCCGGCGAAGTCTCCCTGGTAAGCCAGACCGCCCCGAGCCCTCTCAATCATGCTCTCATACTCCCCACACTCGTACGCATCTAACCACACCTTTGTTTTGCCTCGGCACGATCTGCAGCCTCGCCCTCGACGACCTCCAGAGACACCCGTCGCTCGCAGCAACTCCGGCGAGCAATCGCCGCCTCTCTGGTGCGCCCCTCGCCAAGCCAATGCCACCTCGAGCTTCACCTCGACCACGCGAACGTTGTAAGAAAATTCCCCCTCTCCCTCGCTTCCTGGAATCGCCACGACGCCACCGCCAGAGCGTGCTCCGCCGCTCTCCGCCGCGCAACGCCGCTACTGTTT
The DNA here is from genome assembly GCA_030063025.1 of Avena longiglumis. Lineage (NCBI taxonomy): Eukaryota > Viridiplantae > Streptophyta > Magnoliopsida > Poales > Poaceae > Avena > Avena longiglumis. The sequence goes on along the minus strand of CP125974.1, from coordinate 536,150,227 downwards.
GACCACGCAACCGTGTCCGTTAGATCAGAATCCGTTGGCTGAGATTAGAACTAGATGAAGGGGTACGAGTTGATCAGCGTCGTTCGTTTTAAGTTAGGTCCTGCGGTCCAGAGATCTCGATCCACCCGAAGCGGTACCGGCCGATTAGATTGCGCCACGTGGGCAAGGTTTTGTTTAAAACAGAAATTAGAATCTGATTGAATTGCAAACTTGTAAAATTCATAACTTTAATTCTACACGTCCAAATTTTGCAAATTTTATATCAATGGATTCAGCAGAACAAGTACTTTGCAACCATGCATTTTGTTTAATGTTTTTCTTCTGTAAAATTGGTTGAAATTGCAGAAACATGTGTAGGCTTATTATGAATATAAAAATTGTTCTAGATATAATTTTAATGTGAAATCTTTGCAAAATGGTTTGTTGTGAACCTACTGACCTTAGGAACCAACTTATGGATTTAAAAATGAATTTTGTGAAGTTTATGAATAAATATTTGAATTAGCACATTTCTAGTCAAATAAAAATATTGTTTTTGGTTTAGAATTGATTTTTGAGTAAAACCTTTGGGAAATGATTTGATTCAAACCTTCTGACCCTAAACACCAAGTTTTGTGAATTAACAACTTATTTGATGAAAAATATAAATTTTTTCTTTGCTAAAAGCATTTTCAACCACATAAAATAAGGATTTGATTTAGAAATGGTTTATAGATAAAACCTTTTGCAAATGGTTTTACCACTTTAGTAAATGACCACTTTGAACTTTATAATGTTTAGATCCTAGTAGAAACCCCTTTGCAAATAAAACTATCTTATGCATGCTTGCATGCATGACCTTGTTTTTTTATTTTATGTGTGAGAAGTTGTTTGGAATGCTAGTTGAATTTGTGTTTGTTTGATTGAATTGTAGTGAAGTTAGAAGAGTGTGATATTTGCAAGATCAAGAAGTGAACCAACATTCTCTACTAAAAAGGCAAGTGACACTATCATCCAAGTCCTACTATTTTCATTGCACTTAGTGGATTTTTGTAACATGCATGGAAAGGTTTACTATATTTTATGCTATGCTAAATCCTAATAGGATACCCTTATATATCCCTTAGTGGAAACAATGTAGTTGTAGTATGCTTAGCCCAACTATATTTGGGATGGGATACATGTTATGATTATATGAAGAGTTGAAAAGATATATGTTTTATATAATAAAACAAGTACTCAATGAACCACCTGGGTGGACAAGGATACTCAAGTTTTGTACAAGGTGGCAACAAAAGGAACCATGTTTATATGGCCATCTCTTTTGTTGTGCACTAGAAGCAAACCACCCAGGAACTTAGAGATTGAACATGTTTCTCGTACAATGGCTTCCATGTACAGCCACATGCTAAATGGGCTCTGGCTTAGTCAACTACATAGTGGAAGACCCATGCATTGGCATCTTCAGGTTAACTAGAATTGAGTAAGGGAACTTGTAACCCTACATTGGTGCCTGGATGACAAGATAGCATTGTGCATTGGGAGGACTTCTATGGAAAGACTTTGTCACATTCTCAATCTGCCAGTACTCCATCTTGGTGAGTACTTATCCAGCGGCCACTGGTGGCATCAAGATGAGATTGTGTCATGTGGGTAAAGTGTACAACTTCTGCAGAAGATCAAATTCTAAGTACTTAGCCGTGTCCCCGGTTATGGACAACTCTGAGCAACTAAGGCCTGAAGCTATGGAAGATCTCGACATTCCAATTTCTCAAAGTAAAACTTGATGGTGTCAACAAGGGATTAGAAGCACTTGGAGTTTTCCAAGGAGTTCAGAAAGATTTGACAAAAGATCAAAACTATTTTGAAAAGATAGGATAAAACTATACTGCTTTCTGCAAAGAGCCTAAACCCTACTTAGCCAAATATGGATGTAAGATAGGATCCACTTACTTCTACATAATAGTGAAACTTGCCAATACAATTCAAATGTATTGACCCTTATGGCTGCAACTTATTATGTTGTAGGTTTGTTTGATATTAGTGAAGTGTGTTGAATAGGATTACAAGTCTACAACCAACATGATTGCCTGTGGCACTTTGAAGATGAAGGACTCCATGCTATATAGATATTCTGCTGCATTGTAATGTGATAGCCAAATGAGCTATGTAAGATATAAAGAATTACTTTATTCATGGTTATAAGTTGTATTATGACCTTTGTTTCTTGATATTACATCTTAACTGTGGATGCTAGCTATTGATCCAGGGACTAGCATTGTAAACACAGGGATCTCTACCCTATTAAAGGTTGGGAACCTTACATATGGTATCAGAGAACTGTGTTGCCTGTAGGATTGTTACCCTAGGATTGGACAAAACCCCTTAGAAAAATAGGAGTTGTATTTGTTCCAAAACTTATTCATTAACAATCTTGTAAACTCTTTCCTCAACCATTTTGATTTTGATTCTACATCTCTTCTATTTCAAACTTGATGGACAAAGCCTACCCCATGGCCAAAGACTTCACCATGTGCAAAGGATTTCACCAACTCTAATGACTTCAACATCTTCAAGTGATTTCAACCTTATTTTCAACAAGGACTTCAACCTTGGATATCACTAAGGACTACAAGTGAAAACCAAGAGACATTAGATTGCCTACCAAAGACATTGATATCATGTTAGAGTATGGATCATATTGACCTATGAGGTATGACCATACCAAGTTAATCATTTCAAAGAAAACATGTTTCCTTCAACTCATGAGCTAAGCTCATAAGTTGTTAAGTGGATAGTTGCTTGTTGCTTGATTGATTGTTTGATTGAACTTGGTTGGTTTTGAGTTGTGTGTTAGAGCTTCTTAAAAACCTATCCACCAATACTCATCTCTATCAAACCAACAGATGCCTCCTCGTCGTGCCAACCCCAACCAAAACAACAACAACATCACCCCTGAGATGCAGCAGATGTTGGCAGCCCAGACACATTTGATGCAGGAGATGACCACATACATACAAAATCAGAACAACAACAACAACAACAACAACAACAACAACAACAATCAAAATAATCCTCCAGCACTTGACATGCTCACCAAGTTTCTGAAACTTAGGCCTGCAAGATTCTCTGGAACAACTGATCCAATGGAAGCCAATGACTGGTTACGTTCAGTAAACAAAGACTTAGTGACTGTTGGCTGCACCGTTGAAGAAAATTTAGGTTTGCGGCATTTCTACTTGAAGGACCAGCAGCAACATGGTGGGATAACTTTCAAATCACCACTACCCTTGAAGGTGTAACTTGGGCTATTTTTGAGGATGGATTCAGAACAACTCACATCTCCCCTAGAGTGATGTACTTGAAGAAAAAGGAGTTTCACAATCTGAAACAGCGTCACCTCAGTGTGGCTGAGTATATTCAAGAATTCAACAATCTGGCACGATATGCACCAGAGGAAGTTGATACAGATGCTAAGAGAAAAGAAAAATTTCTTGAAGGACTTAATGATGAGTTGAACCCGCAGCTAGCTGTTGCCTATGTCCCAACTTATCAATCACTCTATGACAAAGCCACCATTTTGGAAAACAAGGTGAATCAACTTGAGAATAGAAAGAGGATGCATAAACTCAAGAATCACTTAGGGTCATCAAAAAAGAAGCATTCATTTAAAAAGAGCAATGAAGATTCTGAACCACATCAGTATCACCACAATAGCAATGGAAGTGAGAATAATGGAAATGATACTGACAATGGAGATGACCTTGGTCAGAACCAACATGACACTTACAAGAAGAAAGACATTAGCCAGTTGCAGTGCTATAATTGTAAGGAGCTTGGACACTATGCATCAGACTGTCCTGAGAAGAAAAAGAAGAAGGATGCTATAAGAGCCAATGGAAATGACTCCAATGTGACCCAGAAAGGATATGTGAACTACATTGACATGGATGGAAACTTTGAAGAGATAGAAGAAGTGGATGTCAGAAACTAGTTAACTCAGTTGAGTCAAATAAGGATTCCTTGTCTGGATATTAAGTGTTGAACCCATAGTCAAGTGAACCATCAATGTAATCCTATAAGATTTATATTTTAAGGGTGGTAGTACCCTAGTTGCCTTGAAGCCAACTTGTAACCTCTAGCCTTCCCAAATCTCGGGACGAGATTTATTTTAAGGGTGGTGGCCTGTCACATCCCAAAATTTTCCAAATTTTGAAATGTGAAAAATAAATAAACAAAATAAACAATTGTTGATTTTTAGGGTGAGAAGAAACTTTTTGATTCCTATTGGGAACATCAAAACCTATTTTGATCAAATAAAATCCTAAAGGGATTTAAAAAGATAAACAAATAATAAATAAAGTTATGATAGTTGGAATTACTATTTTTGGATCTTTAAATAAAAAGATATGGTTTTTATAAAGCAAAGGTAGAAATATAAATAAGGATTATTTTATAGAGCCAAATTAAATCTTGGCCAAGCTTTTGAAATAAAATAGTTCTATTTGATAAAATGAGTAAAGGTTTAATTAAATAAAATAATGAGGATTTATTAATATCCAATTTTATTTAAGTAAAGGCTTTTCCATTTTAAATAAACACTAAAACTTGTTAATTTATTTTAAATAAGTTTTCCAAGTGTTTTATTTATTCAAATAAAACCTACTGAAATGGTTTTGATATTATTTATATTTCAAATAGAGGTTTTAAATAAATTAAATCCGATTTGAATTAAAGACTAAGGTCTATTTTATTTAATTATTAATGGATCTTAAAAAGAATAAAAATTATTTTGTTTTGGACTTTGATTTGTGTTGTTAAACAGAATTAAAACCTACATAAAGTTTGGCAAAGGTTTGAATTCATTTGGGTGTTTGAATTGTTTGAATAAAATCAAAACAGAAATTCCACATGGAAAAAGAAAAAGTTATCTGTATAAAATAATGAAACGAACCAGACCCAACCCATCTGGCCCAATAAGCCTAGCAAGAGCCCACCCGACATATCCTCACCGAAATGTTTTCTCACGCGAACATGCACCCGCTGAGACACTGAGCAGTGGACCCCATCTCCCTCTCTCTCTCCCTCACTGCCAGACAGACCCCACCGCCAGCTAGGTATCATCAACCTCGCGACCACGTTGTCTCGTCGTTTCTGCCAGTAACTCCGGCGTTGAATTCGCGTAAATGGCTGCGTTAATCATACCTGTGACCACGCGTGTATAAGCGCCCCTCTCCGCTCTCTCTTTCCCCTCAAAAACCGCCTCCTCTCTGCCACCAGGCTGCCTCGAATCGGCTTTGCACCGCCGCTGCTCCGGCGACCTTCTCCAGCAAATTCCGACAAACCACGGCCACCCCTCGCCTCGCTCTGCACGCTAGCACATTCCCCATCGCCAGGCGCACCTAGCCATAGCCCCAGTTCGCTCCCGCGCACTCTAGAAGCTCGGCTTATCATCAAGGCCGCGTCGTCATCTTGTCTCCGTGAAGTCTCCTCAGTAAGCCGCATCCGAGCCCTCTCGATCATGCTCTCATACTCCCCACACTCGTACACGTCTAACCACACCTTTGTTTTGCCTCGGCACGATCTGCAGCCTCGCCCTCGACGACCTCCAGAGACACCCGCCGCTCGCAGCAACTCCGGCGAGTAATCGCCGCCTCTCTGGTGCGCCCCTCGCCAAGCCAACGCCACCTCGAGCTTCACCTCGACCACGTGAACACTGTAAGCCAATTACGCCTCTCCCTCGCTTCCTGGAATCGCCACGACGCCATCGCCAGAGCATGCTCCGCCGCTCGCCGCCGCGCAACGCCGCTAGTGTATGACCACGCAACCGTGTCTGTTAGATCAGAATCCGTTGGCTGAGATTAGAACTAGATGAAGGGGCACGAGTTGATCAGCGTCGTTCATTTTAAGTTAGATCTTGTGGTCCAGAGAGCTCGATCCACCCGAAGCGGTAACCGCCAATTAGATTGCGCAACGTGGGCAAGGTTTTGTTTAAAACCAAAAATTAGAATCTGATTGAATTGCAAACTTATAAAATTCATAACTATAATTCTACACGTCCAAAATTTTGAAATTTTATATAAATGGATTCAGCAGAACAAGTACTTTGCAACCATGCATTTTGTTTAATATTTTGCTTCTGTAAAATTGGTTGAAATTGCAGAAACATGTGTAGGCTTATTATGAATATAAAAACTGTTCTAGATATAATTTTAATGTGAAATCTTTTCAAAATGGTTTGTTGTGAACCTACTGACCTTAGGAACCAACTTACGGATTTAAATGAATTTTGTGAAGTTTAGGAATAAATATTTGAATTAGCACATTTCTAGTCAAATAAAAATATTGTTTTTGGTTTAGAATTGATTTTTGAGTAAAACCTTTGGGAAATGATTTGATTCAAACCTTCTGACCCTAAACACCAAGTTTTGTGAATTAACAACTTATTTGATGAACAATATAAATTTTTGCTTTGCTAAAAGCATTTTCAACCACATAAAATAAGGATTTGATTTAGAAATGGTTTATAGATAAAACCTTTTGCAAATGGTTTTACCACTTTAGTAAATGACCACTTTGAACTTTATAATGTTTAGAGCCTAGTAGAAACCCCCTTGCAAATAAAACTATCTTATGCATGCTTGCATGCATGACCTTGTTTTTGTTATTTTATGTGTGAGAAGTTTTTTGGAATGCTAGTTGAATTTGTGTTTGTTTGATTGAATTGTAGTGAAGTTAGAAGAGTGTGATATTTGCAAGATCAAGAAGTGAACCAACATTCTCTACTAAAAAGGCAAGTGACACTATCATCCAAGTCCTACTATTTTCATTGCACTTAGTGGATTTTTGTAACATGCATGGAAAGGTTTACTATATTTTATGCTATGCTAAATCCTAATAGGATACCCTTATATATCCCTTAGTGGAAACAAGGTAGTTGTAGTATGCTTAGCCCAACTATATTTGGGTTGGGATACATGTTATGATTATATGAAGAGTTGAAAAGATATATGTTTTATATAATAAAACAAGTACTCAATGAACCACCTGGGTGGACAAGGATACTCAAGTTTTGGACAAGGTGGAAACAAAAGGAACCATGTTTATATGGCCATCTCTTTTGTTGTGCACTAGAAGCAAACCACCCAGGAACTTAGAGATTGAACATGTTTATCGTACAGTGGCTTCCGTGTACAGCCACATGCTAAATGGGCTCTGGCTTAGTCAACTACATAGTGGAAGACCCATGCATTGGCATCTTCAGGTTAACTAGAATTGAGTAAGGGAACTTGAAACCCTACATTGGTGCCTGGATGACAAGCTAGCATTGTGTATTGGGAGGACTTCTATGGAAAGACTTTGTCACATTCTCAATCTGCCAGTACTCCATCTTGGTGAGTACTTATCTAGCAGTCACTGGTGGCATCAAGATGAGATTGTGTCATGTGGGTAAAGTGTACAACTTCTGCAGAAGATCAAATTCTAAGCACTTAGCCGTGTCCCCGGTTATGGACAACTCTGAGCAACTAAGGCCTGAAGCTATGGAAGATCTCGACATTCCAATTTCTCAAAGTAAAACTTAATGGTGTCAACAAGGGATTAGAAGCACTTGGAGTTTTCCAAGGAGTTCAGAAAGATTTGACAAAAGATCAAAACTATTTTGAAAAGATAGGATAAAACTATACTGCTTTAAGAGCCTAAACCCTACTTAGCCAAATATGCATGTAATATAGGATCCACTTACTTCTACATAATAGTGAAACTAGCCAATACAATTCAAATGTATTGACCCTTGTGGCTGCAACTTATTATGTTGCAGGTTTGTTTGATGTTAGTGAAGTGTCTTGAATAGGATTACAACCAAAGCAGGGCTCGACAAAACAGAAAGTATCATGGTACGTCGTCCTCCCTTGAAATGGAACTTGAATGAAGACGCATTCAAGTCGATCTATTACGACCGTTGAAAGAAAACGTAGTTCTGGGGGGGATTATACCTGTTGGTACCGGATTCCTAAAATTTGTGCATCGTTCCCGCATCCAGAGGGGAGTACGTTAGATGGAATAATTTCTTAGATGTATTACCGATTGCCTGTGTCACTTTGAATATGAAGGACTCCATGCTATATAGATATTCTGCTGCATTGTAATGTGATAGCCAAATGAGCTATGTAAGATGTAAAGAATTACTTTATTCCTGGTTATAAGTTGTATTATGACCTTTGTTTCTTGATATTACATCTTAACTGTGGATGCTAGCTATTGATCCAGGGACTAGCATTGTAAACACAGGGATCTCTACCTTATTAAAGGTTGGGAACCTTAAAAGATCACACAAGTATTAATGTTTCCGGTTAATACTATTATAGCATGAATGTAAATATTTATCATAAACACAAAGATATAATAATAACAACTTTTATTATTGCCTCTAGGGCATATCTCAAACAGTCTCCCACTTGCACTAGAGTCAACTAATCTAGATTACATGGTAATATACCGAACACCCATGGAGGTTTGGTGCTAGTCATGTTTTGCCCTCAGGAGAGGTTTAGTCAACGGATCCGCCACATTTAGATCTGTGTGTACTTTGCAAATCTTTATGTCACCATCTTGGACATGCTCTCGAATAGCGTGAAAACGCAGCTTGATATGCTTCAGCTTCTTGTGTGATCTTGGTTCTTGCGCATTGGCTATGGCGCCCATGTTATCACAGTAGATAGACATTGGGTCCAGCGCACTTGGAACCACACCAAGATCTGTAATGAACTCCTTCATCCATATCGCCTCTTGTGAAGCCTCCGGAGCAGCTATGTATTCCGATTTAGTTGAAGATCTCGCCACAACGCTTTGCTTTGCACTCCTCCAGCTAACTACTGCACCATTCAAAGTAAATACGTATCCAGATTGAGATTTAGAATCATCTGGATCGGTGTTCCAACTAGCATCGGTGTAACCACTAACAACGAGATGTTCATCACCTCCATAATAAAGAAACATATCCTTAGTTCTTCTCAAGTACTTAAGGATGTTTTTGACCGTTGTCCAATGATCCACTCCTGGATCACTTTGATATCTTCTAGTCAAACTAATAACATATGCAATGTCGGGTCTAGTACATAGCATGGAATACATATGAGATCCTATGGCTGAGGCATAGGGAGTCTTACTCATCCTTTCTCTATCTTCTGCCGTTGCAGGACATTGAGTTTTACTCAAGGTCGTATTGGGAAACATGGGAAAGAACCCTTTCTTGCTATCTTCCATTCCAAACCTCTTTAAAACTTTGTCCAAATATGTACTTTGTGACAATGATATTAGGCGTCTTGATCTATCTCTATAAATCTTTATTCCTAATATGTAAGCTGCTTTGCCAAGATCTTTCATTGAAAAACTATTATTCAAATAATCCTTAACACTATTAAGAAGGCCTACATCATTCCCAATCAACAATATGTCGTCTACATATAGTATTAGGACTATCGAGCTCCCACTCACTTTCTTGTAAATACAAGCTTCTCCATAAGTTTGTATAAAACCAAAGCTTTTGATCACCTTATCAAAACATTGATTCCAAATCCGGGATGCTTGCTTTAATCCATAAATGGACCGTTGAAGTTTGCATACCTTGTTAGCATCTTTAGGATTGACATAACCTTTGTGTTCTACCATATTCAACTCTTCATCAATGTCTCCATTGAGGAACGTTGTTTTGACATCCATCTACCATATCTCATAATCATAATATGCAGCGATTGCTAACAAAATACTCACAGACTTTAGCTTTGCTACCGGTGAGAAAGTCTCATAGTAGTCAACTCCTTGAATTTGTCGAAACCCTTTTGCGACAAGTCGAGCTTTATAGACAGTAACATTACCATCAGAATCTGTTTTCTTCTTGAAAATCCATTTGTTCTCGACAGCCTTCCGGCCATCTCGTAAGTCCAGCAAAGTCCATAATTGGTTTTCGTACATGGATCCAATCTCGGATTTCATGGCTTCTTGCCATTTATTGGAATCTGGGCTCATCATCGCTTCCTCATATGTCGCAGGGTCATCGGTGTTGTCCACCAACATGACACTCATAACGGGATCATACCAATCAGGAGTGGTACGAGTTCTCGTTGACCTGCGAGGTTCCATAGTAACTTCAACCAAAGTTTCATGATCAACATCATTAGTTTCCTCTCTTATTGTTGTAGGCGCCACAGGAACTACTTCCGGTGCTGCGCTACTCTCAAGTCCAAGAGAAGATTCAACAAACTCGCCGAGTTCTACTTTCCTTCCAGTCACTTCTTTCAAGAGAAACTCCTTCTCTAGAATGGATCCATTCTTGGCAATGAAGATGTTTCCCTCGGATCTATGATAGAAGGTATACCCAATAGTTTCCTTCGGGTATCCTATGAAGACGCATTTTTCCGCTTTGGGTTCAAGTTTGTCGGGCTGTAAGTTCTTTACATAAGCTTCGCAACCCCAAACTTTAAGGAATGACAATTTAGGCTTCTTCCCAAACCATAATTCATACGGTTGTCGCTTCAACGGATTTAGATGGTGCCCTATTTAAAGTGAATGCGGCTGTTTCTAATGCATAACCCCAAAACGATAGCGGTAAATCTATAAGTGACATCATAGAATGAACCATATCTAAGAGAGCTCGATTACGATGTTCGGACACACCATTACGTTGTGGTGTTCCCGATGGTGTCAATTGTGAAAGTATTCCGCATTTCTTCAAATGCTCGCCAAACTTGTAACTTAGATATTCACCTCCACGATCAGATCGTAGAAACTTAATCTTCTTGTTCCGTTGATTCTCTACTTCACTTTGAAATCCCCTAAACTTCTCGAAAGTTTCGGACTTATGTTTCATGAAATAGATATACCCATATCTACTCAAGTCATCCGTGAAAGTAAGAACATAACGATAACCACCGCGCGATGCTACACTCATTGGACCACACACATTGGTATGTATGATTTCCAATAAGTTCGTAGCTCGATCCATCATACCGGAAAATAGAGTCTTAGTCATTTTACCCATCAGACATGCTTCGCATCTTTCAAGTGATTCGAAATCAAGTGATTCAAGAAGTCCATCGTAATGTAGTTTCTTCATACGCTTCACTCCAATGTGACCAATACGACAGTGTCACATATAGGTCGAGTTATCGCTCAATTTCAAATGTTTAGCTTCAATGTTATTAATATATATATTACTACAATCGAGATTCAACAAGAATAGACCATCTATCAAAGGTGCATGTGCATAAAACATATTACTCATATAAATTGAACAACCATTATTCTCGGACTTAAACAATTAACCGTCTCGCAATAAACATGATCCAGATATAATGTTCATGCTCAACATAGGCACCAAATAACAATTATTTAAGTATAAAACTAATCCCGATAGTAGATGAAGAGGTAGCATGCCGACCACAATCACATCAACCTTTGATCCATTTCGAACACGCATCATCACCTCGTTCTTCGCTAGTTTCTGTCTATTCTGCAGCACCTGTTTCGAGTTACAAATATGAGCAACTGAACCAATATCAAATACGCAGGCACTAGTACGACTAGCAGTGAGATACACATCAATAACATGTATATCGGATATACCTTTCTTCTTGATGTTGTCGTTCTTCAAATCCGCCAAGTACTTAGGGCAATTTCGCTTCCAGTTACCTTCTCCCTTGCAGTAAAAGCTCTCAGTATCAGGCTTAGGCCCAGCCTTAGTCTTCTTCGCCGGCGCGGTAACTTTCTTACCGCCCTTCTTGAAGTTTCCCTTTTTCTTAGACTTGCCTTGCTTCTTGAATTTGGTGGTCTTATTGACCATAAACACTTGGTGCTCTTTCTTGATCTCCACTTCCACATACTTTAACATGGAGAAGAGTTCGGGCAACGACTTGTCCATATTTTGCATATTTTAGTTCATCACAAAGTTCTTGTAACTTGGTGGTAGTGATTGGAGGACACGGTGAATCCCCAAAGCATTAGGAATCACTATACCCAAGCTTTGAAGCTTGCTTGCGTGCCCAGACATCTTAAGCATGTGCTCACTAACGGAGCTTCCCTCTTCCATCTTGTAGTTAAAGAACTTTTCAGAAGCCTCATAACTCTCAACTGCCGCGTGAGCCTCAAATATCATTTTGAGTTCACGGACAATATCATGTGGGTCATGGTTCTCAAACCTTTTCTGAAGCTCTGATTCCAAACCGTACAAGATAGCACACTGAACTGTGGACTACTGATTCTTCCGAGTGAGGAAAACATTCTTCACCTCATCGGTTTCATCAGCTGCATATGGGTCACCCAGCGGTGCATCCAGCACATAGGTCAAATTACCAGCATTGAGGACAATACTCAAGTTGCGGAGCCAATCCGCAAAGTTGCTTCCATTGTTTTTCAACTTTTCTTTCTCTAGGAACACATTAAAATTGATGGTAGGGGCCGCCATTGATCTACAATATATTTGCAATAGTTTAGACTAAGTTTATGACAAATTGAGTTCTAATTAATAGTTAAATTAATCTAGGTGAACTCCCACTCAAAACAATATCCCTCACATTGTTTTAGTGATCACACATACCAAATCCAACACATCAAAACCGATCATCACGAGAGTTGATGTAGCTTCAATGGCGAATAATCAACATGTTCATCATATCTACTATATGACTCATGCTTTACCTTTCGGTGATCCGTGTTCCGAGACCATGTCTGTATATGCTAGGCTCGTCAAGATCAAACCTTAGCTTCCGCATGAGTAAATATGGCTTGCTCCCATTGTATACACTCGCAGAATCTAACACACCCGATCATCACGTGGTGCTTTGAAACAACGAGCTTTAGCAACAGTGCCTACTAAGGATGAACACTTTATAACTTGAAATTTTGTGAGAGGGATCATCTTATAATGCTAACGTCGCGAACTAAGCAATACAAGATGCATAAAAGTATTAACATCACATGCTATTCATAATATGTGATATGATATGGACTTTCTTCTTGTGCTTCCGATCTCCATCTTCAAGCACGCACATTATCTCCATCATCACCGACATTGTGTCAAGGTCAATGGCGCTGCTCCATAGTTGTCGTCCACCAACATCAACTATTACAAATACTTTAAATAATAGACACGCATGTCTTAACGAATTAAAAGACAACCATATAGCTCCTGCCAATTGCCAACTTACAATAAGGAACATTGCATACATCATATATAATCAAAATCATGGCCATATCACATCACAACACACCCCTCCAAAACAAAGTTAGACGCCTCTAATTTTCTTTGCATGTTTTACGTGGTTTGGGGCTTTCAATAAGTGTCGTTCTAACTTACGAACAACAACCACAACGTTGATGCTTGAACTATCAAGTGCCCATTGTAAATTGAATCTATACTATGATGGGAGAGACAGGCACCCGCAAAGACACTTATGCAACACAAGTTGCATGTCAAGCATGGAGCAAGTCTCATGAACGATGTCATGTAAGGTTAGCCCGGGTGATGACCCATAAATGTAGGGGATCGCGACAATCTTCGCGGGTAGTATTACCTAATTTATTGATTCGACACAAAGGGAGCCAAAGAATACTTGCAAGCCTTAAGAACTGAGTTGTCAGTTCAGCTGCATCTGGAAATAGATCTTGCTCACAGAAGTTTATTAGTAGCAACAGCAAAGCAACATCAACAGTAACAGCGACAGTGAAACAGAAGCAATAGTAACAGTAATGGTAAACAGTGGGATTCGAGTGTGGTAGGCATAGGGATGGATGGACAGGCGTTTCATGGACGGGTCTAAACATGTAACTTCAAAGAACTAGGGCATTGCAGATAAATAGTAACAAGCATCCAAGTACTAAACAATCCTAGGCATGTGCTCCAAATATAGTCATACGTGCTCGCAATGAGAACTTGCACAACATCTTCTGTCCAGCCAGCCCATGGCAGCGGGGCCTCTAGGGAACTACTGGAAATTAAGGTGCTCCTTTTAAAAGAGCACCGGAGCAAAGCATTAACACTCCCTGAACACATGTGATCCTCACACCATAGACATCCCCTCCGATTGTCCCAATTATTTTCACTTTGGGGCCTTTGGATCCGGACAATGATATGTGTACACAACTTGCAGATAAGATCACAAACAATACTATCATAATGATTCAATAATAAGTTCAGATCTGAGATCATGGCACTCGGGCCCTAGTGACAAGCATTAAGCACAATAAGTTGCAACAAAGTCAAATAGCACTAATAGAGATACTAGGCACTATGCCCCTAACAGATCTTATTCGATTACATGATAGAACTCATCAAATACCAACCATCCCCAAGCCTACAGCGGGGGATTACTCACACATGGATGAGGTAAACATCGGTGGTTGTTGGAGATGCGTTGGTGATGATCCTCTCCAAATTCCTCGTCCCGGCAGGGTGCCAGAACGGAGTTTCTGGATCCGAATCTTGGTTTCTGGTGGCGGCGGCGGAGCGGAACTCTTTCTGGAAAACTATCGAACCCCCTCTGTTTTTAGGTCAGAAGGCAAGTTATAGGCGCAGAGGGAGGTCAAGGAGCTGCCTGGGGTGGACAAACCTCCCCTAGGCGCGGGGTCAGTGGGCCCGCGCCTAGGGTGGGTCTAGGCCCCTAGGCCTCCCCTCTGTCTCCAATTCTGGCTCGGTGGATCTTCTGGTGAAATATAATTTTTGGCATATTTTCCGGAATTTTTCCTGATAGTTCATTTTCTGCACAAAAACAAGACACCAAGGTAATTCTGCTAAAAACAGTGTTAGTCTGTGTTAGTTGTATTCAAATCACACAAGTTTAGAGAAGAAACAATATCAAAGTGTTCGAGAAAGTAGATACGTTTTGGACGTATCAACTCCCCTAATCTTAGCTTATTGCTTGTCCTCAAGCAATTCAGTTGAAAACTGAGTGCGACAAAAAAAATTTCACGAACACTTTGCTACATTTGATGTAAATATTCTCAGCACAGGAGTAGATGCTTAGACAATTCATAATAAGGAGTATGCAACTAAGTCTACTCAATAGTCATTGCAATCTATGAAGAGAAACCAACTCAATAATAATAAGTAGCATGAAACATAAATATAAGCAACATTGCAATGCTCATAATAAGGTATGATAGAGTGGTATCTCGCTTTCCTTTGTTTGAAGAGCACAATATAAATGCCAAGGCACCTCTAAAGTTCACATGAAGACTAGAAGTAAAGATATCAGAGATACAAGCATCAAAGTCATGACATAATTAACCAAGTTTTGGAACAAACACAAGAATGACAACTATGCTCTCAAAAAAGTTCTCATAGAATAAGTGGTGACTCAACAAAATTGTGAAACGGTTTTGTGAAGGTTTGAAAAGCTTCCCAATGCTGAAAGGAAGGTACTCATTAGCTTTGAGCTCTCATTTCCCCTATCATAGGCATCTTCATATGGTTAAGGTGAAAGTGAGGTCCACTCTGAATCATATGCGATGTAATTATACTGGAAATCCCAAGTCCCTTGAGTACGAGGGCCTCTACGCATGCTTCTCAACTTTGGTCACCTGAAAGTTCTTGTCATTGTAAATACATGCATATCATCGAGAACCGCCAACGGGGTACCCCTTGATGGTACAGGAGCTTTACCATAACCAAAATGACAAGGCAAGCAGATAATGAGCATCTCAGCAATCTTTTTATTTACCATATGCATAGCTTTTTATTGAGGACGCTTCATAGATGCTCATTATAGTGATGCTGCAAGTTTCCACCATGATTAAGCATGGCTTAGGCTAGCGGCCCAGGCGTTTCTCTAACACAATGTATAAACTCCATGAACTAACAACTTCCCCTTTTATTTCACATTGTCGACATCCATAAACAAAAGAGCAAGGAATCAATTGGATGAGATATCCAACAGGTGTTGAAAATGTTCCCCGTGAAAACACAATTCTGCTGACTTCCAGCATATAATAAGCAAGCATATAACTTTCATGGACTAGTCACAATGGTTCAAGACTATTAAGCGCAAGGAATAAAGTGTGCCATCAAGTTCGTGAGAGCTTTACTAACTAACTTTCTCAAAACAGACAAACATTTTATTTTGAAAGAAAGCACGATATATATAATATGCACTGAAGTAGCAAATGATGCTAATAGGTAGATATGGTGGACATAGCTGGCAATATTGGTTTTGGGGAGTTGGAAGCACATGTAGAGCACAAACTCAGTGCAAGTGAAGGCTAGTAATAGAGAGGGAGCGACAAACAAGAGAGCAATAACTGTCATAATCATGCTTGCAACAAAATAGGACTAACTATAGCATGAAAGTGATACAAGAACTCTAAGGCAAAATAAATCATCGAGGCTTACTAACTATTGATTAGTCATATGCATGCGTGAGCATGTGCCAAGTCGATTCACATGAACAGTCAGAGGAGTATACCACAATGTCATACCAAAGTATGAATAAAACAATGCAAACAAACATTCATATGACATGCTACAAACTATTAGCGAGCTGGAGCTAATCATAGACAAGCAAAAACTACTAAGCATCCATAATGACATACACCTTACATAAATAGGCTAAGCATGCTCATAATGATGAGTATATGTACAAAAATGAAACAAATAGAGTTCGTTACCAGCCTCTTACCACACCTCGAGTTGTCTTAATCTTCATTATTGCCCTTCACTTGTGTGACTTGAATAATTAACATGAAACCAAAATCCACTGAGGATGTCTGAACCCTGCAAAGAACTCACAAAACCAAAGAAGAACAACAAATATTCTTGGTTTTTTTGATTTTTTAGAAAAAACAGAGAAAGAAAAACCAAACAAAAACAAAGCAAACCAGACAAAGCAAAATCTTTTTGGATTTTTCTTTTGAGGCAAACTAAAGAAAAGAAACAAACCAAGAGAAACAACAAAAATATTTTTGGTATTTTTGGGTTTTTTAGAAAGAAGCAACAAGAACCAAAAAGAAAGCGAAACAATGGATATACAAAGAACCGACCGAACATGATATATATATGAGTGTGATGTCGGTGTACCTCCCCCCAAGCTTAGGCTTTTGTCCTAAGTGGGGCAAAATCCCATGGTGCCCAAGTAGATGCACCTCCATAGTATGTAGAGGAAGCTCCCTCGTCCTGGTACGAGCTCGAGGCCTCCCCTATGTAATGTACAGCAGGGTCATATGCGGGTGCTCCCCCCTGATAGTGCTCGTGGAAGTTGAGAAAGCGCAGCTTGTCATCCATCTCCGCCTTCGTGCATGACCAAGGTCCCTGATAAATACTGAACAAAGTGGTTTGGGATAGAGGGATATCTCTCTCTTCCCCGTCAGTAAACAGCATTCTATAAGCCAAGTTCTCAAGAGTAGAGCTAGAGGTGACAAAGTGGTGCGCCTTCATGGCAGCAAGATCAAGTCTCTAAGGAACCAAAACTATATCATGGGGATCAACAACAATGTCCAAGGCAGCAGCAATACGAGTAGCAATAATTCCCCCATAAATGGGTCCCCTAGCAGCTAAATGGCGAGCAATGAGGGAACCAAGATTATACTTATCCTCACTATAGAGCGCAACAGCTAAGAAGGCCAAATGATAGTTGGATATATTACTAGTGTTCTCCCTACCAAGAACACTAGTGGTAAGATAGTAGGTGAAGTACCTGATGGCTGGAAGTTGAATGTTCTTTATCTTCCCTCGTTGAGCTCTGCGGTCATCATCATTGGTTATTCCTTGTTATAGTTCCAAAAAATTAGCGGGAAGAGATGTAATCTTCTTTGATGACCCATTTGTACCAACTCCCAGGGCCTTGCAAAATTTCTTCAAAGACATAGAATGAGCCCTGCCATAAAGTCTGAAAGACACAGAAGGATTGAACAAACTATTGGTGAAGGAGAAACTCTCCACAAATGTTTTAGTAAGTGAAGCATATTGTGCACTCTCATCCTGCATGAAACTTGTTAGACCATCCCTCTCAGTCAAATCCATGAAATCATTAAGAATCCTAGTAGCTCGCAATAAAGTTTGACAAGGAAAGGTGGAGGGGTGAGCATCCCCTTTATCTCCCTCGTCACCAAACCGCGGAGTGATGAGATCCTCATTGTATGAGAGTCTAGAGCTGGTAGATGACCTTGGGAGCCTTGCCCTTCTAGGTGCATCACTCTCAAATATGTCACCAAAGGTGTGGTGGTCCATGACTTCCCTTTGCTGAAATTTTAAACAACCATCAAACCAAGTGATTTCTATGTTGATAAATGATGAGCAACTACTATAGGAACTTGCTAGAGGACTACACATGCATCAAAACAAAGTTTCTAAGCATAGAACAATCATGCAAGATCAAACAACCTGTCACCCACAGCATCAAAATACTCAAGATACAATCTACCAATCACAAATCTAATTGGACAAGTGGGGGAGGCACATACCAAGGAACAATCCCTCCAAAAATCAGCACTTGAGATAGGCTGAACAAGGATATCAAAAATCACGAGCAAGAACAGCAAGAACTCGAGCTTGAGCAAGTTTTCGGGTGTTTTTCGGGAGAGAGAAAGAAGGTGGCTTTGAGGAGGCAGCCTGGAGGGGCCCAGGTGGATCAGACCCCCCTAGGCGCCACCAGTGGTGGGCCCGTGCCTACCATAGGTGTGGGGCCTCGGGGTGGCCCCCTGGGTCACCTCTGGTACCTCTCTGCCCCTTTTTTCGAGAAAAAATTTATTTTGAATTTTCTGGGATTTTTCGGGAAACTTTATTTTTGGCCAATATTTAGTGTATGAAAATTGATTTTCTCGCAGAAACAGCTTTTAGAAGAAGCAAAACCCAAACTAAAGGAGCTCTAAGAAACTCAAACAAGCAAACAACTAGCAAAACTAAAGGTAAAGCAACGACTAGGAAGGAGAAAGGAAAAAGAAAGCAAGTATAACCATAGTGGAAACATTATTTTGTTCATTAAAATCCTTTTGTTAACAAGGTTGATCAAGTCTTGTTACCAAAACAATCTTATATGAAACAAAAATTTGCATTCCACAAGGTGATTATGTTACCTCATACTAGATAGCAATGGTCCCAATAATAATAGTTTCAAAATTTTCTTGTGGAATGGGACAATATATTTGTCCAACCTTGATGCTCTCAATATTTTCAATGGAATTCAGGCAATAGCTCTTAACAACCTTCTTGGGGAAATAGACGGTGTTCTCTTTGACATTAATATTGAATGTTACTTTTCCTTGATTGCAATTGATGACAGCACTTGCAGTATTAAGAAAAGGTCTCCCAAGGATAATGGACATATTATCATCTTCAGGCATTTCAAGCACAACAAAATGAGTTAAGACCATGCAATTATGAGCAACTTGAACAGGAACATCCTCACATATACCAATAGGGACAGTAGTTGACTTATCAGCCATTTGCAAAGGTATATCAGTTGGTATCAATTTTCCTAGCTAGAGTCTCTTATAGAGATAAAAAGGCATAACACTAACTCCAGCTCCCAAATCACATAAAGCAGTTCTAACATAATTGTTCTTAATAGAGCAAGGAATAGTTGGTATACCTGGATCACCAAGTTTCTTTGGAACCTTACCATTGAAGGAGTAATTAGGAAGCAAAGTATAAATCTCCTCATTAGGAATCTTCCTTTTATTAGAGACAATATCCTTCATGTACTTTGAATAAGGAGGCAATTTAATAGCATCAGTCAAAGGAATTTGCAGAAATAAAGGCTTCATCCACTCACAAAACTTGTTGTAGTGTTCTTCCTCCTTTGACTTGTGTTTCTTACCTGGAAAAGGCATAGGTTTCTGCACCCAAGGTTCTCCCTCTTTACCATGTTTATTAGCAATAAAATCTTCCTTTGTGTACCTAGTGTTCTTAGTGTGTTTCTCAGGTTCTTCCTCAACTTCTTCCTTATCAGGAGATTCATTTTTATCAATACCACTCTCGGTTTCAGCATCAAAGACAGATATACTATTAGGATCTACAGCAGGTTCAAGTGGTTCCTCAACTTTCTTATGTTTCTTTTTCTTCCTCTTACGAGGACTACCACTATCCTCACCTTGTTGGGAATCCTGCTCTATTATTTTAGGGTGTCCTTCAAGATATGAAGGATCTTGAGTAGCTGCACCACTCCTAGTTCTAATTCCATAAGCATGTTTATTTCCTGAAGCATTAACTAGCATATCCTTTTGCACATTAGCAAGTTGATCAAGTTGGGTTTGAACAATTTGAAAGTGTTTACAAAGCATTTTAATATCATTAGTAGTTCTTTCCACAATATCTTTCAACTCATGGATAGCTCTAGATTTTTCCAATAAATGATTCTGAACTTGTTTATTAAAATTACCTTGTTTAACAATAAATGTGTCAAGTTCCTCTAAGCATTGATCAGGAGGCTTACCATAAGGAATATCACCTTCATTAAATTGGAGAGAGTGTACCTCAATAGTAGATGAGTGGGGAATTGGCTTTCATAATTCTTCTATAGGAGGTAGATTCTTCACATCTTCAGCTCTAATACCTTTCTCCTTTAGACACTTTTTAGCTTCCTTCATCACTTCATCATTTATGCAATAACTCCCCTCTTCTTTGTCGTTGGTGTTGGAACTGGTTCAGGAGTAATAGGCTCAGGTGTAATAGGCTCAGGTGTATTCAGCTCAGTTGAAGTCCAATCATCATAATTCTTGCATATCTTGTTCATTAATTCTTCAGCATATGTAGGAGTCCTTTTCCTGAAAACACAATCAGCAAAGCTATCTAGGTAGGTCCTAGAATCATCAGTTAGTCCATTATAATAAATATTAAGAAGTTTATTCTGAGGTAATGGACATCCAGGATATGCATGAATCAGGGAACATAATCTTTTCCATGACTCAAGCAATTTCTCTTCTTCTCCCTATTTAAAATCAAAAAGTCTTTGCAAAG
The DNA here is from genome assembly GCA_030063025.1 of Avena longiglumis. Classification (NCBI taxonomy): domain Eukaryota; kingdom Viridiplantae; phylum Streptophyta; class Magnoliopsida; order Poales; family Poaceae; genus Avena; species Avena longiglumis. Next base: position 536,129,307 of record CP125974.1, on the reverse strand, counting down.
CCGCATGTCTAGCACTGGGAGGAAAATATTTATGGAAGAAAGAAGCAATCAAGCAATCAGGGATATCAATGGAACTAGGAGGTAATCTATTAAACCAATCCCTAGCTTCTCCTTTTAGTGAAAAAGGGAAGATCTTAGCAACAAAGTACTTGCGCATTTTATAATTATTAGAGAACAAAGCACTCATAGTAGAAAGCTCATTCATATGAGCCACAACACTCTCATTTTAAGTACCACAAAAAGGTTCTTTCTCAAAAATATCTAAATAAGATAAATCAAGAGAGAAATCATAATCTTTATCTTTAATATCTATGGGAGAGGTGGCAAACTTAGGATCATAGGACTTCTTAGGAATAATAGTACGTCTAGCAAGGAGACTCTTAATAGCACTAGCACCATGTGTGTTTCGGCACTCTTCAACAAATTCATCAGTGAGCTCTATGTAACCATCATTAATATCATAACTCTCACTAGCAGGTGAGCTAATAGGTTTAACTGTGTCTTCACTAGGAGTTTCGGTATTTCCTAGACTAGCCATAGTAGCATCTAGAAAAGTACCTAATGAACCACTCGCATCAAGCATAGTAGAAGTAACATCATGAGTATCAAAACCAGTTTCAGATTCAACAGTAGTAGTAGTGTGTGTAGCATGATCATGTGGTGGTGGTGTGACAAGCTTACTTATAACAGACAGTGAATCAAGAGAAGCAGAGGTGTTTAGGACTGTACCTCTTCTTGTAGTGGATGGTAAAATAGGGAACTTTCCATCACGAGACTTCCCCATGATGAAAGGAGTAGCAGTGAACAATAATAGATCCAAGTGAACTTACAAATAAAGTTATGCTCCCCGACAATGGCGCCAGAAAATAGTCTTGATGACCCACAAGTGTAGGGGATCGCGACAGTCTTCGCAGGTAGTATTACCCAATTTATTGATTCGACACAAGGGGATCCAAAGAATACTTGCATGCCTTAACAACTAAGTTGTCAGTTCAGTTGCACCTGGAAATAGTTCTTGCTCACAGATGTTTATCAGTAGCAACAGTTTAGAGTAGCAACAGCAAAGCAACAACAGCAGTAACATCGACAGTGAAACAGGAGCAATAGTAACAGTAACGGTAAACAGTGGGATTCGAGTGCGATAGGCATAGGGATGGATGGACGGGCGTTGCATGGACGAGTATAAACATGTAATTTCAAAGAACTAGGGCATTGCGGATAAATAATAACAAGCATCCAAGTACTAAACAATCCTAGGCATGTGCTCCAAATATAGTCATACGTGCTCGCAATGAGAACTTGCACAACATCTTTTGTCCAGCCAGCCCGTGGTAGCGGGGCCTCTAGGGAACTACTGGAAATTAAGGTGCTCCTTTTAATAGAGCACCGGAGCAAAGCATTAACACTCCGTGAACACATGTGATCCTCACACCACAGTCATCCCCTCCGGTTGTCCCAATTATTGTCACTTTGGGGCCTTTGGATCCGGACAATGATATGTGTACACAACTTGCAGATAAGATCACAAATAATACTATCATAATGATTCGATAATAAGTTCAGGTCTGAGATCATGGCACTCGAGCCCTAGTGATAAGCATTAAGCACAACAAGTTGCAACAAAGTCAAATAGCACTAATAGAGATACTAGGCACTATGCCCCTAACAAATATTATTCGATTACATGATAGAACTCATCCAATCCCTACCATCCCCAATCCTACAACGGGGGATTACTCACTCATGGATGAGGGAAACATCGGTAGTTGATGGAGATGCGTTGGTGATGACGATGGCGATGATCCTCTCCAAATTTCCCGTCCCGGCAGGGTGCCAGAACAGATTTTCTGGATCCGAATCTTGGTTTCTGGTGGCGGCGGCGAAGCGGAACTCTTTCTGGAAAACTATCGAACCCCCCTCTGTTTTTAGGTCAGAAGGCAACTTATAAGCGCAGAGGGAGGCCGAGGAGCTGCCTGGGGTGGCCAAACCTCCCCCAGGCACGGGGTTAGTGGGCCCATGCCTAGGGTGGGTCTGGGCCCCCTAGGCCTCCCCTCTGTCTCCCCTTCTGGCTCCATGGATCTTATGGTGAAGTATAACTTTTGGCATATTTTCCGGGATTTTTCCTGATAGTTCATTTTCTGCACAAAAACAAGACACCAAGGTAATTCTGCTGAAAATAGCGTCAGTCCGAATTAGTTGTATTCAAATCACACAAGTTTAGAGAAGAAACAATAGCAAAGTGTTCGAGAAAGTAGATACGTTTTGGACGTATCACCGGGCCGCTTCATCCCATCATATCGGAAGATGCAAAGTACACAAAAAGCAATTGATAATAAAAGCACCACCATCCACAATGACCATTGTGTTCTACTTGTGCAATAGATCTACATATAGACATGGCTCTGATACCACAGTAGGGGTTCATAACATGGAAAACAAAAAAAATCTACCGCATGCACACAAATAAGCCAAGATCTATCTACTAGATTGTAGCAACGAGTCGATTAGAGTACTCACCCTCGAAGATTCCAAAGCGGTTAATGAGAGCAGATGGAACTTCTGTGGCGCTGTTATCGCCATATTTTGGCCAAAGAAGGAGATGGGCCGTGATCAAGATGGGCTTAGAAGATACATATATTCAACGTGTTGTTGGATCGGCCTAGTGCGTGGATTTGGGCTAAATTGCCCGTGTATCTTGTATCATAGTAGGTTTCGTTTCAGTTTAGGTAAAGATAGAGTTGTAGAGTTATTCCAAAAGTAGAGAGTCTCCGGACTATAAATATGTACCTAAGGTTATCGAAGAAAGGAGGACAATCACGTTCACAACAAACACAATCTCTAAGATCGCCACCCCTTGTTTCTAGGGTTTCTTTCGTAGTAATATGCCTAGATCGCATCTTGCGATCTAGGCAGTGTTTTTACTTATTTGTTATTTAGTGTTACTCGTACTGAAGCCTTGTTGATGGCGAGTAACACTACTACCATGGATTTTTTGAGGCTAGCATCGGTGTTTTTTCGCTATAATTGTTTAAGATATGCTGCCTCTAGTTATCTCGCTACCTTTGCACCTTTTCCCAAGTGTGAGGGTAGCATCTTGCTTGATCTTTATTTAGTTGATTCGATCTGTTATGGTTGTGCCTTTCTCACCAAGGTTTAGTTTGATATCTACGTAGCCAGGCCTTACAAACGGGTTGAACGATCCAAAGAGTACGGGGACGTAGTTTACTCGCTCTAGAGAAGTTGTTCCGTAATTGACTTTAAGTTGGTTATTAGGCCTCCTCTAGGATTAGTATTCTTCATCTTTGTATATACCAGGCTCAATTACGTGTAGGACGTTCCATACGTGGTGAAAACGTTAAACCGTCAGAGATCGATTTAACTTGTAATGATAAAGCAAAACCCCATGTTATCATAAATCTAATGCGAACCATGGGATAATCGGCTCGGGAGCCGATTCACGTGGAAACCCGAGACGGCACACGGCTCGAATTTTACGATACTTGTTTATCATGCAGAAATCAATCGAGCAATCCTTCACCTTCCCGACAGGTATAGGTCAGTGGCACGCCTCGAACCAAGCCAGACGTGTCGGAGTTTTGGGCCGTTGCCCGAGGGACCAGGGCCCACCAGCCATTCTGGAGCCTCCGCTCTTCGTTGCTCGTCGCTGCTCGCCGTGAGTTTTGGCAACACATTCGCACGCCGGTGGGACCTTCAACAACGTCTACATCAACATCCGACGCTGCGATGGAGAATGCAGACCACGCACGACGAGCTGCTCGAGGAGCACAAGGCGGCATGACGAGATCGAAATCTCTTCGCCGATCTCATCGGCTCTTTGAGAGGACCCGTAAGCATGGCATCAAGTGGAGGGGTTCTCCCAGGTGCTCTTGATGAGGTGGATCTGTTTTCCTGAGGAGCGCACTGAGCTCTCGACAGAAGTCAACTACATGGTGGCTCATTCTCGCACCGCCATTCGAGAGCCCGTGAACGCTTTCGAGCGGTCGCGGTTCGCGTAGTTCAAGAAATCATGAAACATCAGTACTCTCCGTCGGGGCCTACTTTAGGGACTCACCAGGGAGAAAGACCGCTCCAGACTAGGCCACAACTGCCATTCACGCTTGCAGCTCCAGAGCCACCAGGAGCAGCGGCGTACGTCGTCTATAAGGCTGGAGGCGACCCAGGCGATTGCCAATTCCTGTTTGAGCCACCTAAGGAAATCCCACACGGATATATATGCACCTACGCGGATCGCAACAACCCGCCACGCACCAGATTGCAACCGCAGGAGTTTCGCGCAGGGGTTCTCGGGGCGGAGCTCCGTGAGCAGCGTTCGAGCAGCGATGTTCAGGATGGACGCCGACAAACAGGCGTGGCTAGCCAAGTATGCCACCGAACAAGTCATGAGAATCTATCCTGCGGCTCAAACAAAGGAGCAAATCCGACCATCTTGAGAGACCAGTTGGCCGTCAAGAGAAGGACAATCGGCTATTCAAAGCCGCACTCAACGAAGTTTGATCTGATTCCGCCGCCACCCAAGTATCGGCTCCTGAGTTCTCAAGGTTTAGCGGGTCGAAGGGTCGAGCTCTATCGAGCACGTAGCGATACCTGGCACAGCTAGGCATAATTTCGGCATCGGATCAGATGCGCGTAAGGTTTTTTGCGCAATCTCTGACAGGACCAGCTTTTGGGTGGTACACCTCGCTGCCACCTAATTCAATTCAGACTTGGAAGCAACTGGAAGAGCAGTTCCACATCCAATATCATTCAGAAGCTACCGAGGCTGGCATTGCGCACTGCACAAAAGTGCAGAAGGGAGAAATGAGCCGAGTACATCCAGCTTCAGACCGCTAAGAACCGATGTTACTCAGCTCGTTAATCGAGAAGGAAGCGATGAGCTAGCAGTGTTGGTCTCTCAGCACCCATCAAGGATCTGCTTTCAAGTAGAGTACAACTCATTGGCGCACATGGCCCGAAACCGACGATGTATGAACAGCGCCACGAGTTATACCAAGACAAGTTCAAGCGTCCGATAGGCCTGGTCGATAAAAGAAGATGATCCTACAAAAGACCGTGAGGTGGCGTGGCTGAATGGGCTCGGGGATCCTGTATCCCGCAAATGGGTGAAACAGCAAGGGCTCAAAAGGGTTCGACTGACGTGAGCAAAGCCGAGCGATATTCGATTTATTCGAAAGAGAAGCGGTGAGGTTACCCAAGGCCATAAAATCCCCGGCTCAGAAATGAACGGGAGACCATACTGCAAGTGGCATCACTCGTTCACCCACACCACCAATGATTGCAAAGAGCTACGTCGCCAAATCCAAATGGCGATAGAACAAGGCCGTCTGATCCTTGGGCAGTTCGCCATGAAAGTGGACACAAACCCATTTCCCGGTGTCAACATGGTAGAACTCAGTCGCTCCGCGAGGCGTCAACTGGATTTTTCGTTCGGTGTTAATATGGCAGGGTCTGGGTACCACCATGACACGGACAAAGAGGCTGGTCCATGCGACCGGCCTAGCCACGATGACATGCGGTACTTAACAGAGGAACAGGTGAGGAAAGGGCGGTATCAGAAGCCACATTCCACGCATCTCCTTAACAAGTATGAGCGTCAGTATGACCAACGGCGCCGGCGCGATGGAAACGATGAGGGATATGAGCACCTCGCTAGGGGACCGTCAGAAGAAAAGGAAGGCGCAGACAAACATTGGGGTTGTCCTTCAAGTATTCTTTGGGACGCTGGAATGAGCCGATTACCTACGATGACAACCGCCTTAATGCGGACAGCGGAAGGAGGACAAGAGGCTAGTTTCGGTGTTCAAACGTCTAGGGCCTCTCCACCTCGAGCCACATAGGAGTCTGCCGAGCAAAGGGCCTCGAGAAGCCAAGGGATGACAGAGAAGAAGACATATCACCGTCCAAGGTGGTGTCCACGGAATCGTACATACCCAAAAGCGAGAGTGCAGCAAGCGTAACTTGGAGGAAGTCAAGCGCAGATCTCCACGCTTTAAAGAAAGCGCGCCCGATATGGCCGTCAAAATTAGGCGACTTGGAAACGGAAGACCGCCCCGCCTAACAAGGAAAGAGTGGCGCCCAAACCAGTAAAAGCCGATGCGCACATCGGCCGCACAAACATGGTGTTCATACTCCGCCGTAATTTCGCGCCAAGAACCAATGAGCTACCAAATGCACAGTCGATCGCGCCACGACCGGTTATCTTTGAGAAGCCACGTGAGAAAGGTTACAAACATCCGAAAGCCCTGCATCACGAGGTTACATCAATGGGAAACTGTCGACAAGATGTTGGTGGACACCGAGCGCATCAATATCATGCCATACTCCATGCTACGACGTTTGGGACGCCCACCGCATCGATCAAAACCAACGCCACGTTAAGCGACTTCAACGGTCGACTTGAACGCAAGGCGTACTGAACGTGGATCTGACAGTGGGCAGGAAAACCATACCCACGTCATTTTTCATCGTGGACAGCAAAAGCACCTACGCTGTCTTGCTAGGGAGAGATTGGATTCACGCGAACTGCTGCATTCTGTAACACCCTCAGAATCGGACCTATGCAAGTTTGAGCAAATTTCGCCAAACCCGCATAGAAACGATCCAAAGGTGCCCACCAGGCACTTTCGTGCGGGTGGAAAACGAAGTAATAACATTACACAACAGTCCTCGATGGGACCCACGTAATGAGATATATATAAATGACTCAAGGAGTCAAGAATACGATATAATATACAAAGACCCAAATCACCTTGAAAACGATAGAGCGTCAGCTACGGACAAGATGCAAGTGGGGCTAAGAGCCCCAAGAATAACCAATGGCGCCCATAACCTGCCTGCCAAGCCGGAAGGGTAACCGCTAACGATGTCGATCTCAAAACCTGCTTAAACAAAAGGGTGCCGACAAAGGGCAAAGGAAAAAGAAGGAGCGTCGATCGAGGCCAAGACACGGCGAGGCTAGATTCGGCGGTCTCGCCTACATAGGTATAGTGGATCGAGCGGCAAAGATGCACTAATCAACCTATAGAGACTCGATACAATCGGCAATCGAGAGGGTAAGAATGGCCTAACCGGATCCAACCAAGCTAACACCAAACAAACCCATCCTGGTGTTTCCCCTCGAGACCAAACGAGGAAGTCAACCGAGGAACTCACACGGTTGGCGTTTTACTTATTCATTATAGTTGTGGCACTTTACTAGTCGATTTAGATAATCGTCCCGATAAAGCAAGCAAAGGCACTTTTCGTTAACCATTCCGTTATAGTGGCGGCAGCACTTACTAGTCGATCATTAACATGAGATAACCCATAAACCCAAAGCAGCTTGTTGGTACTTTTATTCAGCCATTCGCTAGAAGTTGCAATACTTACTAGTCGATACAATTGTCGCAAGCGACAACCAAACAAGCAATTGTGGGCGATTAATTAGCCATTCCATTATAGTGAAGCTGATTACTAGTCATTATAAGTCAAATTTAGAGCAAGAACTTTAGTTATGCTTGTCTATGATCGAGATATCATGCTCCAAGTCGTCCATATCCGCGGACACGGCTTTCGAAAGTTTTACCCGTCCGGTGCACCAATAGCAACACACGCCGATCAACCTCGGAAAAACCAAATCAAAACCCAACGAGGCTTTCACGATGAACAATCACAGGATTCAGAAATATTTCAGGGGCCACCTTAAGTAGAATCCGAACGGAGTAAGCAAGCTCGAGACGGCCTCAAGGTTATGGGGACGGCTGTGAACGATCGGGAACCCAAAGTGTGGCTGGGCTTGTCGACACCATGAATCGGGCCATGATCCTAACAAAGCAGTGTGCTCCTCGCACAAATTAAATACGTAGCAGTAGCATGGCATAAGTACAGATCGTAAATAAAACCTCAAACTAGTTTGTGGCCCCAAGAAATAAGATGAATCAAGCTCGCCTGGGGGTCCCATATACCTCCCGGATGTGGATAGCGCGAAAAATCAAGGAACAGTATCAAGTACTCGGGGTCTTACGGGACACAAGTGCTCGAAACCAAATATTTTCTATCACCCACCGATGCCTCTGCTTATTCAATTTTAGTTGTTAAACAGAAAATAAAGTGACGATAAGTAAAACTAGAATCATCTCCAACATCAACTTGCGGCATTACATCAGCAACTGTGGCATGAGACGACGCGCAACAGCACTTGAGCAAGCAACTACGACGCGCAAGTCCAACTATCTACCAAACAACAGTTAATAGGATGTGTCCAAGGCAATATAGGGCTGCACGGTATATCACAGGTACGGAACTAAAGCATCGCAACACAGATAGCAATAGATCATCAGGAGGGAATAAAGACTATAAAAGTAAGATAGGTAGAAAGGGGGAGATGCTCGCCTGAAAACATGTCGAAGGGTTCAACCGAAGATCGGGGCGAAGCTCACATCAACTCAACGGCCTTATCCGCGAAGAACCAAAACACTAGAAGAAACACCGGATGCAATATTTAATACAACGGCAGAAGAACGGCATGATGCATGCATGATGTATGACATGGCAAAGGTGCGATGCAATTAGGTCATATTAAGTGGAACCGGGGTCCCGACAATTAATTAGATGGTTCAAGTTATTTAGAAACCCCGCATTTTAAATGTTGTTTTAACAAGGCAAGATGAAGTACCGGTTCGCTACACAAGTTTAAATGAGGTCAAGATACGGCTACATTTGCCCGCATATGGGCCCCATATTTAATTATTAGGTGAATCGGCATAAGGCCCCCAACCCAATGCTATGCATGCGGGAATGACAATCTAATGTGCAACAAATTGATATGTTATAAAATAGGGTTCGAGGAAAAGGGTCACACATCAGAGGGGCTCGACGATCTTGGTTTCCGGGGTTCGGGGTCGGTCTCAGGGTTCAGGGTCCGACGGAAACGTTCTTGGCGGAAGCGTTCTCGGGTTTCTGGGGTAGATCTTGGTGTTCCGAGAAGCCGGACTTGGTTCGGTGTCGGGGTTCCTCGGACCTTCCGGGTCGGTGCCGTTCTTGTCGTCGTGCAGGTCTTGCCGGGTTCCACGGGTTGATCTTGCCGTTACGAGGATCTTGGCGGGCTCGCGCCATCGAGGCGGTGTTAGCACTCGGGGTCGTTCTTGTCGTTGCGCAGATCTTGTCGGACTCGCGGTCCTCGGGTCGGACTTGGCGTCCGGGGGAAAGTACTTGGCGTCCGTGAAGGAGAACTTGAGGGTCCAGCGTCTCGGTGTCCTCGGATCCGAGCGGAAGAACTTGTCGGGCCGGGTTCGGTCTTCGGGGTTCGGGAGGGAGAACTAGGCGTTCGGGTCGCGGCGTCCTCGGTTCCGTGTAGACGATTGTCGGGGGGTTAACCTCGGGTAGGTCAGAGACGAGGAAAAACAGAGGTACTGCCCCCGTCAAGTTGCCGAGCTACGGCCTAGGTCGGCCGAATCGTTGATATGTCGGCCGATGAATGGAGGCAAGAAGCACGTATACAGGTATCAAGTGGTTACCTGGCCGAGTTAATGAGAAACTCGGCCGGGTTACCCAGATGATCTTCATGCAGGTAAGGAACGAGCCGAATAACATGAGGTAAGGCCGAGTTAAACGAAGCTTGCAGGAGAAGGAGAAGCTTAGGGTCAAACCATAGCTGCAGGCTAAAAGGAATCTGAACAGGGCCAAGCGCAAGAGACAAGGAGGCGCAGGGACAGAGGGGCAGAAGGAGGTCACGGAGGTGACAGTGCTGAAGCCCGAGGCACGCAGAAGGGGGGCCGCTGGAGCTTTGCCGTCATTGGAAGGGAGACAGGGAAAGGAGGCCGAATATTACTTTGGGACAAGCATATTCCTCGAATATGCTTGCCCCGTCAGCCCTAAGGGCACCCAAGGCACCCCTTTATAAGGGGAAGTCTGGACCCTGAGGGAGGAGAGGAGTCTTTTGAGCAACGTTAGGCTGGGGAAATTCACATAGTTCCCCTGTAAACAGCTCTAGGAGCACTTGTAACACATCGAGAGAAATAAAGTTCATCACTTTGGCAGCTTGAGTGTAAAGATTGCATCTTCCTCCCCATCCCACTAGCATCCATTGGCCCCATACTTTAGCCTACCCATGGCATCTGCCGTGCCACCACCACCACGGTGGCGCCATCAGGGGCCAGCGGCAAGCTAGCTGGAGTTGTGATCCGGACGGAAACTTCATCAACACCGGGCGAGCGTTGTTTCGGTGTGGTCCAGATTTGGTCTCGTGACTATGTCGAGACAATGCAGGAGCTTCGGGAAAACTCCCCGCTAACGGGATCTTCATCGGCTGGCGAGCAGTGGTCTACGTCGGCGTCGACGTCTCCGACGCTTATCCTCACCAGTTGTTGTTGCGGGGAACCACCACGGCACGCCGAGCTGTCCATCGTGAGAACGTCCGACAGCGGCGTCGAGGTGATGGTCGCAGCAGGGCACCAGCGGAGCAAGACCGGCCGGTCAAGCAGAGAGCCGCAGTGCAGTGGTACGCCCAAGCAGATTACATCGCAAACGCTGAGGTAATTCCGCCGTGGCAAACCCGCCGAACTACACGACACCACCCCAAAGGCACCAAGAGTGAGAGGACCACCTCTGGAGAGACCAGAGAACATTCTTCGTGCAACTATAGATAACTTAACTACACCTGTAGCGCCGATACTTGATCCGCAAATGCTCAGGCAGTTAGAGGAAACCAGAAAAGTGCTGGTAGAGGCCCAAAAGTATCGGCTCAAGGAGTCCTTGAACAGACCCCGAGAGAATATGCAAAAGCTAATAAGTTGATATCGCACCAGCGGTGGACGAACTGAGATTAAGAGGAAAGAACCTCATGAGTGATATTAACAAAGAGCATGAAGCTCACAGCGAATCAGCGATTTGGGTTTGCCGAGGTATAGTACCCGGAAAAACCTAAGAGCGGCGAATGCCGCAGCATTGGAACTAGAGGGGTTAACAGGGGAAGCTCGGCAGAAGCAACAAGAAAGAGTGAATGAGCTGGTGCGCATCGCGAACCAGCAAAATGAGGAAATGCTCAGAGCTAACCCGGCAAGACCAGGAGCTTCACGAATGGTTCATTCGGCAGGGGCAGCACCTGCTTTATCTGCGGCAGCAGCATCTTCACCCGGAAACAACGCTAGAAAAGAAAGAGCAGTAACCTCAGGGAAGAGGAACAAACAAATTGTTCCATACGACCCAGCAATAGCTGGAAAGGCAAATGAGAACAGAGGCAATGCAGGCCGAGGTAATAGTGGGGAGAGAAACCACGGCCGTGTGGAAAGGGACGGCGGCGGCCGAGGTAATGGGGAACACGGCAGGAAAGAACCTGCAAGAGACAATCATGAAAACCAAACCCCGGCCGAAATAAGGAGAGAAGTGCCGCTCAACCCACAACCAAGACCTGAGCCTCGGCAAGAAAGAGAAGTGAGGCCAGCTCGCTACAATCAGGTGAATGAAAGGTATAATGATGGATATTCCGAGCTAGAATACGTAAACCAAGGTGGAGACAATCACTATGGGATGCAGGATAGAATCCTGTACAGAGACTTGCCAGCAAGTGATGCAAGAGTAAAATTGGATCGGTTATACCGGTCCGAGCTATTGGAAGAGCAAGGTCCACCAGGTCCGGCATGTTTTGGGCCACGGATCATGGGCGAACCACCAGTGCCAAATTTTCAATTGGCAAGAGGCACGAAAACTTACAACGGAAGTACCAAGCCACAGGACTGGTTAATTGATTATGCCACCGCATTAAAGATAGCGGGTGGCAACCTAAGATGGGCTGTACGGTATGTCCCACAGATGTTGGAAGGTCCAGCCAGGGTATGGTTGAATAATCAACCAGCGGGCAGTATCAACTGCTGGTTAGATTTCGAAGAGATGTTCGTCAGCAACTTTACCAGCACATACAAGAGGCCGAATAGACCACAGCAACTGGCCATGTGCAAGCAAAGGCCGAATGAAACAGATAGAGAGTTTTTAACTCGATGGTGTAACCTGAGAAACTCGTGTGAGGGAGTTATTGAATCGCAAGCGATCGCTTGGTTCGCGCAAGGCTGCCGTTACGGCAGTGTGTTGTGGCAACGCCTGCAGAGAGATATGTCAACCACACTAGCAGAAACTATCAGAATAGCGGACTCCTATGCTTTGGGTGACCCAACCCAACCAGAGTTAATGTCGGCAGATCATCGTGAGCAGCAAGACCAATACACGAGAGAATTGGCCGGGTCATCTAGGCGTGATTTCAGAGGAAGAAGAAGAGAAGAGAGGCCGGATTATAGGTATAATTCGCCCAGTGGCAGCTGTGGCTCAAGATCACCGAGTCACGAGTAACTCAACGGCGTAAAAATGGACCTCAACAAAGGACCGCAAGAAATGATGGAAAAAGGCAATGGACCCCGAGCAAAAGAAGCAATGGCAAGAGAAGTCAAGTATACATTTGAATCCATGTTGGATCAGTGTAAATTTCACACATCAAACCCATCTAGACCAGCCAATCACACAACCCGCAATGTGCTTGGATGAAAAATGCGATGGGTAACCGGCAGAGTTCAAGCTCCCCATCGATGCAAAGAACATCACCGCAGCTAATCGAGCAATGCACAACAATCGATGCCGCCGCTCCTCCTCGAGGTATGATAACTGGATCGGAGGGATGCAAAGGCATCAAGTAATGAACCAGGGGCGGACTAAGGATAAATCCGCAAATGCCGGACGCAATGATTACAGGAACATCACCATCTTACGTGTTCACGACAGAAAGCAGGACAAACAGAGTGTGCAGCCGACATATGGAAGTGAATGCGGTTGTACCTGCAGTGCAAGATACCAGCCATGGTCCGATCAAGATATAACTTGGAGCATAAAAGATCATCCCGTGATAATGCCGAGTCCAGGATCATACGCACTTGTGTTGGACCCGACATTTGTGGGACCAAGCATCAATGTGAAATTCTCAAAAGTACTCATTGATAATGGAAGCGATATTAACATCATGTACAAAGATACCATGCACAAACTCGGTATATCACGTAACATGCGATCCACAAGGACAACTTTCCATGGGATAGTGCCAGGCTTTCATGTGAGCCCATTGGTAAAGTCCGAGTGGACGCCTTATTCGACAAGAGATAATCTGCAGAGCGAAAATTTGGAATTTGAGGTTGATCCGAAAGCTGTTATCATGCTCTACTGACGGCCCGACCGCCAAATTCATGAGCAGTTGTCATATAGGTTATCTAAAGATGAAATTACCCGGACCACAAGGGGTGATAACAGTTGCAGGGGATTACAAGAAGTCAATGGAGTGTGCCTCGGCCGGGTCAAATTTGGCCGAATCATTGGTCATAGCGAGAGAAAAGAAAAGGATTCAAGAGGTAGCAGCCCTCGCACAGTCAACACAATTAAGCATGCCGGCATTGGCCAACCCTCATGGCAGCGTTTCTTTCCAACCAACCAAAGAGACGAAGAAAGTTCAGATTGATGAGCAATTCCCAGAGCGCACTGTCACTATTGGTGCAGGTCTTGACGCCAAATAGGAAGGCGAGCTCACCAACTTCCTCCGTGAGAATCGGGACATATTTGCATGGTCCACTCAAGATCTGCAAGGTGTGCCGAGGGAGTTGGCTGAGCACTCTTTAAACGTCAGGCCAGGAGCACGGCCGGTGAAGCAACCTCTCCGCCGCTTCGCCGAAGACAGGAGAAAAGTGATAGGAGATGAGATAGCTCGGCTTCGCCGGGTTTATCATGGAGGTGCTTTATCCGGATTGGTTATCAACCGTGCAAGTAGAAAAGAAGAAAGATGACCCTAATGTAGCCATTGTGTGGCGAATGTGTATCGACTACACTAACCTAAACAAGGCGTGTCCGAAAGATCCTTTTCCATTGCCTAGAATAGACCAAGTCATTGACTCGACCTGGCCGTGAGTTGTTATCATTTGTAGACGCCAGATTCTGGTTTCCACCAGATACCGTTAAATCCGCCGATCAAATAAAGATCGCATTTATTACCCGTGCACGGGCTTATTGTTATCGCACGATGCCATTCGCCCGAGAAATGCGAGCAACGATCAAAGGTGCATGCAAAATGTTTACATGATCGATAGGGAAAAATGTACAAGTATATGTGGATGATGTAGTCATCAAAACTAAGGAAAGCAGAACCACCTGCTAGAAGATATCGGCAAACTTTCGCGAACACGAGAAGGTTCGAATGAAACTCAACCGAGAAATGCACATTTGGCGTCGTGGAAAACTACTCGGGTTCCTTGTGTCCACCGAGGTATCGAGGCTAATCGACGAAGATAAGAGCAATAGAAAAATGGAATTGCCGAGATGTTTGAATGATGTACAAAATTCACGGGCTGCCTCGCCTCGCTTAGTCGATTTGTATGTCGGCTAGAGAAAAGGCACCGCCACTCTATCACCGATGAGAAAGTCGGACAAATTAATTTGGACTCCCGAGCCGACCTTATGCGTTCACGAGTTGAAAAGATGCTAGTTACGGCACCCATTTTAGCTTCTCCATTATCGAAAGAACCTATGCTACTTTATATAGCGGCTACCAATCGAGTAGTTAGTACTGTGGTTGTAGTAGAACGGCTTGAAGAGGGTAAGTCAGTTCGAGGCCAAGATATTATTTAAGTGAAGTATTATCCACTTCAAAGCGTAATTATCCGCATTATCGTAAGATGGCCTATGGAGTATATATGTCGGCAAAAAGCTTAAGCATTACTTTGAAGAGCATCCAATCGAGTAATATGAGGCACCCATAGCCGACATATTGAACAACAAAGACGCAAGTGGCGAATAGCAAAATGGGCGATCGAGTTATCACCGTATGCTCCACATTTTGATAGAAGAGATGCAATCAAATCTCAGTCGTCACGATTTTCTCGTAGATTGGGCCGAGGTGCAATATACGCCACCCTTGCCAGATCCAAATTATCGACAATGCACTTTGATGGTTCCAAACTAAGGAGAACGGTTTGGGCAGGAATAGTCTTGACCTCCTAAAAAGATCAATTGAAGTATGTCGCAAATACATTTTGCCGCGTCCAACAATGTAGCTGAATATGAAGCACTAGTCCATGGATTAAAAGTGGCAAAAGAAATGGAATACGCCAATCCTATGCTACGGTGACTCGGATCTGGTAGTACTGACAAGTGTCGGGCACTTGGGACGCATTAGATGCTAATATGGCTTTATACTGATTCCATGTGCGTAAGATCGGTGGATATTTTGAAGGATGTGAATTCCACCACATACCACGAGCGAAAATGACGCAATGACACATTGTCAAAATTAGGATCAACCCGCAATCGATTCCGGGTATAGCCCTTGAGCACCTCAGAAACCGTCAATAAACCCATCACGTAATCCGAATCAATCTTTATCCTGAAAGTTCTCCAGAGAATCATACACCAATGGAGATAGATCCGCAAAGAAGATTCGGAACCCCTAAAGAGGGGACAGCCGAGGTAATAGCGATCATGGAAAGGGCCGAGGTATGTATGTCGGCGAGCATGGAGATAGACGGTGAAATCACTGCAGAAGAGCAACCGACATGGGCGCAACCCATATTTTCGCACCTAAAAGGCAGATCTTGCCGAGTAATGAAGTATTAGCGACAAACCGTCAAGAGCAAAGGCCTATACAATCATAAACAATGAGTTATATAAGAGAAGCGTACGAACATATTGCGTAGTCGTGGGTCCCGCAGAAGGTCGAGATCCTTCTAGATATACACCAAGGAGAATGTGGGCACCATGCCTCATCTCGCTTTAGTAGCCAAGGCATTCGTGCATGGATTTTCTTGTGTGGCGTTAAAAGGCGTAAGAGTTAGTCAAGAAATGCAATGGGTGTCGAGATATGCAACTGAATACATATGCCGTCGAAAGTTAAAAACAATACCCATCACATGACCATTTTCGTATGGGGTTTAGACATGGTAGGACCTTTCAGCAAGAGGAGGAATGACCCACATCTTGGTTATGGTGGACAAGTTCACAAAATGGATTGAAGTAAAACCAATCAAAAATGTGATGGGCACACAGTTGAAGTTCCTCAAGGATATCATCTTGAGATACGGATACCCACATAGCATTATTACGGATAATGGCACGAACTTTGCGTAGGAGCCTTCGCTAGATTTTGCCAAGAGAAACACATAAGACTAGATGTTTCCTCGGTGGCTCACCCAAAGATCCAATGGACAAGTTGAAAGATCTAATGGACTGGTTTTATCAGAATAAAACCACGACTAGTCGAACCATTGCAAAGGTCGGGATGTTGGATTGAGGAATTACCAGCAGATTATGGAGCCTCGTGACTACTCCGAACAGATCAACAGGTTACACACCATTCTTTTTGGTATATGGAGGCGGTAGTGCTTCCAACCGACATAATACATGACTCGCCAAGAGTTACTCAATATACATCTTCAGAGGTAAATGAAGTAGCTCGGCAAGATGCAGAACCTGTTGGAAGAAGCCGGAATTGACATTATCACGATCGGCCATTTATCAACAGAACTTACGGGCGTATCACAGCAGGAAAGTGAGTCCAAGAGTATTCAAAGAAGGAGATTTGGTCCTCCTGGTGCAACGCCACGGCATGCACAAATTGTCACCCCCATGGGAAGGACCATTTATTGTGAGCAAAGCATTGCACAACGATGCATACTATCTGATTGATGCTCAATCACCTGGAGAAGGCAAGGCAAACAAAGCTGGCGAAGAAACGAAGCGCCCCTGGAATGTGGCTTTACTTCGGCCATTTTACTCATAGGTTTATGTCTCAAGGTCACCAATGATGTATTTAAACCTCGGCACCCAGAGCAGTTGCTCGGGGACTGCCATATGTGATGTTATCTCACGTTTGATATTTAAACCTCGGCACCCAGAGCAGTTGCTCGGGGACTGCCATATGTGATGTTATCTCACGTTTGATATTTAAACCTCGGCACCCAGAGCAGTTGCTCGGGGACTGCCATATGTGATGTTATCTCATGTTTGATATTTAAACCTCGGCACCCAGAGCAGTTGCTCGGGGACTGCCATATGTGATGTTATCTCATGTTTGATATTTAAACCCCGGCACCCAGAGCAGTTGTTCGGAGACTGCCATATGTGATGTTCTCTTATGTTTGATATTTAAACCTCGGCACCCAGAGCAGTTGCTCGGGGAATGCCACATGTGATGTTATCTCATGTTCGATATTTAAACCTCGGCACCCAGAGCAGTTACTCGGGGACTGCCATATGCAATGATTATTAGGTGTTATATGTTTAGACCTTGGCATCCAGAGCAATAGCTCGGGGACTGCCATATCGTATACTTATATCTTTCGCGTTACACACCTGAACATTGGCGATCAGAGCAGTAACTCGGAGAGTGCCACATGTTGTTTTCTTTTCATGTTACGAGTATGCACCTTGGTGCCCAAAGCATTGACTCAGGAATTATCATAGGATTGTCAAATTCATGGACACATAAACTTTAGCACCTAAACCAACGACTCGGAAATTATGAGCCAACAAGGCAAAAAAGTAAATCCTGAAGGATGAAGAAATTATGAACCAACAAGGCAAGAATTCGGACGAGCATTCACTTAACTAAGAGTCTCAAAAGCACATAGCAAAAGAACCTCGAATCATACGAGTTGACAAATTTTTTTCGTCTACATTGAACACCCGGCATACCAGGGATCACGGATAACCTAGGCATCGTTCGTTGGAGGAGGAACCACTTGATCAGGTGCGGGGCACTCCGAAGTAGGAGGAACTTCGACTGAGGTTGCCTCGCCTTCCACCGACCCAGGAGTGACTTCGGCGGTATCACGGGGTTGTTCAGGAGCGTCAGTACGCGCGGTAGAATGCCCGGTGCCTTTGGAGGAAGATCGTGCATCACCATTGCTATCTGAGCTTGAGCTAGAACTATTGGATGTGGCCGAATCATCTTCACCTTCCCCGTGCTCAGCAGAATCATCACCCAAAGCATCTTCAGCCGCGGCCTCTTCATCCGGATCTGGGAGAAAACTCGGCCCTTCATTCCAAGTATGCACATCGGCATACTCGACGAGCTGGAAAGCCCGAGCTTGCCGAAGAGCAACAAAGGTGGGATCTTCAACCCACCGGGAGCCAGTGCGCAGATTCATCAGAATGTCAAGTGAGATATCTTCATACCATGACATGATTACAGTAAGGGCCATGTCGGCACCAGCACGCGCAGCAGATTCCCTCCAAAGACTCAATCGCCTCTCAGATGCCTTCAGCCTGGTCACCAATAACTTGACCTCGTCGATATCAGGAGACCCTGAGGTATTCGGCCAGAGTGCATGGTAAGCTTTGATAGCAGCCTCCACCAAGTCCCGACCCATGATTTTCATCGGACCAACTGCACCAACAAAGAACCAAGAAATCCTCCATCGAATATTCAAGTCAATAAAGATCGTTCACCTCGACGAACGCGAGCGGCAAGAACAGCTCTAGAACTCACGGGTTTGGACTCGGGGAAGTGATCTGCGCAAAACATGAACATGTCAAAAGATAGTAGCGAAAGCAAAGAAAATTTCTAGCTCGGCCAAGCCAAATAACTTACGATGAATAAAGCCCATCATTATCTGAAGGTCTTTGGCCCAAGCAGTTTTACTCTTCTCGAAACGAGCAAGTTCCTCGCTCAAACCACGAGTTTTAAGTTCGGCAGCTTCGAGGAGCTCTTTGCTCTTCTGTAAATCCAGAGTCAGCCGATTCTTCTCCTCGGCGAATTCTTGATCAACCTTTTCTAGCTCGGATTTCTGAGAGAGCCTGAGTGTATCAACCTCGGATTTCAGACGAGCTATCTCATCATCTTTCTCTTGCGATTCCGAAAGTGAACTGCGCTTTGTTCTAAAAAATGAAGCATCACGTCAGGCATGGGCATGCAATCTTGTTGCGACGCTGCAAAGTCTTGCAACTCGGCTTTGCCACAGCCCAACGCAATAAGGAAACTTAGTTTATATACTAAAAGAAGAAGAAAGGAAGTAAAAAGGAAACTAACCTTCCAAGGTCTTGATCTTCTTTTCAAGACGGATATTGAGGTTATTGATATTACCTATTCAACAAGAGGTGAGCCGGCATTCCGCGGACGAGTATATGAGTAAGGAGAAAATGAGGAAAACGAATTATTGACTTACCGGCCTTTTTGGCCACGGGCAGAACTTTCTCGTACTTTTCTTCCAGTTTACGGTGCAAAAAGAGCAACCTCTGGAACTCGGCGGTCCGTCGGTCATGTGCAACCTAAGCAATGAAGCAAAGTTATAAAACAACAATTAAAAGCTAAGCTAGATCCAAATCAAGCAAAGCTTAATTCGGCTCTAGGTGGCTGGATATTCAAAGCTATACCAGATCCGAATCAAGTGAGACTTAATTCAGATCTAGGTGGCTGGATATTCAAAGCTATAACAGATCCGAATCAAGCAAAGCTTAATTCGGCTCTAGGTGGCTGGAAATTCAAAGCTATACCAGATCCGAATCAAGTGAGACTTAATTCAGATCTAGGTGGCTGGATATTCAAAGCTATAACATATCCGAATCAAGCAAAGCTTAATTCGGCTCTAGGTGGCTGAAGATTCAAAGCTATACCAGATCCGAATCAAGTGAGACTTAATTCAGATCTAGGTGGCTGGATATTCAAAGCTATAACAGATCCGAATCAAGCAAAGACTTAATTCAGATCTAGGTGGCTGGAAATTCAAAGCTAAACTAGATCAGAATCAAGCAAGACTTAATTCAGATCTAGGTGGCTGGAGATTCAAAACTACGCCAGATCCGAGTCAAGAAGGACTTAACTCGGCTCTATGAGAATGGAAATTCAAAGCTACGTCAAAACTAAACAAACTATGAACTAGGTGGCCGAACTAATGAAACCTTAGAAATAAAAATACGTCAAACTTCCAAGCATACAACAAGTTATTTCCTTGCAAGTTTCGGGGACTAGAGAGTATGATAACATGTGGAAAATAATTTAAGACCCGGAGATAAAACAATTACCGCATTCATCTTGTTCAGATCAATGATAAACCGGGCTTGGTCGAAGCTGCCACCGATGTCGAAAGTCGAAGGGTTGGTTGATGGATTGCCCTCAAACCGATCACCGCATTCCAGCTTATTGGCAATTCAACCAGCGCCCAAGGTCGTTATCGCTTAGCTGTCCGGGTTAAAACTTTACCCGGCAAAGGGTCCAACCGCGATACCGCAGGACTCTTATGAAGAGCAAGTCGATCGCCAAAGGGCCGAGGGAACAAAGGTTTTGGCAGACATAGCCTTTGCAAAGGCCTCTGCAATACTTGGCTGAGAGGTGCCGGCAAGACTTTTCTGAGAAGAGGTCTTGACGGCAATAACACGTTTCTCCTTAGAAGAGGCACCGGCAGGAAGTTGCGCCTCCGAGGTAGGGACGGAATCCTTAGGATCAGTGGAGGCTAAGCTCGCAGAGGGCGCCGGGGTAGCGATCTTCTCGGCAGAGGTCGGAGTGACCGTAGGAACTGCCGGAGTAGATGGAAGCTCAATTGTAACGCTGGGGCCCATAGAGGGGGCAGCTGGCTCGACGAAAACGTCGGAGGGCCGGATCGGATCAGGATCAATGGGAGAAGTCTCACGGGCATCACGACGAGCAGGCGACGTATTTAGAGCAGGGGGAGAAGCAGGACGAATAGGACTGGGAACAGGACTATCATCAGCAGGAGGAGGAGATGGCGGCCGAATCGGACGGCTAGTCATACTAGGACCGCCGGGTTTAACAGACAAAGGAGCACTGCCAAAATAAGAAAGAGGATTCGTCAGTATGGGAAACAGAAAGAGAGAAACAAGTAATATAGGCAAAAGAACTTACCCAGAAACCCCGGGCATAGTCTTGCGCCTGGGAGGATTCGGGGCGGATTTCTTTATTCGCTTCTTAGGAGCCGCCTCCGAGGCACTAGCAGGAGCCCCGCGCTTCCCCGAGGTAACGGGAGGCCGGGAAGCAATAGGTTCGGCGTTGTGAACCTGACCGGCCGGATTAGCTGGGAAAGTAGAAGCCGGAAATGCATAAGAAATAGGCATGGCGGCAACTACCTCAAGAACTTGGACCTCGTCCGAATCACCTTCCTCCTCTTGCGCTGGAGTTTTGCCGCGAGCACGGGCCGGAGCAGGATCCGACTTAGGGACGAACTCCTGAGTCCGCCACAAGATCCGGCACTCTGCTCAAGGGGCTGGAGCTGCAGAACCCTCGGCCTCGTTCTTCTGCTCTGCAAACCTCTGCAGGATGGGGAGAAAGAAAGTCATGTAAACCAGTCTCTAAGAATTAAGGAGAAATAGAGTAATGAAGATTAGGCATACCTCGGGAGGCGGATTGTCGCGGGTAAATGGTTTTAACCCCTGTGACCAATCCTCGTGCATCTCGGTCTTGAAGATAGCTGACGCTTATGAATGAGATAGTTGTCCAACTCCACGGTCGAGACTCGTTCGGATCAAGAGGACCACTCATGTAGCAAAGCTTGTGGGTCCGCTGCCGAAGGGGCGATCCGCTCGATAAAGGTTGCCATCGGTCTTCACCGCAGCCCGCCCGGATCAACTCTTTAGCCGAATCTCAAAAGCCTCGCCAGGCATGAGTTTTTCTCGGATTATATAGCCAATTCACTTTGGAAGGGGCCAATTGAGAACGGTGGAGCCGAATCTTGTCTTCCGCCTCCGTTTGACGAGAAGAATGACTTGTGCCATTTCTTGCACGACTCAATCCGTGACACGAGGGAACACGGATTTCCTCCGAGGTGTAATAGACGCCGCCCACATTGGGTGAGCAGCTTCTCGGAAGGATGCAGAGATTTGTCGAACAACGTTGGAGCGGATCCGAAGAACTTCGACCAGACATGTACCGATGGCCACAGTCAAGTAACCTCCGGCCGAGATAAAAGCGAAAGAGAAGCTATGGCGTCGCAGAAGATGATGCGGTCAAGGTCAAGTAATCGAGAAATTCTCTAGCAAAATCGCTAAGAGGAAGACCAAGCCGCGGCGAAGTGGGACATGAAGACCACATACTCACCCTCTCCGAGAATCGGAGAGGATTCGCCGGGTAAACGACAGAAACCTCGGCAGAATCCGCCGAGTTCGGATGAGCCATTCACCATCGCGGATCAAGAGCTCGCCACTATCCACGCCAGCCCGAGCCGGCCATCGCCCTCAACTAGAGCACCGCTAAATGAACTAGACATAGTTCCGGAGAGATCGCCGAGGAAAAACTAGCGGCGGAGGAGGGCTTAGAGCCACAGGCCGGAACTTTGCACGAAAACAATGGCGAAAAGAGGAGAAACCGCCTCGAAAGTACGGAAATTATGCGGATCGATCTAGAGCAAGGACAGGCAAGATGGCCGAAAGGACTCACCGGCGGGCCACCGCCAGAGCGCGGGCGAAAGGCAACGACGCCGTGGAATCTCGCCGCGAAGCTCTGGATGGCGGCGGAGCGAGCGAGAGAGCACACGAAAGGGAAGAAGGAGAGCGGACGCGAGCGATAAGGGAAAGGTGAACCCAACGGGCGCTGCTTCCCCACTTTATAGGCAAGCAATGAATGGGGAGTGGGATCGTGGTGTGGCGCTTACCGTGTGGATCGTGGGGTAGCACGAACGCACGACGGTGAATGGAGCCACACCAACGGCCATACAAGGAAAAGTTGTTACGATCCCAAGAGGAGCGGAACACGAGGCGTCAGAACGGGCGAAGCAGTACAGTGGTTCACCGTGGCTTGTCAAGAAATGCGAAAAGGACCTAAAAACTAGGAGAACAATGATGGGGTAACACGAGGACTTAGCGTATGGAGGAAGGAGCGAGAACCTCGGACAAGGCCGTAACTAAACAAGACTAAAGAAGGTGTTGAAGCCGATATAACCCGCCAAAGTAATTGACAGGGCCACACCAGCTTCGGGGACTAATGTCGGGGGGTTAACCTCGGGTAGGTCAGAGACGAGGAAAAACAGAGGTACTGCCCCCGTCAAGTTGCCGAGCTACGGCCTAGGTCGGCCGAATCGTTGATATGTCGGCCGATGAATGGAGGCAAGAAGCACGATACAGTATCAAGTTACCTGGCCGAAGTGAGAAACTCGGCCGGGTTACCCAGATGATCTTCATGCAGGTAAGGAACGAGCCGAATAACATGAGGTAAGGCCGAGTTAAACGAAGCTTGCAGGAGAAGGAGAAGCTTAGGGTCAAACCATAGCTGCAGGCTAAAAGGAATCTGAACAGGGCCAAGCGCAAGAGACAAGGAGGCGCAGGGACGAGGGGCGTAAGGAGGTCACGGAGGTGACAAAGGCAAGCCCGAGGCACGCAGGGGGCCGCTGGAGCTTTGCCGTCATTGGAAGGGAGACAGGGAAAGGAGGCCGCCGAATTACCACTTTGGGACAAGCATATTCCTCGAATATGCTTGCCCCGTCAGCCCTAAGGGCACCCAAGGCACCCCTTTATAAGGGGAAGTCTGGACCCTGAGGGAGGAGAGGAGTCTTTTGAGCAACGTTAGGCTGGGGAAATTCACATAGTTCCCCTGTAAACAGCTCTAGGAGCACTTGTAACACATCGAGAGAGAAATAAAGTTCATCACTTTGGCAGCTTGAGTGTAAAGACAGTTGCATCTTCCCTCCCCAGATCCCACTAGCATCCATTGGCCCCATACTTTAGCCTACCCATGGCATCTGCCGTGCCACCACCACGACAACGATCATGGCGTTCCGAATTGGTCTCGAATCCATGAAGCAGATACAGTCGTCGCGTGGATATTGTCGATCTTGGGTTATCAAGTCAGCGTCCTCGGTGTTCCGCGGTGAAGGGCTAGACGTTTGGTGCCAAGCTTGGCGGTCATCGGGTCCGGCGCCGATGGGCGTTGGCGAACTTGGGTGCATCACGACGGCCATAGGAACATAAGCAGATCCCCATGGCGCACGTACACGAGCACATCCAGACGCACACACGGGGCAGCGGGCCCACAGGTCGACGGTGGCGGTGCAGCGGTAGGCGTCGGGGAAGCTCGCGGAGGGAGGCGATTCGAGGTTGGGGTACGGCCTGGGCGGAGGAGAGGCGGGGCGTCGCATCGGCGAGGAGGTGCGCGCGCGGGTCGCTCGCTGGCTCCGCGAGCACCAGGGGAGGCGCGGGGAGGCGACGCCGAAGGCGGCGGGGACGCCTGTGGGGACGCCGAGGCCCGGCGGGGCGCCACGGAGCAGGCCTGGGGTCGGGGCCGCGTGAGCAGAGTGGGGAGCGGAGAGAAGGTGCGGGCGGACGGGCTGGCGGGCGACGCGAGGCGGTGCAGTGGCGGCGGCCGGGCCGAGCGGCGAGAGGCGGCGACGGGCCGCTGGAGGAGGAGCGCCGGAGCCGCGACGGAAGGAGCAGCGGGACGCTGGGAGGCGGTGGTCGAGGTGAAGGCGGGGCTCGCGCGCCGAACGCGGCGGGACGGGCAGCATCGGCGGTGGCGTGGAGGCGACGCTGGACGCGCTGTTTCGCAGGCGGGCGTGGGAGCTGGCGCGAGAGGGGCGCGAGGGCGAGCGCTGGCCGGGCGCGGGCGGTTGTTGGGAAGGCATGAGGCGGGAGCCGTGGTGAGCGGCAGCGATGGGTGGCGTGGGCAGCGTGCGGGGGTGGAAGAAGGGAGAGAGAGAGGAGAGAGGCAGGCGCGGTGGTAGTGGTGGGCCCGAGGGCGGGGTCCACGCGGGGAGGGGGTTCGTGTGTGCTGTGCTTGCGATGGGGCAGGGAAGGGTGCGGGACAGGGAGTGGGCACAGGGAGCATGGGATCCAGGGGTGGGGCGGCTTGGGGATCGGGGTCGTGGTGGGCCACGGGCAGGGTGGAGCGGGCGGTGTGCTAGAAAGTGGGGCGGGGCGGTCCCATGACAGGGGAGTGGTGGACGCCAGTGTTATGCGCGCGTGGGATGGGCAAAGTCTTGGCAGGGAGTGGGTTTGGGGTTGGTGGTTTAAGAGGAGAGAGGGAAGGAGAGGGGTTGGGTGATGTGGCAAGGTAGGATAGGGTGAGGAGAGAGGAAAGTGAGGTGGCACATGGGGATTGGGCAGTGGTGGCCAGGGGTTGTGGGTAGAGTTTTAGGTGGGTTTAGGAGTTTAGATGGGCGGCAGGTTTGGACCGATTTAAAAAAGGGTGGTCGTTCGGGTCTTCTCGGCCCGTTCGACTGCCCCACTAAACTAATTAAATCTTTTATTTAATTTCATTGGGCCGTTTGCAACCCGAATGCAACAAAACAAAATACTCCGGAGCCCCGGGGTTTTGGCGTTTGAATGAGAGAGGGCGTTTCAGAAACAAAATAGGTTTTTCTGAAATAGTTTTAGACAAACAACACATGAGGATGACGATGCAATGCACAAATTCAACGCGATTTTCTAGTAGTGGTTTTGCGGGATGCCACACATTCCGTCCACAATGCACCAGTGCCTAATACAATGGGATGGATATGAAGTGGAGGTCATCCATGCAGATGATTCTATCGAGATCTCCATAGCTGGCATGAACGTCTGGGAAGCAGAAGACCAAGAGCCGATCTCTGGAATCACCGACGGCCGTGAGCGCATTGAAGCTACAAAACGGGTGAGGCTGGTCTTATCCATCGCCTCGACAGAGTAGCAAAGTCCACGATCGGATGGTACGCCGATCCTCGCGATCGCCACAAAAATAAAAGCACCAATCATACGACAAGCGGATCACGTAGTCGAAAGGGAGATGCCGCCATTGTAAAACAATAAGGTGTAAACCATCCTTGACTAATGCAATCAGGGGGCCGATTCAGGCAATCGGCCCAAATTATTTTTGTTACCCTCACCTACCGTTTGCCCTGTGTTTACCATCGATTTGACAGGTGACGGAAAGCTAGGGTATGGGTTTACATCTGCTGATGAACTAGAAGAGATCGACATTGGTCCGGGATAATCCACGACCAACATTTATCGACAAGAAGTTAGATCCGAGTCAAGGGGTCCGATGATAGCCCTGTTGAAAAAATATCCCGACTGCTTCGCCTGGGACTACACGGAAATGCCTGGGTTAGACAGGAGCATCATTGAGCATCGACTACCGCTTAAAAAGGGATTTAGGCCGTTCCAAAGCGCCGCATTTGATGAAGGCCGAAATTCGGAAGAAGTCAAGAAGGAGGTCGAAAATGTTGATGCCAAGTTAATCAGCCTGCAGGCTGAATGGATTTCTAGTATCGCACTGTGAGAAAAAGTATGGCCGTTGGCGTGTTGCTATAGATTTTCGGGATCTCAACAGAGCTACCCCAAAGGATGAGTATCCGATGCCAGTGGCAGAAACGTTAATCAACACAGCGGCTGGTCATAAGATCTTGAGCTTCATGGATGGCAATGCCGGTTACAACCAGATTTTTATGGCTCCGGAAGACATACACAAGACGGCGTTCAGAGTCCCAGGTTCAGTAGGGTTGTTCGAGTATGTATTCATGACGTTCGGACTAAAGAATGCCGGCGCCACGTACCAAAGAGCCATGAATTACATTTTCCATGATCTGATCGGCAAGTTGGTGGAAATTTACATCGATGACGTGGTGGTCAAGTCTGCTTCAGTGCACGGACACTTGGACGATCTTCAACGCGTTCTGGACCGAACAAGAAAATTCGGGCTACGGATGAATCCGAAGAAGTGTGCCTTCGGGGTGACGGCCGGTCAGTTCTTGGGTTTTTTGGTACATGAACGAGGAATTGAGATCGGCCTGAAAAGTCAGGAGGCAGTAAGGACAATGAAGCCACCTACCACAAAGAAAGAACTGCAGTCTCTCATCGGCAAGATCAACTTCGTCAGAAGATTCATCTCCAATCTGTCAGGAAGAATAGAACCGTTCATGGGACTGGTGAAAATTAAATCTGACGAGGAATTCCGCTGGGGGGCAGAACAACAACGAGCCTTCGACGAGATCAAAGAATATCTGACAAAGCCGCCAGTGTTGGTTCCACCCCAGCCGGACAGACCGTTCTACATTTACTTGTCAGTAGCCGACACGTCCATCGCCTCGGTGGTGGTGCAAGTTTATGATGGGCTGGAGCGAGTCGATTTTACATAAGCGAAGGATGATGGACGCAGACAAGGTATCCTGATATCGATAAGTTGTGCCTCGCTGTTTTCACCGCACTAAGTCGCCACATTTTGCTATCAGCAGAGATCATCATCATATGCAAATCAGACGTCATAAAGCACATGCTGTCGGCTCCTATGCTGAAAGGCCGACTGGGCAAATGGATGTTTGCATTATCATAGTTTGACATCCGGTATCAACCCGCGAAAGCAGTTAAGGGACAGGCATTGGCCGACCTTATCGCTGAAAGGATCAACACTAACATAGCAGCACTGTCTATAAGAGCGTGGGCTATGTTTTTCGATGGATCGGTTTGTGACGATGGTTGCGGCATCGGCATTTTACTCGTGTCGCCTCGGGGGGCAACATTTTCCTTCTCCATCAGATTGTCTACCTCTCGCACCAACAATGTCGCTGAGTACGAGGCGATACGCAAGGGGATGGAGTTACTCCTCGAAGCCGGAGCAGAAGCAGTGGAAATTTTTGGAGACTCCAAGTTGGTGATTTCCCAACTCACGGAGGAGTACAAGTGTGAGAGCGAGTCCCTCTTCCCATTATGGTTAATCGCCGTGAGCTGATGACAGTTCGGTACATAAACTTCACCGGATCCCGGGTCGCAGAATATAGAGGCAAATGATCTTGCACAATGGCTTGAGCTACAAGGATGTAGCGAGGGAGCCGATGTTCGTGCACGTTCTGAAGTCGACGATCGAGAGCCGATATCTTCAATTACTTGAAGGATTCTCGGGGCACCTAAACGGATAAGGTACAAGGCCATGAAGTATGTGCTTATTGGGGATGACATGTTTTACAGGACTCGAAGGGTTATTTCTCAAATGTCCGGGGACAGCGAGGCCAATCGGCTCCTACACGAGGTACACGGCGCTGTGGAACTCATCAATCGCTCACAAGATGAAATGGTTGATCAGCGATCGGGTTTTATTGGCCCACCATGCTTGAGGACTGTTTCAACTACTACAAAGGGTGTCAAGCGTGTCGTAAATTTGGGAAAATTCAGATGGTACCACACAAGAATGAACCCCATCATCAAGCCTTGGCCATTCCGAGGTTGGGGCATGGATATGATCGGCAAAATCAATCCTCCATCAAGCAAAGGCCACATGTGGATTTTGGCCATCACCGATTATTTCACTAAATGGGTGGAGGCTGTCCCGATGAAATCAAGAACTCAAAGGATGTTATCAATTTTGTGAAAGAACATGTCATCCATAGATTCGGATTCCCAAACTATCACGACCGATGGAGGTTCGGTCTTTATTTCTCAAGAGTTTAGAAAGTTCTGAGGACACGGGATCAAGCTGATTAGGTCATCTCCATACTATGCTCGAGCGAATGGGCAAGCTGAAGCATCCAACCAGAGCCTCATCAAGCTGATCAAGAGAAAAGTCGATGAGCACCCTAGGCGTTGGCACGAGGTTTTGTCAGAGGCATTGTGGGCTTATCGCATGTCATGCCATGGGGCGATTAAAACCTCTCCATACCATCTAGTATATGGACAAGAAGCTGTATTGCCCTGGGAAATCACGGCTGGATCGAGACGTGTCACTTTTCAGGACAATCTAACAACTGAAGAATATGCAACCCTGATGAGTGACAGTGTTGAGGATGTAACTGAGCTCAGGCTGTGGTCGCTTGATAAGATCAAAGAGAACAAGGCCAAGGTAGCTCGTGCATACAACAAGAAAGTGAGGCCAAAGGAGTTCCACGTTGGTGATCTGGTATGGGAAGCTGTGTTGCCATTAGGGACTAAGGATGCAACATATGGTAAATGGTCTCCAAATTGGCACGGGCCGTACAGGGTCGATCAAGTTTTAAGAGGAAACGCATACATACTTGAGGAGCTAGACGGCGTGAAATTCCCGGTGGCGGTCAACGGTCAACATCTCAAGAAATATTTCCCAAGCATGTGGGATGATGGACAGTAAAACATGGGGGCCGATACATGGAATCGCCAGTAAAAAGCACGTGGGATGTTGGACGGTAAAATGTATGTGGGGGCGAAACTGAAAATCGGCCGAAAAAAAAAGAAAAAAATATAGCCGATGCACGGTCATCGACTCTAGAGGTTCACACATGTCAAAACAGGTGCCATACATACGAAGCCATCAAGAAATGCTTCAAAGGCATGGAGTGCGTCAGCACGGACACGATCCTCCTCGGCGATCTCGGCTTCTCCATTCATCTTCATCCTTGCCATCACTGCTTGTTCAGGGCACGTATTTCGATGGGCAATTGGAGATCTGGGTCGCTCTTTTCTGAAGAAAGTCGCAGGTTACCGTTTGAAGCTGGAAAATGGCCGTTTGAGTTTGCCTAGGTATGCGACCAAGTTTTGACCTTGTCAACGTTTTTGGAAAGCCGATGTGCATCGGCTCTTTGAGCTGTGGCTTGGTTGACTGTATGAACATAACAAGGTGAAAGCCGATACGTTGCTATCGGCTTCTGGAGCATCGACTTATTTTAAGTTATCAGCAAAATTGGGGCGACAAAAGCAATCTTCGAGAGAGCAATTTTTTCATTCATTCAAAAGCTGGTTGCTTACAAAAGGCTGATTGATTACAAAAGGGGGGCTTATTGCTACTACTACTATTGCTACTGGTTCCTAATCTAGGCCGAGGTCGTCGTCGCTGTCGTCGCCGCCGTCTTGTGCGCTATCCTCAGCACTGCTACCGGCGTCGTCTTCGCTGGCCGGAAGAAGCCAGCAGAGCCTTCGCCCGCCGTCGTCGGTGTCCTCACTGGACCCGGTGCGGAAGTACTTCACCGGCTGGTACTCCTCGGAGGAGGTGTCCTCCTCTTCATCCTCCTCTTCGGAGGAGTCGACGCCGTCCCAGGACATGGCGTCATCGGTGCTGTCTGCCTCCAGTTCCCCATCAGCAAGGAACTGCAGGTCTTCTTCGCCGTCAGTCAAGGACGCGTCGTCCTCCGACCAAACGGCGAAGTCCCAACCCCTCTCGTCCCACCATTGTGGGGCGAGAGTGTTGTACGCCGCTATCGGCGGGTGTTCTGGCGTCGGCTCTCGGTCGCTCATTGAGTTGGAGGCGTGGGAGGACAGTCCAGAGGAAGCAGAGGAGGCCATGGCGGAGAAAAGAGGGTTTTTTCGGCGGAGGAAGAGGGTTTCTGGCTACTGGAGGAAGATGGGGACTGCGAACTGCTTAGATGGATTTAAATAAGGGGAATAGTGGAGAGACGGTTCAATGCCATAGCGGTTTCCCAGAATGTGCCAAAATCGCGTCAAATCATGCAATCGCGAAGGAGTTGAGAAGACAGGCATCATGATGAAGGGGTGGCGTGGCGATCCTGCTCGCAACGATTCTCCAACGCTAAACCCGATACAAAAAAAAGAGGGGGAAGAAAAAATATATATATCAGCAGAGTGGTTTTGGAATTATTATTGCCAAAACCAGGGGGGCATGTGTTATCGCCATATTTTGGCCAAAGAAGGAGATGGGCCGTGATCAAGATGGGCTTGGAAGATACATATATTCAACGTGTTGTTGGATCGGCCTAGTGCGTGGATTTGGGATAAATTGCCCGTGTATCTTGTATCATAGTAGGTTTCGTTTCAGTTTAGGTAAAGATAGAGTTGTAGAGTTATTCCAAAAGTAGAGAGTCTCCGGACTATAAATATGTACCTAAGGTTATCGAAGAAAGGAGGACAATCACGTTCACAACAAACACAATCTCTGCGCATCGCCACCCCTTGTTTCTAGGGTTTCTTTCGGGTAAGTGCCATGCTGCCTAGATCGCATCTTGCGATCTAGGCAGTGTTTTTACTTATTCGTTATTTAGTGTTACTCGTACTGAAGCCTTGTTGATGGTGAGTAACACTACTACCATGGATTTGTTGAGGCTAGCATCGGTGTTTTTTTGCTATAATTGTTTAAGATATGCTGCCTCTAGTTATCTCGCTACCTTTGCACCTTTTCCCAAGTGCGAGGGTAGCATCTTGCTTGATCTTTATTTAGTTGATTCGATCTGTTATGGTTGTGCCTTGCTCACCAAGGTTTAGTTTGATATCTACGTAGCCAGGCCTTACAAACGGGTTGAACGATCCAGTAGTACGTAAGGACGTAGTTTACTCGCTCTAGAGAAGTTGTTCCGGTAATTGACTTTAAGTTGGTTATTAGGCCTCCTCTAGGATTAGTATTCTTCATCTTTTGTATATACCAGGCTCAATTACGTGTAGGACGTTCCAGTTACGT
The DNA here is from genome assembly GCA_030063025.1 of Avena longiglumis. Taxonomy (NCBI): domain Eukaryota; kingdom Viridiplantae; phylum Streptophyta; class Magnoliopsida; order Poales; family Poaceae; genus Avena; species Avena longiglumis. The sequence goes on along the minus strand of CP125974.1, from coordinate 536,098,010 downwards.
GGTGAAAACGTTAAACTGTTGTAGATCGATTTAACTTGTAATGATAAAGCAAAACCCCATGTTATCATAAATCTAATGCAGAACCATGGGATAATCGGCTCTGGGAGCCGATTCACGAGAAACTCGAGCGGTCACGGCTCGAATTTTACGTATACTTGTTTATCATGCAGGAAATCAATCGGAGCAATCCTTCACCTTCCTGACCAGGTATAGGTCAGGTGGCACACCCTCGAACCAAGCCAGCACGTGTGCTGGAGTTTTGCGGGCCGTTGCCCGAGGGACCAGGGCCCACCAGCAGTTCTGGGAGCCTCCCGGCTCTTCGTGTTGCTCGTCGCTGCTCGCCGGTGAGTTTTGGCAGGCAACAGGCGCATGTGGACATATGCGCCACAGAAGTTCCAACTTCTGTTTCGCATTTTTCCTATATGCACCACAGAAGTGAGAAGACTTCTGTGACGCATTTGTTGTAATGCGCCACTGGACAACTTTTGTGGCGCATGGTCAGAACCATGCACCACAGAAGGTCTGTCTATCTATAGCTAGTTTCCTAGTAGTGAGAGAAAGAAGGACTCTTTCCTTCTTCCACTAGGAAACCATTGTTCTAGTTTGACTTTTCAAACCTACCTTTTGACTTGCAATTTGGAGCTTAATTTCTCTCTTGAAAATGCCCAACCAAGTGACCTAGGATATGATCCAATCATTCCACTTAACCATGACACATTCATGAACCATTCCCCTTCCGGTCCGGTGAACCTTCTAGACCCTTGTAGAACCTCTCCGATGAAAACATCGAAATCATTCCCGAACTCCGGAATTGGACTTTCCTGATATGAATCTTATTCTTCGGACCATTCCGGATCTCCTCATGATATCCCGGATCCCATCCGAGACTCCGAACAACATTTGGTCTCCCTACTTACATTCCATAGCTACTAAACAACATCAAATCCTTAAGTGTGTCTCCCTACGGTTCGTGAATTATGCGGACATGATCGAGACACTTCTCCGATCAATAACCAATAGAGGAATCTGGAAATTCATATGGCTCCCACATATTTCTAAGATTACTTTGCCATCGAATGAACCACTTATATATGATACCAATTTCCCTTTGTCTCGTGATAGTTTACTTATCCGAGGTTTGATTGTCGGTATCTCTGCATACCTAGTTCAACCTTGTTACCGATAAGTACTCTTTTCTTGTTCCCGTGATATGTGATCCCTTGTGAGCTAGTCACATGCTTGCAAGCTATTTGGATGACATTCCATCGGGAGGTCCTAGAGTATATCTATCCGTCATATGGATGGACAAATCCCACTCTTGATCCATGTGCCTCAACACATACTTTCCGAACACTCAATGCCACCTTTATAGCCACCAAGTTACGGCGTGGTGTTTGATGTCATCAAATCATCCTTCCGGTGATGGTGATTAGCATGATCTCATGGTCGAAGGAATTAGGTTACTATGTATAAGAAAGCTTATAGCAAACGAACTATTGAAATGACTTGATCTTTATGCTACGCTTATCTATAGGTGTATGTCCATCATACCATTCTCCTAATGATATGATCGTGTTGTTAATAACATCTCAATGTTCATGATCGGGAAACCACGATCATCTATTAACCAACAATCTAGTATTACAAAGAGGATTTACTAGGGACTCTAATTTAGTTTACAAATCACACAAGTATTAATGTTTCCGGTTAATACTATTATAGCATGAATTTAACATTTATCATAAACACAAAGATATAATAATAACCACTTTTATTATTGCCTCTAGGGCATATCTCCAACACAAAATAGCCAGGAATGGTTTAAAGATGAAAACAACATCATCTAAAACATTTCCAAGCAGAAACAAATCAAGAGAAAATAAAAAACAAATCAAATAAGGCAAATGGTCACTTTTGCCAATCTTGCTCACTAGACCACTTTGGGTGTTTCTAGTCCAAGATTTCAAACAGAAACTTGTCCATTTCTTTTCACACCTTGCTAGACCAAGTAAAAGTGAATCAAATCCCACCTTTCAAACTTACAGATTTTGGCAACTTGATTCAATTGACATTTCAACATTGAATCTTTAACATATGGGAAGATCACCCATTTCTCAAAAATGAACCAAACCAATTCCACTTGAAAATTCCAACTAACCAGAGACTCCCTAGTATGTAACCAACACACCCACCAAGTTTGAATCAAAAATTCAAATTTGAATATATTTTGGCCATTTCATCAAACACCTTGCAATCATCAAACCAACAAACATCAAACACTATTAGGAGCAGTGATTTTGGCCTAACTTGTTCCCTCTCTGGTTCACAGCAAGCTATTAGTAGATCATCTAGCCCATTTAACAAGCTTTAGCACCACCGTGAGATTTCCATAGCCATCAATGGTGACCATGTCGAGCTCACTTTGCCACCCCTCAGTCGACAACAAGCTAGCAGCTTCTCTAGCCTCGCCAACCTTGTCTGGGACACTCTCCACCGTCCACCGCCACCCCCTGTCCAAGCCTCGAGCACTGCCAGCCTCTGGACCACACAGCCCGTGCGTGCCCAGCCTCTCTGCGAGCGTGCCGAGAGCACGCCAGAGCGCCACCCATGACACAGGCCCACAGACCGCGCGCCGCCCTCGCCGCATGCAAGCATGATCGCCACCACCCCAGGAGACCGCCAGACATCCTCGTTCACTGCCCAGAGCGTCGCGACGTTCCAACCGTTTCACACCGCCCCACGCCGCGTGACCATACCGTTGAGCTTCGCCAGGGAATACAGCACCGTCCCCTACCTTTGCCCATGCCAGTAGCTCGCCGTGACGACGACCACGACGAGCTCAGCCCGCGCCCTTCGGTCCTCTTCTGGCACTATATATAGAGGCCACCCCCGCTCGATTTCTTCACACCAACTCACTCCCCTCTCTCTCAGAATCACCCCACCTCACCCCCAAGAGCAAGGCGAGCATCACATCGCCAGAATTTGGCTGGAGTCTGCCGTGGAGGAGGAAGAAAGGAGCCAGTGATTAGAGCCGCCCAGGAGGATCGCCGTCGTCGACTTCGTTGTTCGCCCCCATCACCGACCCTCACCTGAGCCCCGGTGAGCCCCCGTAGACCCCCACTGGCCGCGCTAGGGTTTTGTCTCGCCGGCGCTGCCCTACGGAGATGACGAACCATAGCCGTAGGATCTAGTCTAATCGCAAGGCTCAGATTAAAAGACACCGCTTCGCGTAGTTAGAGCCGCTGACGCCTGGACTCCATCTGTCAGCAGCCCGCGCGCGCGCTGTGCGTAGTGGGCCGGCCCAGTTAACATTCCCGCTCGACCCAGTAGTTTAAATCTAGAATTTTCCAATTTAGTTCAAACCCAGTTCCGTACCTAGATTCAAAATCAACCTAGATCGATTCACTTGACCAAATTGCATGATACCAATTTTGTTAGAAAGGTACTGGAATTCTTAATCCAAGCCCGTTGGATTCAAACCATTTAGAATTATAGATCACACATGGTAAAAATAATAGGGTAGAATCTTTTCTGCATTCAAACATTTTTGAAAATTCAACCATTAAAGCTTTTGAGTTCATTCCAACTCTCAAAAATCATATTTAACAATACCTTTCTGAATATATAAAAATATCTAGGTTTACTTGCAGAAATAATGGTCAAGCAATAAAAGAATGCCTCATAGGCCATTCTAGTCACTTTAATTAATTAAAATAAAAGGGTTAAACCTTATTAAATTATGATACCACTTTAAATAATATTCCCAAGTACTGAAATATATGGTGATGACATGTGTCAACATGATCCCATTTTTTAGTTGGAGAATATTAAATCTTTAGTTTTTAATGAGTATAAATTACTTTTCCAAAAATAAAATAAATAAGACAAGTGCTTTGATGATTGTAATGTTTGTGATGATACTAGATCATCTAGTGAAAACCTTGGTGTGATAAATAGAAGTAGTTAAGTATTGTTTGATGATTGTGTACCTCATATTTATTTATAGACGCTAGTACCGAACAAGGATACGAGGAGGAAGGAGGATACTACGAGGAAGAATCCGAGGAGAACTTCAACCACTGTTCTGCATAAGGAAAGCCTAATACCACTAGTTGAATTAGCAAGCTACTATCTAAGCAAGCTAACACTTGCAACTTAGCAAGCTTACTCCACTTGATACCAAATCCTAGTTTTACTTGCAACTTAGCAAGCTTAGTATCTTATTTCTTTATCAAAGCTTTCTATTAGAGTTACTTCGTGATTTGTAGAGTTTAGAGAGGTTGTTTAAAGGTAGCATAAAGAGCATAAAACTTGACCCAAGTTAGATTATCTTGATGTCATCCTGAGGCATGATATTGAACTTAGATAAGAAACACTGGTTTACCACCCCTCATTAGTGTTTATCCTCCACTTGTAGATGCTAGTGCTAAGCATAAAACTTGATTTACTTTAGATGGGAATACTTGGTGAAAATGGTTATGAAAACCTTAGAATGATGAGTCATTCTACTGAAATATTTTGACATGTGTTTTCGAACACCATATGATTTTTATGATGAAAATGTTAAGGCATGATCCTTACCCCTTTATAAAACTGATGGTTGTCTGGATGCGATACCATTACAATTTTACCGTACAACCACAATACCCAAAATTTGGGTAGGGCTTGCCTATAAATTTATATACCTTAGTATGGGTTCCCTTACGGCCAAGGTTTGAGCTGAGGCTACCTTGTAAAGATTGTCCACCTATGTAGTTTCCAAGATGACAGTTGGTCATGGTTGGGAGGCCAAACTCATAGGAGAGGTGCCTATACTAGGGCGTGTAATTGAAAGGCTAGGATTGATTATCCGCATACTGAGTATGGTGAATTCAGGATTCGTTCCTGGCGTATGTATCGAATGTTGTGGTAAAAGTGTACCACCTCTTCAGAGTGTCAAACTATACGAATAGCCGCGTCCGCGGTTATGGACAGTAGGAGTGGCCATACTGTTCTGTGGTCAGATGTTTTCAAAATGTCTCGTGAAATGAATTATGACTTTGACTTGACCACAACAGAGTTGTGATATGAAATTCAAGTTCCCACTTAGGTGTTATAAAATTTTTAACTATCTTTCTTTGCTTCTGAACTCAGTAGAGATAAATCTAGCTTTTTGCAAAACAACCTAGAGCCTAGCACTTATTCAAAACCACTTCACTTGTTAGTATTAGTTTGCGAGTACTTAAAGCATACTCATGGCTTTGTCCCTGGCTATTCCTATGGCCAGACTATGAAGAGGACTATCAGGAGGATGGACAGTAGGAAGGTTACGACAACTAGGATCATCTTCCATCGTCAGCATTACCTGTGACCATGAAGATGGAGTCTCGCCTACGCTCTCGTTACTATTACGTTATTCTGCTGCTTGATTTGTATTAAGACTGGATCATGAGATCCTTTATTTGTTGTAAGACCTTATGTATGGTTTGTAATGGATGATGTACCATGATATTAAATCTGTTATGTCTCGCAAAAATGGTAATCCTGGGATTGCAATGTATGGCATAACAGGCATCTGGGATTAAAAATACGGGTGTTGACAACTTAAGTGTGACTCTAGCACCGTATATCATGTTTGTCTTGTGTGAACTCAAGTCGCATCGCTCTAACGGGCATTTCACCAAACACCTCTAGTGCATATATAAAAAAAGGCACAAACCTATACCACCTTCCACCAGAAAAAAAACAGGAGTGAGGGAAGGGGCTATGCCATATATATAGGGCAGCGGATACTCCTATTAGTCCCGGTTTGTATCTCAAACCGGGACAAATGGTTCCAATCTTTCCAAGACTAATGATGCCATTGGGTTTGGGCTGTCCGGTTCGGACCATTAGTACTCCTGGCCCAGCCATGACCGAGACTAATAGCCCGAACCAAATGCCCGTTTTCTTAGTGATTGGCTATCCTATTTGGAGTGTTTTCCTCACATATGAGCTAGAATTTGATAAAGGGCCGAATCCACCATAATCGATCGCTATTTAGCTGAATACTCAACAAGTTGGTAAAAATACTGATTTCTCTGGCATGATTATTTCAATGGATCTGTGAAGAGCACCTTTCCCTCATCTATTTTAAACATCAAGACATGGTTCTTTTCATATGTTTCTTCAGCAGAATATCCTTTGCATGGCGTAATTTAGAAAATTCCAGTGGAAATTTAGAAAGCAATTGGCTCTTTGAGGCTATTTTTTCCCACAAGACATCAATATGCAATTCTTCTAATAACACCAGAATTTTTATATGTATAGCTATCTTAAATGATTTTGAAAGAGTAGGTTTTTTTTACAGGGATCTTCTATCGTATTGTCAAAATCCCGAATTTTTGCCATTTGTAACATTCTATTTGCTTCATGATTTTAGTACCGTTTCCAAAGTCCTAGATCCATGTAAGATGAAACGAAAATAATTGATTGCCAACTAGCCATTAGCTATGTTGATCACAATTACCACCCCATCGTTGTTAAAAAACCTAACAATAAGTAGCTATGCATGAGTAAGTTGTTGATGGAGGCCTGAACACAGATTTATACCATCGACGTGAGGCCCAATTGATGCCATAGTTGTTGGATGACCTTACTAAAATGGTATGTATTGTGTACAAACTATAACTTTACACAATGCAATCAACATCTAAACTATCCTTCAACTCCATTGTCACCAACTTCATTGCTTGTGGGCAACATTGTTTGATGACCCACATCAAAGAAAAAAATTAATCATGTCGCATGTATGCGGGTATAAATCGTGGTATTCATAGATGAGTATGTTTGAACAATAATGTCCTAGATGATACTCGAGCGAAGCTAACACTATTACAATATTCATCGAGGTTCAGGTCTCCGACATGGGTAATACTCCTACTACCAACTTTGCAATTTCATTATAATATAAAAAGATTACAAAGATGAATATGGTGGCTAAACTACATATTCTATATTGATCTCACCAGGATTCTACGGTTTCTGTGGCTAACAGAACTAGTTCCGGTTGTAGATATTTTGTACATCAAATATCGTTTGGTTTACACCATGAACTTTGGGTCCATTAGTTATGGCCTTACCTTGATATTCAAGTTGATGGAAATATGATGTGAGAATGAGAACAAGTCGAAGTAAGTAAACAACACCTAGTAGATTTGAACTCAGGGTTCCAGGATGTCTCTTTCCTTATCAATACACTGGGATTTTCCCTCGCATAGTAGAGATCATATGTTCTAGAAGAATCCCATATACTTGTTTGTGGTTAAGGTCACATCTTGGATGTGGTACCATATTTCATGTGATATACGCCTACTTCTACGAACAGTCCATGACTTAGTGACTTTGGTATGAATAATAGTGCAATTGTATCACCTCCAATCATTGGAAAGTCAAAGAAATACCTTCTATCTAAAAGTGATTCCACCTTGAGTAACTCCCCTCAAGCCCAATCGAGATTATGTGGTTGTTTTCTCTACCGCTTATGAAAAAATCTAATACTAGTTGATCTTGCAGATATTCCAATCACTTCATTTTGATTTGCAAGTTACAATGTAAACTTCATCGGATAAAAATAGTACCTTTTTCCCCTTTCCATGATGCATATTTTCTTAGCCTAGAATGTGGCAGGGAGGCTAGAGACTAGCCTAACATAATTGGGATAAATTGGACTTCCAACTCAAAGTTTTCGGTCGACGATGATTTTTTACCTATCCAAAATGAGCAACTGCATAAGCAGTACAAGACTCTTTGTTACTTCTAGACAGACAACAGGAAGTACGGTTATACCATCCTTGCAAGGGAGCGGACGAGATACATGGTGAGGTCTAGGCGCATTAGTGAGCTAGGGCACATGATGGAACATTAGATGCATGCATTGCCTTATTTTTAACCAATTGATTTGTGGATTTGTTTTTATGGGTGTCTTTGAAATGATTCCCATTGTGCGTACAATTTATCTTGAGGGTCCTACTAGTATATCTTAACAAAACAATAAATATATCTATTTTTGTGCAATTTAATTTTCCAAGCCCTAGACGGTAGGTGAAATTATAGTATTGGTTTCCACTAGTCAAAGGTGTGACAACATTTGTGCAAAAAACAAGTTGTGTGTATCAATTTTTATTGATGTGCTCACATCAATTAAGTTTTTCTTTATCATTTTATTCATCTAAAAATATGAAAATATACATGGAAAAGGCCTCTATCTGATCCGTTTCCAACTGTATCTAGAACATTATTTCTACAAGGAGCTCCGCGTGCAGAATACTGAGCAACTCTGAATATGATACATCTCCCTCCATGAGATATTACTTGCTTCAAGAATTAAGCAAGCGTCATCCCGAGTAAGCCACTTCAGTTTCATCTCCCTTTCTCTTATCATGAGTAGTTCAGGAACAATGAGTAAATATCGATCTTCTGTATGTCTGTCTAGCTAGTACAGTCGCAACTTGATGTCTCACAAATCTTGTCCAGCCTGAACTATGACCAAATGTACTCCATCGTTTACCAATTGCTATAGGGATAAAATGTCGTGCTGTGCCCCTGACGGGAGGGTGTACCAAGTGCCTATGACATTGTGCATTCTCGTGTTGTCGCCTGTACATATGGTACAGGTAGGTGAGAGGGGACCATGTCAATGTAGTACAAAATATCTATGAGAAATAATGTGTAGTACACAATATCTATGAGAAATAATGAGTGTAGTACACAATTATCAATATATCGGGCCACTGGTTTGGTATTTAAAAAGGGACCAAAATCATCATTAAAAATATTTCCCGAGTATTAAAAAGATTAATAATATTAAAACACCATAGAGTAAATAAAGGCTTGTATCTTTATTGGTTTGGTGCAACAGATGCAAAACAGTACAAGCAGCTACTAATTAAGTTGATGAAATCTCATCTGTTGCAGGAGAAAATGTCGACGATATGAAGAAACACACAACAGAAGGTACGAAATTGTAAAACAGAATACATGCAAATTTAAGGGAAGCGACACATACAAAACAATCTAAAAAAAGACACGAACGAAGTACTCCAGTTGCCAATGCTTCGCCCATGCATGCACGCATCCATGGATTGCTTTCGGGTTCGATCTCATCTTGTCCTCACTGGGGGAAGCCTTGCGGCCCGAACCCCTGAGGATTCATCGGCAGTCCGGCCGTGAAACCTGGCGGCGGGGGCATCGCCACCATAACCTCCTCCTCCTCCTCCTCCTGCTGCTGCTGCTGCTGCATGGTCTCCATCCCGCCGCTGGTGCCACCGAACTCAAACCCGCCGCCGCCGCCATGCACGGTGAGCCTGCCGAGCAGCTGGCCGGCGTCAAAACCCGGCGCCAGCATCCTCTTTTGGTGCATATAGTCCGCGTCGCCGCCATGCAGCGTGTGGCCTCGGAGCAGCGTCTCCTGGAGCTCCCGGCCGGCTCGCGCCTCCACGGCCGCGTCCACCATCTCCAGCGCGGCCTTGAAGGCCACCAGGTCCTCCTCCCCCATCTGGCACACGAATGCGTCCATCCACACCGCCGCCTGGATCCCATCGGCATGCGCCTTCGCCCAGGCCTCCTCCGCGGCCTCCTTCCGAGCCTTCTCCGCTTCCAGCCGCGCGCGCAGCTCGCTGCGCTCCCGGTGCAGCTCCTCCAGCACCGGGTTCGGTTCTCCGGCGCCGGCGCCACCCACTGCCGCCGCCGCGTCCTGCTCCTCCGTGGAGTTGGAGGGGAGGAAGCGTTCGAGGACGGACTCGACGGAGGGGTGGCCGTAGGAGAAGGCTTTGCCGCCCTGGGAGAAGGTGACGGCGGCCACCTCGACGCCACACATGACGCCGAGCTCGGTGGCCTTGTTGAACAGCCCCGTGCGGCGCTTGGAGAAGCACACCTGCCGCTGCTCCTTGGTCTTGAGGCGCCGGATCTCGATCTTCTTGCGGCCCGTGCTTGTCGGACGCCGTGGCGCCATTGTCACCCACCTACGTACTACCCTTACACCTTCGGAGCCTCTCTCTCTCTCAGATTTTCGATAGCCTAGGTTGGTTGCCCTGTCTACAGCTTTGTAGATGAAGGGTTTCTATATATAGGCGATGGGTCGATATATGGTGAGAGTAATTGCATGCTGGGCTCTTTAAACCAGCAAATCTCATGCAGATCTTGTGAGCTATATCACTGCTGTCTCTTGTCTCAGGTATGGGGTGATAATGGGGTGAGCTATATCACTGCTGTCTCTTATCTTTATAACTGTCCGTGGTAGGTAGTATAGTAGTACGTATACTACGCAAAACGGGAGAAGCCGAATACGCTGACGGCCGGGTCCCGTCGGCGTAGGCTGGCCCGACGGCTGCCGTCGGCGTACTGCCCCGTAGGTGTAGCCTCTTCTCCCGTTGGCGTATAAAAGCCGTCGGCGTATATAGCTACGCCGACGGCAAAGACTAACAGCCGTTTGGCTACGCCGTCGGCCTAGATTTTTTCAATTTTTTTATTGTTTAACTTGTCAATCTCACATGGACATTTTTTATTCTAAGTATACTTAGTCTCAAGTCAAATTACACAATTAGTCAAACTTCCCAACCGGTCACCCATCCTAATACTACTCCAGCCCCAGCACGCTTAACTTCTTCGTTCCTTCCACATGAGCTTCCGACAAACAAACTAGAACTTGTTGTGAATATTATCATATCAAACCTATTAACCATTACACTATAATGTTATACATATTTGTTTTTTTACATTCCATACAATTTTTGAATAAACAACAATAAATAAGTAATAATAATATTGAATTCAAATAAAAATAAATTAAATTTTATTTATTTTGCTTTTTTATTTAAATTTGAATAATTCATATCTAGAAATCCATAAATCACAATTCGACAAATAATATATCCAAATCGATCAGAAAAATGAGAGGAATCCAAATATGACATCCCTATCATCTATTTAATTATATATCATAAATTTTAAATATTAGACCAACTGAAACTATGTCAAAATTCATGAAACACCCCGCTTTTGGCACTCTTAGATCGGGGACGAGTCTCACTAAACTTGCATTAGATCTCTGATGAAATGGCATATTGTGAACCTAAAAATGATTTTTACAAAAAATCATGAGAAATATATCATGTACCTGTAGTTCAAATCTAACTCATTTCCTACCGATTCAGCATGAATTTATCTTTTTCACGAGAGGTGAACGGAAAGGTTTGAGATTCCTAGGTTGGGAAATTGTCCATTCAATATGGTCTAGTATTTTTGAAAAATGTGGTATTATCATTTTGAAACTTTCATTTGGTGGTTGCTTCACAAAAACACCCCTTTTTTGCACTTGGAAAATGAAAAATGGCTTTTCGGTGCGACAAAAAGGAAAACTTCCTCCTACAACATTGTTCACCATCCCATGATACACATGTGTGCACAATATGGACACATTATCTCAAACTATACCACAATTATAGCAATAACATTGGTCATTTGACCTGAAATCCAGAAAACCTCGATTGAGATAGGCCATTTTGTGAAGGTTTTTTTAAGACTCAATGAATATACCAAGTCTGGCATTTTTCCATGGAACTATGTCATATAATATGACACCACGCGAAGTTTTGCATTGTTTCGATCTTTTTTAATTTTTTATGCACATTTCAAACTATCATTAAACTTCCTAAATCGAGGGGCATGATGATTCTTAGATCGGGGATGAGTCTCACTAAACTTGCATTAGATCTCTGATGAAATAGCATATTGTGAACCTAAAAATTATTTTTACAAAAAAATCATGAGCAATATATCATGTACCTGTAGTTCAAATCTAACTCATTTCCTACCGATTCAGCAGGAATTTGTCTTTTTCACGAGAGGTGAACGGAAAGGTTTGAGATTCCTAGGTTGAGAAATTGTCCATACAATATGGTCTAGTATTTTTGAAAAATGTGGTATTATCATTTTGAAACTTACATTTGGTGGTTGCTTCACAAAAACACCCCGTTTTTTGCACTCGGAAAATGAAAAATGGCTTTTCGGTGCGACGAAAAGGAAAACTTCCTCCTGCAACATTGTTCACCATCCCATGATACACATGTGTGCACAATATGGACACATTATCTCAAACTATACCACGATTATAGCAATAACATTGGTCATTTGACCTAAAATCCAGAAAACCTCGATTGAGATAGGCCATTTTGTGAAGGTTTTTTTAAGACTCAATGAATATATCAAGTCTGGTATTTTTCCATGGAACTATGTCATATAATATGACACCACGCGAAGTTTTGCATTGTTTCGATCGTTTTTTATTTTTTTATGCGCATTTCAAACTATCGTCAAACTTCCTAAATCGAGAGGCATGATGATTCTTAGCTCGGGGACGAGTCTCACTAAACTTGCATTATATCTCTGATGAAATGGCATATTGTGAACCTAAAAATGATTTTTACAAAAAATCATGAGCAATATATCATGTACCTGTAGTTCAAATCTAACTCATTTCCTACCGATTCAGCAGGAATTTGTCTTTTTCACGAGAGGTGAACGGAAAGGTTTGAGATTCCTAGGTTGGGAAATTGTCCATTCAATATGGTCTAGTATTTTTGAAAAATGTGGTATTATCATTTTGAAACTTTCATTTGGTGGTTGCTTCACAAAAACACCCCATTTTTTGCACTCGGAAAATGAAAAATGGCTTTTTGGTGCGACGAAAAGGAAAACTTCCTCATGCAACATTTTTCACCATCGCATGATACACATGTGTGCACAATATGGACACATTATCTCAAACTATACCATGATTATAGCAATAATATTGGTCATTTGACCTGAAATCCAGAAAACCTCGATTGAGATAGGCCATTTTGTGAAGGTTTTTTAAGACTCAATGAATATTCTAAGTCTGGTATTTTTGCATGGAACTATGTCATATAATATGACACCACGCGAAGTTTTGCATTGTTTCGATCGTTTTTTAATTTTTTATGCACATTTCAAACTATCATTAAACTTTCTAAATCGAGGGGCATGATGATTCTTAGCTCGGGGATGAGTCTCACTAAACTTGCATTAGATCTCTGATGAAATAGCATATTGTGAACCTAAAAATGATTTTTACAAAAAATCATAAGCAATATATCATGTACCTGTAGTTCAAATCTAACTCATTTCCTCCCGATTCAGCAGGAATTTGTCTTTTTCACGAGAGGTGAACGGAAAGGTTTGAGATTCCTAGGTTGGGAAATTGTCCATTCAATATGGTCTAGTATTTTTGAAAAATATGGTATTATCATTTTGAAACTTTCTTTTGGTGGTTGCTTCACAAAACACCCCTTTTTTGCACTTGAAAAATGAAAAATATGTTATACGAAAGTATTTGTATTTTTTTGAATAAAAATATATAATATTTGAGTTTATATAGATATATCTTATTTTTCTGCAAATTTTGATATATTATATGTATTTTTCTGAATTTAATTGCCGTCGGCATAGGTCTGAAACCTACGCCGACGGCTTTGCCCTAAACCCTAAACTGCCGTCGGCGTAGACTTGACGCCGTTGCTCTGCCGTTATCCCAATGGGCTACGCCGACGGTCATGTTTACGCCGACGGCGGCCGTCGGCCTGTTTATTCTACGCCGACGGCAAAACTGGGCCGACGGCCTGTCAAGCTACGCCGACGGCCACGACATTTTGCCGTCGGCGTATTAAAAGGCCGCCGGCCTATTTAGTTATTCCCGTAGTGACGTATACTTATGTTTGTTTCGATATTATATAGCTACAGTAGTACTTATGCGGATCGTAGTGTTTGTTTCGATAGCTGAGGTAGGTAGGTACGTGTCTAGGACATTGGGGATATTTTGATTCCAGAGACCAGGTGGTAGGAAAATTGCACGACCAACTCATGCAGAGTGCAGATGTAAAATCTGCAGCGGTAATGCTAGGTTCATTTAATCGAAAAAATCTTGCTCACGCATGAGCTTTTATGAGATGATTAGACGACGACGATGGCGATGAATTGTCACATTCACTCACAATCTAGCAAGATTTCTTTTTATTAAGGTTCGGGTGCCGAGCATAATTCATAGGTATTTAGCCATATATCCATAAAAGGTATAAAAAACTAATAAGAGTATTGATCGGTCTGCCATAATTATTTATATAGGACCACAAAGAGTACTCCATCCGTCTAGAAATAAGTGTCTTCCATTTTTTTAGATTCACATATATATATATATATATATATTTATATATATATATATATATATATATATATATATATATATATATATATATATATATATATAGAGTGAGAATATCTATTCATCACTTGATCTTGAAGTGTGTTGGTGATTTGTGGTTCTTTTAGTCATAGAAATTTAGACTTATCTCTCTTTGCAATGTTGTCTGTAAAATTATATCTAAGATGCTTGCAGCTAGATTAAAGGTCATTCTTCCTGAGATAATATCCCCTGTACAGAGTGTGCTTGTTCCTGGTAGGATTATCAGAGCATACATAAGATTAAAAATAAGAAAAAAGGCAATATTTTTCATTGTGCTGTGAAATTGGATATGCTAATTGAGTGAAATTGCCTGCGTAATATGATGAACAGGCTTGGTTTCCACACCCAGTGGGTTAACTTAGTGATGTCTTATGTTGCTTCTATGACATATTTTGTCAGATACAATTCTCTAGTGATAGAGGGATTCACACCCACTATAAAGGCATTCGACACGAAGATCCTCTATCTCCCTATCTATTTCTTTTATGTGCAGAAGGTCTTTCTAATTGTTTGTTGGATGCAGAGGAGGTTAGTGATATTAAAGGGATAAAGGTGTATCGAAATATACCATCAGTTTCACATCTTTTATTTGTTGATAATTTCTTGATTCTTTTGAAGGCATATTCGAATAATAACCTTATTTCAACTATATCTTGATTTATTGTGCGACATCGAAACGGCTCATAAGTGTGAAAAAATATAGCATATTATATTCTTATGTAATCCAAATACTCATGTTGATGTTAAAGTGGACATATGCAACATATTGAATGTAAACACGAAGCTTTTTCTAAAAAATAGTTAGGCTCCCAAGTATTATGGGTGCGCATAGAAGTGACTGCTTCATGCATTTTGTGGAGACTCTAATGGAAATGATTAGAGGATGGGAATCAAAAGTCCTATGATCAATTGGTGGAAAAGAAATCTTCGTAAGTAAAAACGGCAGCTATTCCTATATATGCGATGACCGTTTTCCTTTTGCTGAAGAAGGTGTCAAAATATTACTTGTGTTATTTCTCGGTTTTGGCGGGATATGATAATCAAGGAAAGAAAATATATTGGTTTGCATGGTGAAAATTATATTTTCTTAAGAGGGAAGGAGATAAAGGATTTAAGACCTACACACTTTTAATCTTGTCATGTTGGCCAAATAGGCGTGGAGGTTGATTGCTAAACCCAACTCTCTACGTGCCCAAGTGCTCAATGAAAAATACTACCCTTAGGTGACATATTAAAATTTGGACCAAAGGTGTGGGCTCTTCTTTTAACCGGCGAAGACTTCTGGCCGGTACCCAAACCATTAAAAGAGGGCATATTTGGCATATTGGGACATGATAAGCTGTAAAAATATGAAGTGAACCTTGGACCCCTAATAATGCTTATCCTAAAGTTATCACACAAAATGGTACATGCATTCTTAGCACCTTGTTACCGGTCAATGGGATCAAGAATTGATATCAAGCATCTCCGTACGTATAGTGAATCCTGCATATTCCTATTAATCTAGATTCTTTTGAGGATCTCTTAGCATGGCATGGTACAAAGGCAAGTGTTTTTCAGTACAGTCCGCGTACCATATCGAGTGGAAACACCTATATCATGGTCCAACCCTGCGCCAACTTGCCGAAAGTACTTCACTTGGTAACTCAATTAGGAAATGTTTGTGGAAGCTTCAGGTTCTGGCTGAAGTGAAATAATAATGTGCTAGAGGGCAATGTGTGGTATTCTACCACTAAAGGAAATCCTAGGTAAGTGACACATAGGGACAAGTGGTGAATGTCATGTTTGACATGTGGTTCTAGAGGATGTGTTACATATGATCTTGAAACGTGAAGGACCAAACACATAGGGAGGTCTAGAAATTGAGAGTGTCATTTCAGATGCTATGCATGTGGATCGTTCTAGCTTTGAAGGTTTCTAAATATTGCTGAAGGGACCTCCTAGTACTATGCAGGGATCTGAATCCTGGAGAGTACAGGAGGTGGTGGCGATAACAACTTGGTACTTATGGTGGCTTGACCATCACATAACTCATGGTGAGGAAATACCACTTATTAGGAGATACCTAATGTATATTAGAGTGATGAAAGCGAATTCCGCGGGATCCCATGTGCATAATAGGGGCCTGGCAAAACTAGTATGGAGGAATCCTACATGCCAATCATCTAAAACTAAAATTGATGCAAGTTTAAACATAGAGAACCAATTTGGAGATATTGGTTCAATCATACAATATAGGCATGGAGCGTTTATAGCGATGTTGTCCAAGTTCTTTCCACATGTATTGTCTTCTTCATATGTCGAAACTTTGATGATGTGTCGCCATTTGGAGCTGGCAAACTTTGTGCGGTGCAATGCCATTGAAGTAAAACTAATTGCATAAAAGTGTTACACTATCTTTCAGTGGAGCGAAGCAACATCAAATTATGTTTACAACCTTACAATTGTAGGATTGATTGGGAAGGCCAATTACAAATATTACTGAAAAGATGTCAATAAAGCAGTTCATGTAATACCATGTATTGTTTTGAGTGTAATATTCCATATAGTTGGGTCGATGAACCCCCTAAATTCCTTCGTCAAACTCTCGTGGACGATGTAACTATTGTTTGATTTCAATAAATCTAGCCATAATGGCCTTCCCTCAAAAAAGTTCTCATGGTTCACTCCTTCACCCAAGGTAAATATATTTTATGTAGATTTATTTCATCTATTTTAAACATCAAGATATTGTTTATTCTCATATGTTTCCTAAGCTTAGTATCCATTGCATGAACTCAGTCTCACGTGGATACAAAATTATATTTGGGTCACAGAAGGCGCATCCCAGCGACCGGAGTTCGATCCCTGTCAAGGACAAATTTTCGGAATCCTCACGCTGTCACGCTTCTACTATATCAAAAAAGTATCTAGTTCCTCCTAGCACCGTTTCATTTTTTATATTTAGAAAATCCCATAGGAAACTAAATAAGTATTTTGGTGTGGTCTTGATATTTATTTTGTGTACTTTTTTTCCATTTGTAAACTTTTTTATTCAACACATTCTATACTTTGGTGTGGTCTTGACGTTTAGTCGTTACACTATGTATGCATGACCAGAATTGTTGGATGTGATTTGTGATATATAGGCATAGTGTAATCAACAATCTAACTATATGCATGTTTTACCTTTCTCAACTTTTATAGAAATAAATATATTTCACGAATTGTGCCATGTGATATGTGAGTGTGACTTTGAAAAAATGTGTATCCCTCAATAACAGGGCATTGAAGTGTATCTAGCATGATATAACCAACTAAACTAGTTTCCGTTGATGAAAAGAATACATCATCCATTAGCATCCACTCAAAATAAGTTAAACTGAAGTCGACATCCTGGCCATTAGATCTCACTCCTACCATCTAGACGAGTACCTCAATTGTTATATAAATCATCCAAACCCACGAAATGACACAATCCTCCACCCCACTCCCACACCGCATTCTCAACCTTTTGCGGTGCTCTCCTGTGTTTCCTCTTCCTTTGAACTTAATCCTCTCTGACTACCTATTTTTGTTCTTCTCCATCAAGCTTACTAGAGCGGATACGGCCCCAACTAAACTCACTTTGGTCAATCAATGGAGAATATCAAACTTTGCATTTTCATAATTTTGGACCAACCGGAGCGGAGTACATTTGGTCAAGCATTAATTAGTTGGCTTTCTGTATCTTAACATGAAGACGAGTTGGGAGCGCAAACTATGACGAGAGGGTCCTCTAGTTTAGCCAATAATCAAGGAGCATTGATTTACAAGCTCACCTTGCACCAATGGTGAGGAACATGGATCTAAATGATTATCACCAGATAATAAACAACCAAGACATTGTTGTAGTAGATAATTCTTTTATATCACCACCATGATTTTACAATGGTATGTGTGCCACTAGAAAATATTTAGTTGAATTTATATTTTTATACTATGTGCTTTAATCTAGGTTTAGACTAGCTCTTTAATTTTATTTCATCCGGAACTACTTACCTATGACCAACTGATGGATGGAGCCCTAGAGGTAAACTTTCTACTATACATGGGAGGTTCAGTAGATGACACACTCGTTGTATCATCTAGGTATTCATATTTTTGTTCGAACTTATTTGTGTACATTTCCCTTACTATATTGTGTTGGAGATATGCCCTAGAGGCAATAATAAATGTAGTTATTATTATATCTTTGTGTTTATGATAAATGTTTACATTCATGCTATAATAGTATTAACAAGGAAATATTGATACTTGTGTGATTTGTAAACCTAATTTGAAGTCCCTAGTAAAGCCTCTATATAATACTAGCTTGTTGGTTAATAGATGATTGTGGTTTCCCTATCATGAACATTGAGATGTTATTAAACAACAAGATCATATCGTTAGGAGAATGATATGGTGGACATACTCCTATAGGTAAGCGTAGCATAAAGATCAAGTCATTTTAATAGTTTAATTGCTATATGCTTTCTGATACATAGTAATCTAATTCCTTCGACCATGAGATCATGCATATCACCTTTACCGGATGGATGCTTTGATGACATCAAACACCACACCGTAACTGGGTGGCTATAAAGGTGGCATTGAGTGTTCGTAAAGTATTGGTTGAAACACATGGATCAAGAGTGGGATTTGTCCATCCATATGACGGATAGATATACTCTCGGCCCTCTCGGTGAAATGTCATCCAATTAGCTTGCAAGCATGTGACTGGCTCACAAGGGATCACATATCACGGGAACGAGAAAAGAGTACTTATCGGTGACGACGTTGAACTAGGTATGCAGAGATACCGACGATCATAACCTCGGATAAGTAAACTATCGTGAGACAAAGGGAAATTGATATCGTATGTAAGTGGTTCATTCGATCGCAAAGTAATTGTAGAAATATGTGGGAGCCATATGAATTTCCAGATTCCTCTATTGGTTATTGTTCGGAGAAGTGTCTCGAACATGTCCGCATAATTCACGAACCGTAGGGAGACACACTTAAGGATTCGACGTTGTTTGAGTAGTTATGGAATGATGAGAAAGAGACCGAATGTTGTTCGGAGTCTCGAATGGGATTTGGGATATCATGAGGAGATCCGGAATGGTCCGGAGAATAAGATTCATATAAGGAAAGTCCCGTTTCGGAGTTGGAGAATGGTTCCGGTGTTTTTATCGAGAATGTTCTAGAAGGTTCCGGAATGTCCGGCACTCCGGGGGGGAGGGTACATGAATGTGTCATTGCAAGTTGGAATTATTGCATCATGTACTAGGTGTCATCGCTGTCCAAAATAAAGGGTTTATTCAAATCCTAGTTTGAAAAGTCAAACGGCTAGTTTGAAAGTCAAACGGCAAGTTTTGGAAAGAGGAGGAGGAGTGGGAAACCGAGTTGGGGAGGAGTTCCCTCCTCGAACCGACGGCCCACCTCCAAGCCGAGTTGGGGAGGGACTCCCCTCCCCTTGGCCGCGCCTCCCACCTATAAAGGGAGGGGCAGGGCTGCCCCTCCTAACACACAAGTCCCTTGCCCCGAAAACCCTAACCCTAGCCGCCGCTGCCCTCCAAGCCGCCGCCGCCACCTAGGGATATCCTTGCCGCCGACTTGGGCACCTCCAAGCTCTAGCCGCCGGCCCTAGCACCTCTTCCTCGGCATGTCTAAACCCTAGATCGTCGAGGGATTTCTCATAGCCCACCATACTCGCTCCGGCTTAAGGTGAAGCCCTGCGAGATCTCCCCTCTACTTCCGGTACCACGCCGTTGTGCTGCCGGAATCACGAGGAGAGTGCTACAACCTCCACTGCCTGCTGGAACAAGGGAGAGGAAGGTCTTCGTCAGAAATACAACGTGTGATCGATCTGGGGAGCTTGAACGCATTGTGGGAAGGATCGTCTACGCGATCTTGAGATCGGGAAGAGTACGACTACATCACCCACGAGAATCTGCTCTCGTTAAACACTTTGGAATCTTCGAGGGTGAGTTATTCTATCGACTCGTTGCTACAATCTAGTAGATAGATCTTGGCTTGTTTGTTTGTATGCGGTAGAATTTTTTGTTTTCCATGCTACGAGACCTCTATTGGTATCGAGCCGTGTCTATATGTAGATCATTGCCTGAGTAGAACACAATGGTCATTGTGGGCATTGATGCTTTTATTGTCGATTACTTCTTGTGTACTTTGCATCTTGCGGTATGTTGGGATGAAGCGGCCCGGGCTAACCTTACATGACATCGTTCATGAGACTTGCTCCACGCTTGACATGCAACTTGTATTGCATAAGTGGCTTTATGCGTGCTGTTTCTCCTAGCATAGTTAAGATCCAATTTACAACGGGTGATCAACAATACTAGTATCAATGTTGTGGTTCTTGTTCGTAAGTTAGAACGACATTATTGAAAGCCCCAAACCACGTAAAATATGCAAAGAAAGTAGAGGCGTCTAACTTTGTTTTGCAGGATGTCTTGTGATGTGATATGGCCATGATTGTGATTATATTTGATGTATGCAATGTTCCTTATTGTAAGTTGGCAACCGGCAGGAGCCATATGGTTGTATTTAATTTATGTTAAGACCCGCGTGTCTATTCAAAGTAGTTGTAATAGTTGAAGCCGGTGGACGACAACCATGGAGAAGCGTCATTGACCTTGATGCAATGCCGGTGATGATGGAGATCATGTTCGTGCTAGAAGATGAAGATCGGAAGAACAAAGAAGAAAGGCCATATCATATCACATATTATGAATTTCATGTGATGTTAATCCTTTATGCATCTTGTATTGCTTAGTAGATGACGGTAGCATTATAAGATGATCCCTCATGCACATGAATTTCAAGTCATAAAGTGTTCACCCTTAGTTAGCACCGTTGCTAAAGCTTGCTGTTTCGAAGCACCTCGTGATGATCGGGTGTGTTAGATTCCGCAAGTGTATACAACGTGAGCAAGCCATATTTGCTCATGCAGAAACTAAGGTTTGATCTTGACGAGCCTAGCATGTACAGACATGGTCTCGGAACACGGATCACCGAAAGGTAAAGCATGAATCATATAGTAGATATGATGAACATGTCGATTGTTCGCCATTGAAACTATGTCAGCTCTCGTGATGATCGGTGTTGATGTGGTGGATTTGGTTCGTTTGATCACTAAAACAATGTGAGGGATATTGTTTTGAGTGGGAGTTCACCTAGATTAATTTTATTATTAATTAGAACTCAATTTGTCATAAACTTAGTCTAAACTATTGCAAATATGTTGTAGATCAATGGCAGCCCCTACCATCAATTTTAATGCCTTCCTAGAGAAAGAAAAGTTGAAAAACAATGGAAGCAACATCGCGGATTGGTTCCGCAATTTGAGGATTGTCCTCACAGCTGGTAATTTGACCTATGTGCTGGATGCACCGCTGGGTGACCCACCTGCAGCTGATGCTACCGATGAAGTAAAGAATGTTTACCTCGCTCGGAAGAATCAGAACTTGTAGCATCCCATTTGTCTAACATCTGTAATGCTACTTGGTATAGTAATAAAATGGCTACTTCCTACATATAATTGGTGCATCATCATGTTATCATGCTCATGTCATCATGCCACCTTCCATTTGAGCATCATATAAAACCTTTGTGTTTTGGTTCTTCTCTCATAGGCATGGTAAATTGTATTTGCCTCTTGTTGTTGTATTTGGTTCTTGATATATTGTTTAATGCCCAATTTGAGTTGAGGGCATCTCTTTTGAATTCCTTCCATCTACTAACTTGCCATACCACCTCTCCTTTGGTATCATCTCTTTTCCACTCTATACATGTATGTGGCCTTTTGTTTGTTAGAATTTCAAAAACCAAGCCACATATATTTGTATGGATCCAAATCTACCTATATCATTCATATGTGACATTTGCATGCATGGATGTAATCTTGCATGCCTCATGCAAAGAAACCCTCCACCTTCCTATGTTCATGTGGTACTTTTGGGGTGTAAGCAAAATTCTTGGACTTTGATCATTTGAATGGTCATTTAAAACTATCCTTTGTGCCTTTGTTGCATGGCCCATGCAAGCTTGCACCATGCAACCATAACCATAACCATCCTTTGTCCTCATTGAGTTTTATTGGAATTGTTGAGTGGACCATCTCCCATCTCATCTCTCTCCCTCTGTTTTGTTTTCTACAAGTTTTGGATCCATGTGAAGGTTCACTAATTCTACCAATGATTTTATCCAAATTGCACAACCTCAAATCTTTATATTCTTGTAAAATGCCCCAATTGACACATACACATTATGTATGTGGGCATCCCCTCTTTCAAATATGCTATTTTACTTTAGTCTATTTTGTTGCCTAGTCACCTTGTTCAAAATCCCTACAAAGATTCAAATAATTTGAATAAGTTGGTTCATTAAAATTGGCTGAATATAAACATAAAACAAAACATTAGAACTAACAAAATGAAACAGGAAATAAATAAAAAGAAGAAGAATTAAGAGAGGAGAGAACCAAACCTGGAAGCAGCCCACCTGGGGCCCAGCCGCAGCAGCCCAAGAGGGAGCAGCAATAACCCAGCCCTCTTACCTGCCGGCCCTTTTTCCCATCCATCCCAACACTCCTTCCTGGCCCAGTACCCCCCACCGACGCCGTCTCCTATTCTTCTTCTTCCGTCGCCATCCCTCTCTGCCTTGGTGACGGTGGGCAGGCGTCGCCACGTGATCCTCATCGCAGCACATCTACCCCGGCCTTCTTATCCCAGTAGCCCTCCGCAACCCTAGCGACCCCTTTCTTCCCAAAGACGCCACCTTTTCCTCTCTCCCTACCTTTTCCCCTCCTCTCGTGAGCATCCGAGAGCCAGCACGTTCGCAAGTCTGCTTCCCCTACCGTCGATGCCATGAGCTCCACAAGGCCGAGGCGAGAATTGCACCAGGCGCTTCCTCTTTTTCCATTGAAGGCGAGCCGAGCTGTTGCAGAGGACGCCAAGGTCGTCTCACGGTACGCGGCCACTCACGCCATCGACTTCTTCCTTCCGGTGTCATCGCCCCGCCGCCTCTCCGGCAGCCAACCTCCTTCACCAGCCACTCTCGGTGAGCCTCCATGTCGCCCATCTCTCTGGCCTCGCCTCGCATCGATGCCGCCTCGTGCGATCGCCCGCACCGACTTCGCCGTGGCTCGCTCGAGCGACGCAGCGTGCACCCGGCCCTCGCCGCGCCTCCTTTTTCCCTCTGAATTCCGGCGCAAACTCCAGGATTCAGGCCATATCTCATCGAGCCCTTTTTAGCAAAGTTGTAGCCTCTAGATGGATCTATATTTTCTCTCGTACCAGCCTCGTCCTTTTCGGCCTCCAGCTCTCGCCATCATCGCCTGAAGTCAGCCGTCTCGGGCGAAGCTTCAATGACAGCGGCGCATCGACGTCAGATTGCCGCTCTATTCCTCCCTCCTTCCTGACGCGTACATTCCTACTTTGAAGGAACTTGTTTTTGCATAGTTAGAGCCCTTCGGTAGATCTGCATCTTTTATTTTAGAAGCTTAACCAAATTCGTAACCTTTTGCTCGACATCTTCCGGCTAAGATTGGAGTCAGCTAGCCTAAATCGCGATCCGTTCTTCAGTTTCGTCAGCGACAGCTCGTAGACATTTTGCAAAGAAGCCCCTGACCTTCCCTTCTATCTAACCCGCGGTCCCTCCCTCTCACCCTTTTTGTAAAAAGGCACCCGCACTTTTGCCTTCATCAACCCGCGATCCCCGTGCACTGCGTGTCGGCCGCGTCGGCCCTTCATGTGATGGCCCCTCTGGCCCACTCGTCATTGTCTGGGGGTTGTCTTTAGCTGCGTGACAAAAGTTTGCCAAACCTTTAATACAAATAAAATTTCAGGAAAAGTTTAAATCTAACTAAATTCATATATTGTGAAATAATTCGAATTTGTAAAAACTTTCAAAATGAAAAGTAAATGTTTCCCAAATATGTATTCAACCATGTTTTCGGATTTGACCAGATTTGACTTTATCTAGTCAAACCTTTGACTTTGACCCCCCTTTTAATTATTTTGACTTTAAAATAAATTTAAATTCATAATTCCAAATAATACAGATAATATATTTTTTTGAATCAGAAAAATATGAGGATTTCAAATATGCCATTCAAAATATTATTTGAACACTTTTAATTTCAAGTTGAATTAAATTACAATAAAATGCCATTCACCTTAATTAATTAATAACTTTTGATTTATAACTCCGAATTTAACAAATGATATGTCTAAAATGATCAGCTCGACGAGACCTTTATGTTTATGCTATCCATGACTTCAATTGCAGCATGCATCATATAAATATATAGTATACAGCAACTAATATGACAATAAAATGTGACCAAAACTCAATAAAAATGTTATTTCTTGTATTCTACACCTCACCCATGCCATGCTACATTATTGCCATGCAACTTGTGCATCATTAATCATGGCATTATTGTTTGCTTGACGCATTTATTCCTATGCTTGTGCACTTTATTTATGTTGGCCCTTGTTTGTTTGGTTCTTCTTCGAATAGACACTGAGCAGGGGATATATCAAGAGAACCAGGAGCACTACCCAGATCCGTCTTTCGCTTCAACTGAGTTGCCAGGCAAGCACTACCACATGCTTGCATACATTTAGTACCTATTGCCTCTATCTTATTATTGCATCATTGAGTCGCGATTGCATTAAACTGAATCCCAAGTATTGCATAGCCTTTACTATTAAACCCCACCCAGCTTGTTCCCATCCCATGAGCCATTACTACAGGAGTTGATTGAGCCATGCGAGTCGTAGAACAGCATGTGTAGGGTATGTGAGTGTCTGATGGATAACGAGGTACCTAAATAACTTAACCTGAGTAGTAATGGGATAACTAATTAAAGTGGCACCGGTGAGCAATATCTGCTATTTGGTTTTTCCCGCTCACTTGTGTCCCGTAGGACCCCGAGTACTTGAAACCTGTTCCTTGAATTTTCGCGCTATCCATATCCGGGAGGCTTATGGGACCCCCCTGAGCCAGAGCTTGATTCAGTCTTATTCCTTGGGGCCACAAACTAGTTTGAGGTTTTATTTACTATCCTGTACTTATGCCATGTTTTCTGCTTTATTTACGATTGTGCGAGGAGCACCTGTACTGTTTAGGTAAGCGGAGTGTTTTCACGGTATCGACAAGCCCAGTCACATTTTCGGGTTCCTAGTCGTTTACAGCCATTGACGCAAACCTTGAGTCCGTCTCGGAGTCAGCTAACTTCGTTGCGGGTAGCTTAATGGGGTGCCCCCCTGGAATATTTCTGAATCCTGTGATTTCTTTGTCGTGAAGGCCTCGTTGGGTTTTGATTTGGTTTTTCCGAGGTTGATCGAGTGTGTGTTGCTATTTGTGCACCCCTGCTGGGTAAAACTTTCTGAAAGCCGTGTCCGCGGTTATGGACGACTTGGAGCACAGTTTCTCGATCATAGACAAGCATAACTAAAGTACCGCTTTTAATCTGACTAAGTAACTGACTAGTAAATAGTGCAACACTCATGGAATGGTTAATAAAATTGCCAACGGATGGGGGGTTGTTCGTCCGCTTCCTCGTTGGTAAGCGAGGAGGAGGATGGACCTGTGGATATTACTGTTATAACTGTTGTCATTAATTCACGGACATCCGTCTATCTTTGGTTAGGCGGATGATTAGCGAGTATCTATAGAACTTCTAGGGTTTATCTTTTGCTGCAATTGCGTCACCCCAGGTTGTGTCCCCTTTAGAGGCATAAAGACTTGCTGAGTACCCCTAGGGTCTCACACGATAAATTATTGGTTCAGATGAACAGGTACACTCGCAAGACGGATACTGGGTGGAGGAGGCTGATGATGTGGGCAGCGATCGTTTGGTGTAGAGATTCCGGGAACGGGGATCCGTGAGATCTGTGGGCGGGATGTGCTTATTTCTGGGCATCTTATGCCGATTTGCTTCTTATCCGTACTCGGATCTTGTTTGCCGCTTCTGCCTGATACTCTGATGTGTGATGTATGAGGAAATATCCTAAACTATTATATCTATCTAGGATATTTGAATCTTGCCGTATGGCGTTGCTATATTTCCTTTTTTTAGATGGAATGGCTCTGATGTACTATTGTATGGTGGCTTGCATACATACTCATTTGTGTATGTAGTTGATCCCTTCGCCTGCCGATTACGCCGCCCGTACTTGTCCCGATGACTGGGAATGGTTGGGACGGCCGAAAGGTCTACCCGTGAGTGGCTTTTGGGCCCCACCGTACTATTTCAACCATTTCCGCTCATCCAGGCTTGTATCCAGGAGCGTAATTCACCGAGGTAGTTACAATTGGTATCAGAGCCATCCCGCCCTTCAGGGTCTCAGCCAAATGGTCGTTGTCAGTCTAGCAAATATTTTTGGTAGTTATGTATACTAGGGAAAAAAAACGCGAGAGTAGGAATGCTTCCACTTTTCTTCTTACCCACCCACCCACCCTTTTCTGGTAAGGAAGTGTAACGTTTTCAACCCTCTTCTTAAAGTTCAAACTAGGATTCACGTGTTCTGGGTTTCCGTAGTACCATAGGTTGTGTGTTTGTGTGTGTGTGTGTGTGTGTGTGTGTAATTCCTTGTCTATCTGTTGCATCCAAGTTGTTATCTAATCAGCCTTTGGTTATCAACTGTTGGTACAGTCCATACCGACAGGCTTTTGCAAACCGACGCGATCTATCTGATTCGTGGTATACCGACGCAATCTGTCTTACTCTTTGTTATCCGACGTTATCTTGTTTGGGGTGTTCGTTTCCGTAGTTACCAATCTATAGGTTCAACGTGAGAAGAAAAGGTAGGGATATGTGTTCCACTTATTCATGTGCGGAGTAATGATTTGAGTGCGGGATGGAGTCGCGACCATACCACTACTCTTATCATTCGCTTTTGTATATTGAATTGGTAGAGTCACTAATCTTGATTCGTTAAGTAATTTTGCGCATCTATTGGTATTTTAATGCCGAAATTTGTGGAAAAAATTTCTTTGATATATTTGTGTACCACACTCCTTTTCATTCGTGTGCGATATGCTTAATATCTTCTAGGTGCTTTGAACTTTGTTGATATTTTAATATCATCTTAGTAAATTGTATCCTTTAATCTTGGTTAATTCCATCTTGGTACTATTTTGGATTATTATTATTCTCCATTATAATCTTGACTTGTGTTTTATATCAATCACAGGATGGCTCCACCACCGTTCGATGAGGACATACCACTGAATCGGGCTCATGTTGTCAAACATCGCCAATGCCTTGGCAATGCAATGCAACCAGCGCTTTGAGGAAAGTGTTCGGAGGAATGAGTTTGCTCCACTACCTCCACCTCCCAAGCGAGGAGACATCAAAAGCTTCCAAGTTCAACCCTCGCCAATTTGATGTTTCGATCGACCACGGATGCGGATGATTGGTTGCGTGAGATGTCAAGGCTACTCGAGCTAGCGATGTTCCTGAGCAAGAGTGGGTAAAGTGTGCTACTCACCTTACGAAGGGGATGCAGCTCTCTGGTGGGAGAATTACCTGAAGGCAAACTGTGTTGGTTTTCAGCCTACTTGGGAACGGTTCACTGGAGCGTTCAAAGAGCAGTATCTGTCAGAAATTGTCATGGAGAGGATGAAGGAAGCTTTTCTCAACCTTAAGCAGGGAAATGATAACGTCAACACCTACATCAGGAACTTCATGAATCTTTCTCGTTATGGTGGCGATGAGATCTCCGATGACAAGAAGAAACATAAGAGGTTTAGGCAAGGGCTCAATGCATCGATTAAATATGCAATCACACATGCAAAGCCGACATATTTTCTGGAACTTCAGCACACAGCTCTGCAGGAGGAAGCAAGTAGGCAAGTGTTTAAGGAGTCAAAGAAACACAACCGTGATGCACCAAGCTCTTCAGCTATGTCAGCTCCTTCTAAGCGGCGTGTCTGGGTTCCTAACACCCCACCGTCGCTCCCGGCTCCACCAAGACCTGCAAGCTACGCGTCAAGGCCACAAAACTTCATCACTGCTGCTCCCAGGGGCTACAACCACCACTACCACAGCGCTGGCGGAGACCACAGCTCGTTGCTCCACGTCCACACGGTGCTTGTTTCACGTGTGGAGACCAGGCATCTGAAATGGGCATCCGTTGAAAAACAAAGCTCTTCCTCCACCCCCTCCAAGATCTGTGGCAAGCTCTCCTTTGGTTCGTGCACCACCACCTCGGGCTCTCAACATCAACACCAAGCCCGGGTCTACTGTTGCTCGTGCCAACTGTGTCAACGCCGCTCAAGATGAGCATGCACCTGGAGTTGTGATGGGTATGCTTTCCGTTAACTCAGTCCCTGCACGAGTTTTGTTTGATTCTGGTGCATCGCATTCTTTTGTTTCTCACAAGTTTGCAAATGAGAATGAGTTAGCAATGGATCCTCTCCTTAAGCGGTTAATGGTTCTTTCTCCTGGAGCAACAATGGCAGCTGCTAAAATCAGCCATGGCAATCAAATTGAGATTGGTGGCTCTTCGTTCTCGGCATCCTTAATTGTTCTGGGCAATTCTGACATTGATGTCATCTTGGGCATGGATTGGTTGACAGCAAATGCAGCTGTGATTGATCTCTGAAGATTCCTGAAGGCCATATAGTCTTTTCTCCAAGTTTGACTCCTGCTATCCAGCTTTTCTCTTTGGCGGCTCTGAATGATGATGCTATGGAAGCTATTCAGAGTGTACCGGTGGTCTGTGAGTTCCCAGATGTCTTTCCTGAAGAGTTGTCGGGTATGCCTCCGGATCGTGAGGTTGAGTTTGTAATTGAGCTTGAACCTGGAACGGCTCCTATCTCCAAGCGGCCTTATAAAATGGGTCCTTCTGAGTTGGCTGAACTCAAACGTCAACTTGATGAACAAGAGAAGTTGGGTTTCATTCAACACAGTACTTCTTCTTGGGGTATCCCAACAATCTTTGTGAAGAAGCGTGGCGGGGTGATAGACTTTGTGTTGACTATCGGGCTCTCAATGCTAAAACCATCAAGAACAAATATCCCCTTCCGCGGATTAATGATCTCTTCGATCAGCTAGCTGGAGCTGTGGTGTTCTCTAAGCTTGACTTGAGAAGTGGTTATCACCAAATCAAGATTCGCAAGGAAGATGTGCCTAAAACAGCTTTCACCACCCGCTATGGCCTGTATGAGTACACGGTCATGTCTTTCGGTCTCACCAACGCACCTGCTACCTTCTCGAGGCTTATGAACTCGGTTTTCATGGAGTACCTTGATAAGTTAGTTGTGGTCTATCTGGATGACATCCTAGTCTATTCTAAGTCAAAGGAAGAGCATGAAGAACACCTTCGGTGTGTCCTAAACAAGCTTCGTGAGAACCGCTTGTATGCAAAGTTATCCAAGTGTGAGTTTTGGCTGCCTCAAGTAACCTATCTTGGTCATGTCATCTCTTCCAAGGGCATTGCAGTCAACCCAGAAACTGTGAAGACAATTGTTGAATGGCTTCCTCCTGTTAATGTCAAAGAAGTGCGGAGTTTCCTCGGTTTGGCTAGTTATTGCGTAAACCGTTCAGAACTTCTCGAAGATAGCGAAGCCTCTTACCGATCTCCTCAAGAAAGGCAAGAAATACCTTTGGACTCCTACATGTCAAGCAAGCTTTGAGACACTCAAAGAGAAGCTCACTTCCACACCAGTCTTGGTTCCCCCGGATACATCTAAGCCTTTACAGATATTCTGTCACGCCTCTTTGCAAGGATTGGGTGCGGTCCTTATGCAAGAGAAACAAGTGATTGCTTATGCCTCTCGACAGTTGAAGACACATGAGATCAACTATCCCACACATGACCTCGAGCTCGCAGCAGTTGTCTTTGCTTTGAAGCTATGGAGGCACTACTTGCTTGGCAACCGTTGTGAGATCTTTTCTTACCACAAGAGTTTGAAGTATATCTTCACTCAGCCTGATCTAAACCTTCGGCAGAGGAGATGGATTGAAGCAATCAATGATTTTGATTTGACCATCAACTACACTCCGGGCAAAGCTAATGTCATGGCCGATGCTCTCAGCCGCAAAGCTTATGTCAACAACCTCATGATGGAAGAGCAACAGCCTCTCTTGTGCGAGGAATTCCGTCAGCTCAACACAGAAATTGTGGAACAAGGGCATCTCCGAACCTTCGGATACCCTCTCTTGGAAGAAAAGATTCGCTCTCGTCTTGGTGATCCGCACACCAAAAGATCATCTCCAAACTTCAGCTTCAGTATGAGTCCTTCCACGTCGATGATCAAGGCACGCTTTTCTTTGAACACGGATGTTTGTTCCAAACTACCCGGGTTTGAGAGACAAGTTCTCAAGGAGGCGCACGATTCTGTTCTTTCTATCCATCTGGCAGCACAAAGATGTACATGGACTTGAAAACACAATATTGGTGGCCTGGTTTGAAAGCGGTATTGTGCCAAGTATGTCTCGAGTGTGATGTCTCACGCAGAGTGAAAGCTGTCCATCGAAACCTTTCGGTCTTCTGCCATTGAAACCCCGGAATGGAAATGGGAGAAAGTAGAGATGGATTTCATCACTGGTTTCCCAAGGTCGCAGAAGGCAACAATGCAATCTTTGTTGTCATTGTGAGCTCTCTAAAGTGGCTCATTTCTTCCCGTCAAGGAAACAATTTCGGAATTGATTGGTGAGCTCTATATCAACAGGATTGTCTCTCTGTATGGGGTTCCGCTTGAGATCGTTCGCACCGTGGAAGCATCTTCACTTCAAGTTAGGAAAGTTTCCAAAATGCTTTGGGAACAAAGTTGAACTTCAAAGACTTACCACCCTCGATCGCAAGGACAAGTTGAAAGGATCAATCAGTTACGGAGGATATGCTTCGTGCTTCGTCATCTCTTTTGGCATGAAGTGGGAGGAATGTCTTCCTTATGCGAATTCTCTTACAACAACAGCTTCGAGAAAAGTCTCAAGATGGCACCATTTGAGGCTCTCTATGGTCGCAGTGCGAACTCCGATTGGTTGGTCGTGCAGGAGAAAGAATATGGTTTGGCCCGACATTGTAACTCAAGCGGAGGAGAAGGTGCATATAATTCTTGAGAATCAAGATTGCTCAAAGTCGCCAGAAGAGCAATTATGACAGAAGCACCGGACATGGTGTATGTCCTGGTGATCTCGTTTACCGTGTCACTCCCATGAAAGGAACACACCGCTTTGGTATCAAAGGAAAGTGGCTCCTAGATACATCGGTCCTTTCAAAATTCGTGGTAGAAGAGGAGAAGTTGCTTATGCTCTTGAGCTCCGGAAAACTCAAAGTTCATGATGTTTTCCACATCTCTCAACTCAAGAAGTGCTTCAAAGATCCCGGCAGGACCGTGGATCATGAGCTAATCAATCTCCAAGAAGACCTGTCTTATCAAGAACACCCCACAAAAATCCTTGAGACCGCAGAAAGAAGGACTCGCAACAAGTCCATCAAGTTCTGCAAAGTGCAGTGGTCGCACAATTCTGTTGATGAAGCCACTTGGGAGCGTGAAGATGAACTCCGTGCCAACTATCCTACCCTCTTTGTGTCTTCTTCTTCTTCCTAGAATCTCGGGGCGAGATTCCTGTTTAGTAGGGGAGAGTTGTAGCATACCATTTGTCTAACATCTGTAATGCTACTTGATCTAGTAATAAAATGGCTACTTCCTACATATAATTGTTGCATCATCATGTTATCATGCCACCTTCCATTTGAGCATCATATAAAACCTTTGTGTTTTGGTTCTTCTCTCATAGGCATGGTAAATTGTATTTGCCTCTTGTTGTTGTATTTGGTTCTTGATATATTGTTTAATGCCCAATTTGAGTTGAGGGCATCTCTTTTGAATTCCTTCCATCTACTAACTTGCCATACCACCTCTCCTTTGGTATCATCTCTTTTCCACTCTATACATGTATGTGGCCTTTTGTTTGTTAGAATTTCAAAAACCAAGCCACATATATTTGTATGGATCCAAATCTACCTATATCATTCATATGTGACATTTGCATGCATGGATGTAATCTTGCATGCCTCATGCAAAGAAACCCTCCACCTTCCTATGTTCATGTGGTACTTTTGGGGTGTAAGCAAAATTCTTGGACTTTGATCATTTGAATGGTCATTTAAAACTATCCTTTGTGCCTTTGTTGCATGGCCCATGCAAGCTTGCACCATGCAACCATAACCATAACCATCCTTTGTCCTCATTGAGTTTTATTGGAATTCTTGAGTGGACCATCTCCCATCTCATCTCTCTCCCTCTGTTTTGTTTTCTACAAGTTTTGGATCCATGTGAAGGTTCACTAATTCTACCAATGATTTTATCCAAATTGCACAACCTCAAATCTTCATATTCTTGTAAAATGCCCCAATTGACACATACACATTATGTATGTGGGCATCCTCTCTTTCAAATATGCTATTTTCCTTTAGTCTATTTTGTTGCCTAGTCACCTTGTTCAAAATCCCTGCAAAGATTCAAATAATTTGAATAAGTTGCTTCATTAAAATTGGCTGAATATAAACATAAAACAAAACATTAGAACTAACAAAATCAAACAGGAAATAAATAAAAAGAAGAAGAATTAAGAGAGGAGAGCACCAAACCTGGAAGCAGCGCACCTGGGGCCCAGCCGCAGCAGCCCAAGAGGGAGCAGCAATAACCCAGCCCTCTTACCTGCCGGCCCTTTTTCCCATCCAGCCCAACACTCCTTCCTGGCCCAGTACCCCCCACCGACGCCGTCTCCTATTCTTCTTCTTCCGTCGCCATCCCTCTCTCTGCGCAGGTGACGGAACGCGGCAGGTAGGCGTCGCCGCCGTGATCCTCATCAGACCGCACATCCACCTCGCGGCCTTCTTATCCCCAGGCCGCCCCTCTGCAACCCTAGCGATCCCTTTCTTCCCAGCACGCCACCTTTTCCTCTGTCTCCCTACCTTTTCCCCCTCCTCTCTGTGAGCATCTGAGAGCGGCACGGTTCGCAAGTCTGCCTTCCCCTACCGCGTCGATGCCATGAGCTCCACAAGGCCGAGCTGAGGCCGGGAATTGCACTAGGACGCTTCCCTCTTTTTTCCGCTGAAGGAGGCAGAGCCGAAGCTGTTGCAGAGGATGCCAAGGTCGTCTCACGGTACGCGGCCACTCACGCCATCGACTTCTTCCTTCCGGTGTCATCGCCCCGCCGCCTCTCCGGCAGCCAACCTCCTTCACCAGCCACTCTCGGTGAGCCTCCATGTCGCCCATCTCTCTGGCCTCGCCTCGCATCGATGCCGCCTGCAGCCGCCACCGACGCCTTCAAGTAGCTTCCTTCGAGACGCTGCGTGCACCAGCTACCTCATGACCTCCTTTTCCTCTCGAATTCGGCCAAACTCGATTCAGGCCATATCTCGTCGAGCCCTTTTAGCAAAGTTGTAGTAGATGGATATATATTTTCTCTCGTCTGGCCTCGTCTGTTTCGACTCTCGCCATCATCGCTCTGAAGTCACCGTCTCATGCGAAGCGGCCGAACAGCAAGTAGCGGCGCATCGACGTCAGATTGCCGCTCTATTCCTCCCTCCTTCCTGACGCGTACAGTCCTCCTTTGAAGGAACTTGTTTTTGCATAGTTGGAGCCCTTCGGTAGATCTGCATCTTTTATTTTAGAAGCTTAACCAAATTCGTAACCTTTTGCTTGACATCTTCCGGCTAAGATTGGAGTCAGCTAGCCTAAATCGCGATCCGTTCTTCGGTTAAATGTGACATTTAGACATTTGCAAAGAAGCCCCTGACCTTCCCTTCTATCTAACCCGCGGTCCCTCCCTCTCACCCTTTTTGTAAAAAGGCACCCGCACTTTTGCCTTCATCAACCCGCGATCCCCGCCGGTACTGCGTGTCAGCGCCCGCGCTGCCTTCATGTGTGGCCCTTCTCGCCCTCTGGCCCACTCGTCATTGTCTGGGGGTTGTCTTTAGCTGTGTGACAAAAGTTTGCCAAACCTTTAATACAAATAAAATTTCAGGAAAAGTTTAAATCTAACTAAATTCATATATTGTGAAATAATTCGAATTTGTAAAAACTTTCAAAATGAAAAGTAAATGTTTCCCAAATATGAATTCAACCATGTTTTCGGATTTGACCAGATTTGACTTTATCTAGTCAAACCTTTGACTTTGACCCCCCTTTTAATTATTTTGACTTTAAAATAAATTTAAATTCATAATTCCAAATAATACAAATAATATATGTTTTTGAAGCAGAAAAATATGAGGATTTCAAATATGCCATTCAAAATATTATTTGAACACTTTTAATTTCAAGTTGAATTAAATTACAATAAAATGCCATTCACCTTAATTAATTAATAACTTTTGATTTATAACTCCGAATTTAACAAATGATATGTCTAAAATGATCAGCTCGATGAGACCTTTCTGTTTATGCTATCCATGACTTCAATTGCAGCATGCATCATATAAATATATAGTATACAACAACTAATATGACAATAAAATGTGACCAAAACTCAATAAAAATGTTATTTCTTGTATTCTACACCTCACCCATGCCATGCTACATTATTGCCATGAAACTTGTGCATCATTCATCATGGCATTATTGTTTGCTTGACGCATTTATTCCTATGCTTGTGCACTTTATTTATGTTGGCCCTTGTTTGTTTGGTTCTTCTTCGAATAGACACTGAGCAGGGGATATATCAAGAGAACCAGGAGAACTACCCAGATCCGTCTCTCGCTTCAACTGAGTTGCCAGGCAAGCACTACCACATGCTTGCATACATTTAGTACCTATTGCCTCTATCTTATTCTTTCATCATTGAGTCGCGATTGCATTAAACTGAATCCCAAGTATTGCATAGCCTTTACTATTAAACCCCACCCAGCTTGTTCCCATCCCATGAGCCATTACTACAGGAGTTGATTGAGCCATGCGAGTCGTAGAACAACATGTGTAGGGTATGTGTGTGTCTAATGGATAACGAGGTACCTAAACAACTTAACCTGAGTAGTAATGGGATAACTAATGAAAGTGGCACCGGTGAGCAATATTTGCTATTTGGTTTTTCCCGCTCACTTGTGTCCCGTAGGACCCCGAGTACTTGAAACCTGTTCCTTGAATTTTCGCGCTATCCACATCCGGGAGGCTTATGGGACCCCCCTGAGCCAGAGCTTGATTCAGTCTTATTCCTTGGGGCCACAAACTAGTTTGAGGTTTTATTTACTATCCTGTACTTATGCCATGTTTTCTGCTTTATTTACGATTGTGCGAGGAGCACCTGTACTGTTTAGGTAAGCGGAGTGTTTTCGCGGTATCGACAAGCCCAGTCACATTTTCGGGTTCCCAGTCGTTTACAGCCATTGACGCAAACCTTGAGTCCGTCTGAGTCGGCTAACTTCGCTATGGTAGCTTAATGGGTGGCCCCTGGAATATCTCTGAATCTGTGATTGCTTTGTCGTGAAGGCCTCGTTGGGTTTTGATTTGGTTTTTCCGAGGTTGATCGAGTGTGTGTTGCTATTTGTGCACCCTGCGGTAAAACTTTTCAAAGCCGTGTCATGATTTATGGACGACTTGGAGCACAGTTTCTCGATCATAGACAAGCATAACTAAAGTACCGCTTTTAATCTGACTAAGTAACTGACTAGTAAATAGTGCAACACTCATGGAATGGTTAATAAAATTGCCAACGGATGGGGGGTTGTTCGTCCGCTTCCTCGTTGGTAAGCGAGGAGGAGGATGGATCTGTGGATATTACTGTTATAACTGTTGTCATTAATTCACGGACATCCGTCTATCTTTGGTTAGGCGGATGATTAGCGAGTATCTATAGAACTGCTAGGGTTTATCTTTTGCTGCAATTGCGTCACCCCAGGTTGTGTCCCCTTTAGAGGCATCAAGACTTGCTGAGTACCCCTAGGGTCTCACACGATAAATTATTGGTTCAGATGAACAGGTACACTCGCAAGAAGGATACTTGGTGGAGGAGGCTGATGTTGTGGGCAGCGATCGTTTGGTGCAGAGATTCCGGGAACGGGGATCCGTGAGATCTGTGGGCGGGATGTGCTTATTTCTGGGCATCTTATGCCGATTTTCTTCTTATCCGTACTCGGATCTTGTTTGCCGCTTCCGCCTGATACTCTGATGTGTGATGTATGAGGAAATATCCTAAACTATTATATCTATCTAGGATATTTGAATCTTGCCGTATGGCGTTGCTATATTTCCTTTTTTTAGATGGAATGGCTCTGAT
Organism: Avena longiglumis; assembly: GCA_030063025.1. Taxonomy (NCBI): domain Eukaryota; kingdom Viridiplantae; phylum Streptophyta; class Magnoliopsida; order Poales; family Poaceae; genus Avena; species Avena longiglumis. Next base: position 536,061,471 of record CP125974.1, on the reverse strand, counting down.
GTACTATTGTATGGTGGCTTGCATACATACTCATTTGTGTATGTAGTTGATCCCTTCGCCTGCCGATTACGCCGCCCGTACTTGTCCCGATGACTAGGAATGGTTGGGACGGCCGAAAGGTCTACCAGTGAGTGGCTTTTGGGCCCCACCGTACTATTTCAACCATTTCCGCTCATCCAGGCTTGTATCCAGGAGCGTAATTCACCGAGGTAGTTACAGTACTCCATAGTTCAGTGTGCTATCTTGTATGGTTTAGAATCGGAGCTTCAGAAAATGTTTGAGAATTCAGACCCATATGATATTGTCGAGGATCTCAAATTGATTTTTGAGACTCATGCGGCAATTGAAAGCTATGAGGCTTCTGAAAAGTTCTTTAACTACAAGATGGAAGAGGGCAGCTCCGTCAGTGAGCATGTGCTTAAGATGTATGGGCACGCAAACAAACTTCAAAGCTTGGGTATAGTAATGCTTTGGGGATTTACCGTGTCCTCCAATCACTACCACCAAGTTACAAGAACTTTGTGATGAACTACAACATGCAGAACATGAACAAGCAGTTGCCAGAACTGTTTGCTATGTTAAAGTCTGCAGAAGTGGAGATCAAGAAAGAGCACCAAGTGTTGTTGGTCAATAAGACCACCAAATTCAAGAAAGGCAAGTCTAAGCAAAAGGGACACTTCAAGAAAGGTGGTAAGAAAGTTGCCACGCCGATGAAGAAGACCAAGGCTGGACCTAAGCCTGATACTGAGTGCTTTTACTGCAAGGGAGAAGGTCACTGGAAGCAGAATTGCCCAAAGTACTTGGCGGATTTGAAGAACGGCAACATCAAGAAGAAAGGTATATCTGATATACATGTTATTGATGTGTATCTCACTAGTACTCGTAGTAGTGCACAGGTATTTGATCTTGGTTCGGTTGCTCATATTTGTAACTCGAAGCAGTGCTGCGAATAAACGGAAGCTAGCGAAGAACGAGGTGACGATGCGGCGTGGGAAGCGGATCAAAGGTTGATGTGATCGCGGTTGACTACCCCTTCATCTACCATCGGGATTAGTTTTATACTTAAATAATTGTTATTTGGTGCTGCGTTAAGCATGAACATTATATCGGGATCTTGTTTATTAAGTAGACGGTTACTTGTTTAAGTCCGAGAATAATGGTTGTTCGATTTATATGAGTAATATGTTTTATGCACATGCACCTTTGATAGATGGTCTATTCTTGTTGAATCTTGATAGTGGAAATACACATATTAATAACATTGAGGCTAAACGTTTGAAATCGAGCGATAACTCGACCTATATGTGGCACTGTCGTCTTGGTCACATTGGAGTGAAGCGTATGAAGAAACTCCATTCCGATGGACTTCTTGAATCACTTGAAAGATGCGAAGCATGTCTGATGGGTAAAATGACTAAGACTCCATTTTCTGGTATGATGGAGCGAGCTACAGACTTATTGGAAATCATACATATCGATGTGTGTGGTCCAATGAGTGTAGCATCGCGTGGTGGTTATCGTTATGTTCTTACCTTCACGGATGACTTGAGTAGATATGGGTATATATCTATTTCATGAAACATAATTCCAAAACTTTCGAGAAGTTTAAGGAATTTCAAAGTGAGGTAGAGAATCAACGTAACAAGAAGATTAAATTTCTACATTCTGATTGTGGAGGTGAATATCTGAGTTACGAGTTTGGTGAGCATTTGAAGAAATGTGGAATACTTTCGTAGTTGACACCGCCGGGAACACCACAGCGTAATGGTGTGTCCGAACGTCGTAATCGAACTCTCTTAGATATGGTTCGTTCTATGATGTCACTTACAGATTTACCGCTATCATTTTGGGGTTATGCATTAGAAACAGCCGCATTCACTTTAAATAGGGCACCGTCTAAATCCTTTGAAACGACACCGTATGAATTATGGTTTGGGAAGAAACCTAGATTGTCGTTCCTTAAAGTTTGGGGATGCGAAGCCTATGTAAAGAAGTTACAGCCGGACAAGCTTGAACCCAAAGCGGAAAAATGCGTCTTCATAGGATACCCGAAGGAAACTATTGGGTATACCTTCTATCATAGATCCGAAGGCAAAATCTTCGTTGCCAAGAATGGATGATTTCTAGAGAAGGAATTTCTCTCGAAAGAAGTGACTGGAAGGAAAGTAGAACTTGACGAGGTTGTTGAACCTTCTCTCGAAATTGCGAGTAGAAGACCGAAGAAGTTCTGTGGTGTGCACCAATAAGAGAGGAAGCTAATGATGATGATCATGAAACTTGGTTGAATTTGCTCTGAGAGCCTCGCAGTCAACGAGAACTCGTACCACTCCAGTTGGTATGATCCGTTATGAGTGTCATGTTGGTTGACAACACCGATGACCCGAGACATATGAGGAAGCGATGATGAGCCCAGATTCCAATAAATGGCAAGAAGCCATGAAATCGAGATTGGATCCATGTACGAAAACCAAGTATGGACTTTGGTGGACTTACCGGATGGCTGGAAGGTCATCGAGAACAAATGGATTTTCAAGAAGAAAACAGATGTTGATGGTAATGTTATCGTTTATAAATCTCGACTTGTCGCAAAAGGGTTTCGACAAATTCAAGGAGTTGACTACGATGAGACTTTCTCACCAGTAGCGAAGCTAAAGTCTGTGAGGATTATGTTAGCAATCGCTGCATATTATGATTATGATATATGGCAGATGGATGTCAAAACAACATTCCCCAATGGAGACATTGATGAAGAGTTGTATATGATGCAACCCAAAGGTTTTGTCGATCCTAAAGATGCTAACAAGGTATGCAAACTTCAACGGTCCATCTATGGATTGAAGCAAGCATCCCGAAGTTGGAATCAATGTTTTGATAAGGTGATCAAAAGTTTTGGTTTTATACAAACTTATGGAGAAGCTTGTATTTACAAGAAAGTGAGTGGGAGCTCAGTAGCATTCTTAATACTATATGTGGATGACATATTGTTGATTGGGAATGATGTAGACCTTCTTAATAGTGTCAAGGAATATTTGAATAATAGTTTTTCAATGAAGGATCTTGGCGAAGCAGCTTACATATTAGGCATAAAGATTTATAGAGATAGATCAAAACGCCAAATATCATTGTCACAAAGTACATATTTGGACAAGGTTCTAAAGAGGTTTGGAATGGAAGATAGCAAGAAAGGGTTCTTGCCCATGTTGCCCAATACGACCTTGAGTAAAACTCAAAGTCCGACATCAGCCGAAGATAGAGAAAGGATGAGTAAGACTCCCTATGCCTCAGCCATAGGATCTCTAATGTATGCCATGCTATGTACTAGACCCGACATTGCATGTGCTGTTAGTTTAACTAGCAGATATCAAAGTGATCCAGGAGTGGATCATTGGAGAGCGGTCAAAAACATCCTTAAGTACTTGAGAAGAACTAAGGATATGGTTCTTTCTTATGGAGGTGATGAACAACTCGTTGTTAATGGTTACACCGATTCTAGTTGGAACACCGATCCGGATGATTCTAAATCACAATCTGGATACGTATTTATTTTGAATGGTGCAGCAGTTAGCTGGAGGAGTGCAAAGCAAAGCGTTGTGGCGAGATCTTCAACTGAATCGGAATACATGGCTGCTTCGGAGGCTTCACAAGAAGCGATATGGATGAAAGAGTTCATTACAGAGATGGGTGTGGTTCCTAGTGCGCTGGACCCAATGTCTATCTACTGTGATAACATGGGCGCCATAGCCAATGCGCAAGAACCAAGGTCACACAAGAAGCTGAAGCACATCAAGCTACGTTTTCACGCTATTCGAGAACATATCCAAGATGGGGATATAAAGATTTGCAAAGTACACACATATCTGAATGTGGCGGATCCGTTGACTAAACCTCTCTCAAGGGCAAAACATGACCAGCACCAAACTGCCATGGGTGTTCGGTATATTACCATGTAATCTAGATTAGATGACTCTAGTGCAAGTGGGAGACTGTTAGAGATATGCCCTAGAGGCAATAATAAATGTAGTTATTATTATATCTTTGTGTTTATGATAAATTTTTACATTCATGCTATAATAGTATTAACAAGGAAACATTGATACTTGTGTGATTTGTAAACCTAATTTGAAGTCCCTAGTAAAGCCTCTATATAATACTAGCTTGTTGGTTAATATATGATTGTGGTTTCCCTATCATGAACATTGAGATGTTATTAAACAACAAGATCATATCGTTAGGAGAATGATATGGTGGACATACTCCTATAGATAAGCGTAGCATAAAGATCAAGTCATTTTAATAGTTCAATTGCTATATGCTTTCTGATACATTGTAATCTAATTCCTTCGACCATGAGATCATGCATATCACCTTTACCGGATGGATGCTTTGATGACATCAAACACCACACCGTAACTGGGTGGCTATAAAGGTGGCATTGAGTGTTCGGAAAGTATTGGTTGAAACACATGGATCAAGAGTGGGATTTGTCCATCCATATGACGGATAGATATACTCTGGGCCCTCTCGGTGAAATGTCATCCAATTAGCTTGCAAGCATGTGACTGGCTCACAAGGGATCACATATCACGGGAGCGAGAAAAGAGTACTTATCGGTGAAGAGGTTGAACTAGGTATGCAGAGATACCGATGATCATAACCTCGGATAAGTAAACTATCGTGAGACAAAGGGAAATTGATATCGTATGTAAGTGGTTCATTCGATCGCAAAGTAATCGTAGAAATATGTGGGAGCCATATGAATTTCCAGATTCCTCTATTGGTTATTGTTCGGAGAAGTGTCTCAAACATGTCCGCATAATTCACGAACCGTAGGGAGACACACTTAAGGATTCGACGTTGTTTGAGTAGTTATGGAATGATGAGAAAGAGACCGAATGTTGTTCGGAGTCTCGAATGGGATTCGGGATATCACGAGGAGATCCGGAATGGTCCGGAGAATAAGATTCATATAAGGAAAGTCCCGTTTCGGAGTTGGAGAATGGTTCCGGTGTTTTTATCGGGAATGTTCTAGAAGGTTCCGGAATGTCCAGCACTCCGGGGGGGGGGGGGGGGACATGAATGTTTCATTGCAAGTTGGAATGATTGCATCATGTACTAGGTGTCATCGCTGTCCAAAATAAAGGGTTTATTCAAATCCTAGTTTGAAAAGTCAAACGACTAGTTTGAAAGTCAAACGACAAGTTTTGGAAAGAGGAGGAGGAGTGGGAAACCGAGTTGGGGAGGAGTTCCCTCCTCCAACCGCCGGCCCACCTCCAACCGCCGGCTCATCTCCAAGCCGATTTGGGGGGGACTCCCCTCCCCTTGGTCGCGCCTCCCACCTATAAAGGGAGGGGCAGGGCTGCCCCTCCTAACACACAAGTCCCTTGCCCTGAAAACCCTAACCCTAGCCGCCGCTGCCCTCCAAGCCGCCGCCGCCTAGGGATCTCCTTGCCGCCGACTTGGGCACCTCCAAGCTCTAGCCGCCGGACCTAGCACCTCTTCCTCGGCGTGTCTAAACCCTAGATCATCGAGGGATTTCTCATATCCCACCATACACGCTCCGGCTTAAGGCGAAGCCCTGCGAGATCTCCCCTCTACTTCCGGTACCACGCCGTTGTGCTGCCGGAATCACGAGGAGAGTGCTACAACCTCCGCTGCCTGCTGGAGCAAGGGAGAGGAAGGTCTTCGAAAATCGAACGTGTGACCGATTGCGGGAGCGCTAGCATGGCCGCGGAAGGATCGTCTACGCGATCTTGAGATCGGGAAGAGTACGACTACATCACCCACGAGAATCCGCTCTCGTTAAACACTTTGGAATCTTCGAGGGTGAGTTATTCTATCGACTCGTTGCTACAATCTGGTAGATAGATCTTGTCTTGTTTGTTTGTATGTGGTAGAAAAATTTTGTTTTCCATGCTACGAAACCCTACATATTGTATGTATCGTGTGAGCATAACTTTAAACGCCTACTCTCTCTTCAACTACCACCTGGTTTGTGACATGTGGGCAAAGTTGGCCCATGCCTAAGGCTGCGCCTAGTCCATCGCTATTTTTTAGGAACTACAAATAAAGAGTCTCCTATTATTGATATATTAATAACAATAAATATATACATGGGTTTTCCATACATATACCATGGTAGGGTCATGGTCCCATCGAAATGAAAAACTAAACCCTAAAACTTACAATGAAAGAATATATCTTCTCTCGCAGCTCAGTTTTGACCCTAGAGTTTAGCAGGTATCACTCAAAAACTTATTAAACCAATTTTGGGTGCTTGTAATTATACCATCAAATTTTTTTTGTTTCTTTTCTTTCATATATTCCATGCTCGAATGCTAATATATTCTAGGAAGAGAGGCCCATTCCAAGCTTGTGTAGAAACTCGGACTCTATCCCTAAGCTTGTGTAGTTCCAAATTGGCCCCGATGAAATGGGAAGGTAGGATAATAGATGTTATGCAAATTCTCTTGGTTAGTATGCATAACTACATATATAACACACACCTACACACGACGGAATTAGAGTCAAGAACATATTATTAATATATGGATTACATGATCACTTTCATCCCTACAATGTCTCTCTAATCACCTCCTTCCTACGCTTTTAGCCACTAAAAGTTACATAAAAAATTCTTGCGGTGAAAATTGGAAATCTGCTATTACTGTTTTGTTTTACTTTTTTTATTCAACTGTTGGAATTACCAAATTTTCTTTTGAGATATTTGATACACACATGTGGTTGAGAGTGACGTCTTGATGTCTATGCACTTCTATTCTTGTAGATAGTTGTTGGGCCTCCAAGTGCAGAGGTTTGTAGAACAACAGCAAGTTTCCCTTAAGTGTATTACCCAAGGTTTATCGAACTCAGGGAGGAAGTGGTCAAAGGTATTCCCTCTCAAGCAATCCTGCAATCAAGATACAAGAAGTCTCTTGTGTCCCCAACACACCCAATACACTTATCAGGTGTATAGGTGCACTAGTTCGGCGAAGAGATAGTGAAATAAAAGTGGTAACGGTGCCAGAAAATAGCTTGACAGTGAGGTAGAGACTAAAGAAAGCAAACATGCAACAGATCTAGATGCAAACGGTGTTTCAATGTTTAGAAACAAGGCCTAGGGATCATACTTTCACTAGTGAACACTCTCTCATATAAATATCCTCTATTCATGATACTACTCTTAACTACTCTCCGATTGGACACTCTAATCATCGGTAGGGCTATAACAGCACTCCTCAAAGTCCTCCTTCCCCAATCTAGATAACCCCACACTGTCACCTTGAGCACTAGATGGGTCCAACAAACACCACAATTTCATAGAGACATCCAACTCCAAATATAACTCATAAAAAATATTCAATCTAGCCAAAGTGCCACACACGGTATGCACGCTGTCACTTTCACACACGTGGGGAAAAACATAGATCTATTAAAGCACAAAGAGTATTTATGTAGACTCAAACCTAAGTGCCATCATGGCGTGCATGCTATCACTTTCACACACATGGGGAGAGCAGAGATCTAATGAAGCACTTGAGTAGCAAGGTAGATCTACTTGATTACAAAGCTCATGATCACAATATGACCATGCATAGAGAGAGAGATGAACACATAGCTACCAGTAGAGCCCTTAGACTTGAGGAAGAACTACTCCCTCCTCATCATGGGAATCAGCAACAATGATGAAGATGGCGATGGATATGGCTCTAGGGGCACTTCCCCGTCCTGGCAGGGTGCCAGAACAGAGACTTTCTGTCCCCCGAATCTCCCTTTCGGTGGTGGCGGCACTATGGAACTTTTCGTGGATATCTGGTCGATGATTTAGGGTTTTCTCTCCAGGGGTTCTTATAGGCGCAGGAGGCAAGGTCGGTGGAGGTCTAGGGGTCCCACACCCCCTGTGGGCACGGCCTAGGGTGGGCCCACGCCCACCTAGGGTGTGGCCACCCTGGTTTCCTCCTCCATCTCGTCTTTGATTTCCTGTATCGCTCACGGAAAAATATGAACTTTGGCTTTTGTCCTGTCCAATTCTGAGAATATTGATTTTCTGCCTTTCTAAAACCAAAAACAGAAGAAAACAGGCAACTGACACTGTGACAACTTGTTAATAGGTTAGTTCCAGAAAATATATAAAAACACCTCAAAGTATAGATAAAGCACAACAAAGTAGATACTAGACAAGCATGGAGCATCAAAAATTATAGATAAGTTTTCGACGTATCACGTCTCAATGGCTAAAGTCTTATTGGTATTCTTGTGTGTCCCTTATGTCGAACTATAAATTTCGGTAATACTTCCTATGAAAGATTTCAATGATCCCTTGCACTTGAGGGCATCACTAACATGATTTTACAGTCTATGCGTGGCATTGTACATTATAATTAAATAACCGAAATTATAGTTCTTACTACTGGTTGAGACTGGTTCTTGAATTTCATTTCAGGCAGAGTGCCATATCTTGAGAATTAAGCATACACCAGGTAGTTAACACATTAAGTATGCAGGCAGGCTATTTAAAGTTAGACTCATCGGGACGGCATATTGGGGGTATTCTTACTTTGTGAGAAGAGACTGATGAATATTGGTGTGGGTAACATTAGGTAGGGTGATGTTATTTTAAAACAATAATTCATGTTGGTTTAAATCTATTCAACATTATTATACTCTAAGTCGAGTATGTTCTATATACTTATCAAATTTAATAGTTATCCAGTTTTAACCATAAGCAAATCACTAACCATATCAGGAGAGTTGACCATAGATTAATTGATTAATAGGGTAGATGTGAGAGCATGTCGCCTATATCTCGCCTCTCCATGGTAGTCGGGGCAAAGACCCGGCAATCCGACTAATTGTTCATATGGTTTTATTATTGCGATTCAAGAATTTAGAAGGCCAATGAAAGCCCAACCGTCATTATGCAATGCATTGCCCTATTGTTCCATTTTTTGGACATTGTTATTTATTTTTGGCCTTACTTTTAGATATGTCCAAGGTAATTTCATGTTTCAGATGATCATACTATTCTTCTACTAGTTAAAATCATCATTATAATGTGATGAGATGGCATAAAGTAAATGAATCAATCTCTTAGATTTCGGCCTCTGCATTGGTAATGAACACTGCCTTTTATTGAAAGTTCAACATTTAGACTTATTACAAAGTTTAAACTAGCTCAAAGATTACTAAGAGTTGAAGCAAAAAAATCTACCAGCAAAAAATGAGAAAATAATGGTAAACCACCATATTTGAGGCAACAATGACACATAACCACCAGTTGGGGGCACGACGACACATATCCACCAATTCAGGGGCTGGTCCGTGATGGGGAGCACTGATATGTAGGTTGACGCGGTTTAATCCTATTTCTAACCGCGCGACCACACCTTTCAGGAATACGTGGAAGGCCGTTCATGGTCATGGCCGACAACCGTTACGTATACGGTGGAGAGCACACGGATCGGTTACGCTAGCCATTTCAAACAGCGCTCTCCCATCCCCATCCTTAGTTCCCTGTGCTACAAAAGCTCGTCGGCCCAGTCGTTGCGCTACCGCCATAGAACTCTCGTGGCCGGCCACCGACGATGGTCTTGTGGGGAGATGACAAGGAATCCTCCATCGACGGGAGCTCTCTTTTGCCGCCATATCCATGGAAGGAAGCTGCAACTTTGATGTGCCCACGAACTCCAAATCTGCGTAGCCACTGGAGCCGAGGTCCCTATGGACAAACGAGTAATATGCTCACAATGTACACTAGTATATTAGATAGCACAAATTTCATATCTTCACTCAAAACACACTATCAATTACAATCAACCGTTAGCTAGGGTGCTTCAATCCTTGATGGCAAATTTACCCTATAGATGGTCTAGTCTGGCTTGACCAGCATGTGATAGTTGACACAGAGGTGTTTTGGCTCCTGAGCTCCAATGATCCCACCATTTCAAAAAATTCGAAAGTTGTATTTTAAAGTTTCAAATATTCCAAAAATATATTAACATGGATACATACACATGTTATATACATATTGTAGAGTTTTGTAGATAATAGGTTGTAATGTAACCTACACAAAACTAGTAGAGATTCGGTGCACATGGGAACCAATAATCCCTTTTAAAATAAAAAACATATTTCTGAGTTGAAAATTTCTGAAAACAAATCTCGGCATGTAGGCAGTCATGTATGCCAAAATGCGTAAAATATCAACTAAAAATAATGTGTATTTTGAGTCACACAAAAATGATAAAATTTTAGATCCGAGTATATAGTGGTTTCAAATCTCACAAAAATCAATCTTTGTCATTTTTGTGTATCTCAGAATACAAAACATTTCAAAATTGAGATTTTGCAACTTTATGGGACTAATCATGAGCTACTTTCAGGATTTTCTTCACAATTTTTGAAACTTGTGAATATAGTTTTTAAAATAATTAATATGCAGGGAGCATTGGAGCTCAGGAGCCAAAAGAACTTTCCCACACAAAACTCACAAAATTGTGGATATGAAAAGTCAGAAAACAACTCATTTTTCCTTCCAACATTTGTTCTTTTTGTGCAGATCACATATGCCGATATATTTCCATGAAAAATTGGCCGTACACACTAGGCATGTATATGTGCTTGTATGTCTTTTTCAGAAATTGAGTCCTAAATATGAACGTTTCAATGTTTTCTTAAAAAACGGGATCACTAGTTCTTTTTGTCGAAAGGACTTTTTGATTGCTGGCATCGTTTTCTATATTGTGGAAAAAGTCTATTTTTAACCTAAATTTCTGGACTTAGCAAACCTCCCACTTTTGAACTAAGCTATGCTCACTTATCTTCCAAATTATCGGAAAATACTCCCAAATTATACTTCTTGTTAGTTTACTGGTGGACAAAAGTTAAAACATCCAACTTGCAGTGTACATATGCATATTTTTTTATAACAAAGAATTTTGCGGGATTTGAAAAAGTAACTTGTTTTCTTTAACTTTCATAGGTCGTCACAAATAATCATGTTTTTAAACCAAAATGTATATCTCTATATAGTCTAACCCACATAAGGTTTTTCAAAATGTAAACAGTTTTCCAACGTTCTTAGCAATTAGCATGCATTGTGTAGACAACACAGAAAATTGTGCCCAGAAACAAATTCAAATGCTGAGTGCGTTCGTTATGAATGGTCTCCCAGCAAAGTCCACATCCCGACGATCGACGATCAGCTTGACATGTTCACAGGTAAAAAAGATGCTTGGATTTTCATTACTAATTTGGTCCAATGGAAACAAATCAGCACAAAACTACAATCGGACAATATGTTGATGTACCACAACAGGAGAAACAATCTGGTACGGTGGATACATCATACACATGATCGAGGCTGAGTTCGATCTCTTTCCGAGTTGTTTGGACTTCCAAGTCACGTCATGGATCATGGATGCATGCACCGGAAGAACCAATTGGATTGGTTTCTGGTTCGATCGCATCTTGTGCTCACATTCGGGGGCCCCTGATGCACCGTCTACATTCCGGGGCCGAACCCTGGCAGTGGCGGCGGTGGCGGCATCGCCGTCGCCATCATCTGCTGCTGCTGCTGCATCGTCTTCATTCCGGCAGCAAACTCTGTCGGCATCGCCATCATCATCTGCTGCTGTTGCATCAACTCCGTTCCTGCGTCGAACCCCGTCGGGAGCAGCGGCGGCATCGCCATCATCATCGTCGCCTGCTGCTGCTGCTGCTGCTGCTGCTGCATCGTCTCCATTCCTGCAGCAAATTCTGTCGGCATCGCCATCATCATCTGCTGCTGTTGCATCAACTCCGTTCCTGCGTTGAACCCCGTCGGGATCAGCGGCGGCATCGCCATCATCATCGCCATCTGCTGCTGCTGCTGCTGCTGCATCATCTCCGTTCCGGCAAAGAACCCCGTCCGCGACGGCATCGCCGTCCTCATCTGCTGCTGCTGCATCATCTCCGTTACAACGTCGAACTCTGTCGGCGGCGGCATCGCCATCATCATCTCCTGCTGCGGCGGCATCTCCGTTCCGGCGGCAAACCCCGTCGGCTGCGGCATCTCCAGCATCATCATCAACAACTCCTGCTGCGCCTGCGTCATCATCTCCATCCCGCTGCTCGCGCTGGTGCCACCGAACTCAAACTCGCCACAGCCGCCTCCCTGCACCGGCGGGCGGCCAAAGAGCAGCGCCTCCTGGAGCACCTGTTCGGCGCGCGCCGCCACGTCGGCCCGCACCTTCTCCAGCGCGGCCGCGAAGGCCGCCATGTCCTGGTCCCCCATCTGGCTCACGTCTGCTTCCAGATCCAGCCACGCCGCCGCCCGGGACCCCTCGGCGCGCGCCTTCGCCAAAGACTTGTCCACGTCCTCCGTCCGCGCCTTGATGCCGGCCAGCTGCGCGCGTAGCTCGCAGAGCTCCCGGTTCAGCTCCGCCAGCGCCTGGTTCCGGTCGCCGGTGCCTCCGTCCGCCGCTGCCGCCAAGGCCTGTGCGTCCGAAAAGTTGAAGTTTCGGACGCGGTCGAGGACGGACTCGACGGAGGGGTGGCCGAGGGAGAACGCCTTGCCGCCCGGAGAGAAGGCGACGGCGGCAACCTCGGCAACCCTTGCGGCGCTTGGAGAAGCACACCTGCCGCGCCCTCTCGCTCTCAATGAGCCGAATCTCGATCTTCTTCCGCCCGGTGCTTGTCCGCTGCCGCGCCGCCATTCCACCTACCCTTAAACCTTTTTGGACCCTCTCTCTCTCTCTCTCTCTCTCTCTCTCTCTCTCTCTCTCTCTCTCTCTCTCTCTGTGAGTGTTTGTTTCGATTGTCTACAGCTTGGGGGGGATCATCTGATTATATAGGCGATGGAGGAGGAGAATCGAGATGTGAAATAAAGGAGGTCAGATTTTTATCTCGATCGTGTTCTCATTGTCATCACTCCATGCCCACGTACTACCTCCGTTTGGGATTATAAGTCCCGCGCGGATAACTAGGTTGCCAATTTAAACAAGATAATTTAAATATTATAGCATAAAAATTATACCATTAAATACTTTAGAGGTTATATTTTTTAATGGTATAATTTTTGTGGAGTATAAGTTATATTTTATTGGTCAAATTAACAACCTAGGTATGCGCGTAGGACCTATAATCCCGAACAGAGGGAGTACTATATAAGAAGATGATCAACCCGAGGAGCTGTCTGTCAGATGTCTAAACGGGGAAGATTTTGATGAAGGGGCGGGCCCACCATAAACGCATGTGTATTTTTCTAGAAATGCCCTCTCCAAAAATGGTATCCATCTGCCCGACATAGTCGATCATGAAAAAAAACCAGCAACTGTTAACAAGATCTTCCCTCAAAAAAAAAATTGTTAACAAGATCTTGTAATAATGGTCGTGAGTCGTGACATGTGGAGTCGAACAAGATGTCTTTAGTTCAATACGCCATCATCCTAAATCCTTTTCTTGATTGAAATTAGTTTGGGAGTTTGGATAAATCTTTTTTATGTGCTTCACAAGTCAACATGTTATTTGTTCTTTTTCATATGTTCCTTGAGCTTGGTATCCTTTGCATGAGCACAACTGCAAGTTGATACAAAACAATTGAAATCCCAACAAAAAATATTGTTTTTTCTAGTTATTATTTTGACAAGACAATGGGGTTAATTAATTTTTCACAATGCCGAAATATTTAGATCTATGATTTTTGTACTTAGTTTGAGAATTCAGTAGATGAATTTTGGCAGGGCCCATATCATGTTGAAATAATCCATACATTGTTGATTTTCGCCATTTTCAACATCATATTTGCTTCATGATTTTTTAATGCACATCTCCAAAGTCCTAGACTCCATAAGATGAGGTGAAGAAATTTATTCCAACACCATGGTCTTTTTGGTGTTTACCTTTTACTTCTTTAGTTGAGTGTGTTCTACTTGTCTTTTCATTTGGAGTGTGTGGCTCATTTTTTTTTGCTAATAAACAAAAATCCAAAAACATGTTCCTTTTATTGTCGTTTTGCTTATCTCCCTTTGCGATTTGAACTCTTGTTGTTCTTGCGGCTATAGGTTATCCGTATTGAACACCACTAGTAGGAAACCCTTATAGGTCACATGCTATTGGTGGCACGCCTAAAAAAGACACGCCACTCGACGACTCCATCCAAGAGCCGGACAACTTCACCAAGACATCAAGAAGGTCAGGCACCTTATTAGAGGTATTGATCGGGTACTTGTCGATGATAAGTGGGCCAACCGTACTCTTGTGGTATACGGTCCTACACCTCATTCAGCCCACGATGCTCATGAAGACCACGAAGTGCAGGCCCGCATCCAAAAGCTCCAACCCCAACACTTCCATGAAGACTCCAGAAACAAAACATGCATCAAAAGAAGGTTACAAGATCAACTTAACGTGCAAGACATCCAAGACCCAATTATAAATCTTACTTTCTGGCAAATGATATGCAACTATTTTCTTTTTCAATACATTTCCCCTTAGGAGGATAATTTCTTGGACCTAATCCCTTTAAAAGAGAGGAAATAAAACATAAGGTGAAAAACACATGCATTATAGTGTACAGACATTTCCCCTTATCGATTAAGTTATGTTCTTTGCATGAATTATAGTGTACAGACATTTGTCCACATACATTTCTGTATCTTTAAATATCTTCATATATATTTTTAATGTGTATGGTCTGACAAATGTTGTGACAGATGTTTCTAGTATATGCTTATGTATAAACAAATGATAATTCTCAATGATATAGGGGACTTATGAGGAGGGCATCTACTTTTTTCTCAAAAAGGAGTGCACCCGGACATTGTATCAATAGATGCGTATGTTAGATAAAAACAATAGGCCTACTGCAAGGATCAACATGGTAGCAAACCAAAACACCTAATGAATAAACATGAGAGGGGTAGATGATCATTATTGGTCATAGTAGAGGATGACGATGCCATGATCGCATGCGTGGTGCAGGCGAGGCGGTGATGATCTTCCTGTCACTCCTGGCCTCCCTAGATCGGTAGGGTGAAGGGATGTGGGGAGCTCGTTGTGTAGATCGTGAACTGGTCAATCGATCGTTGCCCCCCTTTTATATGGTGTAGTGTGACAGGGGACCAAAACCATCAATTGGTATTATGCCCCCGATCAGGGCGCGTAACGTTAGCGTGAAGAGGTCCCGAACGTTGGTTAGTGGGCCTCCCTCTTAATGTTAATTGATATGGGCTTAATTGCCCCTTAATTAGTTTCCTATTAGCCTAACAACTAACAGGTCAACCAACATCCCCCCTTGATCGTTAGTTTTAAGCTTCATTAGCCCATTCTCCATAGGAATGATATACCAAAGTGAGGCGTTACAAACAGCCAATGAAAAGCTGTCGAAACTCAACACTTATGGCATAATAGCCTATTTCGAAATGGATAACATATTACTTATTGGGAGTGGTTCTTATAGTGGTCCCTTTATTCCAGAATCATAAGGCTTCCAGTAATCCCATGCCGGCAACATGCTCACGAAAAATACTGGGTGGTAAGCCTTTTGTTAGCGGATCCGCAAGCATATGAGTAGTCCTTATATGTCTAACATCAATAGTATGATCATGGATTCTATCTCTCACAACGTTATACTTTATGACAATGTGCTTGGTAGCAGCACTTGACTTGTTGTTACTCGCATAGAAAACTGCGGGTTCATTATCGCAGTACAATACAAGTGGTCTCGAAATACTTTCAATCACTTTAGCCCGGGAATAAATTCTTTAGCCATACAGCCTGCCCAGTGGTCTCATAACATGCTATATACTCTGCCTGCATCGTAGATGAATCAGTTATCGTTTGCTTGGATATTTTCCACGATATAGCTCCTCTGGCGAGTGTAAACACATAACCTGACATGGATTTCTTACTGTCCACACAACCAGCATAATCAAAATCTGAATATCCAACAACTTCTAGGTTATCAGATCTTTTATACGTAAGCATGTAATCTTTATGCCTTGCATATAACGCAAGACTTTCTTTGCAGCCTTCCAGTGGTCTAGTCCTTGATTCTTTTGGTATCTACCAAGAATCCCGGTAACAAAAGCCAAGTCAGGGCGTGTACTGATTTGTGCATACATGATGCTTCCGACAACTGAAGCATAAGGAACTGACTTCATCTGATCAGCTTCATTTGGTTCCTTGGACATTGAAATGTCCCAAACTTATTGCCTTTGACTATTGGAGCAGGTGAGACCGAGCACTTATGCATATTGAATTTCTTTAGTACTTGCTCAAAGTATGCCTTTTGTGATAGTCCCAACACACCTTTAGACCTATCCTAATGAATCTCTATGCCAAGGACATACGAGGCTTCACCGAGATCTTTCATATCAAATTTGGAAGACAAAAAATTCTTGGTTTCGTGCAGCATATCTTTATCGCTGCAAGCCAACAATATGTCGTCCACATACAGGACTAATATTGTGAACCTACTACCCTTAAATTTGACATAAATGCAGTTGTCCACAACATTTTCTATAAACCAAAAGTTCTAATGACCTTGTCGAACTTGAGGTACCACTGTCTTGAAGCTTGCTTCAAGCCATAGATAGATTTCTTTAGGCGACACGCCAAATGTTCCTTTTCTTCCATGACAAAACCTTCCGGTTGAGTCATGTAAACATCTTCCTTTAGGTCACCAATTAGGAAAGTTGTCTTAACGTCCATTTGATGCAACTCTAGGTCGTAATGAGCCCCTAGAGCCATAACGATCCTAAAAGAATCTTTGGACAACACAGGAGAGTAGGTCTCGTTGTAGTCGATTCCTTCTCGTTGCATAAAACCTTTTGCCACAAGTCTTGCTTTGAATCTTTCGACATTCCCTTTGGAGTCATATTTGGTTTTGTAGACCCATTTGTAGGCTACTCTTTTAGAACCATTGGGAATTTCTACTAGATCACAAACATCATTTGAGCTCATAGACTTTAACTCATCTTCCATGGCAACCTGCCACATAGACGAATTCGTACTTCTTATGGCCTCTTTGTATAAGGTTGGATCCTCCGCCTTTCCCATATCCTCACTCAGGTATGTGACATAACAAGGTGGAATGACACTCTTTCTTTGTCGCTGTGGTCTTCCCATAGGAGGTGGCGGAGGAGCTTCATTATCTTGAGGATCAGTTTCTTTGTTGGACTGTTGATCCTCTTCATTTTCATTAGTTTCATTATCACCATTAGGTTGAGGGCCTGAACCGATCGATTCAGGATTGGCATGAGATGTCACTCTTCTATGTATTGGTAGAACAATCTCTTGGATGATTGGGGATGGAACACACAACCGATTCTCCTCAAGATTGATCTTCCTTATTTTTGTGACTTCGTTATCCTCAAAAAACATCGCTTGTCTGGTCTCCACATATTTAGTGGTGTGACCTGGACAATAGAATTGATATCCCTTTCCCCTATGAGGGTATCCAAATAAATAAACAACTATCTGTTTTTGGATCTAATTTCTTAAGTTGTGGATTGAATACTTTAACTTCAGCAGGACAACCCCACACGTAAATAATTTAAGCTCGGTTTCCTTACCGTCCACATCTCATTTGGTGTGTTTGGCACTGCTTTAGAAGGAGCAAGATTTAGTACATGTGCAACTATCTTCAAAGCCTCCATCCATAGGCTTACTGGCAAACTTGCATGACTAAGCATACTTCGCACCATATCCATAAATGTGCGATTTCTATGCTCAGCCACACCATTTTGTTGTGGTTCACCAGGCATTGAGTACTAGGCAACAATTCTATTTTCATCTAGAAATTGCAAAAGGTCCTGGAATTTACCCACAAGGAGTATGCCTTCCGTAATACTCTCCCCCACGATCATATCATACAACTTTAGTTTTTGTGTTTAGTTGGTTCTCAACTTTGGCTTTGAACACTTTGAATTTTCCCAAAGCTTCCGATCGATCGTGTAAAGGAAATATACCCATAACAGGAAAAGTTGTCAGTGAAGGTGATGAATAAATCAAAACCATCTATAGACTTAACATTAAGTGGTCCGCATATGTCAGTATGAATAAGTTCTAAAACCCCTTTAGCTCTTACGACTCCTTTCTTAATCGTTTTTGCGTATTTTCCTTTAATACAGTCAACGCAGTTGTCTGCATCCGAGAAATATACTGGAAGGTGTACGTCATTTTTAATAAGTCTTTCCATACCCCCCTCGAAATGTGTCCCAAACGAAGGTGCCACAATTTCGAAGAATTGCTAGTACCCTTCCATTTCTTTTCATCATTAGAAACATTACTCACATGCAAAACATAATCATTAAGAGATAACATATAAAGTTTGCCTCGTATGATAGCGAGGCCAACATCCTTATTACAATATTTTAAAACAAATTGTTTGTCCCCAAACAAGCACTCGTACATGTCATCGTCTAGGAAAGATACCAAAATCAAATTTCTACTTAAAGTAGGTACATAAAGAACATTATTTAAATGCAGATGAAAGCCGGTGTGGAGCTCCAAGGTGAGTGACTCTATTGCTTCAACGTCGACTTCAACTCCCTTCGCTACCTTAAGCCTTCTTGCCCCCTTTGTTGTGGTTTGGGTTCCATGGAATCCCTGCATGGAGTTAGCAACATGAGCAGGTGCTCCTGAGTCAATCCACCAAGAAGTACAAGAGAAATCAGCATAAAATAATTCATCAACAAAAGTGATTTCATCCGTACCTTTCTTCATCATACATTTAAGATTTTTTGGACAATCCATCCTTTTGTGACCTTCTTCCTTGTAGTGGAAACACATGTTTTCATTAGACGCGCCACCTGAAGACTGTCCATGTTCCTTTTCCTTTCCTTTATACTGTGGCATTTCGATGGTGCTGACGTGGAGCACTTCGTTGGAAACCCCAAGAGAAAGGTGTGAAGCAGCAAGCAGCAAGTCTTCCCTTAGTAGAGACCGAGGTTATTCAACCATAAGGAGGAAGGAAACGTCACACAGGTGTTGCAAGCAACGCGGAGATCTGCACAATACAAACTCAAGACATTGCCCCAATGAATCAGTGAGGTTGTCAAGCTCACCGGTTTGTTGTAACAAAGGATTAACGTATGGTGTGGAAGGTAATGGTTTGCAACAAGTAAACAAGTAACAGTGTAAGATGTATCAATGGTAAAAATTGGACCGGGGTCCATAATTCACTAGAGGTGCTCTCCTTAGATAAACAACATGGCATGAAGGGTAAACAAATTACAGCAAGGCAATTGACAGGAACTGAGCAAGGCATCACAATGCAATTACTAGTCAGAAAGATCCTATGAGATTCGATTGGACAATACAACAAGATACATAGACCGCCATCCAACTGCATCTATGACTAGAAGTCCACCTTCAGGTTATCATCCGAACCCCCTCTAGTATTAAGTTGCAAGCAACAGACAACTGCTTTAAGCATAGTGTGTAAGGTAAACAGTCCACATGTTCCATGAACAAGAGACCGTTATTTTCTCCCTAGTGGCAACAACACATCTACAACCGAAGAGATTTCTGTCACTTCGCTTGGAAACTAGAGGCATGAACCCACTATCGAGCATAAATACCCCCTCTTGGAGTCACTAGGAACTACTTGGCCAAGATAGCTACTAACAACGGAGAGCATGCAAGATCACAAACAACACGGACATGATAGAATCATAAAGACAAAACCATTAATCAAACCAACATAATAATCTCAATATCCATCGGATCCCCGCAAACACAACATGCATGATTACAAATAGATTAGATCTTGATCATGAACAGAGCTCACAAGATCTATACATGAAAGCACAAAGGAGGAGATACAACCATCTAGCTACTACATGGACCCATAGTCCAAGGTTGAACTACTCACGCATCATACCGGAGAGAAGGCCTCCGGGATGATCTCCCCTCTGGCAGGGTGCCGGGAAGAACTTCAGATCCCCCCGATCTAGGGACGATGGTGACAACGGCTACAGACGGTTTCGTGGAGATTTGATCAGGTGCTCAGGGTTTCTGGATTGGGGGCTTCTTATAGGCGAAGGGGAAGGCCGAGGCGGCGGCCAGGGGCCCCAAACCCTAGCCAGGTATAGGGCAGGGCCCACCCGCGCCTAGGGTGGGTCTGGCCCCCCTGGCTGGACCCTCTGGCTCCCCTCTGGACATATTGTTCCCCAGGGAAAGTAATTGACTTTGACGTTTGTCCCGTCCAATTCCGAGAATATTTCTTTACTAACTTTTCAGAAACCAAAAACAGCAGAAAAGAGGCATCTGGCACTGTTGCAACTTGTTAGTAGGTTAGTACCATAAAACATGTAAAAAGCACCTCAAAGTGTAGACAAGTAAAGCAAAGTAGATACTAAACAATCATGGAGCATAAAAAATTATAGACAACGTATCACATTTCTTTCCTATAAGGCTTATTTTGAGGCTTAACGAAAATATACCCCTCACGCTTTCTCTTGTGAGAGCCAACATGAAAATCCATGTCCTTGTTTTGCCTCATAAACTTTTCTTCCTCTTGGACAATGCGAGGACAAATCTCGCTCAGTATCCACTTCTCCTTCATTGAATTTTAGTTGATCTTAAACCGATCAAATTCTTCAGGGAGAGACTCCAAAATCATTATCACAAGAAGGTTATCACTGAGCTCACACTTGAAAACCTTCAATTTATTTGAGGCATATATCATTCTCATTATATTCCCTCTAACCTCTCCATTACATTTGTACTTCCCAAGTAGCTTCTAAAAAATCTCATGAGCATAGACCTTTTCGGAGCCTTGGAATTGCTCTTATAAGGCCTCCATAAACTCCTTAGGATTATCTTTCTTCGGGACAACACCAACAATCTCAGGAGAAATGGACAACTTCATCAGCAGCATAGCCACATGATTTGATCTTTCCCAATTCTCCATCTTGGAGTCATAAGTTTTCTTTAGTTCATTATACCTATCGACATTAGCAGCGGGTGTCGTGGGCTTATCCTCCCTTAAGGCATAATCAAACTTGTTGAAAGCTAAACTTAGCTCAGTCAACTTCTTCCACTTAGGAAAGTTACTTCCTGTCAATTGCTTGACAGAATCATAGCGTATCGCAGCGGAAGCTGAAATTTATATAGACATTCAGTAGTAAAGTGCATGAATACAAAATAAATCATGGAATAAATATCAAAAATTTCAATTCTATGTCAAAACAATGTTGGGCAGAAATGACATAAAATTAAAACAACATTAAGGAGTGACTTGTTGTAACAACCCTAGTTTTATTTAATGGTAATTAGGAATTGATTGTGCATTCATGAGCATCATTTTAAAATGCATGCAATAAAAAGGTTCCAAAATAGTTTTGAATTTTGTCATGATGGACCCTAAACCCTAGCTTTTCCCTCTCTCTTTGAAAGCAATCCAAAATAGTTTTGAATTTTGAAATGACAAAAATAATGGAGCCAAATTGAATATAAGGGATCTTGAGTACTTTATATATTTCACAAGACCCCTCTAGCATTTTTGGAATATTTAAAACATATTTGAATATGGAAATACAAATTGTAAAAGGGAAAATAGAAAAAGAAAAGAGTTGCAAATAAAAAACAGCATCCACAACCATCCTAGGCCGGCCCAACCCATCTTTCTCTCCTTTCTCTATCGCTCAGTGCGCAGCGTGTAGCAGCCGCCCGCAACCCAGCCGAAGCCCACGCATGGCCCCAGGCCCACTTACCAGTTTGTTGTCTCCCTAGAGTCATGGTCGACCTCTCGATCTTCCAAAGCAGCTCGCTGTCGGCACGTTGCCGCCCACCCCGCGTGGATATCCTCGCCGCCGCTTCGTAGAAGGATAAGGACCATCCCCGCATGACTCCCTCTCATCCCTATCCTCTCACTCTCCCTCGTGCCCTCTCTCGCGTGTTCCTCTCTCTGGCCGAACCCTAGCTCGCCGGACCCCATCCCGCGTCGTTGCTCTCCGCCTCCCCAAGCCTGGCCGAGTAGCCCAGGAGCTCCGCCGTGAACCCCTATGTATCCTTACCAGACAAATCGAGCCCACACATCCCCAGCTGGCCCCGACGATCTCATCTCCCCGAGGTCCGGACGTCGCCATCGTCTTCAATCGCTGTCGCTCTGGAGCTTCTCCAGCCTCGACACCGTCATCACCACGCTCAGGGTGAGCATGCGGTGCTCATGCACCACCCTGCGACTCCCCTCCTCTTCTCTGTCGTGCTCGCGTCGCGCACCGCCGCATACCGCCGCCAGTTACCGTCGCCCTCCTCGCTCCGGCGACCAAATAGGGGCGGAGCCACCACTTTTTGGTTCGCCTCGACGAGCCACATCGAACGCGCCCACTCCTGCTTGCTAATTCGCCCCCTAGCACCGTCCCTGCCGCCGTATGTGAGGATCACCGTCGGGTGACGTCAGGCTGATGTCACCATGACGCCAACACGCGCGGGTCAGCTCTGGTCAAACCTAGGTGGGTCCTTTTCCGCCCGCGTGGCAACTGAGGTGGCCCTGGGCCCCTCTGTCAGCCACTATGGGTATGCACTGCCCCATTGACAAATGCTCCCCAACCCTAGATGACGTCAGCATGTTGTAATAAAAGGTTTTAAACAATTTCAGAAATTATTACAAACTTGTAAAATTGATAACTAATTCATTTTAAATCAGAAAAATACAAATAATATATCAAAATGTTTAGAAAAATAAGATCTATCCAATAGCATCATAATCATGCATTGATAAGAAACTTCTATTACAAGTATAATTAGAACAACCATATAACCCCTCTCATATGCCTCCAAGGTTTTCCCGAATTAGGGTTTTGTACACTCAGGACCCCGATTAAATTTTCAAGCATGCCTTAGGGGTTTATTTCAATGCAACTTAACTTGTCATACCATCATACTTGCTTGAGCATTGCATCGATGCCATGTGTTGATTGTTTCCCTTTCTTTCCGGTGTTTGGTTCTTCTCTGGTAGAATACGATATCGGAATCGAGATAGATCAACACCGTCGAAGGTCGAATACCAATACTTGACCAATTGTAGTCAAGTCAAGCACCAGATGTCCGAATCTCTTGCCATGTATGAATCCACACATACATGGCAAGCGAATCCCCGCACATACATATGAATCCTATGCTTTCAAAGTATTTACGTTCTTGCCATGTGCATATGATTCCAAAGTCTTTTCCCGATAGATATAGTAATCCTATCTGCTACATGTTCACTTTGTAGCCTATACTCACTGATCCACTGCTCCCAGCATAACTAGGGTTTGGCTTATGAAGTGTTGCTAGAGCTGTTACATCTATTGTTCTTAGCCATGCTTAGATGTTTTGCTGGTCCATCCGGTTGATGAATCAGAGATACGAATGAACCTAGTACGATAGGATGACGTGGTATGATTAGAGATGAAAGTTAAACATGCTAAGGCTGGTATGGGAGGCCACGGTGGGTTGTGGTTTTTGTAGTCCCATACTTGCCACTACTAGGACATGAGTTCTTGCCTCTTGAACCAACACGAGCGTACAGCCACACGGGGGCCTGGAAACCCCCTCGACCAACTAACTTGCCTAGTAGATTCCATGAGTCACATAGTTCGGGCCTTACATTCGACATACGCATCTTGGTTGTTCTTGAATGGAGGTGAAGGAGGTGCATTCATAACAGGTAGGTAAGCATGGCCGGGAACAAGATATGCACGTCATCTGTAATCTTGAACCCCGCACACATCTCTAGGGACCGACTTAGAGACTCAACCCATTATGGCGGCATCTCCCTAGTGCTTGACTCATGGTCTCGGCGAAAGCAAGGTAAAGGTCGTGTCTAACCACCCTCTGTCGGCCTTCCAAGGAAGATGGCTAATGTACTGGCATTAAGAGAAGGTTGGTACGTGTGGGTAAAGTTGTACACCCCTGCAGGGTTATTAATCTTTTCAAAAAGCCATGTCTGTGGTTATGGACGACTTGGGAACGGACGTGATGATCATAGAGAACTTGAACCTAATCATAAAAGTTGGCAAGTTAAGTAATGTGTGCTTAAGGATGCTTCCTCATGGGTACGAGGGGGTGATCCTAGATAGGTTCAGAAGATGATCAAAGTTTGAGATACCACTCGCTTATCCCCTTTTAAAAATACTCTGACTAGACGAGCTTTTTCTCTTGTTTTATAAATAAAAGTGGCTTTATGCAAAACAACTCCACCAACCATAAGTCTTGCAAAGTACACCCTGTACTCACCCTTACTTCGTTGATACTTTTGCGGTAAAGTAAGTGTTACCATAGAAGATGAGTTCTTCACAACATCGACATCGACGAGTAGCTTGGGGTTCCCAGCCGGCAACCTGGAATCTTTGGGCTGGGGCATCATCATTATGCTTCAGGCCTCATAGGACATTTGTTAAGTTTGCTATACTTAATAGCATAATTTTCCTTCCATTTTTTATGTTTGTGGTTAGTGACGTATGCTCGTAATATTTTGGTTCTTTGCTCAGTTATGAGCTTGCTGTAATAAATTTTGATGTCGTAGGGTCACTATTGTGTTACCGATTCTTTCACTGTATGCTTTCGAGATTAGTTTAGGCTTATGTTTAGATGGAGGTCTGGGATTTGTCTAGCCTTAATCCCGGGGGTGTCACGGGTTTTGGTATCAGAGCAGTACCGACTGTAGGATACCCTTTATATTGGTCGATGTTGAGTCTAGTGCTTGTGAAAACTATTTTCAAAGATGAAAATTATGTGTGAAAACTCTAGTATGCTTCTTTTTCTCCTTATCTAGTTTCGCTCTAACTCTGGGTCATCTTACCTTGTGTTGATTTTGAAAAGTTTTGCTATCTCGTCTCTTTCTTCAAAGCTTAGGTGCCTTTCCAAGCATGTCGCTTATCAACCAGTTGACCTAGTGTTAAGTTCTTTAGAGTCTGGTGTGTGTGCTCCTTGTTCCCTTTGTTCCGTATCACTCGAGAGATTTCTTTCCATCATGATCTCTCTGTTCTACGGGTCCACAACATCATGTTTATGGTCCCATAGTTTTCTGTTCTAGGCTTCGAGGTCTCCTTTCGCCTCATATGCCTCCTTTCTATTTGTTCGGGTACTTCAGCAACTGTTTCTTCTCTTGGAAGCTACCTCATGATTTCTAGCTTGCAGTGTATGTTGTGTCACTCAAGTAGTAGTTACTCCTTTCTCTGTGTTTTAACCCTCAGACTTGAACCTAAGATCCCCGATTGTGCTAGATTCTGGTTTTGTGAATTGCGGTGACCCAACATACCACTGCATGATGTAGTACACTATATTCCTTCACATAACACCAATGAAACAATGTTCACTAGTATTACATCCCTCAGAGTGGTACAACAGAAACATAGCAGGTCCAAGACATGAATATAGGTTACAACTCAACTCTTTACACAAGATCCAGAGAACATTCTAGGTTAAAGAGAGAGAAAGAATCTTCTTACAAAGAAGAATTATAAATAATCAACTCAAATCTAATATAATAATAGACTAGTATCTAAACTATTGAGGCTTGCATTGTTGCTATTGCAATACTCTATAGAAGTAGGTTCTATGGCTAAAGATTTTATTCTTATCTAATCAGCAACTTCGTCTTCCCTTGAGTTGATGTATGTGTGGACTTTCTTGACTTCATTGAAGAGCTTTAGCTTTTGATGATGATTCCTAGAGCATGACTTGATGTAGATATTGTCTGTACTAGATTTAGAACCTAGCAAGGGTTAAGAAGATACTTTGAGTATGAGCGTACTCAGCAAGTTCACTAGAAAAGGAGTGTTTGATGCACTATATCTACAGCCACAGACCATAGGTCGTAGGCCATGCAAGTTTTTATAAACATTTTTTCAAAGGTTGCTTTTATTCTGAAAAGCTATGTCCGTCAGCCTTCACGGGTTTACCAGAAATTTCATGGAGTTCCTTTCCCGCCGCTTTCGTAGCTCCTTCCCGGAACAGGGAGTAACAAGTTACAGTTCTTACACTCTGTAGAGGTGCGTCACTTCACCCATGAGAGACCTTAGGTTTTGTTGCACGACCGGGAGTATATCCCCATTCAAACTTCCTTGGTTTGAGGCCCAACCTAAGATCCAAGCCAATCACTACCTTCTCCGCGACCCTGCATGTCTCCTTGGTGTACACCATTCCCATCTTTTGAATTACGGCAATGGTTTGTATAGACCGTTCAGATGCCGAAACTATCGTGGGACGTTGAGGGCTCCCACCCATATGCTGCATATCCTCTACGAATTACCATATAATATGCACACTACGAGTGATAACAGCCACGACCCGCACATCCAGCTCCATGCGAGAGGGAAAATATACAGCTGACTTCTTCGTCTCATTCCAAATCTCATAGTCAACGCGTAATATACGGCGCAAGAATCACTGGCGACATTGGTTGTTAAGTCCTAGATAATATGTTCCTTTACCACCAGAACTCTTATAGTAGGTTATTACCTCATGGTAAATAACCTATATTCACATTATTATGAAAATAGTGTTTTCTGACCTTTTTCAACTGCAGGTGATGACAACACTGGATTTGTAAAATAATTTACAGAAAATAATCAAAGGACATGAGCAAGTGTGAACTTTCCTTTTGTGATTGCAAGATTATGCACTCACGGTCTTCGAGACGACATAAGATCCAATATCTGAAATCATCATCATTTGTCCGGTAAGGACTAATGTTTAAAGAAGCAAGATGCAGTTATGCATAAGTAATGATATGCATTTTGTAAAACTCTCAAATTGAATCCCCAATACTTTGAGTGAAGTGAATTCAAGTGATTCTTTTAAGAGTTGGTTTATCTTCAAATTTTACTTTATAAGTAATGATCTTTATAAGGAACCTAAGTGATAATAATTCTTAATACACAGGTAAAGTATAAAGTAATGTGATTATGTTTAATTGTTATTTGGTGACTAAGGTAAGAGTCCTTGGTTTTAGTTGTTAAGAGTTGAAGAATTTATTATGAGATTATTCTTTGAAGTGGCAAAAAGAATAACATTTGAAGAAAAGATTTCCTTTCTAAGGTTTAAACAATCATCATTGTTAATAGAACATGATTAATGTATTTTGGTGTTTGATTTATTAGTTTGGACTTGAGATGCTTTATGTCTTAAGCTAAATAGACCAAAGTTAACTATAAAAAACATAAGTTATTTATTAGACCTGATGTTTATAAGGTTTGAGACTAAAGTTAACTTTAAAAGGTTAAGTACACTTAATATGTAATATATTTTAATTATTCCCAAGTTTTAGATTTATGATAGGTATAACTAAGGTGTGGAATTATTCACTTTATATTTTAAGTGAATGATTTAGATTAAATTTGTTTTAGTTATTAAGAAAATAATTTGTATTTATTTAATGGGAGCATACTTAGATGATCTTAGTAATTTGTTAGAATTTAAAGTCATGTTAATAATGGTTAAGATATAATGATTGTTCATCATATTATATATATATGAGTAATACTCAATAAGATTTTTAAAATAATACCTTAAAGTTAAAAGTTATACTTAATTTAAGTTGTGAATTTGGGATTTAGTAGTTAGACTTTAATTACTCAAGGTTTTATAACAATTGTGATTATTCTTACTTAAGAATTGTTTTTAAAGAATTTATAAAATAAGTAATAGATAAGGATTTATTATTTAAAATATTAAAGACTTTTCTAATAATATATTTAATATTTTTCTAGTGTAATATATTTATTCAATACCTTAAAAATGAATTTTATTTATTTTTAAGTATTATCTTTATTTTTATAAAATTTATCAAAGAATTAAGTGTCTTTAAATATTTACTTTATGTTTTATTTGTAAAACTCTAAACTAGCGTTCTTATAAAATAGTAGAGTTATTTTGATATACAAAAATGATTTTTTATTTATTTTTAGGGGTTTTCTTATTTTATAAAATTTCATTTAGGATTAAATGGTGTTCATAATTATTTACTTTATACTTATTTAAAATAATTAAAATTATATTTTTATTAAGTAGATCTTATTTTTATGATGATTTAAATATATTATTTATATATTGTTAGGATTTTTCTATAATTTTCTAGATCTCAAAAGGTTTAGATGATATTTTGGTAAATTTCCATTTTATTTATTTGTAAGATCTGTTTTACTTCATAAATCTGGGCCCATTAGGCAGCCCAGCCCACTGGGTTGGGCTAGACCACTTGTCCTGGTTCTTCGGGTCGGTTGACCCTGACCCCAACCCTATCTTCTTGTTCGCTGCTCGTCCTCTCCCAGGCGATGTATATGTTGCCTCCCTCTCTGGCTCGATTCTGGCGAACGCCAGCCATTTCGGCTGCCACTGCCGGCCATTGAAGCTCTGTCGCCGTCTGGGCAATCGGGTCCTCCGATTCGATTTGGCCCTGAGGCCTTACCGAGCTCGCCCCCTCTCATCTCCTGGTGCTAGGCTTCGGTGTTGGGGTCGCCGTGTGCCGGTGGTCCTGTGGTTCTCTTCGTCGGCCTGGACTCAGCTCGACGCCAGCGGAAAGGTGCGCATGCGCAACCCTGGCGTCTCCTTCTACTGATGCCTGCGGGACGGTGCTGTCAGCGCAACCCAGGTATCGGGGCTTCCTCTGATTCTATGGTGGTGGTGTTCAGTACCTATTCCATGTCTTCATCAAGCCAACGCTCCAGGTGCTCGGCACCCTCGGTGAGTTTTGATTCCATGTGACCAGCCTTAGTGCTGAGGGCTCCGATCCATGGTGCTGTTATTTGATTTTGTTATACTGCAAGTAATGTGGATACAAATTCAGTTCTCTGAATTTTGGATATTGACTTCCTGTGGTACTAGCAATGTAAGATTGCTAGAGGATTCTTTATACTGAAGCTAATTGTGAAAGTAATTTAAGTTATCTTGATACGGTGTTGCCACTAAATGATACTGTCCATTTGATAGTTCATTAATCTTACTAAATGATTCCTAGGTACTTTTCCTTAGGAAAATGATTTGATGGAGTGATTTTTAGATAAGTGGGGTTGCAAGAAGTACAATAAATTTTGGATTCAAATGAATTCATATGACATTTATGAGTGCAAATGATTTATCTGAACCTTTGGTTCAATGAGAATCTTGTGGAATTTTACCTATTTGTGCATACATAATGAACAAGTGAGTTAAGGGTATAAATTTTATACTGTGTGCTGATGGTTTAAAAGAAGAACATGGTTGATTAAGTCTAGCTTAGTAACTCATGTGTCACTAGCTAGATATTATGGCAAGCTATGTGGTACTTCCATGGAAGATGCATATATACCATCTTGTCTAGATAGCTTGTGTGCTGCAGATGACTAGCTAGATTAATTGCTATGATTCTTTTTAAGATCAAATGATGATACACACTCACCAATTAAATTGACTTGATATATGAGTAATTACTATGTGTGTGTATAAACATCTGTAGGAAAGATCCATGTTGATATGGACCAGTTCTGCTTAGTAAAATAGTTTGACATATGTGTGCTTCCCACATGGTAGTAGGCTTTACTTGGAATAACTTCTAGTGGTTTTACCCTAGAAAAATGGTTTACTTTACTTAGTACATGATGAGATTGATTCTCTGAGCTGTTTCTATGATGGTTGCCATGGTGGTGCCTCTATTGGGAGTATGCACAATGATAGATCTTGCTTGTATGATCTGCTACTATGGGTGTTACTGATGGTTAGATCTGTCCCTGGCCAGTGATATAAAGATTGAGGTTGTGAACACATGTTAGCTTATGTATGTGCTTCCTGTATTGCATGACAATAACAATAATGGTCTTGTGCAAATGATTTGGACAATTGGATTAACTATATAGACTCTAAATGAACAATTTGTTGTTGTATAGTTCTCTCCTTTTGTTCTAGTGCTATTCATCAAATCTTGATTATTTGCACTATGAAAAATATGATGCCAAGATCCCTCTTTCCAATGATGCACACATGCTGAGGCCCTGATGTAAAGTAGAACAAATGCTATTATTAGGCTTTTTTTATTACTCTATGATGAACATACATAGCATCCCTATGTAGATCTGAGATAACCTCTTCCTCCAATCCTCCTAGATGATCATCTAGTTGAAGGGTAGAGGAGTGGATTTGATGTGGATTGTTCCCTTGTTTTACTAAGATGCTTATGCCAGAAGATAATAAAGATGCTTAAATGATGGTAGAGTTTTACCTGCTACAAAGATGTGGTTGTTGACCTAGTTTTGCTACTGATGGAGGCTTCTATGGATCCACTCTTAGAAATCCTTCTCCTCCTTGATCCTTGCTGGATCTACTTTTATTTATGTCCTGATGCTTGATATGTTAGCTGATCCTCCACACTAAATCTTGGCTGGCTCTAGGGAGCAACCAGAGCTAAGGGTGTGATGTGAGCTAGCTAGTGGTTTGGTTGGTGGTGTAAGGATATGCTAATATGAATCTGATGAGAGCTAATGGTAAGATGGTGATGGTTTCTTGCTGTTCTAAGTGTTGTAGCAAGTGCTCAGCAAGGTGTCCTCTTTTTGGCTTCGGCTGATACTTATCTCCTGTCCTGGTTTCCTCCTGTGTTGACAGCACCGCATACTTGCATGTATGTGTGAGTTGCTTGCACTGTTCTGGATCAGTGCAAGGAAAAATATCTTGATTTGTATCCCTTTGCTTCTATTTCTATGGTGAAACTTGCCCCATAATTTTAATGCCAATGAGTTGGTACTGAGGCACTGATCTGATTAAGAATAGATACTATGATTTGGTGAAACTTGCCCCTAATTACTGCTCTATGATGAAATTAAACAGTGCATCTCACTTTTATCCTCTGAGAGCACTAACAAACTAACCTCCTCTGTTTCCTTTTAACTTTTGTTTTGTGTTATTTTGATTTTTTTTTGTTTACAGGTATACAAGATCAGGAAGAAACCATCAAAAGATGAAGATTTAGTTTAGGCCCCTTTTTTTATTCTTGTAAATCTCTTTATCTTGAATAATGTAATAGACAATGTAATATTGTATAATAAAGTTTAATTTTCTTTTCTACTTGTAATCTGTATCTCATAATATTATATCTTTTTTATTTTATTATTGCAATTCATTTCCTCTTTTGGAACACTGTAGTAGTATTCACTTGTTGTAATGTGTATTTATTATTTGTAACTTATAAAATATTCAATGTAATAAAGTATTCCTTTTTTCCTCACTTATTCAGTCTTATAAATTGTAATATAAATAAGATTATGCTTTATCAATTCTTGTTTATTTCTTTATTGTAATATCATATTACATTACTCATTTACTCATTTCATTGTATTTAAATTTCCACTATCTTTTCTATTTGAATAAAAGATTATATCTTGTTTATAAATAAGAGTTCACCTCTTTTTTTCTATTACAATTTGTTATTCCATTTCAAATTCTTTTAGAATTCAAATTCACCAATTGATTATTCAAATTTGAATTTCCTTCCCCTCAAACACAAAAGTACAATAGAGGTCATGTCGAAATCCATCGCACCTGCCCTGATGTTTCATCAGAGCAAGAGAGATCTCGATCCCCCTATAGCTTCTTTAGCTTTTGCGCGAAAATTATCCGGATTTTCTATGCATGAATGCAGTGCACACACCTGGATTCAGCTTATTTCTAATCTCTAATGCTGGGACGTTACATGAATCTTGTACATGAAGCTGACCTTTAACCCAAGATCCATTGTTGACCCTTGACGTTAATGTTCACACATTACTTCAGGAATGTTAGTACCTTCTAGTATAGCCTTCAAGCTTGTGGATATTGTCGACATTGAACAGTGACGATAAAGGACTTTCCCTACCACTAGCTATGGTAGGTGTTCTTTGATGGAACCAAATATATCATGACAAGAGTACTCTTCGTGAGTCTCACTTCTATACTCGTGACACTGCCACACATCCCTTTTCTGCATTGGTCTTCGGAAGATTGTTGACTTATGCGTCTACATCTCGAGATTCTATTCTGAGCATGTTCCTTACCCTTGTTGCTTTCCGACCATTTCCTACCAGTTGGTAGCCAATTATTAGTGTGCATTGGTGTCTTCCGATGCAAGCTACTCTTGTGGTCCATCATGACAAACCAGTTCGGGATGTCAGGAGAAACAAACTTCAGTACCTCGTCATTTCTAGGACCAAGTCAAAGTGTTGTAATCCCCAGATCAATAAGCATTGATTAGTTTATGTTATGTTCTACCTTGAAGTATCACACCCTTCTATATCAAAAGGTCGTGCTGAGTCTCATGACCCTCTTAATGAAGTGATGCTCTTACACATATATGCCCACCCTTCCCCTGAGTTGTTCGCGCTCAGGAATGTTGCGTGTGTGTATTGATGTGGCCATCTAAGATTCCTAGCAATTCTTGTTGCTTTTAACTTCAAGGACATTTATATCATTCCTAGCGTGATGGTTATTCTAATCAATAAGCCACGGATGATTGTGCTACCAAGTCCTATATCCTGGTGCACCCTCTTCGGTCAAAGAGTCGGGCTTATGCCAAAGCTCTGAGACTATGTCTTCCTGCCTTACCAAGCAAGTTTACCTCTTGAGCTCTATGACATATCGGTGGTCCGTGATATTCTAGATGTCTACTAGAAGTATCCCCATGTTGCCACATGACCGTTATGTCAGGTTCTTGAGTAAGATGTTTCTTTAAACCGCTCCTTTCTCCAAGGATCCATACTGGATACCCCTGAACTAGTTGGTTGAGCTTAAACAACAACTTGGAGAGTTGTAAGACGAAAGTTCTATCCAAATGTGTTCCTCTTTTAAGGGATGTCTAGTTTTGTTCGTGTCGAAGAAAGATAGTATCTCCTTTGTGGATACATTATCTTCCATGCCTTTGATTTGATTTGGGAAATCATCAAATCAAACTCAGTTCCAAGGACTATCCTGATGACGTACCCGTTTGTGATGTTTCTCTTGAATTACATCATCATGTCCTCTGGTCTGACCAATGTATATGCCTTGTTCATACAACATGTGAGTCCATCTTCTTGGTGTGTATAGATAAGTTTGTTATTGATCCCATCAAGGACATCCTTACCTTATCCATGCTAGAAGAGATTCATGTGGAACAGTTGGAATTTATTTTGGAAACTTTTGAGAACTATCTTCATGTTATCTCGAAGTATGTGTTCTGGATGTTAAAAGTGACCTTCTCCGGTCCATGCAAAAAATATTGAAAGATGTCGTCGTGGATTCGAGTAGCGTTATCTTTGTTTCCTTGGGAATCATTCCAAGTTAGTCAAGCATGCGCGAGGTATTCTTAAAATGACAGGTTGTTACCTTCATAATTCGAGAAGATCCTCTAAGCACACCAAGCCACTGATTGATTCGTTCACGGAAGACAAGAAGTACAACAAAACTTCTATATCCTCCAAAATGTTTCCTAAATATGATTTGGTTGTGTTTTGTTGCAAACAATTCATGTAGATGCAATTATATTTTGATAACTTGCTATAACATGGGTTCCGCAATCTAGCTCATCTTGTGGAGCTTGACATTGAAGTCCGTGTCTTGAGAATCTAGTGACTTTACCTCTATGGTAAACGTTGCACACTTTCTATTCGGATATGCTGAGTCTGAAGTATATCTCCACTTAATCAAAGCTGAATCTCAAGCAGCAATAATGGTTGGTGTTCCTCAAGGTTTTGACGTAGGTCTCTTTGTAAATCTGACAATATTGATGTAATGGTTGGCACAATTAGCCAGAAGACCTATTGCCATACTCCCTTGAATCAGCAATAACAACCACTATTCATGAGGCATCTTCTATGATTTATTACAGGAGTTGTGCTTATGGTTTCCTTTGTAAACGAAGTCCGACCATTACTTGATGACTAGTTAAAGGCTTGTCGGTAGCCTACTAATGGTGTTTCAAACATCAAGGAGAACATTTAAAGTAGAGTTTCTAAATGTCTCTCGGTCGATCCTCTAGACCCTTCTATGTTGGCAAGCATCTTGTTATGCCAAGTACTTGGAGTCTGAGAATGAATTTTCTTTCTTCTCGTGTCATCAGGAATCTTCTAAACTATTCGTCTTGATGGTGCAAAGTGATGTCATAATCTTTGGCAGAGATTTTTATAGCCCTGAGTGAATAAAGAGTTTCCTTTCCGCTTTCTTAAACTTGTTCGAAGAGCGACTATGATTTTAGTACTCAATAGTTCCTCTCGTTACATGTTCTTTGTGACTCTTATGAGCCCTCTCCACCAAAATACCTTTATTTCTTAACCTTCTATTGAATGAAAGAGTGGCCCTTCTGTGTCAAAAGTAGTTCAACATCTTGGTTTTGTTGGTATCTATCTCTTCCATTAGTAAATCTCTATTAAACTGTTTAGTAGAGGTTTACCTCTCGAAGTCTGTGTATCTTTTTCCATATGTTGGAAGTCTCCTTCCCTTAGAAATCAAAACTCTTCTTCAAGCTCCATGGTCTCAATCCTTATGAATACCAACTATCTGTCACCTTCAAGCCTTCTCCTTTTATTTCCTCTGTTACCTTGGCATGTTTCATGTCTGTTGGCTTTAGAGATGTTCGCGAAACATCTACCCATGAGTTGACCATGAGATACTCAGTTTGTGGTTCCGTGCCATTCCCTCTCTTCCTTAGTGTGAGAAGCCACCTCGAAGATTATGAAGTGCTTCGTCCACTCGTCATGGTGGCATGGATCAACCTCTTCGAGAAGATCGTTGAAGTTTATTGTAACCCTGTTCCTTCTATCTTCCTACCTAGGAATCTCGGGACGAGATTCTTTTAAGAGGGATAGAATTGTGACAACCCTAGTTTTATTTAATGGTAATTAGGAATTGATTGTGCATTCATGAGCATCATTTTAAAATGCATGCAATAAAAAGGTTCTCGGAAACCCTAAACCCTAGCTTTTCCCTCTCTCTTTGAAAGCAATTCAAAATAGTTTTGAATTTTGAAATGACAAAAATAATGGAGCCAAATTGAATATAAGGGCTCTTGAGTACTTTATATATATTTCAAAAAACCACTCTAGTATTTTTGGAATATTTAAAACATATTTGAATATGGAAATACAAATTGTAAAAGGGAAAACAGAAAAAAGAAAAAAGTTGCAAATACAAAATAGCATCCAGAACCATCCCAGGCCGGCCCAACCCATCTTCCTCTCCTCTCTCTGCCGCTCAGCGCACAGCGCATCGCAGCCACGCACAGCCCAGACGAAGCCCATGCACGACCCTAGGCCCACTTACCGGTTTGTCGTCTCCCTGGAGTCGTCGTCGACCTCTTGATCTGCCGAAGCAGCTCGCTGTCGGCACATCGCCGGCCGCCCCGTATGGAGATCCTCGCTGCCGCTCCAGAGAAGGATAAGGAACAGCCTCACATGACTCCCCTCATCCCTATCCTCTCACTCTCCCTCGTGCCCTCTCTCGTGTGTTCCTCTCTCTGGCCGAACCCTAGCTCGCCGGACCCCATCCCGCACCGTTGCTCCCGGCCTCCCTGAGCCCGGCCGAGTAGCCCAGTAGCTCCGCCGTGAACACCTCCGCCTCCTTACCAGAGGAATCGAGCCCGCACATCCCCAGCTGGCCCCGACGATCTCATCTCCCCGAGGTCCGGCCGCCGCCATCGTCTTTAATCACCGTCGTTCTGGAGCTTCTCCGGCCTCGACACCGTCATCACCATGCTCAGGGTGAGCATGCGGTGCTCAGGCACCACCTCGCGACTCCCCTCCTCTTCTCTGTCATGCTCACGTCGGGCACCGCCGCATACCGCCGCCAGTTACCATCGTCCTCCTCGCTCCGGTGACCAAATAGGGGCGGAGCCACCACTTTTTGGTTCGCCTCGACGAGCCGCGTCGAACGTGCCCACTCCCGCTTGCTTATTCGCCCCTAGCGCTGTCCCCGTCGCCGTCAGTGAGGATCATCGTCAGGTGACGTCAGGCTGACGTCACCATGATGCCAGCGCGCGGGTCAACTCTGGTCAAACCCAGGTGGGTCCCTTTCCGCCCACGTGGCAACTGAGGTGGCCCTGGGCCCCTCTATCATCCATTGTGGGTATGCACTGCCCTGGTGACAAATGCTACCCAACCTTAGATGACGTTAGCATGTTGTAATAAAAGGTTTTAATCAATTTCAGAAATTATTACAAACATGTAAAATTGATAACTAATTCATTTTAAATCATACAAATACAAATAATGTATCAAAATGCTTAGAAAAATAAGATCTGTCTAATAGCATCATAATCAAGCATTGATAAGAAACTTCCATTACAAGTATAATTAGAACAACCATATAACGCCTGTCATGTGCCTCCGAGGTTTTCCCGAATTAGGGTTTTGTACCCTCGGGACACTGATTAAATTTTCAAGCATGCCTTAGGGGTTTATTTCAATGCAACTTAACTTGTCATACCATCATACTTGCTTGAGGATTCCATCGATGCCATGTGTTGATTGTTTCCCTTTCTTTCTGGTGTTTGGTTCTTCTCTGGTAGAATACGATATCGGAATCGAGATAGAGATTGAAGACCGAGTTCAACACCGTCGAAGGTCATCCGTGAAAGTAACAAAATAATGATATCCACCTCGCGCAGACACACTCATTGGACCACATACATCAGAATGTATGATTTCCAACAAATATGTCGCCCGTTCCATTGAACCGGAAAACGACGTTCTAGTCATCTTGCCCATAAGGCATGGCTCACATGTATCAAATGATTCAAAATCAAGTGATTCCAAAGTCCATCCGAATGGAACTTCTTCATGTGTTTAACACCAATATGACCT
Organism: Avena longiglumis; assembly: GCA_030063025.1. NCBI lineage: Eukaryota > Viridiplantae > Streptophyta > Magnoliopsida > Poales > Poaceae > Avena > Avena longiglumis. The sequence continues at coordinate 536,024,725 of CP125974.1, read as the reverse complement.
AGACGGCAGTGCCACATATATGAGGATATATCATCATTAAGTTTAATCCTTTTAGCATCAACATTATGAATATGTGTAACACTATTATCGAGATCCAACAGAAATAAACCATTCTTCATCGATGCATGACCATAAAAGATTTCATTCATATAAATAGAACAACCATTGTTCTCGGATTTAAATGAATAACCACTTCGCATCAAACATGATCCAGACACAATGTTCATGCTCAGTGCAGGCACCAGATAACAATTATTCAAGTTTATTACTAATCCCGATGGTAAGTGGAGATGTAGCGTTCTGACGGCGATCACATCAACACTTGATCCATTACCGACACGCATCTTGACCTCACCCGTTGCTAGTGGTCGCTTGTTCCGTAGCCCCTGACGAGTTACAAATATTAGCAACTGAACCGGTATCAGATACCCAGGTGCTACTGCGAGTACTATTCAAGTACACATCAATAACATGTATATCATATATATCTTTGTTTGCCTTGCCGGCCTTTCTCTGCCAAATACTTGGGGTAGTTGCGCTTCTAGTGGCCAGTCCCCTTACAATAATAGCACTCTGTATCAGACTTAGGTCCAACTCGGGGTTTCTTTTCAGGCATGGCAACCGGATTGCCGCCCTTACTTCCCTTCTGTTTTCCCTTCTTGTCTTTCTTGAAACCAGTGTTCTTATTGATCATCAACACTTGATGTTCTTTCTTGATCTCCACTTCTGCAGTTTTAAGCATTGACACAAGCTTGGGAGAGACTTCTTCATGCCTTGCATATTATAGCTAGGTGGCAGAGACTGCAGAACACGACGGATGCCTAAGTCAATGGGAATCGTTATTCCCAAGGACACAAGCTTATCGGTGTAACCCGACATCTTGAGTACATGCTCACTAACGGAGTTGTGCTCTTCCATCATGCAGCTAAAGAAATTTTCTGAAGAATTGTAGCTCTCTACAACAGCATGTGTGTCGAAAATAATTTCCAACTCACCCATTGTATCAAATGCATTGCTGTTTTCGAAACACTTTCGAAGTTCTGGCTCTAGCCCATCCAATATGCCACATTAACTAAGTTGTGGTACTCCTGACGAGTTTGATAGACATTCTTCTCCTCGTCGGGGGCATCATCGAACGGTGGGGGGCCTAGCGGCGCTTCTAGCACATATTGCTTTTGTGCAGCAGAGAAGAGAATCCTCAAATTCATGGCCCATTCGGTAAAGTTGCTACCGTTCGTTGCAAGTTTCTATTTCTCCATGTACACATTGAAATTAAAAGCAGGTGGTGCAATCTACAACAGAATTTGTCAAGTTTAGACTAAGTTTATGATAGATTGAGTTCAACTAATCCACATTACGAATGAACTCCCACTCAAAAATGACATCCCTCGTGCCTTTTTGGTGATTACTTGAACCAAATCCACTACACCAAGTCCGATCATCACGTGAGTCGGTGTAGCTTCAAAGGCGAGCATCAAATGGGCATCATATCTACCATATGACTCATGCTTAACCTTCGGTCCGTGTTCCGAGTCCATGTATGTATATGCTAGGCTCGCCAAGTAAGAACCTTAGTATTCGCGTGTGTAACTGTCTTACACCCGAAATATGGTATTGGATCCAAGAACACCCGATCATCACGTGATGTCTTGGAGCGACGAAACATAATCGGTGCATACTTAAGGAAGAACACATTATTATCTTGATATTTAAATGAGGGATCATCTTATTATGCTAATAAAATGCCAAACAAGCAATATAAGATGCAATCAAACATCACATGTTTATAAGTGAAATTATATGTTTCCCGCATATGATCTCCATCATGTGCACTGTGGTATGATCACTATCATACCTCTATGTGTAAGGCCAAGGTCTATGGAACTTACACGTTATGTGTGTTGTAAGAGTACCATCTCATACTTCTACTTAAAATATCACCATATCATAACACTAGCCCAGCAACAATCTAAACTAGACGCCTCTAATTTATCCAATGAAAGTTTTACGTGGCTTAGGGCTTTCGAAGATAGAACCGTTCTTACCTACGAACATAAACCACAACGAGGATAATCAAATTGTTGACAACTCGTTGCAAATTAGATATTGACTATAGTAGGAGAGATAGACACCCGCTAGCCACTTATGCAAACTAGTTGCATGTCAAGCGTGGAACAGGTCTCATGTGCAAGGACATTTAAAGTTTGTCCGGGCCGCTTCATCCCACTATGCCACAAATATCCAAAGTACAACCAAGAAGCAATAACATGACCATCATCGCCCACATACTCATATGTGTACTACCCGTGTAAAGCATCTACACATAGATCCGGCTCTGATACCACTGTAGGGTTCGCAACATAGAAAACAAAAAATTTCCTACGATGGGAACAACTATGTACCAAGATCTATCTACTAGATACAAACAACGGGCGGATGTATATCCGTAGAGAACATACCCTTGAAGACCGACAAAGCTTAATGAGTCAAAATCGTGGTTGATGTAGACGATCTCTTGCCGATATCAAGATCGAGAGGAATTCCTTAGCACCGCAACTTAGCAGTGCATCCGTGCTTGCACACACGTTCGAGGCACCGAGCAACCTCCGCCTCCTCCCTCCAGCGATGCAGCGGAAGAACAACTCTTTCTTTCCAAATAGCCACCGGGAACATGTATCTCACTAGTCCGAGACCATGGGGGATAAATACTAGAGGAGGAGAGATATCCTTCACGAGGAGGTTTGAGTGAGAAGTGAGGAGGGGGAGAGATATCCTCAAATTCCTATTAAATTTCCACCAAATTTAATGTAAACTCTCATTAAATAAAACTCCTTTTTATTTATTCACAATTTTGTCAATTACTTTAATGAAAAACATTCACATATAACCCCTTGCTAGTATTTCATTTCACATGCAAAAACACTTTGTGCAATTTCACCCGAAAACCTGTTTCGGTATCTAGTGAAATAAATTCCTGCTCTTGTTATTCTTTCCGGCATGAAACTTTGGCTGCAAATGGATGTCGGTGTTTCTTAAGTGTACCACCCTATGGTTCACGAATAATGCGGACATGATCGAGACCCTTCTCCGATCAATAATCAGAAGCGGGATCTGGAGACCCATACTGACTCCACACATTCAACAATGACTTTGTTGTGATTGTCGGAACCTTTTACGCTAGTATATTAATCCTTTTGTTTTGCGATATATTACATGTCCGAGATTCGATCATCGGTATCTCCATACCTAGTTTGATCTCGTTATTGACATGCACTCTTTTCTCTTTCCTGTGATATAACATTCTAGTGATTAAATCAATTTCTTGCAAGCTAACCAATTTGATATCACCGAGAGGGCCCAGAGCATATCTATCCGTCATTGGGATGAAAAAATTCCACTCTCGATCCATGGGCCTCAGTGAAGGGTTCGCAGCATAGAAAACAAAAAATTTCCTACGATGTGAACTATATACCAAGATCTATTTATACTAGATACAAACAACGGGCGGATGTATATCCGTAGAGAACATACCCTTGAAGACCGACAAAGCTTAACGAGTCCAAACTCGTGGTTGATGTAGACGATCTCTTGCCGATCTCAAGATCGAGAGGAAGTCCTAGCGCCGCAAATCAGCAGCGCATCCGTGCTCGCACACACGTTCGAGGCACCGAGCAACCTCCGCCTCCTCGCTCCAGCGATGCAGCGGAAGCACAACTCTTTCTTGCCGAAAAGCCACCGGGAACATGTATCTCGCTAGTCCGAGACCATGGGGATAAATTCTAGAGGGAGAGATCCTTCACGAGGAGGTGTGGTGAGAAGTGAGAGGAGGGCTCCTTTTATAGGAGGAGGGGGAACCCCAAGGGGTGGCCGCGCATGGGGCTGCCCTTGCCCTCCCCTCATCATGTGGGTGGACACTCCACTCACAAAATGACCCTTCAAAAGTCCACTCAAAATCCCACTCAAAATCCCATTAAATTTCCACCAAATTTAATGCAAACTCTCATTAAATAAAACTCTTTTATTTTATTCAGAATTTTGTCAATTACTTTAATGACAAACATTCACAAATAACCTTGCTAGAATTCTATTTCACATGCATAACCACTTTATGCAATTTCACGAAAACCTGTTTTGTATCTAGTGAAATAAATTCCTCGCTTGTTTATTCTTTCGGCATGAAACTTTTGCTCCAATTGGATGTCGGTGTCTCTTAAGTGTGTCACCCTACGGTTCGTGAATAATGCGGACATGATCGAGACCCTCTCGGATCAATAATCGAGCGGAATCTGGAGACCCATCTTGACTCCCACACATTCAACGATGACTTTCTTGTGATCGTCGGAACCTTTTACGCTAGTATCTTAATCCCTTTGTCTCACGATATATTACATGTCCGAGATTCGATCGGTATCTCCATACCTAGTTTGATCTCGTTCGACATGCACTCTTTTCTCGTTCCGTGATATAACATTCTAGTGATCAAATCACTTGCTTGCAAGCTAATCAATGTGATATCACCGAGAGGGCCCAGAGTATATCTATCCGTCATCGGGATGAACAAATTCCACTCTTGATCCATGAGCCTCAACATAACACTTTATTAGTTCGAACCCATCTTTATAATCACCTGTTACGGTGTGACGTTTGATGTTATCAAGAAACTCTTCGGTGTTAGTGATTGACATGATCTCATGGTCTAAGGATTAGGATCACTTAGTAAGTTGTTATAGCAATATAAACTCAATGACTTTGATCGTAATGCTATACTTGGATGAATGTTCATCACATCATTACACTAATGTTGTGATCCGTTATTAACAACATCCAATGTCCATGATCGAAACCTTGATCATCTTGTTAATCAACGAGCTAGTTTATGAGAGAGGCTTAACTAGGAACTTTCTGTTTGTTTATTAAACACACATGTATTAACGTTTCCGTATTAATACAATTATAGCATGCAAAATAAACATCTATCATATACTTGGAATACACATAATAAACAATTTATTATTGCCTCTCGGGCATATTCCCTTGATCTCCCACTTGCACTAGAGACAATAATCTAGTTACATAGTGATATATCTAACACCCATTGAGTTCGGTGTTGATCATGTTTTGCTCTAGGGAGTTTTAGTCAACGGATCTGCTACATTGAGATCCGTATGTACTTACAAATCTTTATATCTCCATCCTTGACATGCTCGCGGATGGAGTGAAACCGCGCTTAATATGCTTGGAATGCTTGTGAGACCTTGGCTCTTTGGCATTGGCAATGGCACCATTGTTGTCACAATAGATCACCATTGGGTCCAACGCTTGCCACAACTCCTAGTTCGGATATGAACTCCTTCATCAAAGCGCTTCTGAGCCGCTTCGAGCAACATATTCGCCTCGTTGTTGATCCGCTACCACAGGTTGTTTGGAGCTCCTCCAACTAACCGCTCCGCCATTCATGAGAAATACGTATCCGGATTGAGACTTAGAGTCATCCGGATCGATTGTCAAAAAAGCGTCGACATAACACTTAGCGACGAGCTCTTCTTCACCTCCGTATACAAGAAACATATCCTTAGTTCTTCTCAAGTACTTAAGGATATTCTTGACCGCTATCCGATGTTCGAACACGGATCCGATTGGTACCTACTAGTCAAACTAATAGCGTGTGCCACATCCGGTCTTGTACATAGCATGGCGTACATTATAGAGCCTATGGTGAAGCATAGGGACTTTGTCCATTATCTCTCTTTCTTCCGAAGCCGAATTTGAGTCTTACTCAATGTCTTGCCTTGCAACATAGGTAAGAACCCTTCTTACTTCCGTCCATTTTAAACTTCTTTAAAATCTTATCAAGGTATGTACTTTGCGATAGCCCTATTAGGCGCCTAGATCTATCTCTATAGATCTTTATGCCTAATATGTAAGATGCTTCACCTAGGTCCTTCATTGAAAATTTCTTTGTTTAGATAACTTTTAACACTGTTTAAAGTTCTATATCATTCGATCAATAATATGTCATCCACATATAGTATCGAAATGCCACATTGCTCCACTCACTTTCTTGTAAATACAAGCTTCTCCATAAGTTTGGACAAATCCAAACTCTTTGATCACCTCATCAAAGCGGAGATTCCAACCGTGATGCTTGCTTCAATCCATAGATGGATCGTGAAGCTTGCACACCTTGTTAGCATCCTTAGGATCGACAAAACCCTTTGGTTGTATCATATACAACTCTTCTTCAATATTACCATTGAGAAGCGGTTTTGACATCCATCGCCATATTTCATAATCGAAATATGCAGCAATTGCTAACATAATCCTAACTGACTTTAGCATCGCTACGGGAGAGAAAGTCTCATCGTAGTCAACTCCTTGAATTTGTCGAAACCCCTTTGCGACAAGTCGAGCTTTATAGATGGTCACATTACCATCAGCATCAGTTTTCCTTTTGAAATCCATTTGTTCTCCACGGCCTTTCGGTCGTGAGGTAATTCCACCAAGTTCCAAACTTGATTTTCATACATGGATTCCATCTCGGATTTCATGGCTTCTAACCATTTGTTGGAATCCGGGCTCATCATCGCTTCTTCATACGTCGCAGGGTCATTATTTTCATCAACCATGAAATTTATGACAGGATTTCCGTACAGCTCGGGAGCTGCACGCGTCCTGTTTGACCTGCGAGGTTCGGTAGTACTCTCTTTCAGAGTTTCATGATCATTATCATTAGTTCCTTCTTCAACAGGTGGATCCAACTCGGAGCGACTTCGGCTGCGCTACTCGCCATACTTTGAAGAGAAGGTTCCATAACCTCTTCCAGTTCTACCTTCCGACTACTCACACCTTTCGCGAAACTCTTTCTCTAGAAAGGATCCATTCTTCAACAAAACCTTGCCCTCGGATGCTGTGATAGAAGGAATACCCAATAGTTTCTTTAGGGTATCCTATGAAGACGCATTTTCCGCTTTGGGTTCGAGTTTATCCGGTTGAAGTTTCTTCACATAAACATCGCAACCCCAAACTTTAAGAAATGACAGCTTAGGTTTGTTTCCAAACCACAATTCATACGGTGTCGTTTCAACGGATTTAGATGGTGCCCGATTTAAAGTGAATGCAGCGGTTTCTAGTGCATAACCCCAAAATGACAACGGCAAGTCCGAGAGACATCATAGATCGAACCATATCTAATAAAATACGATTCTGACGTTCCGACACACCATTTCGCTGTGGTGTTCGGCAGTGTGAGTTGTGAAACAATTCCACACTCTTTCATGTGAGTGCTAAACTCGTAACTTAGATACTCACCTCCACGGTCGACCGTAGAAATTTGATCTTTCTATTACGATGATTTTCCACTTCATTCAAATTCCTTGAACTTTTCAAAGGTTTCAGACTTGTGTTTCATCAAGTAGATATAACCGTATCTACTCAAATCATCCGTGAAAGTAACAAAATAACGATATCCACCTCGGCGCCGACACACTCATTGGACCACATACACATCGAATGTATGATTTCCAATAAATCATCGCCCGTTCCATTGAACCGAAAGCGGCGTTCTAGTCATCTTGCCCATAAGGCATGGCTCACATGTATCAAATGATTCATAATCAAGTGATTCTAAAAGTCCATCCGAATGGAGCTTCTTCATGCGTTTAATGCCAATATGACCTAGACGGCGATTGCCACATATGCGGATATATCATCACTAAGTTTAATCCTTTTAGCATCAATATTATGAATATGTGTAACATTATCATCGAGATCCAACAGAAATAAACCATTCAACATTGGTGCATGACCATAAAAGATTTCATTCATATAAATGGAACAACCATTGTTCTCGATTTGAATGAAAACCACTTTGCATCAAACATGATCCGGATACAATGTTCATGCTCGGTCACGGCACCAAATAACATTATTTAAGTTTATAACTAATCCCGACGGTAAGTGGAGAGGTAGCGTTCGGCGATCACATCAACGTTTGATCCATTGCCGACACGCATCTTGACCTCACCTTGCTAGCGGTCGCTTATTCGCAGCCCACGATTCGAGTTACAAATATTAGCAACTGACGGTATCAAATACCGGTGCTCTGCGAGCACTAGTCAAGTACACATCAATAACATGTATATCATATATACCTTTGTTTGCCTTGCCGGCCTTCTTATGCGCGGATACTTGGGGCGATTGCGCTTCGATGGCGATCCCTTACAATAGTAGCACTTTTCGGTATCGGACTTAGGTCCAACTCGGGGTTTCTTTTCAGCGGCAGCGGGCTTGCCCTTACTTCCTTCCGTTTTCCCTTCTTGTCTTTCTTGAAACCAGTGTTCCTATTGATCATCAACACTTGATGTTCCTTTTGATCTCCACTGCGGTTTTAAGCATTGACAGAAGCTCGGGGAGAGACTTCTTCATGCCTTGCATATTATAGTTCATCACGAAGCTCTTATAGCTAGGTGGCAGAGACTGCAGAACACGATGGATGCCTAAGTCAATGGGAATCGTTATTCCCAAGGACACAAGCTTATCGGCGTAACCCGACATCTTGAGTACATGCTCACTAACGGAGCTGTTCTCTTCCATCATGCAGCTAAAGAACTTTTCTGAAGCATTGTAGCTCTCTACAGCAGCATGTGTGTCGAAAATCATTTTCAACTCACCCATTGTATCAAGGCATTGCCGTTTTCGAAACGCTTTCGAAGTTCCGGCTCTAGCCCATACAATATGCCGCAATGAACTAAGTTGTGGTCCTCCTGACGAGTCAGATAGACATTCTTCTCCTCGTCGGGGCATCGTCAAAGGTGGGGGCCTAACGGCGCTTCTAGCACATATTGCTTTTGTGCGCAGAGGAGAATCCTCAAATTCATGGCCCATTCAAGAAAGTTGCTACCGTTGCTATTTTCTCTTTTCCATGAACGCATTGAAATTAAAAGCGGTGGTGCCATCTACAACAGAATTTGTAAAGTTTTGACTAAGTGTATGATAGATTGAGTTCAACTAATCTATATTACGAATGAACTCCCACTCAAAAGCGACATCCCTCGTGTCCTTTTGGTGATTACATGAACCAAATCCACTACACCAAGTCCGATCATCACGTGAGTCGGTATAGCTTCAAAGCGAGCATCAAATGGGCATCATATCAACTATATGACTCATGCTTAACCTTTGATTACGTGTTCGAGGCCATGTCCGTACATGCTAGGCTCGCCAAGTTAGAACCTTAGTATTTTTGCGTGTATCGCTGTCTTACACCAAGTATGGTCGAGATCCAAGTACACCCGATCATCACGTGATGTCTTGGAGCGGCGAAAACATAATCGGTGCATACTAAAGGGAGAACACATTCTTATCTTGATATTTAAAATGAGGATCATCTTATTATGCTTAACAAAGCGCTAAACAAGCAATATAAGATGCAATCAAACATCATATGTTTAATAGTGAAATTATATGGTTCCCGAGATGATCTCTATCATGTGCATCGTGGTATGATCACTATCATACCTATATGTGTAAATCCACAATCTATGGGTTTTACACGCTATGTGTGTTGTAAGTATCATCTCATACTTCTACTTACAACACTACCATATCATAACACTAGCCAAAGAACAATCTAAACTAGACGCTTCTAATTTATCCATTGCAAGTTTTACGTGGCTGAGGGCTTTCGAGATAGAACCGTTCTTACCTACGAACATGAACCACAACGAGGAAAATCAAATTGTTGACAACTCGCTTGCAAAATAGATATTGACTATAGTAGGAGAGACAGACACCCGCTAGCCACTTATGCAAACTAGTTGCATGTCAAGCGTGGAACAGGTCTCATGTGCGAGGACATGTAAAGTTTGTCCGGGGCGCTTCATCCCACTATGCCACCAATATCCAAAATCACAAGAAAGGAGCAACAACATGATCATCATCGCCCACATACTCATATGTGTACTACCCGTGTAAAGTATCTACGCATAGATCCGGCTCTGATACCCTTTGAAGGGTTCGCGATAGAAAACAAAAATTTTCCTACGATGTGAACTATATACCAAGATCTATTTATACTAGATACAAACAGGCGGATGTATATCCGTAGAACATACCCTTGAAGACCGACAAAGCTTAACGAGTCCAAACTCGTGGTTGATGTAGACGATCTCTTGCCGATCTCAAGATCGAGAGGAAGTCCTAAGCGCCGCAAATCGGCGCATCCGTGCTCGCACACGTTAGGCACCGAGCAACCTCCGCCTCCTCGCTCCAGCGATGCAGCGGAAGCACAACTCTTTCTTGCCGAAAAGCCACGGGAACATGTATCTCGCTAGTCCGAGACCATGGGGATAAATTCTAGAGGGAGAGAGATCCTTCACGAGGAGGTGTGAGTGAGAAGTGAGAGGAGGGCTCCTTTTATAGGAGGAGGGAACCCCAAGGGGTGGCGGCGCATGGGGGCTGCCCTTGCCCTCCCCTCATCATGTGGGTGGACACTCCACTCACAAAATGACCCTTCAAAAGTCCACTCAAAATCCCACTCAAAATCCCATTAAATTTCCACCAAATTTAATGCAAACTCTCATTAAATAAAACTCTTTTATTTTATTCAGAATTTTGTCAATTACTTTAATGACAAACATTCACAAATAACCTTGCTAGAATTCTATTTCACATGCATAACCACTTTATGCAATTTCACCCGAAAACCTGTTTGGTATCTAGTGAAATAAATTCCTGCTTGTTTATTCTTTCGGCATGAAACTTTTGCTCCAATTGGATGTCGGTGTCTCTTAAGTGTGTCACCCTACGGTTCGTGAATAATGCGGACATGATCGAGACCCCTCTCGGATCAATAATCGAGCGGGATCTGAGACCCATCTTGACTCCACACATTCAACGATGACTTTCTTGTGATCGTGGAACCTTTACGCTAGTATCTTAATCCCTTTGTCTCACGATATATTACATGTCCGAGATTCGATCATCGGTATCTCCATACCTAGTTTGATCTCGTTCGACATGCACTCTTTTCTCGTTCCGTGATATAACATTCTAGTGATCAAATCACTTGCTTGCAAGCTAATCAATGTGATATCACCGAGAGGGCCCGTAGTATATCTATCCGTCATCGGGATGAACAAATTCCACTCTTGATCCATGAGCCTCAACATAACACTTTATTAGTTCTGAACCCATCTTTATAATCACCACATTACGGTGTGACGTTTGATGTTATCAAGAAACTCTTCCGGTGTTAGTGATTGACATGATCTCATGGTCTAAGGATTAGGATCACTTGTAAGTTGTTATAGCAATATAAACTCAATGACTTTGATCGTAATGCTATACTTCGGATGAATGTTCATCACATCATTACACTAATGTTGTGATCCCGTTATTAACAACATCCAATGTCCATGATCAGGAAACCTTGATCATCTTGTTAATCAACGAGCTAGTTTATGAGAGAGGCTTAACTAGGAACTTTCTGTTTGTTTATTAAACACACATGTATTAACGTTTCCGTATTAATACAATTATAGCATGCAAAATAAACATCTATCATATACTTGGAATACACATAATAAACAATTTATTATTGCCTCTCAGGGCATATTCCCTTCACTCAGCATAACATTTTAGTAGTTCTGAACCCATCTTTATAATCACCCAGTTACTCTTCTGATGTAGTGATTGACATGATCTCATGGTCTAAGGATTAAGATCACTTCGTAAGTTGTTATAGCAATATAAACTCAATGACTTTGATCGTAATGATATACTTCAGATGAATGTTCATCACACCATTACACTAATGTTGTGACCTATTTATTAACAACATCCAATGTCTATGATCAGGAAACCTTGATCATCTTGTTAATCAACGAGCTAGTTTATGAGAGAGGCATAACTAGGAATTTTCTGTTTGGTTATTAAACACACATGTATTAACGTTTCCATATTAATACAATTATAGCATGCAAAATAAAAATCTATAATATACTTGTAATACACATAATAAACACTTTATTATTGCCTCTCAGGACATATTCCCTTCAGTGCGTGACTCATGGTCTCGGAGAAAGCAAGGTAAAGGTCGTGTCTAACCATCCTCTGTCGGCCTTTCAAGGAAGAGGGCTAATGTACTGGCATTAAGAGAAGGTTGGTACGTGTGGGTAAAGTTGTACACCCCTGCAGGATTATTAATCTTTTCGAAAAGCCATGTCCGTGGTTATGGACGACTTGAGAACGGACGTGATGATCATAGAGAACTTGAACCTAATCGTAAAAGTTGGCAAGTTAAGTAATGTGTTCTTAAGGATGCTTCCTCATGGGTACGAGGAGGTGATCCTAGATAGGTTCAGCTGATGATGATTTGGTGGATATCAAAAGATGATCAAAGTTGGATATACCACTCTCTTATCCCCTTTTAAAATAATCTGACTAGACGAGCTTCTTCTCCTTCTTGTTTTATAAAAAAAAGTGGCTTTATGCAAAACAACTCCACCAGCCATAAGTCTTGCGGAGTACACCCGGTACTCACCCTTGCTTCGTTGATACTTTTGCAGCAAAGTAAGTGTTACCATAGAAGATGAGTTCTTCATGGCATCGACATCGACGAGTAGCTTGGGGTTCCCGACCGGCAGCCTGGAATCTATGGACTGAGACGTCATCGTTATGCTTTAGGCCTCTTAGGTCATTTGTTAAGTTTGCTATACTTAATAGCATAATTTGCCTTCTGTTGTTTGATTTTTGTGGTCAGTGACCTATGCTTGTAATATTTTCGTTCTTTGCTCAGTTATGAGCTTGCCGTAATAAATTTTGATGTCGTAGGGTCACTGTTGTGTTACCGATTCTTTCTCTGTACGATTTCGAGATTAGGTTAGGCTTATGTTCAGACGAAGGTCTGAGATTTGTCTTGCCTTAATCCCGGGGGTGTCACACTTGCAAAATATTAACTCAACGTTGGCCATAATTAAAATTTTGCAGTCATGATATTATCAAAATAAGCATAAAAATAAACACATAAGAAATTTCAACATTATTTGATGCTTAAAATGATTGTACAACATATTAAATATTCCAAACAAAAAATCTCGTTGGTTCATTTTCGTCCAGAATGAGAACATATTTTATAATCATATTTTAGGCAATTATATTCTGCATTAAATAGTGCAAAACATAAAATATAAACATAATGAAAAAATGCACTGAAATTTACAGAAAACGTTAAATAGAAAAAATTAATTGCCCATCTTTTTCTCTTCCTAGGCCGTAGCCTAGAGTCGCATTCGGCCCATTAATCACTCTTGGCGCGACTTGGACCCACGTTGCTATTGGCCGTCAGATTAAATCTGACGACTCCACAATGGATCAACGTGAGGGGGTCCTGGGTCAAACCCTAGCCCCTCACTCACTCCCCACTCCACTCCCGACCCGCTCCTGTGAGTGAGGAGCACGAACGGTGAAGGTGCGATGGCGCACGGCCTTGCTCGGCGCTCCCCTCCTCCATGCCGACATGGTGGCGGCGGTTTCCAGAGCATCGTGCGCTAGACCATGTCCCGCGCGCTCCTTCGTCAACCGTGGCGGCCGACGTCGTGTTCCTTGCGCGGTGGAGCTCCGTCGGCGGAGCAACGGGCATTAGGCGACGACAGAAAACGGCGCCGCAACGGCGACGCCAGTCCATCATCCATTCCGCGCCTTTCAGCGCGTCCATCTGCATGCTCCTCCATCGGGAAGAACGACGACGCGGGATCCTCGTCCTCGCCAGAGCAGCGGCTGCTCCAGCGGCCCCCCGAAGGGATAGATGACGACCCGGCGGCATAAGGTGAGTCCTCAATCTCGTGCTCATGTTTGCAAATGCATGATTGCAGGTCAAAGTTCATTCGAAATTGGGGAATAATTCTAGGGTTAGGGTTCATACATAAACAGGGGATTTTCCCATTGAAAATTGCTCCAACAAGACTTACGGTAGATCAAATATTGAACCATTATTCTTCTCTGGTTAACTTAAAATGATTAATTAGCATCAATATTACTTGTTTAGGGAGCAATTGGAAATAGCCAGGGGCTGAACCTGAATGATATTTGTCTAAAATATGATCCATATTACATAATTTAGATCATACGGATCTCAATAGGGTTCTAGTGCTACGCATCTATGCTCTGATACTATTGCTAGATAAAAAACAATAGTCCTACTACAAGGATCAACATGGTAGCAAACCAAAACACCTAATGAACAAACATGAGAGGGGTAGATGATCATTACTGGTCATAGCAGAGGATGATGATGCCATGATCGCCTGCGTGGTGCAGGCGAGGCGGTGATGATCTTCGTGTCACTCCTGGCCTCCCTAGACCGGTAGGGTGAAGGGATGTGGGGAGCTCGCTGTGTAGATCATGAACTGGTCAATCGATCACTGTCGGGGCTCCCCCCTTTATATGGTGCAGTGTGGCAGGGGAACAAAACCATCAATTGGTATTGATACCCCGATCAGGGCGTAACGATAGCGTGAGGAGGTCCCGACCGTTGGTTCGTGGGCCTCCCTCTTAATGTTAATTGATATGGGCTTAATTGCCCCCTTAATTAGTTTCCTATTAACCTAACAACTAACAGGTCAACCAACAACATATTGTCTTTCATTACTCAAGAGAGGTGTATACTTATGGAGCTCAATTTCCTTGGTGATAGAGTTATCGGCATCTTGCCCAAAATCTACCTTTGTGCCTATACTGTTGTCGTACGACGTTGACTCCTCTAGTTATTGATCTAATGGGCCATAGGGATTGTAATAGGTCGGAAACTGGTTTGAACATGACAAAACTAAACTGCCAGCTCACTGTATATAGATCCCTCGCATCCCCTAGTACCAGTAACCATGTATCTCATGTTTTTTGTTCTGCTCTCATACCCACCACTGAGCGTTGCTTATGTCGTTCATTTCCGGATAATACATGGACAAAGTTGGAGAAGAGAGGCTTGCGAACATCGACTTGGCGAGGGAGGCGATGGATCATGGCACATGAGCAAGGAGTATATGCATTCCCTAGATTAGGAGCAACCAAATCTGACTTTTCCTACCACTCTAGGTGCCAGAGCGCTCGGATGTGACTCTCCTCTACTCCGTAGTGCCTACTACAGAACACATGCATCTCTCTAGACAGTTGTTGGCAAATGAAATGAAATTGTGGATGTGTTCTTGAGCTTATAGTTGATCTTGTATCTTTTCTTTTTCTAAATAGATCCATGCAATGCCTTATTTTCTAACATAGATTTGTGGATTTGTTTTTATGGGTGTCTTTGAAATGTTTCCATTGTTGGAAGAATTTATCTTGGGGGTCCTACGAGTATCTCTTCACAAAACAATAAATATATCTATTTTTGTGCAATTTATTTTTCCAAGCCCTCACTGGTAGAAAACGTGCCATGTGTCCCGGTTGGTAAGGGGCTTTAGTCCCGGTTGCCCAACCGGGACGGGGCAATCGGGACTAAAGCCCTAACCTTTAGTCCCGGTTGCCCCACCAACCGGGACAAATGGGTGCACACGTGGCAGCGAGAGGGTGGAGATTAGTCGGTTCGAATATAACCGACAAATAACCTTCTCTGCCGGTAGAGATTTGGCCCATTCTCTGCGGCGAAGAATTCATTTTGGCACATTTTGTTGCCGTGGCAGCATTTTCGCCACTTTTTGTGCCGCGGCAGAGAATTCATTTAGGTTGTTTTATTGTTTATTTAGTGTTTTGCACTTATCAATGAAGGAACCGTTATATTACATAAGATCATCATGACAATATTACATTCAATACACGGATCGAGTTCATGCACTACATACAAAAGTTGCTATTTTTATAATCCCTATTGTCTATACACTGCCGAATAGTATTCCCCTTTTGGGTTTAGGACTTCTGCATCCAAGAATCCCGCCAATTCCTCCTGAATTGCTCATACGCGATCCTTTGGCAGAAGACCGTCCCGTAGACGTTCGAACTGATTTAAAAAAGGAGTCAGTCTATATGAATGAAACTAAACACAATTTGATTGTAATTTAAAACTATAGAAATTGTTTACGTACGTGGAGTTGCTCTAAATTTCTGCCCTTCTCATCGCACGTCTACCGGATGAACTCGCAAACATAGTATCCACATAGATTGTTACCTGGTCCCTGCGTCAGGCACTTTACGAGAACAGGGTTCAATCAAAATAATAATCAAGCATGATAATAACTGTATCAAAACTAGAATCAAAGAGATGCGCGGATATAGCTAGTGGTGCTTACATCTAGTGGTTGAAATGTAATGTCCTCTTTCCAAACACCCCTAGCCTTGTTGGTGAACCGTTTCCAAGCGCTGCCCGGCGAAGAAAACGAATAAAAGTAGTTATTAATTACTTGATATCATAAAATTCACGAACATTGCCGATATAGTGTCGTAATGATTAGAATTACCGCTGGAGAAGCATCTGCATGTCCTTCCACGTCTCAAGAGGTTTATGTTTCGAGTCCATGACTAGTACATGCCCTTTGTCAAGTTGAATGATTAACAGAATATAGTGGAAGCTGCGAATGCATAACTAATCAATTATATACTTAACATCGAGTAAGCGAAATAGAAAGTGTATAGAAGACAATAACACTCACTCGAAGTTGTAAGGAAAAAAATATTTCCCTTCTTGTTTCTTGAAACCTTTATTCATTTCCTATTAGAAAAATAGTATGTACAAAATATGATAATATACATATACATATACAAATACATATACATATACAAAAACAAAATATGATAATATATAAAAAATATGATAATATACATATACTACTTAAATCATCTAACATTATTTACAACTAAATCATCTAACAACTAAATAATCATCTACATGTACATACACCTAAAATTCATCAAACTAAATCATCTACATCATATACACCTAAATCATATTCTACACATACACCTAAAATTCAGCAAACTAAATACAACTAAATCATCTAACAACTAATACACCTAAAATAATCAAACCTACTAAATCAACTAAAAAAATCCTCTACTCGGGCACGTACGGTACCGGCGGCGGTGTGGCGCCATGTGATCGGGAGGAGAGGTGGCCTTGATGGCGCTGGTGGCGATGGCGATGGCGGCGCTGGTCGGGACGTACGGAGGCAACGCGCGGCCGGAGACGTACGGAGGCGGCGCGCGGCGATGGACGGAGACGGAGGTGGAGGCGGAGGCGCTCACGGCGACGGCAGGCGCGCAAGGACGAGGCAGCGTCTCCCCTGCTGTGTGCGGCGCGTCGGGTGGTTGCAAAGAATGGAGAAGGGGAAGAAGAAGAAGAGGCAAGCGTACATGAAGGAAGGACCTTTAGTCCCGGTTGGAGCCACCAACCGGGACGTATACTCCAATTTTTCAGCAGATGAAGGGGCGCGCCCGCAGGGGGTCTTTAGTCCCGATTGGTGGCTCCAACCGGGACATATTCCCCTGTTTTCAAATTTTTTCAGGTATTTTCTCTCTGTTCCCGCCTTATTTTTTATTTTGGGTCTAAATTTGTAATGTTTTTTAAATGATAATTACTTTGGAATTTAGAAAAACTTTAAACATAAAAATTGTTTGAATTTGAATAACTAATTCGAAACCATTTTCTGTTTTTAAAAATAATTAATGTAACCATTTAAAATTAATAATGAAATAACTTATATTTTTTAAATATTAATTTGGAATTTAGAAAAACTTTAAACATAAAAAGTATCTCGATTTGAATAAATAATCCAAAACCATTTTCTATTTTTAAAAAATAATTAATGTAACCATTTAAAATTAAAAATGAATTAACTTATATTTTTTGAATATTAATTTGGAATTTAGAAAAACTTTAAACATAAAAAGTGTTTGGATTTGAATAAATAATTCAAAACCATTTTCTGTTTTAAAAAATAATTAATGTAACCATTTAAAATATGAACCATTTACAATTAAAAATGAATTAACTTATATTTTTTAATATCAATTTGGAATTTAGAAAAACTTTAAACATAAAAAGTGTTTGGATTTGAATAAGTAATTCAAAACCATTTTCTTTTTTTAATGGGCGGGAAAAAAGGACGGAAAATAATGGGCGAAAAGAAAATTTGATTAGGATAGAACTAGAATTAAAGTACATAACGCAACTAACACAAAGTTACATAGAAGAACTGAAAATTAAGATACATGGCCAGATTAAGCCACAATCGGCCGAACTTGTTTTGCAATGTTGGAATAATTCAGTCATGCTCCTGCCTACACCTGTAATACTCGCCACTGTAGTCGTCGTACTCTCCGCGGCCGTCGTCGCTATCTCGTCGGGGTCGCCGTAGTTGAACCTTGAAGGCTGAGTACGAGTGGGCTGGACTTGAGGGTAGCGCAGGCGGGGGCTAGAGTCGGCGGCCGTGTCGTAGGCCATGACGCTCTGGAGAGTCTGGCCGCGCCACCACAGCCGCCGGCCGGCATCGTTGAATTTCGGAGGAGGTGGGTCGTCCTCCTCGTGCCTGGCGAGTGCCCTCTCACGCCGATCCACGAAGAAGGCTTCCCAAGTCAGGAAATAGTCGGGATGCCATCTGGGATTCCTCCGCTGCTCCGGCGTGAGCTCGAAGTAATAGTGGTTCGTGATGGCCATCCGACGCGCCACACCTAGAGGGACAAGAGGAACCGACACGCCTGCGACGCTCAGCATCCAGCCGACGGGGACACAGTAGCCCGATGGGCAGGGGTAGTTCAAGGTGCAAAGCGCCTCCGCCTCCCTGGGAGTTAGTGCTACGGTGGAAGTCATGTGAAAGAGTGATGAGGTTGCAGATATGAGTCTAGAGATGTGCAATGATAATGGAGGCCAACCCTACATATATATAGTGAGAAATGGCAGGAAGATAACCGAGGGAAGAATGGGGAAGAACCGTGCGGAAAAAGCAAGGGAAGAAACGGCGGGAAGAACTGGCAGGAAGAAACGGCGGGAAGAACTGGATTATGCCCGTTTTGAATTATCTGAATTTCTAACTATGGTCGAACCGGTGTGCATGAAGATAGGGGACGAGCATCGTTAGAACTTGCATTGGATCTCTGAAGAAACCACATATTGCGAGTCTAAAAATGATTTTTTCAAAAAATCACGGGCGATAGATCATGTACTTGTAGTACAAACCGGACCCACTTCCTGCCGATTCGGCAGACTTTTGTCCTTTTTACCCGAGATGGAAGAAAAGGTTTGAGATGTCCCAGTTGGGAGATAGTCCATGTAATGTAGTCTAGTATTTTAGGAAAATGGGACGGTAGCATTCTGAAACGGCATTTTGGTGGTTACTTTACAAAACGACCCGTTTTTTGCGCTCGGAAAATGGAAAAGGGCTTTTCCGTGCGACAAAAAGGAAAACTTCCTCCTGCAACATTGTTCTCCATACCAATGTCCACACACATGCATAATATGGGAACAACATCACAAACTATGTCGTGATTCAGCACATAACATCGGTCATTTGGACCGAAAACCATGAAACCTCGAACATGATAGGTCATTTTGTGAAGGGTTTTTCGAAACATGATCAATATACCAAGTCTGGTATTTTTCCTTTCAACTATGTAACATAATATGACACCACGCGAATTATTTTCATTGTTCGATTTTTTTTTGAATTTATTATGCCCGTTTTGAATTATCTGAATTTCTAACTATGGTCGAACCGGTGTGCATGAAGATAGGGGACGAGCATCGTTAGAACTTGCATTGGATATATGAAGAAACCACATATTGCGAGTCTAAAAATGATTCTTTCAAAAAATCACGGGCGATAGATCATGTACCTGTAGTACAAACCGGACCCACTTCCTGCCGATTCGGCAGACTTTTGTCCTTTTTACCCGGGATGGACGAAAAGGTTTGAGATGTTCCGATTGGGATATAGTCCATGTAAGGTGGTCTAGTATTTTAGAAAAATGGGACGGTAGCATTCTAAAACGGCATTTTGGTGGTTACTTCACAAAACGACCCGTTTTCTGCGCTCGGAAAATGGAAAAGGGTTTTTCCGTGCGACAAAAAGGAAAACTTCCTCCTACAACATTTTTCTCCATACCAATGTACACACACATGCATAATATGGGCACAACATCACAAACTATGCCGTGATTCAGCACATAACATCGGTCATTTGGACCGAAAGCCATGAAACCTCGAACATGATAGGTCATTTTGTGAAGGGTTTTTTGAAAAATGATCAATATACCAAGTCTGGTATTTTTCCTTTCAACTATGTAACATAATATGACACCACACGAAGGATTTTTATTGTTCGAATTCTTTTTGAATTTATTATGCCCGTTTTGAATTATCTGAATTTATAACTATGGTCGAACCGGTGTGCATGAAGATAGGGGACGAGCATCGTTAGAACTTGCATTGGATCTCTGAAGAAACCACATATTGCGAGTCTAAAAATGATTTTTTCAAAAAATCACGGGCGATAGATCATGTACCTGTAGTACAAACCGGACCCACTTCCTACCGATTCGGCAAACATTTGTCCTTTTTACCCGGGATGGACGAAAAGGTTTGAGATGTCCCAGTTGGGAGATAGTCCATGTAAGGTGGTCTAGTATTTTAGGAAAATGTGACGGTAGCATTCTGAAACGGCATTTTGGTGGTTACTTCACAAAACGACCTGGTTTTTGCGCTCGAAAAATGGAAAAGGGCTTTTCCGTGCGACAAAAAGGAAAACTTCCTCCTGTAACATTGTTCCCCATACCAATGTGCACACACATGCATAATATGGGCACAACATCACAAACTATGTCGTGATTCAGCACATACATCGGTCATTTGGACTGAAAGCCATGAAACCTCGAACATGATCGTTAGAACTTGCATTGGATCTCTGTACTACAAACCGGACCCACTTCCTGCCGATTCGGCAGACATTTGTCCTTTTTACCCGGGATGGACGATTTCGGCAGGCTGGGCCAGGCAGCACTAATGATAGGGGCGAGTGTCGACATTATGTCGTGCGGCGTGTACCTTGTCCTGGATGGTGTCACCAACCGGGACTAAAGATCAACCTGTAGTCCCGGTTGGAGACACCAACCGGACAAAACAATCGAGACTAATGATAGGGGTGAGTGTCGACATTATTTCGTAAGTGTCGACACTATGCCGAGCTGCTTGTACTATAAATAGGCATCCTTGCGAGTCCAGTCCTCCAGTTTGAGGCATCTCCAAGATGGTTTTGAGGCGAGGACACCACTACGCGGTTTTAGGGAGATGCCGATGGATCCCTCCTTCGGCATCTCGAGAAACTGGTCATAGAGGCACTCTAATATGTGAAATGAGTTAGCTCGAGGCGTATTGATCTAGTTAGAAGTTACAAGCTGCAAGATGGTTTTCGAGCGAGGACACCACTGCGGCGTTTGAGGAGATGCCGACGAGCCTAGTCCTCCGGCATCTCCGAAAGCTGGTCATAGAGGCACTCTAATATGTGAAATTAGTTAGCTCAGGCGTATTGATCTAGTTAGAGAAGTTACAAGATGCAAGATTGTTTTGAGAGCGGGACACCACTACGACAGTTTCGGGGAGATGCCGGGATCCGATCCTCGGCATCTCCAAGAACTGGTCATAGAGGCACTCCTAATATGTATCAGCGTTTGGAGATCAGATCTTAATGGTAAGTACGAATTGGGACAACTTCTTCATAGTCCCGGTCCAGCCACAAAACAGGACTAACACTCAAGACATTTATTAATATTAAAAACTGAGACTACAAAACCGGGCCTAAAGGCCACAAACCGCGAAAGATATCCTTCGGTCAAGCCACAAACCGCAAAAGACATGAACTAGAGTTACATAATATGAGCATGAACTTCTTGGCATATGTCCTTCCTTATGATCACTTCAGACGTAACCATGGAGCATCTTCTTTACTTAACGGAATGCTTGGGTTAGTTTTCACTGTGAAGGGCGGAATTTCATCAAACTTATTATAATCTTCTGACATGTCTGTCTTGTGCTCGATTCCCACGATGTTTCTTTTCCCTGAAAGAACTATGTGACTCTTTGTCTCATCATATGATGTATTCGTTTGCATATTTTTTCTTTTTTTCGGTCTGCAGGACATGTCCTTCACATAGAAAACCTGAGACACATCATTGGCTAGGACGAATGGTTCATCTCTATAACCAAGATTGTTGAGATCCACTGTTGTCATTCCGTACAACTGGTCTATCTTTACCCCTTCCCCATTCAGGTTGACCCATTTGCAGCGAAACAAAGGGACCTTAAAAGCGACTCCATAGTCTAGTTCCCATATCTCCTCTATGTAACCATAATGTGTCCTTTTGTCCATTCTCGTCTATTGCATCAAAGCGGACACCACTATTTTGGTTGGTGCTCTTTTTATCTTGGGTTATCGTGTATAATGTATTCCCATTTATTTCGTACCCTTGGAAATTCAATACAGTAGAAGATGGTGACGCGGCCAACAAGTATAGCTGATCTCCAACAGTGGTGTCATTCAAGAGATGTGTCCGCATCCAACCATCGAAAGACTTCATGTGTTCATCTGTAATCCATGATTCAGGCTTCCCCGGGTTTTTGGAGCGTACAATATTCTTGTGTTCCTCGATATACGGAGCTGCCAAGGTGGAATTATGTAGAACTGTGTAGTGTGCTTTAGTGAAAGAATCCCCGTCCCTACATATCATTGCTTTCTTTCCCAGTGCCTTTTCCACTTAGTCTTCCCTCATGCATGAGTCGAAACACCAATCGGCTTAAGGTCGAATAAAGTCAACACAAAACTCAATGACCTCCTCTGTTCCATATCCCTTGGAGATGCTTCCTTCAGTCTAGCACGGTTATGAACATATTTCTTTAAGACTCCCATGAACCTCTCAAAGGGAACATATTGTGCAGAAATACCGGACCGAGAATGGCAATCTCTTCCACTAGGTGAACCAGTAGATGCGTCATAATATTGAAGAAGGATGGTGGGAACACCAATTCAAAACTTACAAGACATTGTACCACATCCTTCTGTAACCTTGGCAGAATATCTGGATTGATTACCTTCTGAGATATTGCATTGAGGAATGCACACAGCTTCATAATGGGTACTCGAACATTTTCCGGTAGAAGCCCCCTCAATGCAATCGGAAGCAACTGCGTCATAATCACGTGACAGTCATGAGACTTCAGGTTTTGGAACTTTTTCTCTGCCATATTTATTATCCCCTTTATATTAGATGAGAAGCCCGACGGCATCTTGATACTGTAAAGGACTTAAAAAAAGATTTCCTTCTCTGCTTTGGTAAGAGCATAGCTGGCACGACTTAAGTGCGTGTTGTTATGTGTATGCATGTTCTTTGGGTCTTTCATAATTTGTTGGTCCTCCCGTGCTTCTGGTGTATCTTTTGTCTTCCCATACACGCCTAGGAATCCTAGCAGGTTCACGCAAAGATTCTTCGTCACGTGCATCACGTCGATTGAAGAGCGGACACACAGGACTTTCCAATATGGCAGCTCGCAAAATATAAATTTCTTCTTCCACATGGGTGCGTGTCCTGTAGCGACGTCGTTCGGAACTGATTGACCGCCGGGACCCTTTCCAAAGATTACTTCTATGTCCTTGACCATACCAAATACATCATCACCAGCAGGGAGTTCAGGCTTCTTCTGGTGATCTGCCTCACCTTTGAAATGCTTGCCTTTCTTTCTTACGGGATGATTGGTCGGAAGAAATCATCGATTCGCCAGGTACACAACCTTCTTGCATTTATGCAAATATGTACCTTCAGTCTTATCTAAACAGTGTGTGCATGCCTTATATCCCTTGTTTGTCTGTCCTGAAATGTTACTAAGAGTAGGTCAATCATTGATGGTTACGAATAACAACCCTCGTAGATCAAATGGCTCCTGTTTGTTCTCATCCCACGCACGTACACCTGGTTTGCCCCACAACTGTAAGAGTTCTTCAACTAATGGCCTAAGGTACACATCAATGTTGTTGCCCGGTTGCTTCAGGCCTTGGATGAGCACTGGCATCATAATGAACTTACGCTTCATGCACAACCAAGGAGGCAGGTTGTAGATACATAGAGTCATGGGCCATGTGTTGTGACTGCAGCTCTGCTCCCCAAAAGGATTCATGCCATCCATACTTAGACCAAACCATAAGTTACTTGCGTCACCTTCAAAGTCTGAGAAGTCTCTCTCGATTTTTCTCCACTGTGACCCATCAGCAGGGTGTCTCAACTTCCCGTCTTTCTTACGGTCTTCTTTGTGCCATCGCAACAACCTGGCATGCTCTTTGTTTCTGAACATGCGTTTCAACCTTGGTATTATAGGAGCATACCACATAACCTTAGCAGGAACCCTCTTCCGGAGGGGCTCTCCCTCAACATCACCAGGTCATCTCGTCTGATCTTATACCGCAATGCATTGCATACCGGCATTTATCTAAATTCTCATACTCCTTACCATGTAGAGGATGCGATCATTAATGCATGCATGTATCTTTTGCACATCTAATCCCAGGAAGAGAGTCTTCCTTTCTTCGTAGGTACTCTCGGGAAGTTCGTTATGTTTTGGAAACTTCGGCTTCATTATTTTTAGCATCTTTTCAAATGAGGAGTCGGTTAGACCACACTCTGCCTTCCATCGCAACAATTCAGTGTGGTACCGAGCTTTGTGCTGCCATCTTCACAATTTGGGTACAACAATTTCTTGTGATCTTCTAACATGCCCTATAATTTCAACTTCTCATTTTCATTTCACGTCTCGCTTTGCATCGAAATGATCCTACCAAGTTCATCACCGCTCATCGATGCCGTTCTTCACCTCTTTCCTCTCCATTGTCTTCCATTGCAGTATCACTGTATTCAGGAAACATATGATGATAGTTGTTATCATCATCTTCTTCTTCACCATCTTCCATCATAACCCCTTTTTCCCCGTGCTTGGTCCAGCAATTATAGTTGGGCATGAAACCTTTCATAATCAGGTGCCCGCGAATGATTTTCGAGGAAGAGTACTCCTTGTTGTTCTGACATTGAAAACATGGACAACGTATAAAACCATTCTCTTTGTTTGCCGTAGCCACATCGATAAATTTATCCACGCCTTTCATATACCCGGATACGCCTCAACGTACATCCATTCCCGACCGTTCATCTGCATCATATAAGTAAGTTTATCAAAAAACAGGACATCATAAATAGTGAAATGACCAATTCACATCGACACATGCATTGTATCAATGACAGAGAAAAGATAAGATTGCTAACCTCGATCGAGGGAAATAAAGAGGAGAAAGCTCAAGTGCGTCTCGGACACCTTCTATATTTTTGTTCTATGAGAAATTGAACGGGATTATTCACTCAAACATTTCATCAAACATCTTCAATGAATGCATAGGAGAGAAAAAACTAGCACACCCCTCACACCTTCCACCAAGAAAAAAAACAGAGTGGAGACAGAGGGGGCTGGGGCGTTGCATTTATAGAGGGCGGGAGCATACGTCTCGGTTGGAGCCACCAACCGGGACTAAAGATGTGTGCCACGCCACGTGGTTGTGGCCAAACCTTTAGTCCCGGTTGATGGCTCCAACCGGGACGTATGCCCCCTTACCAACCGGACGCATACCTCCTGGCCCCGTGCCTGCTCGAACCGGGACGCGTGCCAGCATTAGTCCCGGTTGGCGAACGGATGGCCTGTTTTCTACTAGTGCCTAGACGGTAGGTAAAATCATCGTTTGCCTAGTATTGGTTTCCACTAGTCAAAGGTGTGACAACATTTGTGCAAGAAAAGTTATGGGTATCAATTTTTATTTATGTTCTCACGTTAATTATGTTTTTCTTTATCATTTTATTCATTAAAAAATATGAAAATATACATGGAAAGGCCTTATCATGAGTAGTTCAGGGACAATGAGTAAATCTCGATCTGCTATGTCTGTCTAGTACAGTAGCAACTTGATGTCTCACAAATCTTCTCCAACCCGAACTATGAACAAATGTACTCCATCATTTATAATTGCTAGGGATCAAAACATTCTCCGGTTTCTATCGAAAGGATAAAATCTCGTGTTGTGCACCTAACCTGAGGGTGCAGCGAAGTACCATTTGTACCAAGTGCCTATGACATTCTGCATTCGCGTGTTGTCGCCTGTACATGGTACATGTACGTGAAAGGGGACCATGTCAATGTAGTACAGAATATCTATGAAAAATAATGAGTGTAGTACAAAATTATGATATGTCACAATGAGTACGTGGCCTACAGAAAAATAACAAGTGGTAGCGAGAGAGTGGACCTGTCAATGTACTAGTATCGTCTAATATGATTTGTCATGTCACACGTGAAAATATTTTCTGTATCTTGATATATTTATGTACGTTCAGGTGTAGTGGTAATATCCATTTATCAATATATCAGACCACTGGTCGATCTGGTATTTAAAAAGGGACCAAAATCATCATTAAAAATATTTCCTGAGTATTTAAAAAACGATTAATAAGAATAAAAATATCATAGTGTAAATAAAGGCTTGTATCTTTATTGGTTCGGTGCAACAAATGCAAAACAGTACAAGAGGCAGCTCCAAAGTTGAACGAAATCTAATCTGTTGCAGGAGCAATGTCGACGATATGAAACACAACAGAAGGTACGAAATTGAAAAACACCGAGGGAAGCGACACAAGAACAATGTAAAAAAGACACACACGAACGAAGTACTACTCAAGTTGCCAATTGCCTTCAGGTTTCGACCTCATCTTCTCCTCTAGCCTTGCGGCCCGGACGGGTCAAAACCCGGCGCCGGCTTCCTCTTCTGGTGCATATAGTCGGCGCCACGGCCATGCAGCGTAAAGAATAAGAGCAGCGCCTGCTGGAGCTCCCGTCTGGCTCGCGCCGCCACCTTCTCCAGCGCGGCCTTGAAGGCCACCAGCAGGTCCTCTTCCCCCATCTGGCACACGGCGAATGCGTCCATCCACACCGCCGCCTGGATCCCCTCGGCGTGCGCCTTCGCCCAGGCCTCCTCTGCGGCCTCCTTCCGCGCCTTCTCCGCTTCCAGCCGCGCGCGCAGTTCACGGCGCTCCCGGCTCAGCTCCTCCAGCGCCGGGTTCGGGTCGCCGGTGCCGGCAACGGCGCCACCCACCGCCGTCGCGGCCTTCTCCTCCTCCGTGGAGTTCGAGGGGAGGAAGCGTTCGAGGACAGACTCGACGGAGGGGTGGCCGTAGGTGAAGGCCTTGCCGCCCTGTGAGAAGGTGACGGCGGCCACCTCGACCCCACACATGACTCCGAGCTCGGTGGCCTTGTTGAACAGCTCCGTGCGGCGCTTGGAGAAGCACACCTGCCGCTTCTCCTTGGTCTTCAGGCGCCGGATTTCGATCTTCTTGCGGCCCGTGCTCGTCGGACGCCGTGGCGCCATTGCCACCCACCTACCTTCGGAGCCTCTCTCTATCTCTCTCAGATTTTCGATTGCCTAGGTTGGTTGCCCTGTCTACAGCTTTGCAGATGAAGGGCTTATATAGGCGATCATGGTGAGATTAATTGCTGGGCTCTTTAAATCAGCAAATCTCATGAAGATCTCGTGAGCTATATCACTGCTGTCTCTTGTCTCAGTTATGGGGTGAATCGGCTCTGAACTGTCACATTCGCAATCCGTGGTAGGTAGTAGTACAGTAGTACGTACAGTACGCCACGGATGTACGTACTGCTTGTTGGCAGCCACTACTACAGAAAAGCCTATCCGAGACGCACCAAAAAGCCTATCCGAGGCGCATATCACATGTGCCTCTAGCTTCAAGCCTCGGGTATTTCTTATGCGAGGCGCATCTGATATGCGCCTCCTATACTTCACATATGCGAGGCGCATCGATATGCCTCGCCAAGATAATATGCGCGCATATCGATATCGCCTCGCATATGTGAAGTATAGAGGCGATATCGATGCGCCATATGTTTCAATGCGCCTCGGTATTTATAGTATATCGCCTATATGTTTCAGAATGCGCCTCGGTATTTATAGTATATGCGCCTCCAATAGTATCCTATATGCGCCTCCGGTAATATTTTCGAAATTCAAGTTTTACAGACCACTATAAATAATAATATACAGATATTCAAATATACAATATAGTCCACAGAATTTTTCAGAAACTTGCATTTTGCCAAAGCATAATAGAACCAACATGAATACAATACATTACACATCAATCATGACATACAAGTTCATACATCAAGTGTTTGTGCCACAAGTTCACACCTCCGAGTACAAGTTCACAATCACATTACACCTTCGAGTACAAGTTCACAATCACATTACAACTCCAACGACGTAGCTCTACCTAGATGAAGTAGAACACATAACCTACCATGAAGAGCAACAAGGTGGTGATCACGAGGAAGTTCCTCCACTTCTTCCTTCCATGCCTCCTCTACTTCTCTTCCGCCACCTCTCTACTCTCATAGCCTTGGTAGTTGTTGCCCGAGAAGTTGTTCACTTGCTTCTGGCAGTCTTTCCACTCCTCGTACACACTTGGAACCCGACCAAGAAGTTGTTCACTTGCTTCTGGCAGTCTTTCCAGATCAAGCTATGTTATGACATTACGGTAATATATAATTAAACACGGGGTATAGTTATGTTTATCATCAGGTCATAAACTATTCATATAACTGTGCTGCTGCAAACTGGGTTTAAGGCTTTATCCTGGAAGCAATCTACACTAACTCATAAAAACATATAAAAGTATGATCTATTCCACTGATTAAAATGGGAATGAGCTAATACAGATTTGCACTGAAAGGGATCAAATTGGACGGACATCTAGTCGTAACCTTGATGACTTGCCCCTGAAAAACTTGAGCTGAACAGATTAATCATAGTAAAACAGGAAGTAGTTTATGGACTGCTGAGTACCTGCATACATCAAGGACATCTTGGTCATGGACCTCGAGCTGGTGAGGACATGGAGAGGAGGAGATAGAGAAGTTTCATGGACACCAGCAAGCTTGCTGATGTTGGGCGTGAACTGCTGTAATGGTAGGAGCATCACACCAATGACAAGAAGAGAACCGCTGCCTCCCGCTGCGACGATCCTGCTCGCCTGCTGCCGGCCGTAGAGAAGGCCATATGCAGCACCGCACGCCACCAAGACCACCCGCAGCTCGAAGATCTGAAGAAGCCAATTTGCCTCACCTGAAGGTCCGCTGCTCCGGTGTGGGATCTGGAGGTTGCGACAACTCGCGTCCAGATCACTCGACGCGGTCCAGGCCACCCTCCGCCGCGAAGCCTCTCGCACCGGCCACTCCCCGCGGTGTCGGCCACCCACCACACCGCGAGACCTACTGCACGCCGACATCCTCGATTTTTCCGCATCAACAACTCATCCCAACAGCAGGAACCTAAGCCAAAATACCGAAGGGGCAATGCATCAAACACCTTGAGGGCACCTGAGCAGAAAGAGGCAGAGGAGCATAGGCGTCGGGCAAGGACACACGACATGGCGTAGAGGACGGCGAGGCCGGCGCCTGCGCGGGGCGAGGGGCTGGTGGAGAGGAGGAGATCGGGCGTTGTAGGGCAACAAGAGGGGCCCGCGAGGCGGCAGTGGGGAGCTCGGGCAACGGCTTGTGCGGGCGAGGAGACGTAGGGGCGCCGGGTTCGTGGCAGAGGGTGGCGGACGACGAAAGGAAGGGGGCCTTGGGGAGAGGCCGGCGTGACGGGGGCGGTGGGGAGCGAGCGAGCAACGTCGAGGATCACAGGCAGCGCGGCCATGGCAACTAGCGGCGGAGGGCGATGCGGCGACATGCGGGGGCGGAAGGGGCTCTGGCGAGGTCGGCTCGGGGTGGTGGGCAGAGCGGCAGGCGGGAGGAAGGTTAGCGGCGGCGGAAGCAAGGAGGAGGTCAGGGCGCTGGGGTGGTGGGCAGCCAGAAGAGACGAGGGGGATACGGCTATGCGGGGTCGGTGTGGGGTCGCGGGTCCGGTTTGACCACGAGTGGGCAAAGATCTGTACGTGCACGTGGGAGCGTCGGTGGGAGGGATTTACTCAGGGGCGGAGCTCCCAGTAGGGCAAGGTAGGGCAGCCGCCCTACCTTGATTTTTGGAGAAAACCTTTAGATGCGTATCCTTTTTCTGAACATTTTGAGTGGTTATACGTTGAAAACGGACTTCGTATGAGAAAGTTATGCTTATTTTAGTAAACACTGCGCAAAATTGATTCTAAGTGAAATAAGGACTAGGTGTAGTCTAGTTTAAACTAAAATTTTCTCTCTGCAATTGCTAATTCCCAATCTAATCAAAATCAACTCTAAACAATGTCCTAGATGAGGTATTTAAGAAGGTCATGAGAGTATTTTGGCTGCTTTATGGCATGTGGCCAAAACCAACTCTTGTTATGTGACAGTTTATGTTTTATGTTTGTACTTTGGCTTACTATTGGTAAAAATTTCTAAATGCGTGCTTTCTCAATTAGAGAAATAATGGTTTAGAACCCTTCTAAAGATGTGAATTGGCGAAAAGAATAAGACCACAATCCTAAGTATGGACGAAGTGATAACAAAAATGAGTGAAAAGTCATTAAAAACGAGAAGATACTAGGTCACTATTGATTTTTTCGGCGTGTGGCCACCTTCTATTTTTCAATAAAATCTATTACAACTGATTTTGACCATCGATTTGATGAGTTTTCGTTAGAGTTTCTTTGTTTTGCCTTGCCTGAAATGAACCATTTTATAGGTTCAGCACGAATAAGAT
Organism: Avena longiglumis; assembly: GCA_030063025.1. NCBI lineage: Eukaryota > Viridiplantae > Streptophyta > Magnoliopsida > Poales > Poaceae > Avena > Avena longiglumis. The sequence continues at coordinate 535,993,979 of CP125974.1, read as the reverse complement.
ATTTATCATGGGGATTTATATTATTATGAGCATGAGCTTATATAAAATAACCTTGAGATATTCCTTATTCATATACAGAGAATTAAAGACTTTAGAGATTATCTTAATATTTGAATGATACATTATGCTTCATATCGTTTATCGCATTGTTAAGATGGTATTGCTTTTACCGATAGAAACAACAATAGTTAAAAGGGCTTTCTCAATGACAAAGGTCATTAAGACCGAGTTGATATTTACTTTTTTTGGAGTTCGCCCTACCTCGATTTTTTTCCGTCCTCCGCCACTGGATTTACTGGAGGCGCATTATGCTACATTCGCCTCGCATATTATCACGTATAGGAGGCGCATATAGTATATATGCGCCTCGCATATACGACCACCTACCACCGCCCGGGCCCGCAGGAGTTACTTGAGGCGCACATGGACATATGCGCCTCGCATATTATCAAATATAGGAGGCGCATATAGCCATATTCGTGCACCTACCGACACACGGGCCCACACAGAATATGCGAGGCGCATTCTGGCCATATGCGCCTCGCATATTATCAAATATAGGAGACGCATATAGCCATATTGCGCCTCGCATATTCGTACACCTACCAACACGCGGGCCCACACAGAATATGCGAGACGCATTACGTCATATGCGCCTCGCATATTATCAAATATAAGAGGCGATATAGCCATATGCGCCTCGCATATTCGCTGGCCCACACAAAATATGCGAGGCACATTCTGTCTATATGCGCCTCGCCTATTTTTATACTAGAGGCGCATATCTTAAAGTGCGCCTCGCCTATTTTTATAGGAGGCGCATATGCTAAATATGCCTCGCATAAGCATGTCTCCTATAGCCTTTTCTCTAGTAGTGCGCCGCCCAATCCGTGGTAGCTACAGGAGTACTTACAGTATGCGGATCCTAGTGTTTGTTTCGATAGCCGAGGTAGCTACAGGAGTACTTACATTTGGGATATTCTGATTACAGAGACCATGTGGTAGTGGTTGTTGGGTGGTACCCAAGGAGAAGAATAGGCTTTGATATTTTACATAGATTAATCTTATATTTTTTCTTCGGTGTCCCCTCTTGAGAAAAACGTTGAGGAAAAAACCGGTTTTAGGGGTCCAACGGTGTGTTCCGGTCAGATTAGGAGCGGACTTTCTCTGATATTTTTTCTACCGTTGTACGTATTTGAGTCTGGTTGTACGTAGAGTACGTAGAAAAAAAACAAACTGCCAATCCCACTTGCGGTAATTTCGATCAGATCGCATCAGTCATGCACGTGCGCATTCGGAGCTCGTCAGAGCAGCTTCACTCGTTCGGGCGTTCGTAATATTTGGCATCAGAACAATCAGTTTATCACTCGTGTTGCAGACGGAGTTTTTAATTTTTTACCAAATTTTAAGCAAACTCGGCAAAATTTAGACGAATACAACGATTTCGTTAATACATAGGCGAGTTCGTACATATTATGTCAAATTTAGACATACACCCGAATTTTGTCCGCATTAGAATAAAAGAAAAAAAGTTGAAATAGCTACTAGGCGATGCCGATGCCGACGAACACGCCGTTTACATGCCAAAGTTGCGGTAGAAGACGGTGTAGTCGGCTCCCGGGTCCCGTCATCATTGCCGTCTTCGTTGCTCGGCTGCTGCGGGGGACACGAGCTGCCCTGACCGGCGTTGCTGTAGCGGCACGGCTGAGACGAGGGACTGGCCTCGTCGTCGTCATCGTCAAGGACGATAAGTGGCGCACCCAGGTAGGCGCGCTACCAGCGAGCGACGCGTGTGGCCTCACGCTCGGCCTGCTCCTGATGACACCGAACGCGGTTGGCCTCCTCGCGCTCCCAGTCCGTCCTGGACCAGGCACAGGCGTCGGGGGCCTGCATGGGTGGCACATAGTTCAGGGAGCGCTCCAGCGCCATCTTCTTCAGGACGAAGGTGTCCTCGTCAACAGGAACCGCCTAGTCCGCCGGCTCGGGCTTTGGGCGTGTGCAGGTGAAGCCGGCCGGTCGGCGGCGATGGCGCGCAACCTTCGTTGACGACGAGGCCGCATGAGCGCGTCCTCAGCGGCGAGCGCATCGGCGACTCCACCTCCCGCTTCATCGGACGGAGCGGAGGTGTGTCCACTGTGCCAGCGTGAGGCGACTACCGGCGCCAAGCCAGACAAGAACGACACTAACATCGAGGAATACGTAGAAAGGGAAGCCATCCTCCTCGGCAGCTAGTTGGCCGCCGCACAACGTTGGGCGGCCGACAGCAGGGATCAAGGAGGATATCCCAACTTAGGACCGGCGCTAAGCTCCAGGTAGCGGCGAAGGCCGAAAGATGATTTTCTTAGGACTGCATTTTCTTAAAGCTTCCATCGCCGCCGATCGGCCGGCTTCGCCTACGCACGCTGAAGCCTGAGCCGGCGGACTAGGCGGTTCCCATCGACGAGGACGACTTCGTCCTGAAGATGGCGCTGTAGTGCTCCCTAAACGATGTGCCGCCCATGCAGGCTCCCGGCGCATGCGCCTGTTCCAGGAAGGACTGGAAGCGCGAGGAGGCCAACCGCGTTCGGCATCATCAGGAGCAGGCCGAGCGCGAGGCCGCGCACGTTGCTCGCCGGCAGCATGCCTACCAGAGCGCGTCGCTCATCATCCTCGGCGACGAGGAGGAGGAGGCCGGTCCCTCGTCTCAGCCATGGCGCTACCGCGACGTCGGCCAGAGCATCTCGCGTCTCCCGCAGCCGCAGAGGGAAGACGACGACAAAGACGATGGCACCCGGGACACCGACTACACCTTCTACCGCAACTTCGGCATGTGAACGACGTGCCCGGTAGCATAAACATCGGCATCGCCTACTAGCTATTAGAACATTTTTTTCTTTTAGCATAATGCAATCAAAATTCGCGTGTATGTTCGAATTTGACATAATATGTATGAAGTCGTCTATGTATTAACGAAGGCGCCTATATTCGTCCAAATTTCGCCGAGTTTTCTTAAAATTAGACCAAAACCGAAAACTCGGCCTAAGAACATGAATAAAAGACTGACCGTTTTAACGCCGAATGTTATATCCGTCCAGCGCTAAATAGCGCAGGAATTAGGTCTAAAAACTCAAAACGAGTGGAGGTGCTGATGACCAGAAATCCATCGGTGACAATGGTGCGTGACCGATGCGATCTGGATCCGAATTACCGCGAGTGGACCAGTAGTTTTTTTTTTAGCGTTGGAAAGTTTGTTTTTCCTACGGACGCCATGTACAACCAGACTCATATACGTACCGTTGTAGAAAAAATATTAGAATAGATCCGCTCCTAATCTGACCCGGAATATTACCATCGGACTCTCAAAACCGGTTTTTTCCAAACTTTTCCCCGGAGAGGGGACACCGAAGCAAAGCTCTTCTTTTTAATTATCGTCTCGTTCGTACCTTGTAATTTGTTTTTATATTATTAATAAAGAGTGTTAGAAAAAATATGGTAGAATAATTGCACGGCCAACTCATGCAGAGTGCAGATGTAAAATCTGCAGCGATAATGCGTTTTCGTTCATGGAGTAGGGAGCTAGCTGGGCTCATTTGATCGAAAAAAATCTTGCTCACACATGAGCTTTTATGAGATGATTAGACGACAACGATGGCGATGAACTGTCACATTCACTCACAATCTAGCAAGATTTCTTTTTATTAAGGTCCGGGTGCCCAGCATAATTCATGGGTATTTAGCCGCACGTATACCAAAAAAAGGTATTAAAAACTAATAAGTATTAATCGGTCTGCCATAATTATTTATATAGGACCACAAAGAGTACTCCCTCCGTCTAGAAATAAGTGTATTTGATTTTTCTAGATTTACATGTATCTACATATTAAAATACGTCTACACATATATATGTAAATCTAGACAAGTCAAAGTCACATATTCTCGGACGGAGTGAGAATATATATTCATCACTTGATCTTGAAGTGTGTTGGTGATTTGTGGTTCTTTTAGTCATAGCAATTTAGACTTATCTCTCTTTGCAATGTTGTCTGTAAAATTATATCTAAGATGCTTGCATCTAGATTAAAGGTCATTCTTCATGAGATAATATCCCCTGTACAGAGTGTGTTTGTTCCTGGTAGGATTATCAGAGCATACATAAGATTAAACATAAGAAAAAGGGCAATATTTTTCTTTGTGTTGTGAAATTGGATATGCTAATTGAGTGAAATTGTATGCGTAATATGATGAACAGGCTTGGTTTCCACACCCAGTGGGTTAACTTAGTGATGTCTTGTGTTGCTTCTATGACATATTCTGTCAGATACAATTCTCGAGTGATAGAGGGATTCACACCCACTATAAAGGCATTCGACACGAAGATCCTCTATCTCCCTATCTATTTCTTTTATGTGCAGAAGGTCTTTCTAATTGTTTGTTGGATGCAAAGGAGGTTAGTGACATTGAAGGGATAAAGGTGTATCAAAATATACCACCAGTTTCACATATTTTATTTGTTGATAATTCCTTGATTCTTTTGAAGGCATATTCGAATAATATAACCTTATTTAAACTATCTCTTGATTTATTGTGTGACATCAAAACGGCTCATAAGTGTGAAAAAATATAGCATATTATATTCTTATTTAATCCAAATACTCATGTTCATGTTAAAGTGGACATATGCAACATATTGAATGTAAACACGAAGCTTTTTATAAAAAATAGTTAGGCTCCCAACTATTATGGGTGCGCATAGAAGTGACTGCTTCATGCATTTTGTGGAGACTGTAATGCAAATGATTAGAGGATGGAAATCAAAAGTCCTATCAATTGGTGGCAAAGAAATCTTCTTAAGTAATAACGCCAGCTATTCCTATATATGTGATGATAGTTTTCCTTTTGCTGAAGAAGGTGTCAAAATATTACTTGTGTTATTTCTCGGTTTTGGCGGGATATGATTATCAAGGAACGAAAATATATTGGTTTGCATGGTGAAAATTATATTTTCTTAAGAGGGAAGGAGATACAGGATTTAAGACCTACACACTTTTAATCTTGCCATCTTGGTCAAATAGGCGTGGAGGTTGATTGCTAAACCCAAGTCTCTACGTTCCCAAGTGCTCAAAGAAAAATACTACCTTCACATAACATATTAAAATTTGGACCAAAGGTGTGGGCTCTTCTTTTACCCGATGAAGACTTCTGGCCGGTACCCAAACCATTAAAAGAGGGCATATTTGGCATATTGGGACGGGATAAGCTGTAAGAATATGGAGTGAATCTTGGATCCCTAACAATGCTTATCAGAAAGTTATTAGGTACATGCATTCTTAGCACCTTGTTACCTGTCAATGGGATCAAGAATTGATATCAAGTATTTTCATCTCCGTAGGTATAGTGAATCATGCATATTCCTATTAATCTAGATTCTTTTGAGGATTTCTTAGCGTGGCATGGTATAAAGGCAAGTGTTTTTGAGTATAGTCCGCGTACCATATCGAGTGGAAACACCTATATCATGGTCCAACCCTGCTCCAACTTGTCTAAAGTACTTCACTTGGTAACTCAATTAGGAAATGTTTGTGGAAGCTTCAGGTTCTGGCTGAAGTGAAATAATAATGTACTGGAGGGCAATGTGTGGTATTCTAACACTAAAGGAAATCCTAGCTAAGTGACACATAGGGACAAGTGGTGAATGTCATGTTTGACATGTGGTTATAGATAATGTGTTACATATGATCTTGAAATGTGAAGGACCAAACACATAGGGAGGTCTAGGAATTGGGAGTGTCATTTTAGATGCTATGCTTGTGGATCGTTCTAGCTTTGAAGGTTTCTAAATATTGCTGAAGGGACCTACTAGTACTATGCACGGATTTGAATCCTAGAGAGTACAGGAGGTGGTGGCGATAACAACTTGGTACTTGTGGTGGCTTGACCATCACATAACTCATGGTGAGGAAATACCACCTATTTGGAGATACCTAATGTATATTGGAGTGATGAAAGCGAATTCTGTGGGATCCCTGGTGCAGAATAGGGGCCAGGCAAAACTCGTATGGAGGAAGCCTACATGCCAATCATCTAAAACTAAAATTGATGCAAGTTTAAACATAGAGAACCAATTTGGAGATATTGGTTCAATCTTACAAGATAGCCATGGAGCGTTTATAGCGATGTTGTCCAAGTTCTTTCCACATGTATTGTCTTCTTCATATGTAGAAACTTTGATGATGTGTCACCATTTGGAGCTGGCAAACTTTGTGCGGTGCAATGCCATTGAAGCAGAAGTTAATTTCATAAAAGTGATACACTATCTTTCAGTGGAACGAAGCAACATCAAATTATGTTGTCAACCTTACAATTGTAGGATTGATTGGGAAGGCCAATTTCAACTATTGCTCAAGAGATGTAAATAAAGGAGTTCATGTAATACCATGTATTGTTTTGAGTGTAATATTCCATATAACTGGGTCGATGAACCCCCTAACTTCCTTTGTCAATCTCTCGTAGACGACGTAACTATTGTTTGATTTCAATAAATCTAGGCATAATGGCCTTCCCTCAAAAAAGTTCTCATGGTTCACTCCTTCACCCTAGGTAAATATATTTTATGTAGATTTCTTTCATCTATTTTACACATCAAGATATGGTTTATTCATATGTTTCATAAGCTTAGTATCCATTGCATGAACTGAGTCTCACGTGGATACAAAATTATATTTGGGTCGTAGTTGGTGCATCCTAGCGACCGGAGTTCGATCCCTGTCATGGATAAATTTTCGGAATCCTCACACCGTCACGCTTCTGCTATATCAAAAAAGTGTCTAGTTCCTCCTAGCACTGTTTCATTTTTTATATTTAGAAAGTCCCATAGGAAACTAAATAAGTATTTTGGTGTGGTCTTGACATTTATTTTGTGTACTTTTCTTCCATTTGTAATTTTTTTATTAAACATATTCTATACTTTGGTGTGGTCTTGATGTTTAGTCGTGACACTATGTATGCATGGCCAGAATTGTTGGATGTGATTTGTGATATATAGGCATAGTGTAATCAACAATCTAACTATATGCATGTTTTTTCCTTTCTCAACTTTTATAGAAAAAAAATATTTCATGAATTGTGCCATGTGATATGTGAGTGTGACTTTGACAAAAAGTGTATCCCTCAATAACAGGGCATGGAAGTGTATCGAGCATGATATACCCAACTAAACTAGGTTCCGTTGATGAAAAGAATACATCATCCATTAGCATCCACTCAAAATAAGTTAAACAGAAGTCAACATCCTGTCCATTAGATCTCACTCCTACCATCTAGACGAGTGCCTCAATTGTTATATAAATCATCCAAACCCATGAAATGACACAATCCTCCACCCCACCCACACCGCATTCTCAACCTTTTGCGGTGCTCTCCTCCGTTTCCTCTTCCTTTGAACTTAATCCTCTCTGTGACTATATATTTTTGTTCTTCTCCATCAAGCTTACTAGAGCGGAGACGGGCCCAACTAAAATCACTTCGGTCAATCAATGGAGACTATCAAACTTTTCATTTCCATCAGTTTGGACCAACCGGAGCAGAGTACTGGTCAATCATTAATTAGTTGGCTTATTAGATCTTAACATGAAGATGGGTTGGGAGCGCAAACTATGACGAGAGGGTCCTCTAGTTTTGCCAATAATCAATGAGCATTGATTTACAAGCTCACCTTGCACCGATGGTGAGGAACATGGATCTAAATGATCATCAAATAATAAACAACCAAAATATTGTCGTAGGAGATAATCCTTTTATATCACCACCATGATTTTACAATGGTATGTGTGCCACTAGAAAATATTTAGTTGAATTTATATTTTTATACTATGTGCTTTAATCTAGGTTTAGACTAGCTCTTTAATTTTATTTCATCCGGAACTACTTACCTATGAAACAACTGACGGATGGAACCCTAGAGGTAAACTTTCTACTGTACATGCGAGGTTCAGTTGATGACACACTCGTTGTACCATCTAGGTATTCATATTTTTTGTTCGAATTTATTTGTGTACATTTCCCTTACTATATTGTATGTATCATGTGAGCATAACTTTATACACCTACTCTCTCTTCAACTACCACCTGGTTTGTGACATGTGGGCAAAGTTGGCCCATGCCTAAGGCTGCGCCTAGTTCATCGCTATTTTTTAGGAACTACAACTAAAGAATCTCCTATTATTGATATATTAATAACAAGAAATATTTACATGGGTTTTCCATACATCTACCATGGTAGGGTCATGGTCCCATCGAAATGAAAAACTAAGCCCTTAAACTTATAATAAAAGAATATATCTTCTCTCGCAGCTCAGTTTTGACCCTAGAGCTTAGCAGGTATCACTCAAAAACTAATTAAACCAAATTTGTGTGCTTGAAATTATACCATCAAAATTTTGTTTGTTTCTTTTCTTTCATATGTTCCATGCCTGAATGATGATATATTGTAGTAAGAGAGGCCCATTCCAAGCTTGTGTAGAAACGGGGACTCTATCCCTAAGCTTGTGTAGTTCCAAATTGGCCCCGGTGAAATGGGAAGGTAGGATAATAGATGTTATGCAAATTCTCTTGGTTAGTATGCATAACTACATATAGAACACACACCTACACACAACAGAATGAGAGTGAAGCACATATTATTAATATATGGATTACATGATCACTTTCATCCGTGTAATGTCTCTCTAATCACCTCCTGCCTACACTTTTAGCCACTAAAAGTTACATAAACAATTCTTCCGGTGAAATTTGGAAATCTGCTATTGCTGTTTTGGTTTACTTTTTTGATTCAACTGTTGAAATTACCAATTATTCTTTTGAGATATTTGATACACACATGTGGTTGAGAGTGGCGTCTCAATGGCTAAAGTCTTATTGGTATTCTTGTGTTTCCCTTATGTCGAACTATAAATTTTAGTAATATTTCCTATCAAAGATTTCAATGATCCCTTGCACTTGAGGGAATCACTAACATGATTTTACAGTCGTATGTGTGGCGTTGTACATTGTAATTAAATAACTGTAATTATAGTTCTTACTGCTGGTTGAGACTGGTTCTTGAATTTCATTTCAGGCAGAGTGCCATATCTTGAGAATTAAGCATACACCAGGTAGTTAACACATTAAGTATGCAGGCAGGATATTTAAAGTTAGACTCATCGGGATGTCATATTTGGGGTATTCTTACTTTGTGAGAAGAGATTGATGAATATTGGTGTGGGTAACATTAGGTAGGGCGATATCATTTTAAAACAATAATTCATGTTGGTGCAAATCTATTCAACATTATTATACTCTAAGTCGAGTATGTTTTATATATTGATCAACTTTAATAGTTATCCAGTTTTAACCATAAGCAAATCACTAACCATATTAGGAGAGTTGACCATAGATTAATTGATTAATAGGGTAGATGTGAGAGCATGCCACCTATATCTTGCCTCTCCATGGTAGTCAGGGAAAAGACCTGGCAATCCGACTAATTGTCCATATGGTTTTATTATTGAGATTCAAGAATTTAGAAGGCCAATGAAAGCCCAACCGACATTATGCAACACATTTCCCTATTGTTCCATTATTTGGACATTGTTATTTATTTTTGGCCTTACTGTTAGATATATCCCAGGTAATTTCATGTTTCAGATGATCATACTATTCTTCTGCTAGTTAAAATCATCATTATAATGTGATGAGATGGCATAAAGTAAATGAATCAACCTATTAGATTTTTTATCGAAAAGGGGGAAAGGCTCGGCCTCTGCATCGGTAATGCACACGGCCTTTTATTGAAAGTTCAACATTTAGACTTATTACAAATTTTAAACAAGCTCAAAGATTACTAAGAGTTCAGGCAAAAATCAACCAGGAAAAAATGAGGAAATGATGGAAAACCACCACATTTGAGGCCACAATGACACATAACCACCAGTTGGGGGCTCCAAGACACATATCCACCAATTCAGGGGCTGGTCCGTGATGGGGAGCACTGATATGTCGGTTGACGCGGTTTAATCCTGTTTCTGACCGCGCGACCACACCTGTCAGGCATACGTGGAAGGTCGTTCATGGTCATGGCCGGCAACCGTTATGTATACGGTGGAGAGCACATGGATCGGTTACACTAGCCGTTTCAGACAACGCTCTCCCCATCCCCATCCTTTGTTCCATGTGCTACAAAATCTCGTCGCCCCCAGTTGTTGCGCTACCGCCGTAGATCTCTCGTGGCCGGCCACCGATGATGGTCTCGTGGGGCGATGGCGAGGAATCCTCCATCAACGGGAGCTCTCTTTTGCCGCCATATCCATGGAAGGAAGCCGCAACTTTCATGTGCCCACGAACTCCAAATCTGCGTAGCCACTGGAGACGAGGTCCCTACGGGAAAACGAGTAATATCCTCACAATGTACACTAGTATATTAGATAGCACAAATTTCATATCTTCACTCAACACACACTATCAATTACAATCAACCGTTAGCTAGGGTGATTCGATCCTTGATGGCTAATTTACCCTGTAGCTGGTCCAGTCCGGCTTGACCAGCATGTGATAGTTGACACAGAGATGTTTTGGCTCCTGAGCTCCAATGATCCCAGCATTTTAAAATTTTGAAAGTTGTACTTTAAAGTTTTAAATATTCCAATAAATATTAACATAGATACATACACAGCATGTTATATAATTATTGCAGAGTTTTGTAGATAATAGGTTGTAATGTAACCTACACAAAACTAGTAGAGATTCAGTGCACATGGGCACCAATGATCCCTTTTAAAATAAAAACATATTTCTGAGTTTTGAAAATTTCTGAAAACAAATCGGCATGTAGGCAGTCATGTATGCCAAACTGCGTAAAATATCAACTAAAAATAATGTGTATTTTGAGCCACACAAAAATGATAAAATTTTAGATCCGAGTATAGTGGTTTCAAATCTCACGAAAATCAAACTTTGTCATTTTTGTGTAGCTTAGAATACAAAACATTTCAAAATTGAGATTTTGCAACTTTATGGGACGTACTAATCATTAGCTACTTTCAGGATTTTCTTCACAATTTTTGGAACTTGTAAATATAGTTTTTAAAATAATTAATATGCAGGGAGCACCGGAGCTCAAGAGCCAAAAGAACTTTCTCACACAAAACTCACAAAATTGTGGATCTGAAAAGTCAGAAAACAACTCATTTTTCCTTCCAACATTTGTTCTTTTTGTGCAGATCACATATATGCCAATATATTTCCATGAAAATATTGTTATACATACTAGACATGTATATGTGCCTGTATGTATTTTTCAGAAATTTAGAGTCCTCAAGATGAACCTTTCAATGTTTTCTTAAAAAACGGGATCACTAGTTCTTTTTGTGGAAAGGACTTTTTGATTGCTGACATCGTTTTCTATATTGTGGAGAAAGTCTATTTTTAACCTAAATTAATGACCTTAGCAAACCTCTCACTTTTGAACTAAGATATGCTCACTTATCTTCCAAAATTATCAGAAAATACTCCTAAATTATACTTCTTGTTAGTTTAGGAAAAAAATTAAAACATTCAACTTGCTATAAAGTACATACGCATGTTTTTATAACAAGGAATTTTGCGGGATTTGAAAAAGTAACTTGTTTTCTTTATCTTTCATAGGTCGTCACAAATAATCATGTTTTTAAACCAAAATGTATATCTATATAGTCTAACCCACAAAATTCACATAAGATTTTTCATAGACAAAGTAAAAACGTTGCTTGGATTTTCATTACTTTGGTCCAATGGAAATAATTCAGCACAAGACTTCAACTGGAACAATGTTGATGTACCACAACAGGAGAAACAATCTGGATACATGATCGAAGCTAGAGTATTGATCTCTTTCCGAGTTCGGACTTCGAAGTCACGTCATGGATGCATTGCATGACTTGGTTTCCAGTTCGATCGCATCTTGTGCACACTAGGGGAAGCCATACCCGAACCCCTGATGCACCGTCTCCTTTCCGGGGCCGAACCCTGGCAGCGGCGGCCATGGCGGCATCGCCATCATCTGCTGCTGCTGCTGCTGCATCGTCTCCATTCCGGTAGCAAACTCTGTCGGCATCGACATCATCAGCTGCTGCTGTTGCATCAACTCCGTTCCTGCGTCGAACCCCGTCGGGAGCAGCGGCGGCATCACCATAATCATCGGCATCTGCTGCTCCTGCTGCTCCTGCTGCTGCTGCGTCATGTCCGTTGCGGCGGCAAACCCCGTCGGTTGCGGCATCTCCAACATCATCATCAACAACTCCTGCTGCGCCTGCGTCATCTCCATCCCGCTGCTCGCACTAGTGCCACCGAACTCAAACTCGCTACCGCCGCCTCCTCCACGCACCGGCGGGCGGCCAAAGAGCAGCGCCTCCTGGAGCACCTGTTCGGTGCGCGCCGCCACGTCGGCCCGCACCTTCTCCATGTTAGGAATAGTAATCTCGATAGGACACGGAACGGTGTCGTGTGCGTGTGTGTGTTCCGAGTAGGACTAGTAGTCCAACACCTATTCGTATTGACGCTGCGTCTTGCCGGGTATATATATACACCCATATAGTAGCCTTATAAGACAACTGTGAGATTCAATACAAACAACAGGACCGAGAGGGCCCTGTAGCCATCAACATTGTTTTGCCCGTACGTACTCGTGTGAGTTGAGAGAGCTAGTTCTTTTGATCAGACTAGATAGCTAGCTTGCTGATCGTTGTTAGCTGGTTCTTATACGTGCACGCAACTCGCCGGAATACTTCGTTGTCGTCACGCCGGACTGCACTCGGCATTTGGGGTTGGGCCAACAATTGGTATCAGAGCCTCGGGGAGGATCTCCTAGTAACGGGAGGTCATGACGGGCAAGGAGCAAGGCGAGTACTCCGGTGCGGCTGCGGGTGCATCGGTGTCGTCGCAGTACCCGTGGTATGATCACGGCAACTACACGACGTGGGCGAAACAGATGGAGTGGGCCATGGAGGGCAACGACATCTGGGAGGCTGTCGATCCCGGCGGCGACGAGTTCAAGAAGGGCGCGTCGAAGTACCGCAAGGACCGACAGGCACTCACGGCCATCGGCTCCGTGGTGCCGGAGGATGTGATGCAGCACCTGATCTCGAAGGATTCTGCAAAGGCGGCATGGGAGACACTCAAGACGTTGAATCTTGGGCACGAGCGCGTCCGCAGGGCGAGCCTACAAACCTTGCAGAAGAAGTACAAACCTTGCAGAAGCAGTCCGCAAGGAGCAAGCCGCGTGCGAAAAATTTCGCCTCGAGCAGGTGACGGCGCAAGAGCTGTCGCGCTACCACCAGCAACGAATCAGGTCGCGCTTGAACCCCACCGTCCAGGGGCGCGCCCTGAACTTCGACGACGAGAACGACCCGGCCCGCGTGGCCGAGCGCGCGATCTGCGAGAACGCGCCACCAGGAGGAAGCGCCCGGCCCCCACCAGGGTCGACGGCGAATGGCGCCCCACCTCCACCCAACCGCGCACCCCCCAGGGACCAGCCGCGGATCGTGGTCTCCTCACGGGAGCGAGACGCGAACGGCCTACCACTGTTCTCCACCCCGATGGACAACCTCGTGGCGGGCCGAGCAGCGGCCGACAACATCACGGCCACCGGTGACGGCGCCCTACAGATCCAGTACGTCAAGGCCTTGCTCGCAAAGGCGGTCGAGCAACAAAACGCAGGCGTCGACTCACAGGGTCGGATGTACTCACATTCATCGGGCAGCAGAGTGGCCTCAAGCGGCCGTCCATTGGTGGCAAACACCATCAACTTCCCGCCACCTGAACCACTGCAGCTCCAACACCGACCCGCGAACGCGACACTCTCCACCAATGACCCCAGGCCAGCAACCAACTTCGTCGCCGCCAACGGTCAGCCCATCGACGCCCGCACCCACATCATCAACAACCAGAGCTGGCGTGCACGCCAGCCCGACGACCTGCAACATACCCTAACCAACCGCCGCGACGGCGAGCCGATGGGGTCGCTAAGTCGACTTGGGCCCCAGTTCTTCAGACCAATGATCCGAGGCGAAAGATACCCGGCGAACTTCAAAGCGCAGAAGGAAATAGAGAAGTACGACCCCACGTACGATCCCTCAGTGTGGCTGGACACTTACCTCATGGAAATGGGGATCGCCGGCCACACTGATCTACTCGCCGCCCGCTACCTCCCCCTGATGATGGAGGGTGCGTGCAGGTAGTGGATCAACACTCTCCCCACGGACAGCATCGACTCCTGGGAAGAGATGCGCGACGCCTTCGTCAGGCACTTCGAGGGTTCATACACCCTCGCCACCACCATCGAGGACCTGGAACGATGTGTCCAGGGACCTCGCGAGTCGACCCACAGCTGGGTCCAACGATGGAAAGAACTGTGGTACAACGAGGTCGGTATCCACCTAGACACCGCAATCCACTGCTTCAAGACCTCGTGCAGCTACGAGCCCCTGGTTCCCAAGCTCAAACGAGCATACCGCACACTCGACAACATACCGGACCTCCTTGAGATCGCCAAAAGATACGCGGAGGAAGACCCAAACCAAGAAACCAACGACGAGTCAGGAGGGTAACGCCGCACGAGCGGCAACGACAACGGACGACGATCCGATCTACTTCTGACAACACTTCGCCTCACGGCAAGCGCCAGATCGACGGGCGAGTCGACTTGCCGCCAACGCTGGGCACCACGCAGCGAGCCCAAGAACTTCCGCCATGACGGCGTAACTACTACAAGGCGAAACCAAGGTTCGACCCCGCAGCCCTCCTTAACCAACCTTGTGCATTTCACAGCAGGGAAGGGAAGCCTGCCACGCACATGACCGCCGACTGCCACTCTCTCAAGGAGATCGAGAAGGCACGGCGAGCGCGGGAGGACCCCAACAACAACCCGCCAAACGGCGGAAAATTCGGCAGCATGGCCGGCTCGCTCCACACCTTCACAGGCTTCAACACGAAGCGCGAGAAGAAGGTCATCGCCCGCGCCGTCGCAGTCAACGCGGTGGACCAGGTGGACATTCCCCAGTTCCTCAACTGGTCGGAGCAACCAATCACTTGGAGCCGCCAGGACCACTCACCGCGCATTGAATACCCAGGCCGAGTCGCCCTGGTAGTCATGCCCAAGGTGGGAGACTACTGGCTCCCCAAGACATTGATGGACGGCGGCAGCTCCATCAACATCATGTACCTGGACACCTTCAGGCGACTACGGCTCCCGTAGTCGATGGTCGAGACGACCTACACCACATTCCATGGCATCGTCCCCGGTCGGAAGGCGTACCCGATCGGCAAGGTCACGCTGCCAGTCACCTTTGACACACCGGCAAACTTCCGCACTGAGCGGATCGTCTTCGAGCTGGTGCCCTTCGACAACCCCTATCACTGCGTCTTGGGGCGCCAGGCGTTCACCAAGTTCATGGCGGCGCCCCACTACGCGTACAACGCGATGAAGCTCCCCGGACCACGCGGCGTCATCACCATCCACGGCGACCCCGATATGGCCGCCGAGTGTGAGGCCAAAGGAGCCGAACTCGCCGACGCCGTCATCGCGGCAGAGGCCAACCACGCCGACGAGCTCGCCAAATACGCGAGCGGGGTCAACAACGACGACCCCACCATACTCAAGAGGCCCAACTCGGAGGGCGGCAACACCTCATCCTTCGAGGCAACGACACATACCCGCACCGTCGAGCTGGTCCCAGGCGACTCCAGCCAGACGGTGACGATCGGGACGGGCATGAGCCCAGCATAGGAAGGCGCGCTCATAGAGTTCCTCCGTGAGAACAGGGACATCTTCGCATGGAAGCCCTCTGACATGCCTGGTGTCCCTAGGAAACTCGCTGAGCACAAACTCAACACCGACCCCAAAGTGCGACATGTCAAGCAGTCGCTGCGGCCCTTCAATGAAGAGCGCCGCCGAGCCATCGCCGAGGAGGTGCAACGTCTACTCGCTGCAGGCTTCATCCGGCCAATCAAATATTCCATGTGGCTGGCAAACCCAGTCCTAGTCGAGAAGAAAAAGGGACCTGGAGGATGTATATCGACTACACAAACTTAAACAGCGCCTGACCGAAGGAACAATTCGTCCTCCCGCGGATCGACCAAATAATCGATTCCACCGCGGGCTCGGAGTCGCTGTGTTTCCTCGACGCCTATTCTGGGTACAACCAAATCAAAATGGTTGTTGAGGACGAAGAAAAGACGGCGTTCATCACGCCATTCGGAGCCTTCTGCTACACCGCCATGACCTTCGGCCTCAAGAACGCCGGGGCAACCTACCAGCGGTGCATGCATGAGTGCCTTGCGAGCCAAATTGGCCGCAATATCCACGTCTACATCGACGACGTGGTAGTGAAGTCCGCTCGCCAGAGCGACCTACTCGTTGACCTGGCGGAAACATTCGCCAACCTGCGGAAATACAAGATAAAGCTAAACCCAGGCAAATGCACCTTCGGTGTACCAGCATGGCAACTACTGGGATACGTTGTCTCCAAGCGCGGGATCGAGGCGAACCCCACCAAGATCGACACGATCGCTCGACTCGGCAAACCCGAGTGCCTGCGCGACGTCCAGAAGCTGGTCGAGCGAGTCGCGGCTCTCAGTAGCTTCATCCCCCGATTAGGCGAAAAGGCGATGCCCCTATACCGCCTGATGCGCAAGAACCCCACCTTCCAGTGGGACAAGGAGGCGGACGACGCGCTCCGCGACCTCAAGAAGGTGCTACTCGCAGCACCGCTACTCACCGCCCCCGTCGACAAGGAACCCATGCTGGTCTACGTCGCGGCTTCCGAGCGCGTCATCAGCACCGTCATGGTCATCGAGCGACCATAGGAAGGAAAGGAGCGCACAGTGCAGCGACCAGTGTACTATATCAGCGAGGTCATCACCGAGTTGCGCCAGCGATACCCGTAGTACCAAAAACTGGTATACACGGTCCTCAGGGCATAGTGGCGACTGCCGCACTACTTCCGGGAGCACCCGATCACGGTCGTCTCCTCAGCACCGTTGCAGGACATAATCCGCAACCGTGAGGCGACCGGGCGAGTCGCCAAGTGGGCCATCGAAATCGGCGTCCACAACATCAAGTACGAGCCGTGCAAAGCGATCAAGTCGCAGGCCCTCGCAGACTTCATCGCCGACTGGGAAGAGGCCCAGCAGCCAGAGAAGCTGCCGTACCTCCACTATTGGAGTCTGCACTTCGAAGGCTCCAAGAACACAGACGGCGCATGAGCAGGGATCGTGCTGACCTTCCCGAAGGGCGACAAGCTCCGCTACGTCCTCTGCCTCGACTTTACCCCCTACACCAACAACATGGCCGAGTACGAGGCACTACTCCACGGCATGCGAGCCGCCAAGGAGATGAATGTCAACCGCCTACGCTGCTACGGAGACTCCGACCTCGTCGTTGGGCAAGTCGCCGGCACCTGCGACGCCGTCTCCCCCACCATGGCGGCATACCGCCAAGCAGTGGACAAGCTGGGCGGACACTTCGCAGGCTATTCCGTCGAGTGGATCGACAGGCGAAAAAACGAGGAGGCTAACGCACTCTCTCGTATTGGCTCAGCTCGACTCGCACCACCTGCCGGCGTCTTCCTCGACACCATCACCAAGCCTTCCGTCTCTCCCCCAAGGGAGATCGACATCGGAGTCCCGCTGTAACCAGAGGCAGCCCTGGTCGCACTCATCGCCGAGCCAGAAGAATAGACTACGCCGTACGCCGCTACGGAGGAGGCACCTTGCCGCCAGGCAAGCAGATGCCCGGATGATAGCGTGCCGCTGCAAATCCTTCGTCATCATCGACGGCGAGCTCCACAAGCGCAGCGTGACCGGCGTGTTCCAACGCTGCGTCCAACCCGCTGAAGGACGCAAAATCCTCCACGACATTCACTCCGGCGACTGCGGCCACCATGCCGGAGCCCGCTCTCTGGTCGCAAAGGCTAGGCGACACGGTTTCTACTAGCCCACCGCACACGCAGACGCTGTCGACATTGTCCAGCGGTGCGATGGGTGCCAGAAGTACGCCAACCAGACCCACGTGCCGAGCTCGGCGCTCAAGACAAGCCCCATCACCTGGCCGTTCGCCGTGTGGGGTATGTACATGGTAGGCCCTTTCAAAAAGGCCCCCTCCGGCTTCACTCACCTCCTGGTCGCAGTCGACAAATTCACAAAGTGGGTGGAGGCCAAGCCAGTCCGGAAATGCGACGGGAAGACCGCCACCAAGTTCCTACGCGAGCTCATATATCGCTACGGGTTCCCAAACAGCATCATCACGGACAACGGCACCAACTTCGCCAAAGGAGCCATGGCCGAGTTCTGCGAAGAACATCACATCTGACTCGACCTTGCCTTAGTCGCCCACCCGGAGTCCAATGGCCGGTGAACGGGCCAAGCAGCATTCTCCATGGCAAAGCCGGCTCCAAGTACCACTCGAGTGCACCGCCGGATGCTGGGTCGAGGAGCTACCCTCCGTCATCTGGGGCATCCGCACCTCTGTCAACAGGTCGACGGGATTCACCCCCTTCTTCATGGTGTATGGCGCCGAAGCAGTCATGCCCACCGACCTAGAGCACGACTTGCCAAGGGTTGTCCACTACACGGAGGCTGCAAACGAACTCGCATGCCAGGATGGAGTCGATCAACTCGACGAGGCACGCAACCTAGCTCGCTCCCGCACCGCCGTCTACCAGCAAGGACTCCGCCGCTACCATAGTCGGCGAGTGAGGACTCGCACTTTCTAGGAAGGCGACCTGGTGCTACGCCTCATCCAGGATAAGAAGGGCATGCACAAGCTCTCCCCCCCCGTGGGAGGGACCATTCGCCGTTGGGCGAGTACTCGGCAACGACGCCTACTACCTCACTGACGTCCGTGGAGACGAGAAACTCGACGTCAAGCGACCGTGGAATGTAAACCTCCTACGGAAGTTCTACTCCTCGAACTCCATACATGTACCCTCCATTAGCTATGAAATAAAACATATCAGTTACCACAAATTGCGTCTACTCTCCGTGTCTTGTGCCACTCGCACTCGTAATAACAGCGTCAAGCTAACTATAGAAGTCAACCTCTGGTAAAGTGACTGGCACGGCCAAGTAGTGCGTTACGAGGGCACTGGGTTGCCCCAGGACTCGTAACGTCCACGAAAAACGCCTACCCGAATCCCCATTGGAGTCGCCTAGCTCGACTATCTTAACGAGCCAAGACAACTGCCTTCGCTCCTCACAGCGACCATGATCCTCCGCATCCTCGACACAACGACTCGAACGGCCAAGTACCACGCTCGGGGACTAACGACCAGTTAAGCACGAGCGACTAGGGAAAAACGCCAAGTATGAGAGCGTGCCTAGGACTCGCCATGCGACTGAACATACGGGTCAGCCAGGAGCGATGCGCTTACTCTTACGCGCTCAGTCCTCACCCACCCTAGAGCCGCAACTAGAACCACCAAGTACCACGCTCGGGGACTCGGCCACCCGAATTCGTTCGCGCAAGGGAAAACGGTCAAGTAAAGAGCACTCATGGGAGTCGCCCTGTGACTGGCTTCTCAAAGCTCAGGCGAGTCGACTTCAATAACAAAACAACTGACAAAACGTTCAAAACTACAAACACATAACAAACGAGGTAAACCCCATAAAAGGGCGGACACGCTCGGGGACTCGTCCAATTAGCAATCAAAATCGCAAGACAATTCACAAAATAACGCGAAATTCCATTACAGCAGAACAAAATCGTTACAAAATACAAGTCGAGCCCAATGGCCAAATTGCTACTAACGCCCCAGGGCACAATGTTTCTATTCCGCAGGCTTTGACAACGACTCGCCGCCACCCCTGCGGTTGCGAATGAAGGGCGTGTACGGGTTCGACGGGTACGTCGTCAACTCACCCGCCATCGCCGCACGGAACGGCTGCTCGAACTTGAAGTCCCGATGCGCCGGCTCGGGGTCGTTGGGCGCGACAGTTGTCTCCTGATAAGGGAGGAGGTCGCCCATCGCCCAGACGCGATCGGAGTATACCGCGGCCCGGTCCGTCAGCTTCAGCACCTCGACGATCTCCACCGATCCCGTCGACAAGGGGTAACCACTCGTCACGTCGTCAAGGTCGAAGTCCTCCGGAAAGTGGGCAAGCCCAAGGCTAAGCACCGTTGCCGCCCCGCGCCGGAATGCCGACCGCGTCATGAACTCGACGACTGCCGGCGCCTTCTCTAGATACCTCCATACTTCGACGAGGTCGCTGGGAATCACTTCCGTAGGCGATATCTCCTGAAGATACGCCCGAATGCATGCCGCGGACAACGTGGCCGAGTCGACCAGATTGGTCACACACTGCCACGCGTCGTATGACTGCGCTTCCTCCGAGCTGTCGATAATCCGACTTGTTGGCAGAGGGCGGCAGTGAGTACAACAAAGATTACATAATGCAACTACTACAGGCAGAGGCAGGAAATTTACCAATTAAAGGACGACAGAGGCCCGTGATGAAGCTTTGAAGCGAGGAGAAGTCGTCCTGCAGCCCAATAACGAGGGCGTCAGAGACCTTCCGCTCTTCAGCGGTAGCCGTAACAGCAGCTTTTGCTCGCCCATCCGCCGCGCTCGCCTCCGCTTTCACTTCCTTGAGCTCGTGCTCCAGATTAGCGATCCGCTTTTCAGCCGTACTCAACGCAGACTGAGCCGCTGTCAGTTCACTCGCCGGGACAAGGCCCTGGCGGACTTCCTTTGCCTTGGCAGCGATCGCCTAGAGTCCCTAGTTCGTTTCTTGGACGGCAACAAGTTCCTTCTCCGCGCGACACTTCGCAGCAAGCCGATCGGCTGACTCACGCTGCAAGCCCTGCGCACAAATCAAATAGTTAACAACAACGGAATCCTAAGTGCCCACCCGCTGAAATTCAGCGACTGGACACTCGGGGACTGGAGATCAAAAAATCCTAAGTGCCCACCCGCTGAAATTCAGCGACTGGACACTCGGGGACTGGGTGCTACAAATAAAAACAAACACCAAAAGAATCTGACCACTGAAATTCAGTGGCCCGATCCTCGGGGACTGGACATACCTAGATGGCTGCGCCCAGCATGCCATGGAGTTGTAGCGCATCCACAGATGCGAGAAGAGCCGGAGTGTGCCTGCGATGCTTCTCGACCTCTGTTTCGGCGACCCCAGGTGTGCGGCTCGATGGCGTTATACCACTCGCTGTAGCCACTTTGGCCATAAAGCGGGGGAAGGTCGCGGTGGATGCTCCAGCGCCACTAGGAGCTGGCTCGGCAGTTCCAGGCGAGGAAACACCCTCCTTGGTATTCACGGCCACCTCCGTTGCAGTCGGAGGATCACTCGGAGCGACCATCGTGTCGTCAGAGACCGTGACGACATCGTCGCCCTTGGCCTTCTTAGCACTGTCAGCGGGGGCAGCAACCTCATCGGCTTTACTCTTCCATGAGGGGTCCTCTTCGGCGACGACTGGTGGCACCTTGGCCATGGAAGGGTGGCCGATCTTCTTAACTCCAGTCCTGTGAAACAACGTTATGAGCAAAATTGTCCGAGTACAACGAAAGACAAGCAGATGTACAAAGCTTACTTGGCGACTGGTATGAACCGCAGTCCCGTGCGGATACTGGCCGGCTTCTCCAGTTCGGGGCCCAGTTTCCGACTGGGCCCATCTCCAAAACATCACGTGCCCAAGACACGGAAGGCCTCTTCAACGTCGAGGCCGCGACAGGAGCCTCCGAGACGACGACGGCGGGAGTTCTCCTGGGAGGTGAAGCTGCTGCGGCTGGAGCAGCCCTCAACCCAGATACCGGGGGGAATAGGGGTGGAAGCGAGGCCAGAGGTACCTCATCCAGGGCGGCAGCGGCATCCGGTGCTGCTATCGTCTACGGCGCTTCATCCCTGGCCAAGCTGGTGGCGTCGGAACTACTCGCCGAACGAGGCGGAGATGCCTGTTTCGCCGGCTTCATCTTCCTCTTTGGTGGAGCCTTCACTTCCTTCTTCTTATTTTTTGACGGTGTAGCCTCATGACGCGAGGTGTGCTCGGGAATCTCGTCGTCGTCGTCGTCGTCATGACGTTCGAGGCTTCTACTCGCCTCGAGCTCGCGCTGATGTTGCCCGCGAGTTTTCCGAACCATCGGGGCGGCGTCTTCCCTGGGCTCGTCATCATCGCCGTCATCATCACTCGTGTCGCTCCCGACGCCATCCTTGGCAGGACGCGAATCGTCCCCGTCCCGGATGGACGAGCTCGAGTTCTCATCATCCGCGGGTGGGAGCCACCCTTCCACCACTTGGAATAACTGCAGCAGGCACGAGACAATATCAGTATAACCGCGATAACATCAACTGCGACTGCGAATGGTAGCGAAAACAGCGACTTACCGTCGGAGCTGGATGCTTCGCGGTGTAGGGGGCGACCCCACCCTTCGCGTCCAGGTATGCTTCCTGGGTGATCTTCTTCAGCGCCAGGACGTAGTCTTCGAGTTTCCACTCGGCGAGGCAGGATTTCGTCGAGTCCTCCCTCCCCGTGTACTCGTACATGTAATGGTCGCGGCAGGCCAGGGGAACAAGTCGCCGCTCGAGCCAACAGTTGTACAAGTTGATGGTTTGAAGGTCCTTCTTCTTCAGGACGCTGATGGTTTGAAGCATCTCGTCCACGACCATCCGTTGGTCTAGTGGGAGCTTGCCGACCTGGAGTCGGCGTGGTTCGGGCCGGTCGGCGGAGTACCTTGGGATCGCTACCTCGCCATCTAGAGTCGCCTCGGTGACATAGAACCAGGACTTCTTCCACCCGCTTGCCGCCTTGGCCGGCAGCATCAGGTCGAAGAAGGAAGCCTTCGACTTCAACTAAAACGTCAGGCCACCCGCAGCCAGCATTGGTCCGCCTGATTCTTCACGACTGATCCTCCCATGGAACAGATCTTGCCACAGGGGGAAGTAGGGCCTGCAGCCCAGGTAGCACTCATGAGCATACGAAAATGGCGAGCCGCTGTCGCTAATGTGGGCCCAGTCCGGAATGGATCCGTAGAAGCGCCGGAAGAAGAGAAATGTGGGAAACCCCAGCCCCCGCTCCAGGTGGCTGGTGAAGCAAATAAATTCTCCCTCGTGTGGGTCTGGAGTCACCTCTCCGGCCGCGGGGATGCGCCACCTGCCGGCGCGCAGGATCCTGGCCTCCTCGAAGGATGCCAGTAGCGCCCTGGTGCACTTGGACCTGCCCCATGGTTCGGTGGATGGGGCCATTGGATGAAGGATTCGCGGAGGTCGAAGGTTTCTGGATCGATTGGATCGCGATGCGGAGGAAAACGGAGATGGGCGAAATCGGAGGAAAGACGAAGGAGTGTTTTCCCGATCGCCTGCCATTTCCCTTATATAGCGGTTGCTTACCGTTGGATTACCCCAACGGCTAGTTTTGACCTCATCTGACGGTCCAACTTCTTCCATTCGACTCGCCGACCCGTTCACTACAACAGTGACTGAACATTCGTCGACCCGTTCGCCGAGCTGCGACCCAACTGACCGCTATCATTACGACTAGAATAACCGGTTTTTCCTTTATTCAGGAGTCCGCCGCCGATTCAACTCGGCGTCTGACGAGGTTTAATCTCGTCAATGCCCATTGTTATGGACTTGGGTTTTGGAGAAGATGGGGATGCTGGAGATCGTGGCACGGTTAACAGACAAGCAACCAGGGGACACGAGATTTACCCAGGTTCAGGCCCCCGGAGGGAAAACCCTACTCCTACTTGTCTGCTCTTTGATTACGGTGGAACCGAAGGTTCTGAGGTCTTGGTCGATCTGGCGTGGATGCGTGTGCGAAAGTATGAGTCGAGTTGCCCTAGGGCGTGCCCTCCGGCCTTTATATAGACTTAGGCAGGTCCGGGCGTAGTCCTAGTTGGTTACAAGTTCTAGGGTTTTACCCTTTGAATTTCCTATCTCCTCTAGTCTTGCTCTCCAAGGATCCGAAGACGTCATGGGCCTTGGCCACCGAAAATCTTCATGGGCGGTATATGCGCTGTGGGCCTTCCTTGGGCTGGACTAGGTATGATGAAGTTACGTACCCGTAGGGTATAACCATGTCAGTAGCCCCCGAGTGATCAGTCGAATCGTAGATTCGGCTGAGGACTCTTCCATCCTTCGGGAGCAGCTATATGTTAATAGTATATGTGTGTAGGGATTGTTGATGCGTGTGCCTGACTCACCCGACGGATCAGGGTCAGTTAACTGTCTTAGGACGAAACAACACGATCTTCTTCAGGTTCGGGTCCCTTAACCCGGGCCTGGAACATATGCTGGCGTAATTCAACTCAGGCCGCGGAGGACTTATAGGAGTGGAATTCCAGTGATTTTAATTGGTGTACCCAACGCGTCCGTCGGGATTTTTCATCGTACCTGCTGGTACGGATTCATACTAGCAGAGCGCAGTCAGGTGCGTTGCCAGGCCATCAGATGATATCTGTAGGTCTTATCTTTGCGTCGCAAACGCAGCATCCGAACATTTATCACCTCGGAGGTGCTTCGAGTAGCCAAGGAGATTGTCACTCACTTAGCGTTTTGTTGGGGAAGAGTTGCCAAAAAAGTTTTTGCATGCGGATCCGGAAGATCGCAGTCGAAGATTTCATAGGGTGCGCGACCAGCGCTCCCTATGGGAGTAGCCCCCAAGTGTCTGCTCGAGTCGTAGACTCGAACGGAGACTTTTAGTTCAAGCATTGTTTCAATCATTAGGTCCACAGGACTCGAAAACTTTCGGATGCTTAAATCCATCCTCCCTATGGGAGTAGCCCCCGAGTCCGTAGTGGAGTCGTAGACTCGACGTAGGACTCAGAGAAGTAATTTTGTCCTCATTTGTCTGTCGGGTGCGCGGCCGGCGCTCCTGATAGGAGTAGCCCCCAAGTATTTAGTCGAATCATAGATTCGAGTGAGTACTTTTAGCTGTGGAGCCGAAGTGGTGCTAGTATAGCGTTTGATGACGTCAGTGCTTACGATCGATGACCTCAAGCGTCTGCTACGCCAGAGATGACTTGACTGGACGAAGCGTGGGTCCCACTTGCTGACTTTGAATTGACCGGTCACGCGCGGCGTGGAGATGATTACGGCGTCTCCTCGATTTCCGCACGTAGTGGACGGCGTGGTATCGACGGTTCGTTTTGGTGCTGACACGTGTACGGTCAGATCTACCGTTGGCGTTAGGTCTTCTCGATGGACGGCCAACGTGCGTCGTCTTCGCTGTTATAATCCCTGGTGAAATCATGGTTTGTTTTTCACCGCAGCAATTCATCTATTCACTGCCTCCTCGTTCTTGAGCTATTCTTGCTGCGCGCTGAGAGTTTCCTCCACATTTCCTTTGTCTTTCTTCGTTGGCAACGCCACCACCGCCGTAGCGCCATGGGGAAAACAAAGAAATCCTCATCTGCGGTTGGGACCAGCGCCGCCGGAGGCAAGAAGAGCACCGCCGCTACTCGCGTCACCAATGGTGGCTGGCGGCGATCAGAGACGCGGGAGAGCGATCTCCGTCCAGCATGAAGCGGGGCCTGATCCCGCAGGATACGACGGCCGTCAAACTCCCCGGCAATGAGGTAATCCCCCGTCCCCCATCTGGGTACCGGGTTATGTTTCTTGCCTTCGTCTTGCGTGGGTTTTCGTATCCAGTCCATGACTTCCTTCGTGGACTGCTCTTCTTCTATGGGGTTCAGTTGCATCATCTGTCTCCCAATTCTCTTCTCCACATTGCTTGTTTTATCACCCTTTGCGAGTGCTGGCTGGGCATTGAGCCGCACTTTGTCCTCTTCCTAAGCTTTATTCCGTGAAGAGGCGATCTGTTCGGATGGTGTGTATCCCATTGGGGTTTCATCATCTCCCTCAGTCCCAATGTGCAATTCTTTTCCTTTTCCATGTCCGAATCTGTCCAGTACTGGCGGAGGAAATGGTTTTACATCCGTGACTCCGTACTGCCTGGGCAAGATTTTGGTCTCGTTCCTTTTGACCCCTCCCAATTGATTGAGAAGAAAAGATCCTGGAAAAACCAAATCTTAGATGGTGAGGTGGCGGAGATAGAGGCCCTGTACCGTTGGGTGGAGGATCTCCAACTGATTCCAGAGAAGGAGGTGAACGGTGTCGACATCATCCGGACGTTTCTTGAGCGTCGGGTGCAGCCTCTCCAAGCGAGGGCGCACCCGATGTTTCTTTACTCTGGGCGCCGTGATCCGACGAGGGTTTCGAGTGAGAAAATCTCCGAGGTGAAACTTGACAAGGCTCTTCGCGCACTGTTGAAGTTCAAGGCCGACGAAGAAATCCCGGGGAAGTCGCTAACTCCTCCCTTTTCTTCAACGTTGGTCGTACCGAAGGTGTAGATTTGCGCACGTAGTGCTCCCCTTTTGTTTTTGTCAGCTGTGTACTTTTTCCTTTGTTTGCTAACAAAGTTCCTTTTCCTTTTGCAGAGCTTCAAAGTGCCGGGCATGGCACCACCGTTGCCCGAAAGGTATCTGAATGCCCCGGATAATGAAGTGGTGGATTCCGTGTCCGAGCTACCGTCAGCGCGATCCCCAGCGGAAGATGCCGACGAATCGAGTGAGAACCATTCGCGCAAGCGATCATGGAGCTCTAGCGAGTCGTCAGATGCCTCGACTCCTCCAACTCCTAGAAATCCTCTGGGCCTTGAGTGTCATGATGATGTTCATGGGGGTTCTTCCTCTCCCCTTCCTGCCATTCCTGTGCGGACTGTTGCTCCGCACCCGCCAGCAAAGCGGAAGAAGGAAGAAAAGAAGGAGGAGAAGAAGGAAGAGAAAAAGGAGGAGAAGAGGGCCCGAAGGGCTTCTCCTATCTTCCACCTGAGCGTGTTGGGCTCGTAAGTTTTCTTGTTGCCATTGTTGTCCTTTGTTCCCTCGTTATTTTTGCATCTGCGTTGATTGGTTCGTATGCAGGCAATCCTCCGACGGATCTAGTGATGGTGCGCGGGAGATGATGGGGGAGTCGAACATTGCGTCGCCTCCTCCTCGGGGCTGGCGACTTGGTGCTGCTCCCGTTCCTCCTGTGCAGGAGAGGCTGGTGGTTGCGCCTCAGAATTTCGCAGGCGGGCCTACGGGTTCGCCTTCGCAGCACATAAGTTTTTCTGCTTTATGTTACGGGGGGAGCCCCCGGGTGTCTTCGTATGCTGATGTTGTTTTTGCATCCTTGTGTTGGGCGTAGCCCCCAAGTCCTGTTCTTACTGCTATTGCCTTTTGCTGCAGCCTTTTGTCCAAGAGGCCAAACGGCTAGTGGAGGAACGCCTGACGCTAGAGGCGAAACTGCGGCAGCTTCAAGGTATTCGTCTGCCTTGTAGTACTTTTTCTTGTTTATCCTGGTCCTGTTCCTTGACACTTGCTTGTTGGAAATGCAGAGGAGCATAACGACTCTCTCCGTGAGGTCGACGCTCTGAAGAAGAGCCTTGGCCAATCGGAGCAGAAGGCCGAAGCCACCGCTGGTGCGAAAGAGCGCCTTGAGCTGGAGCTGACGAAGGCAGCCGAAGCGAAGGAGCGTCTGCAGCAGGAGGCTGCAGATCGTGAGGAGCAGCTGGCCACCGTTGCTGCTGCTCGTGAAAGAGGGGTGGCAGATAAGCTCATGGCTGCTGCCAAGGCCATTTCGGGTGAGTACAAGCTTGTGGACTTGTTTCTTTTTCTACGGATCTTCTTTTTATGCTGCCTTTCTTCATGTTTTTCTTCTTTTTTGTCTCAGATGCCGCAGGCATCGAGTTCGACCGCGGTGCTCTGGAGCACGGGAGTGCTCTAGATGATGCCACTATGGCGGTCGAAGACCGCTGCACCGCTGTCAACTCCTTGCCAAGGCGAAGAGGTCCTTGGTCGCTTCTACCAGAGCTTTTCCCAAGGGCGCATCCCTTGAAGATGTGGATGCCTGGCGAGGCTCTGTCGGCCAGCGCTGCGGTACAAGCGCAAGCGTAAGGGCATCGGTAGCGTCCGTCGGTGGCGATGGCCATGGCGGCCAGGCGGTGGACCTGCCCAGATTACTCGGATGCCGACGGCTGCGGATGGATCCGAGGTAGCCTTCGCCGCCAACTCCGCTCGCAGACGATATGGGCCCAAGCTCATTGACTTGCTGCGAAAGTGCGGATTATGCGCAGCAGGCGAGGCCAAAGCTAAGCGGCGGTTCGAGGTGACTCTGTCCTCCGCCTTAGGCATAGTAGGCGTAGGGTAGTTTGTAGTATATTTTGTTGTAAATATCTTTTGTAGTACCATCCTTGTGCCAATGAGTGGTGGGCCCTTTAAATATTTTAATGAATTCCTCCGAGTTGTGCTCTATCCTTGGCTGAATGTCATGTGCCTTCTTTTTCTTGCTATAGGTTCCTTCGGGTGCTGACCCAGTTGACACTTCATCCGAAAGGCCCTTGCGACCATCATTGGATGATTCCTCCCAGCTCGCTTTTCTTCGAGATCGAGTGTGCTGCTTGGAGAGAGATTTGCTTGTGTTACGCGGTCACGCCGACGTTTGGAAATCCAAGGCAGACCGTGGTGCAGCCAGAGAGGAGTATTTGATGGCGGAGCTGGGTCGGCTGTCCGAGCAACTGCAATGTAAGTTGATCCTTCTTTCGGGTTGTAGCTCGATTCTTGGTGAGCTCTGGCCTTATTCTTGTTTTGTGCGGTTGTCGCAGTGCCAATCTTGCTCGAGGAAGAAAAGGAGCGTGTCGCTGTTCGAGTCAATTGCTTGACTCAACAGGACATGGAGGCGGCTTCCGGATGGATCGTGATCGCGCCATGGTTACGGCGGCAGTGCAGGATCGTGTCTACCAGGTTTCGCGGGTGCTCCGCCGGGTGCAGACATCACTTTCCTTGGTGCTGTACGTCATGTTTCCGTTGGATGCCGTGCCAACGACCCTTGCAGGTCTTCTAACGAAGTTTCGGAGTGCCAGCAAAGTCAAGGAGCTGGTGCGGCAGCAGCTCGTCACAGGGGTGAAGGCTGACTTGTCTCTTGTGAGGGTGCACCGCCCTGACGTCGATTTAGCTGCTGTGGCGACTGGGCCACCTCCTCGACCAGATGGTGGCGAGTGGAACATGCGTCCGCATTACTGTCAGAAGCGATGTGCGAGCATTGTAGATTTGTGTGAGCAGCGTGCTCAGGTTATTCTTCAGAATAGGTAGGACCTGAAAATAAACAGATAGATGTAAAATTTGTATATTGCGGCTGGGCGTTTAGGTGCCCTTTGTTGTAAAGGTTTGCTTGTTTGTGTGCACGCAGTGCTTTGATTGAGTACGTGCCCTTTTCGTTTGCCTGACGTGGTCAGCTACTCGGGTGTACATGTTTTGTCCTCAGTCGATGAAATCGTGAGGTGGGGGGAGCCCCCGAGTGCATATGTAGCATGTAGTAAAGTTGCAGAAAATAGTCAACCGAAGGTTGGGGGCGAGGTACTTAGATTTATTTATATCGTAATGGAGGAGGTACATGGTTTGGCTGAGTAGCCTTGGCTGAAAGACTTATTGAAAGTAAAAAAGGGGGTTAGGTTGCTACGGGTAGAATCGTCGCAGGTGCGAGACGTTCCATGGGTTGGAGTATGCGACTCCAGACTCCACGTGCTTGAGGCGATAGGCGCCACCTGGGATGACCTCGGTGATGGCGTAGGGTCCTTCCCATGGTGAATCGAGTTTGTTAGGTCGCTTTTGCTTGAGTCGCAAGACGAGGTCTCCTTCGAAGAAGGACCTTGGGCGCAGCCGACGGCTGTGATAGTTGCGGAGACTCTGCTGGTACACCGCTGATCGAGCGGCTGCTATATCCCGCGCTTCATCGAATGTGTCGACGGCGTCTTCGAGTGCAGCCGTGGATTCGGCTTAACTGTACGCGACGACTCGTGGAGCTCGATGGCGTGCCGGCCGGTAACCTCGCTCCGTGTACCATGAAGAGCGGTGTAGCCGGTGGAGCTGTTTGGCATAGTCCGTAAGCTCCACAGATGACGGTAGCTCTTTTCCGGTTCCATTTGTGCTCGAGTGAGCTCATGAGGCGCTTCTTGATGCCGGCGCCGATTAGGCCGTTGGACTTTTCCACTTGCCCGTTTGTTTGCGGGTGTGCCACTGAGGCATACGTGATATTGATCCCGAGGCCTTCGCAGAAGTCCTGGATTTCTTCGGAGATGAAGTTCGATCCGTTGTCGGTGATGATGCTGTGCGGTACGCCAAACCTGTAGAAAATGGATTCGAAGAACTTGACGGCGGTTTTGCCCTTCTGGTTGGTGACTGGCATGGCTTCGATCCATTTGGTGAATTTGTCGACTGCGACCAGGAGGAAGACATGTCCTCCCTTCGAGGATTTTGGCAGTTTGTCGATCATGTCAAGGCCCCATTGGGCAAAAGGCCAGGCTATGGGTATGGGTCGAAGTTCGGACCCAGGTGCGTGCGGTTTGTCGGCGAACCGTTGGCACCCGTTGCATCTTCGGACGATGTCCTTCGCGTCGCCCATGGCCGTTGGCCAGTAGAATCCTGCTCGCAGAGCTTTGGCGACGAGGGAGCGGCTACCTGCGTGGTTGCCGCAGATGCCCTCGTGGATATCTTGGAGTATGGCCTTGCCGTCATTGATGGTGACTCACCGTTGTAGTACACCCGTAATGCTGCGTTTGTACAGCTCGCCGTTGATGATGGTGAAGGCTTTTGACCGACGAGATACGCGCCGGGCATCTGTCGGGCTGTCTGGCAATTCTCCGCTTATCAGGAACTGGAGGTATGGACGTGTCCAGGTTTCTTCGACTGCCATGACCTGCATCAGGTTGACCATGGCAACTTCGGTATCCAACTTTTCGGGTCCTTCATGACCTTCGGGTAACGTAGCCCCCGAGTGTTCTGCTTGTTCGGGTGATCCCTGGGGGAATTTCCGCTTGATGGATGGCACGCAGATCTGTTCGAGGAACACACCTGGTGGTACCTTTGCACAAGTGGAGCCGATGTTGGCGAGTCTATCGGCCTCCTCGTTGCTCTCTCTTCCAACGTGCGAAGTTCGCGCCGTCAATTCTCCTTCGAGTCGTTGTATAAGCGCGATGCGCGATCATGTTTTCGGCGTGTGCGTCACACTCATTCATCGTCTGCTGTACGACAAGGTTGGAGTCACCGTAGATGACCAGGCGCGTTGCGCCACATATTTTTGCCATCTTCATGCCATGGATGAGGGCTTCGTATTGACCTCGTTGTTGGAGGCTCGAATTTCATCCGAAGGACGTACTTCATCTTGTCACCTTGCGGGGAGGTCGATGACTCCTGCCCTGCTCGCTTCGTTTGGAGCCGTCAAAATGCATTGTCCAGGACTGCGACATGTCTGGGGTGTCAGGCAGCTGCAGCTCCATCCAGTGCACCAGGAAGTCCGGAAGGACTTGAGATTTGATTGCATGTCGTTTCTCGTAGACGATGTCCAAAGGTGATAGTTCGATGCCCCACTGGGCCACGCGTCCTGTGGCCTCTGGGTTATTCAGGATGCTGTTCAGGGGTGCCTCGTTGACGACCATCACCTGATGCTCCTGGAAGTAGTGGCTCAGTCGTCGAGCCGTCATGAACACGCCGTAGGCCAGCTTCTGGTAGTGCGGGTATCGCTGTTTTATTGGAGTGAGAACCTCGCTGAGGTAGTAAATTGGGCGTTGTACCCCGTGGGTCTTGCCTTCTTCGGGTCGTTCGACCACGAGTACTGTGCTGACCACCTAGTGTGTGGCTGCGATGTACATCAGCAGGGGCTCGCGCTCTTTTGGCGTGACCAAAATGGGCGAGGTGGAGAGGAGCCGCTTGAGTCTTTAGAATGCGTCGTTGGCTTCTGGTGTCCACTCGAACTTGTCTGCCTTGCACAGAAGCTGGTAAAATGGTAGGGCCTTCTCGCCCATACGGCTGATGAACCTGCTTAGTGCCGCTACTCGCCCTGCGAGCTGCTGAACGCCCTTGAGGTTTTTCGTCTTCTCCATTATAATGATAGCTTTGATTTTCTTCGGGTTCGCTTCGATCCCTCATTGAGAGATGAAGTACCCGAGCATTTGACCCGAGGGGACGCTAAAGGCGCACTTTTCTGGATTGATCTTGATCCTGTAGCGATCAAGGTTGTCGAACGTCTCGCGGAGATCGTTGATAAGTGTTCTTGCCTCCTTGGTTTTTATGACTATGTCGTCGACATAGACTTGGACGTTGCGACCGATCTGGTCCTTGAGGCAGGCCTGCATGCATCGCTGGTACGTGGAACCCACATTCTTTAGCCCGAAGGGCATTGTGTTGTAGCAGAATACTCCGAACGGTGTGATGAACGCCGTTTTCTCTTAATCTTCGACCTTGAGTCGAATCTGGTTATAGCCTGAGTAGGCGTCGAGGAAGGAGAGCATCTCACAACCTGCAGTCGAATCGATGATCTGGTCGTTCCGAGGAAGACGGAAGTGGTCCTTTGGGCAGTGTTTATTTAGTGACGTGAAGTCCACGCACATCCGCAGGATGTCCGTGTCCTTCTTCGGGACCATCACCGTATTTTCCATGCACTCGCTTTCCTTGACTTCCCGGATGAAGTATGCTGCGAGTAATCTGTTGATCTCCTTGCCGATAGCTTCGGCTCGTGGCTCCAGGTCTTCGGATAGACCGCTGACCGCTTGGTGTCTGGGAAGACATTGAGTGCGTGCTCGGCGAATTCCCTGGGAACTCCTGGCATGTCCGTAGGACACCAGACGAAGATTTCCCAGCGCTCACGGAGGAATTCGACGAGCGCGCCTTCCTATGCGGTGCTGAGGTCGTTGGCGATCAGCGCCGTCTTGGAGGCGTCTGTCGGATGGACCTGCACTTTCTTGGTGTTGACGGTGGAGTCGAAGGACATGTGTAACACCCTCAGAATCGACCATATGCAAGTTTCAGCGAAAACCCGCCAAACCTGCATAGGAACGATTCAAAGGTGCCCACCAGGCACTTTCGTGCGGGTGGAAAACGAAGTAATAACATTACACAACAGTCCTCGATGGGACCCACAGAACAGATATATACAACACGACTCCATGAGTCAAGAATACAGATATACGGTACAAAGATCCAAATCACCTTGAAAAGATGGAGCGTCCGACTACGGACAAGATGCAAATGGGGCTAAGAGCCCTGAAGAATAACCAATGGCGTCCATAACCCTGCCCAGGCCAAGCCGGAAGGGTAACCCTGCTAACAACGTCGATCTCAAAACCTTCTTAAACAAAAGGGGTGCCGACAAAGGGCAAAGGAAAAAGAGAGAGCGGTCAGTACTGAGGCCAGTACACGGTGAGACTAGAATTCGGCGGCCCTCGCCTACATAGGTATGGTGGACTGAAGCGACAGCGGCAGCATGCACTAACTACCTATAGAGACTCGATATAACTGGTGACTATCAGAGAGGAATAGGAAAGACCTATTCGGAACCAACCTGATGCTACCACCAAACAAACCCATCCTGGTGTTTCCCCCTCGAAACCAAACGAGAAAGTCAACCGAGGAACTCACACAGTTGGCAGTTTTACTTATTCAGTTGTCGTTGCAGCAATTACTAGTCAAGTATAGATAATCATCCTGATATAATAAGCAGTGGGCAATTTTAGTTAACCATTCCGTTATAGTTGCGACACTTACTAGTCAAATACACTTAGCATGAGATATCCCAAAAACCCAGCAGTTGTTGGTACTTTTATTTAGCCATTCCGTTGTAGTTGCAATACTTACTAGTAAGATACAATGGTCGCAAGCGACAACCCAAACAAGCAATTGTTGGCAGTTTTATTTAGCCATTCCATTATAGTGAAGCTGATTACTAGTCATTATAAAGTCAAGTTTATAGCACTACTTTAGTTATAGTTGTCTATGATCGAGATACTGTGCTCCAAGTCGTCCATAACCGCATGACACGGCTTTCGTAAAGTTTTACCCGAGGGGTGCACAAATAGCAACACACACTCGATCAACCTGGAAAACCAAATCAAAACCAACGAGGCTTTCACGACAAAGCAATCACAGATTCAGAAATATTTCAGGGGGCCACCCCATTGAGTAGACCATAGCGAAGTTAGTGACTCGAGACGGACTCAAGGTTTTGCGTCAATGGTACGAATGGGAACCCAAAGCGGGCTTGTCGATACCGCGAAACACTCGCTTACCTAAATGATGGTGCTCCTCGCACAATCGTAAATAAAGCAGTAAAGCATGGCATAAGTACAGGATAGTAAATAAAACCTCAAACTAGTTTGTGGCCCCAAGAAATAAGAATGAATCAAGCTCTGTCTCAGGGGGGTCCCATAATCCTCCCGGATGTGGATAGCGCGAATATTCAAGGAACAGGTATCAAGTACTCGGGGTCCTACGGGACACAAGTGGACGGTTAACAACCAAATGACATCTATTGCCCACCTGTGCCTCTACTTACCTACTTCAATTTTAGTTGTTAAACAGTAATGAAAGTGAACGATAACGAAAGCCATG
Source organism: Avena longiglumis (assembly GCA_030063025.1). Classification (NCBI taxonomy): domain Eukaryota; kingdom Viridiplantae; phylum Streptophyta; class Magnoliopsida; order Poales; family Poaceae; genus Avena; species Avena longiglumis. Next base: position 535,959,570 of record CP125974.1, on the reverse strand, counting down.
ATCATCTCCAACCTCGAACATGCGGCAATACCCCAACAACTGTGGTACTGGACGACATGCAACAGCACTTGAGCAAGCGACTACGACGCGCAAGTCCAACTATCTACCAAACAACAGGTAATAGGATGTGTCCAAGGCAATATAAGGCTGTAAGGGATATCACGGATACGGAAACTAGAGCATTGCGACACAGATAGCAATAGATCAACAGGAGGGAATAAATACTATAAAAGTAAGATAGGTAGAAAGGGGGAGATGCTCGCCTGAAAAACATTGTCGAAGGTTCATCCGAAGATCGGGGCGAAGCTCACATCAACTCAACGGCCTTATCCGCGAAGAACCAAAACACTAGAATAAACACCGGATGCAATATTTAATACTACGGCAAAAGATCGGGCATGATGCATGTATGATGTATGACATGGCAAATATGCGAGGCAATTGGGCAATATTAAGTGGAACCGTGGTCCCGACAATTAATTAATAGGTTCAAGTTGTTTAACTACCCCGCAATTTAAGTGTTGTCTTAACATGGCAAAAGATCGCACCGGTTCGCTACACAAATTTAAATGAGGACAATATAAGGCTAGATTTGCCCGCATATGGGCCCCATATTTAATTTAGGTGAATCGGCATAAGGCCCCCAATCCACATGATATGCATGCGAGATGAACAATTAATATGCAACGAGTTTATATTTCATTTATAAAAATAGGGCTCGAGAAAAGGGTCACACATTAGGGTTCGGAAGAACTTGGGCGCCGAGGGGTTCGGGGTTCAGTCTCAGGGTTCAGGGTCCGACGGGATCGTTCTCGGACTTCGGGACTTAGGGTCTTCGGATCGGGGAAGTAGACCTTGTCGCTCGAGCGTCAATGCTTCCGGGAAGGAGAACTTGGTTGGCGTCGGGGGGGCGCATCGGGCTCGCCCTGGTCGATGTCGTTCTTGTCGCATCCGTGGTCTTCGGGTCCGTGTAGACGGTCATGGCGTTCAAGGTGGCAAACTTGGCGTTCCGAGGGGTTCGACGAGGTTCGGTCTTAGGGTTCTCGGGTCTGTGAAGGAGTGCTTGGCGTCCGGCGGTAGATCTTGTCGATTCCACTCCAACGGCCTTGTTGTTCTGCGGCGAAGATCATGGGGTCACCGGGGTCCGGGAAGAAGATCTTGGGGGTGGACATCACCGTCTTCGGGTGCCGTGTCGAAGATCTTGTCGCCCGCGATGGGCACATGCCGGATCCCTCTTTGATTGACGGCGACGCACTTGGATCAGGCATTGGTGGTCTTGAATTCCGCTTAAGCACCAGAGGGCACACTTTGAGACGGTTTCAACAAAGACGACAAAGTTCACCGTTTAGCTGGCCGGCAGTCTTTGAGAGGCGAAGGGTCCAAATGGCGGAGGCGCCGAGGGCCGGAGGAGAGGTGTCGAGGAAGGCCTTTCGGGCTCGGGCGGGCTGGGCGGGATGAGGCGGACCGCGGGCCAAGGCGCGCGGCATCGGTCCGTCTTGGCGGGGGCGCTGGAGCAGGCTCGCATGAGCGGTCATGGTCATGGCGGGGAGGAGCCCGGCGCGGTGGGAGGAGGACGCCCGGGCTGCTACTTGCGGGTGGCTCGATCGCGACGACGCCTTGGCGCGCCGAGGCTCGGGGCAAACGCGGGCGGAGGGAGGAGGCGCGGCCGGCGAGAGGGCACCGGAGAGGAGGAAGAAGGGCGGGGCGGTGGCGGCCTGAGAGGAGACGGCGGGGAGGAGGCACGGAGGAGGGGAGCCTGGGGAGGAGAGGGAGGCGCTAGAGAGGAGGGCCGTAGGAGCGAGCGACGGGCGCGAAGGTGGTCGCCGGCGAGCACGGAGGCGAGGACGGTCGGAGGCGGGTGGGGCACGACGGGGCCAGCGGTCGGGGAAGGAGGGAGCGGGGACGGGGAGCAAAGGGCGGCGAGGCGGTGGTTGGGTGCGTGAGGAGGACGACGCGGAGGGGGAGAGGAGCGCGTGGGGGAGGTGGGGCCGGGGGACAGGCAGGTGGTGGGGCCCGCGGGTGTGTGAGTGAGTGGGGTTGGGGAGAGGGTTGACCAGGGGAGAGAGAGGGAGTGGCTGCGGGATGGGGCCAGGCGCGGGTGTGTGCTGTGTGGGGCCCAGGCGGGCCAGGGGGGAAGTCTGGGATTGAGGAGGTGGCAAGGTGGGTGGGGATTGGGTCCAGGGGTGAGGTGGCGAGCTGTGGTTGGTGGGTAGATTAGGATTGGGTGGGAATAGATTTAGGTGGACCGTTTTTATTCTGGGGGTGGTCGACTGGGTCGAATCGGCCCGTTCGACTGCCCCCTAAAAATAATTAAATATTTTATTTATTTCAAACAGGGCTTTTGCAAACCGATAGCAGACAAAACAAAATAATCCGGAGACCCGGGTTTTGCGTTTGGAACATAGACGGGGCGTTTAGAAAACAAAAATAGGTTTTCCCGAAAATAGTTTTATGCAAGCAAATGCAAGATGATGACGATGCTCAAATGCAATGTGGCATGATGACATGAGCATGCGGTCATGATGATGCAATGCACAAAAACAACGCGATTTTCTAGTAGTGGTTTTGCGGGATGCCACAACATGTCAGGTGCGTTCTGCCTTGTGACTGGGGGTAGCCCATTGTCCGTCACCTCGCGGAGCCTTACGAGCTCGTCTTGCATGCCGAAGGACTGGGAGATTTTGTTGAAATCCCTGTCGCATTGGTCCGATCGGGTGAAGCTCCCGTGGAATGTGATGACGCCCCTTGGTCCTGGCATTTTGAGTAGTAGGTATGCGTAGTGTGGGACGGCCAGGAACCTTGCGCATGCTACACGTCCCAGGATGGCATGGTATTGCGACAGCCAGCCCACCACTTCGAATTCTAGGCGCTCCTGCCGAAAGTTGTCTGGCTTCCCGAAGATGACGTCGAGCCCTATTCTGCCCAGGGGGAAGATGCCCTTCCCTGGGACAATGCCGTGAAACGTTGTGTCTGATTGTTCTAGGCTGCATTGCGGGATCCGCATAGCTGCTAGGGTGCTTGCGAACATTAGGTTGATGTCGCTGCCGCCGTCCATGAAGACGCGACTCATCTCGAAGCCTCCAATCTGTGCCTCCAGCACCAGGGCAGCATGACCTGGGCGAGGGATCTGGCAAGGGTGATCCGCATGAGTGAATGTGATGCAGGACTCCGATCCGCTGAGGTACTCAGGGATTGCAGGCAGAGTTGCCACGGCCAAGTTGATTTTTCGGGTGATTTTCTTCTGCACCCTATTTGTGGGGCGTCCCTTCTGTATCATATTGAGTGCTCTTTTTGGTGGGGGGTATGCGACCCCGGCGTTGTTTTGCGCTGGTGCGACTGGTTGATTTGGGCCTCCAATAGGCGGCGGTGGAGGAGCTCCGTGTGCTATTTCACCTGGCCGGTGCGTTCAGCAGGATTGGAGCTTGTTGCCTCATCTACACCATGCCTTCGCTGAGTTTCTGGAACTCGCGGTAGTCCTTGAGCATGTGGCTAGCTTTCTTTTTGCCATCCTGTTTGTCGATGTAGAAGTCGATGGTGCATGGACCCGAAAGTTTGTCGAATGCTGAGGGTCCGTTGTCGCGGTCGTGGCGTTGCCACGACTGCGTTGGTCGTCCATTGTCGCGGAAGTTTCCGCTGCGGTATCCTCCGCTGTTGCGGCTATTGTTGTTACGGCGGTCGGCGTAGCCGGCTGGGACCATGTCGGGTCCGTCGCGGTCCTCGTAGACACGCGATCTTCTCTTCTCTTGGCGTTCGTCTTCGCCGTAGTCCTCTTCATCGATTGCGCTACTGGATGCAATCTTCGCCCGTCGCCCAATGTTGGCGATTTCCATGAGCTGGTCGAGTGTCTTGGGCTTTACATCCAAGTTTCTCCTTGAAGTTCTGGGCGCTTGACGCCGCCCACGGCGTCGATGGCCGCTCTTGAGATGTGTCTTTCGGAGTTCTTGGTTAGACCGGTGGTATGTCTGGCGAATAGATTCACCCGTTCTCGAGTGCAGGCTCGCAATTCTTGATTGAGGCGGGCCTCTTGCTGGTGCCTTTGAAGTTTCGGATGAAGGCTGCGACCTCCTCCCAGCGGATGGATCCGATGATAGGCTGCTAAGCCGACCAGCCTGGCTGTTAGCTGCGGTGAAGGCATTGCATGGCGGTTTCTTTGTTGCCTCCGTGAAGCTTGACGGATGACGGATGGTCCGAGCCAGGACTTTGGATCTTGCGTCCGTTGAACTTCGGAGTATCGAAGGAAGCTTGAAGTTGCGTGGCATCTGTGTTCGCTGAAGCGGATCTGCTGAAGCATCGAGCCCGCAGAGTTCTCCTTCGTCTTCATCCATCTCGATTCAGACGAGCATGCGCGTTTAGCGGCGTGCTTTATCGATCTTCTGCTGTGTAAGCTTGTCTCGCGTCGTAGTCGCTTTTATGGCGGCGATCTTCTTCCTTCGAGGAAGATCGTGCTCCTCTTCCTCTTCGGATGAGGGGTGGGACTCGTCGCGCTGGCGGAGCTTTCTTCTTGTTCCGCAGAGCGTCTTCGTGGGCAGCTCCGATTAGTCCTAGTCCGTGAGTGCGCACCTATGCATGGCCCTTTTGGGTCCCACTCCGGAGGTGGGTGAGCCGAGATCTGCATGGCTGCCATGATCGCAGCTTGTGGCGTCTTCGGATGATGTTGCCGTCTCCATATCCATGAACGATGTGTGGAGAGTTCGGTCACGCCACGCCGCTCCTTGGGGTCCCTGTTTTCCACCCGAGGCGGTGCTTGTTTCCAGTTTCCGTTTGTGCTAGAGGGTCCCATGGCGGAGCGCGGCTAAAGCCACCGGACTTAGAGGCTGCTTGCTTGCGCTTGTCGGCGTCTCCATCTTGACTTGCTTCTTGTGCTCCTCGATGAGGAGGTAGTGGTATGCCCTCAACAGATCACGTGGAGTCCAGGTAGGACTATTTCGCACGACGACGCTGGCGCTTCACCCATCCTTCTTTGCTAAGTTGGATGAGGTGGCCACTGTTTTCCCCGTTGGGTGGGGGGGACCGACTTCTTCCGTTCCCACCGTTTTCGCCGTTTCTGTCCTACGGGTTGGGGTTGGGCGGCGGGTTAGGCGTTTCCTCGTCGGTTTGGATGACTGCGGCGCACAGATAGCGCCTGCAGATTGGTTGGTTGCTGCCGCAGCTTTCGGATACGGAACCGTAGGTCCCTTCATCCGAAGGTGGATCGCACAGATCGGAGTTACAGCTGCTGTTGCTGCTGTAGAACTCATCTGTTGATGGTGACGTGCGAAGCACGGGGTGTGGAGCCCATGAAGCGGGCCTGATTGACGGCACGGGCACCCGCTCAGGGAGGCGGAGGGTGCCGGTTTGTCCCACAGGCGAAGCTCGAACAAAATTTCGAGTCCGCCGCCTCACTCGAAATCCTTCATGGTAGCCGGCGAGTGGGCGGTGAAGTCGAAAGCGCCGAAGAGGAGGTGATTCTCCGTCGCCGCCGAGTTGTAGATCGATCGGGTCGGAACCGTCACGACCGCACAATCAGCAGCCCCAATTCCCACGGACGGCGCCAATTGACGAGGTTTAATCTCGTCAATGCCCATTGTTATGGACTTGGGTTTTGGAGAAGATGGGGATGCTGGAGATCGTGGCACGGTTAACAGACAAGCAACCAGGGGACACGAGATTTACCCAGGTTCAGGCCCCCGGAGGGAAAACCCTACTCCTTCTTGTCTGCTCTTTGATTACGGAGGAACCGAAGGTTACAGGGTGCGTAGATTCGATCTGGCGTGCATGCGTGTGCGAAAGTATGAGTCGAGTTTCCCTAGGACGTGCCCTCCTGGCCTTTATATAGACTTAGGCAGGTCCCGGGCGTAGTCCTAGTCGGTTACAAGTTCTAGGGTTTTACCCCTTTGAATTTCCTATCTCCTCTAGTCTTGCTCTCCAAGGATCCGAAGACGTCATGGGCCTTGGCCACCCGAAAATCTTCATGGGCCAGCGTATGTCTGCCGTGGGCCTTCCTTGGGCTGGACTAGGTATGCTGAAGTTACGTAGGGTATAACCATTTCAGCGTCCACATTGGACCCGTATACTCCGACTGCCAACAAACACCTGCGACCAATCAACGACGGCCTCAGGGACTACTGATGGGGATATGCCTACCGGGGTATACCCAGCAGGACGTTTCCGAACTGCCCAGGAACTGGCGAGTGGGCCTGTAGGACGGCGACTGGATCAAGACCTAGCGTAGATTCAAGCGACTGGAAGCTGAAGGCCCAGGAGAGTAGATAGGCACAGTCGGATTAGGTTAAACGATTGCCAAAACCTTAACTGATTCGGTTGAGATCTGTAAACCACTACTAGAGAAAAGCCTATTCGAGGCGCACCAAAAAGCCTATCCGAGGCGCATATCACATGTGCCTCTAGCTTCAAGCCTCGGGTATTTCTTATGCGAGGCGCATCTGATATGCGCCTCCTATACTTCACATATGCGAGGCGCATATCGATATGCGCCTCGCATATGTTTCAGAATGCGCCTCGGGTATTTATAGTATTGTTATCGCCATATTTTGGCCAAAGGAGGAGATGGGCCGTGATCAAGATGGGCTTAGAAGATACATATATTCAACGTGTTGTTGGATCGGCCTAGTGCGTGGATTTGGGCTAAATTGCCCGTGTATCTTGTATCATAGTAGGTTTCGTTTCAGTTTAGGTTCCGTTTCAGTTTAGGTAAAGATAGAGTTGTAGAGTTATTCCAAAAGTAGAGAGTCTCCGGACTATAAATATGTACCTAAGGTTATCGAGAAAAAGAGGACAATCACGTTCACAACAAATACAATCTCGGCGCATCGCCACCCCTTGTTTCTAGGGTTTCTTTCGGTAGTAAATATGTCGCTAGATCGCATCTTGCGATCTAGGCAGTATTTTTACTTATGCGTTATTTAGTGTTACTCGTACTGAAGCCTTGTTGATGGCGAGTAACACTACTATCATGGATTTGTTGAGGCTAGCATCGGTGCTTTTCGTTATAATTGTTTGACTTCTGTTGCCTCTAGTTACCTCGCTACCTTTGCACCGTTTCCCCAGTGCGAGGGTAGCATCTTGCTTGATCTTTATTTAGTTGTTTTGATCTGTTATGGTTGTGCCTTGCTCACCAAGGTTTAGTTTGACATCTACGTAGTCAGGCCTTACAAACGGGTTGAACGATCCAGTAGTACGTAAGGACGTGGCTTACTCGTTCTAGAGAAGTTGTTCCGGTAATTGACTTTACGTTGGTTATTAGGCCTCTAGGGTTAGTATTCTTCGTCTTTTGTATATACCAGGCTCAATTACGTGTAGGACGCCCAGATTACGTGGTGAAAACGTTAAACCGTCAGAGATCGATTTAACTTGTAATGATAAAGCAAAACCCCATGTTATCGTAAATCTAATGCGAACCATGGGATAATCGGCTCTAGGAGCCGATTCACGGAAACCCGAGAGCCGTCACGGCTCGAATTTTACGATACTTGTTTACCATGCAGAAATCAATCGAGCAATCCTTCACCTTCCGACCAGTTATAGGTCAGGTGGCACTCGAACCAAGCCAGACGTGTCTTGGAGTTTTGCGGCCGTTGCGAGGGACCGTGGCTCACCAGCAGTTCCTGGAGCCTCCCGCTCTTCGTGTTGCTCGCCGCTGCCGCCGTGAGTTTTGGCAGCAACACATTCTCACGCCGGTGGGACATTCAACAACGCTTCACGTCAACATCCGACGCGATGGAGAACATACCACGTCACGCATTTACGCCTGCACAAGAGCACAAGTCGGTATGACGAGATCGAACTCTTCGCCGATCTCATCGGCTCTTTTGAGAGGACCCGTAATCATGGCATCAAGTGGAGGGTTCTCCCCGAGGGTGCTCTTGATGAGGTGGATCTGCTGTCTGGCCGGAGGAGCGCACTGAGCTCTACGACAGAAGTCAACTACATGGTGGCTCATTCTGCACCGCCATTCCGAGAGCCCGTGAACGCTTTCGAGCGGGTTCGCGCGTAGTTCAGAGATCATGAAACATCGCATTTCCGTCAGGGCCTACTTTAGGGACTCACCAGGAGAAAGACCGCCTGCACCAGCCACACCGCCATTCACACTTGCAGCTCCGAGCCGCCGAAGCAATGCGACGTCGTCTACAAGGTTGAGGTGACCCAGCGATTGCCAATTCCTGTTTGAGCCACCTAAGGAAATCCCACACGGATATGTATGCACCCACGTGTCGGATCGCAACAACCCGCCACGCACAACCAGATTGCAACCGCAGGAGTTTACGTGGCGGGGTTCTGGGCAGAGCTCCGTGAGCAGCGCTTCCGAGCGATATGTCCGGATGGACGCCGACAAACAGGCGTGGCTAGCTAAGTATGCCATCGAACAAGTCATGAGAATCTAGCCTAGCTCAAACAAGGAGCAAATCCGTACCATCTTGAGAGATCAGCCGCTGCGTCAAGAGAAGGACAACCGCTATTCAAAGCCGTACCTCAACGAAGTTTGATCTGATTCCGCCACCCAAGTATCGGCTCCCGAGTTCTCAAGGTTTAGCGGGTCGAGGGGTCGAGCTCGATCGAGCACGTAAGCGCGACTAGGCATGATTTTCGACATCGGATCGATTCGCGTAAGGTTTTTTGCAGTCCCGACAGACCAGCTTTTGGTGGTACACGTCGCGCCACCGATTCGATTCAGACTGAAGCAACCGGAAGAGCAGTTCCACATCCAATATCATTCAGAGGCTACCGAGGCTGGCATTGCAGCGCACTGGCACAAAGTGCGAGGGAGAGATCAGAGCCGAGTACATCCAGCTTCAGACCGTCGCTAAGAACCGATGTTAATCTCGTTTAATCGAGAAGGAAGCAATCGGTGGCGGTGTTGGGTCTCTCATCACCCATCAAGGATCCGCTTTCCAAGTAGAGTATAACTCGTTGGCGCATGGCCCGAAACTAACGATGTATGAACAGCGCCACCGAGTTGTACCAAGACAAGTTCAAACGTCCGATAGGCCTGGTCGATCTGTAAGAAGATGATCCTACACAAGACCAGGAGGTGGCCGTAGCTGAATGGGCTCGGGGGGCAGATCCTGTATCCTGCAAATGGGTGAAACAGCAAGGGCCTGCAAAAGGGTTCGACTTCGACGTGAGCAAAGCTGAGAAGATCTTCGATTTGCTGCTGAAAGAAAAGCAGCTGAAGTTGCCCTAAGGCCACAAAATCCCCACGGCTCAGGAGATGAACGGGAGACCATACTGCAAGTGGCATCACTCGTTCACCCACACCACCAATGAGTGCAAAGAGTTACGTCGCCAGATCCAAACGGCGATAGAACAAGGTCGTCTGATCCTTGGGCAGTTCGCCATGAAAGTGGACACAAACCCATTTCCCGGCGTCAACATGGTAGAACTCGCTCATGAGGCGTCAGCTGGATTTTTCGTTCGGTGTTAATATGGCAGGGTCTGGGTACCACCATGACACGTACAACGAGGCTGGTCCATGCGACCGGCCCAGCCACAATGACAGGCGGTACTTAACAGAGGAACAGGTGAGGAGAGTGCGGTATCAGAAGCCGCATTCCACGCATCTCCTTAACAAATATGAGCGTCAGTATGACCAACGGCGCCGGCGCGATAGAGACGATGAGGGATATGAGCACCTCGCTAGGGGACCGTCAAAAGCAAAGGAAGGCGCAGACAAACATTGGGATTGTCCCTTCTTCAAGTATTGCTGGGACGCGGGAATGAGCCGATTACCTACAGTCGACAACTGCCCGGAATGCGGACAGCAGAAGGAGGACACGAGGCCAGTTTCAGTGTTCAAACGTCTAGGGCCTCTCCCACCTCAGAGCCGTTACAGGGAGTTCGCTCGAGCAAAGGGCCTCGAGAAGCCAAGGGATGACAAAGAAGAAGACAGATATCACCGTCCAAGGTGGTGTCCCGACGGACTCAGGCATACCCAAAAGCGTAGAGTGCACGGCCAGAACTTGAGGAAGTCAAGCAGATTCCACGCTTAAAGAAAGCGCCCGATCTGGCCGTCAAAATTAGGCAGACCTTGGAAACGGAGACCGCCCGACAAGGAAAGAGTGGCGCCCAAACGGTAAAAGCCGATGCGACATCGGCCGGCACAAACATGGTGTTCATACTTCCGCTGCTCGCGCCAAGAACCAATGAGCTACCGGTGCATTGTTGATCGCGCCCACGGCCGGTTATCTTTGAGAAGCCACGTGAGAAGGGTTACAAACATCCGAAAGCCTGTACCTACGAGGTTACATCAATGGGCAACCTGTCGGAAGATGTTGGTGGACACCGAGCGGCATCAATATCATGCCATACTCCATGCTACGACGTTTGGGACGCTCCACCGCAGATCTGATCAAAACCAACGTCACGTTAAGCGCCTTCAACGGCCAGACTTCGGAAATGCAAGGCGTACTGAACGTGGATCTAACCGTGGGCAGGAAAACAATACCCACGTCATTCTTCGTCGTGACAGAAAAGCACCCACGCCTTGCTAGGGAGAGATTGATTCACGCTAATCGCTGCATTCCGTCCACGATGCACCGTGCCTAATCAAATGGGATGGAGATGACGTGGAGGTCATCCATGCAGATGATTCTATCGAGGTCTCCATAGCCTGGCATGAACGTCGGGAAGCGAAGACCAAGAGCCGCTCTCGATCAGTCTCGACGGCTGTGAGCATTGAAGCTAAAAAACGGGTGAGGCTGGTCTTATCCATCGCCCGACAGAGTAGCAAAGTCCACGATCGATGGTACGGCCGATCCTCGCGATCGGCCACAAAAAATAAAAAGCACCAATCATACGACAAGCAGATCACGTAGTCGTAGCAGGGAGATACCCTGCCATTGTAAAACAATAAGGTGTAAACCATCCTTGACTAATGCAATCAAAAAGGGGGCCGATTCAGGCAATCGGCCCAAATTATTTTTGTTATCCTCACCTACTGCTTGCCCTGTGTTTAGCATCGATTTGACAGGTGACGGAAAGCTAGGGTATGGGTTTACATCCGCTGATGAACTAGAAGAGATCGACATTGGTCCTGGGGATAAGCCACGACCAACATTTATCAGCAAAAAGTTAGATCCGAGTCTGCGGGTCCGATGATAGCCCGTTGAAAAATATCCAGATCGCTCGGGACTACACAGAAATGCCTGGGTTAGACAGGATCATCATTGAGCATCGACTACCGCTTAAAAAGGGATTTCGGCTGTTCTAGCAGCGAGCACGACAGATGAAGGCCGAAATTCTGGAAGAAGTCAAGAAGGAGGTCGAGAAAATGTTGACAGCCAAGTTAATCAAAGCCCTGCAGGTATGAGTGGATTTCTAGTATCGCACTGTAGAGAAAAAGGATGGCCGTTGGCGTGTTGCCATAGATTTTCGGATCTCAGAGCTACCCCAAAGGATGAGTATCCGATGCGGTGGCGAGACATTAATCAACGCAATGGCTGGTCATAAGATCTTGAGCTTCATGGATGGCAATGCCGTTACAACCAAATTTTTATGGCTCGGAAGACATACACAAGACGGCGCTCGAGTCCCGGTGTTCAAGGGTTGTTCGAGTATGTAGTCATGACGTTTGACTGAAGAATGCCGCGCCACGCACTAAAGAGCCATGAATTATATTTTCCATGATCTGATCGGCAAGTTGGTGGAAATTTACATCGATGACGTGGTGGTCAAGTCTGCTTCAGTGCAAGGACACTTGGACGATCTGCAACGCGTCCTGGACCAAACAAGAAAATTCGACTCGGATGAATCCTAAGAAGTGCGCCTGGGTGACGGCCGGTCAGTTCTTGGGTTTTTTGGTCCATGAACGAGGGATTGAGATCGGCCTGAAAAGTCAGGAGGCAGTACAAACAATGAAGCCACCTACCGCAAAGAAAGAACTGCAGTCTCTAATCGGCAAGATCAACTTCGCCAAGATTCATCTCCAACTGTCGGGAAGAATAGAACCGGTCATGGACCGGTGAAAATTAAATCGACGAGGAATTCACCGGGGCGTAACAACAACGAGCCTTCGACGAGATCAAAGAATATTCGACGGCCGCCAAAGTGTTGGTTCCACCCCAGCCGATGCACTGCTCTACATTTACTTGTCAGTAGCCGACACGTCCATCGCCTCGGTGGTGGTGCAAGTTTATGATGGGCTGGAGCGAGTCGTATTTTACATAAGAAGAAGGATGCTGGATGCAGAGACAAGGTACCCTGATATCGATAAGTTGTGCCTCTGCCTGTTTTTCACCTGCACCAAGCTACGCCACATTTTGCTATTAGCGGAGATCATTATCATATGCAAATCAGACGTCATAAAGCATATGTTGTCGGCTCCTATGTTGAAAGGCCGATTGGGCAAATGGATGTTTGCATTATCAGAGTTTGACATCCGGTATCAACCCGCAAAAGCAGTTAAGGGACAGGCGTTGGCCGACCTTATCGCTGAAAGGATCAACACTAACATATCAGCACTGTCTATAAGAGCGTGGGCTATGTTTTTCGATGGATCAGTTTGTGACGATGGTTGCGGCATCGGCATTTTACTCGTGTCGCCCCGGGGGGCAACATTTTCCTTCTCCATTAGATTGTCTACCTCCCGCACCAACAATGTCGCTGAGTACGAGGCGATACGCAAGGAAATGGAGTTACTCCTCGAAGCCGGAGCAGAAGAAGTGGAAATTTTTGGAGACTCCAAGTTGGTGATTTCCCAACTCACAGAGGAGTACAAGTGTGAGAGCGAGTCCCTCTTCCCATTATGGTTGCACTGCCGTGAGCTGATGGCGCAGTTCCGGTACATAAACTTCACCTGGATCCCACGGTCGCAGAATACCGAGGCGAATGATCTTGCACAAATGGCTTCGGGCTACAAGGATGTAGCAGAGGGAGCCGATGTTCAGGTACAGTTCCTGGAAGCTGACGACTGGAGAGCCGATATCTTCAATTACTTGAAGGATTCGGCTCGGGGGGCACCTAAACGGATAAGGTACAAGGCCATGAAGTATGTGCTTATTGGGGATGACATGTTTTACAGGACTCTGGAAGGGTTATTACTCAAATGTCTGGGGACAGCCGAGGCCAATCGGCTCCTACACGAGGTACACGAAGGCGCCTGTGGAACTCACCAATCGGCTCACAAGATGAAATGGTTGATCAGGCGATCAGGGTTTTATTGGCCCACCATGCTTGAGGACTGCTTCAAGTACTACAAAGGGTGTCAAGCATGTCAGAAATTTGGGAAAATTCAGATGGTACCACACAAGAATGAACCCCATCATCAAGCCTTGGCCATTCCGAGGTTGGGGCATGGATATGATCGGCAAAATCAATCCTCCATCAAGCAAAGGCCACATGTGGATTTTGGCCATCACTGATTATTTCACTAAATGGGAGGCGGCTGTCCCGATGAAATCAAGAACTCAAAGGATGTTATCAATTTTGTGAAAGAACATGTCATCCATAGATTCGGGATTCCCCAAACTATCACGACCGATGGAGGTTCGGTCTTTATTTCTCAAGAGTTTAGAAAGTTCTGCGAGGACACGAGGATCAAGCTGATCAGATCATCTCCATACTATGCTCAGGCGAATGGGCAAGCTGAAGCATCCAACCAGAGCCTCATCAAGCTGATCAAGAGAAAAGTCGATGAGCACCCTAGGCGTTGGCACGAGGTTTTGTCAGAGGCATTGTGGGCTTATCGCATGTCATGCCATGGGGCGATTAAAACCTCGCCGTACCATCTATTATATGGACAAGAAGTCAGATGTTCGGGAAATTACGGCTGGATCGAGACGTGTCACTTTTCAGGACAATCTAACAACTGAAGAATATGCAACCCTGATGAGTGACAGTGTTGAGGATTTAACTGAGCTCAGGCTGTGGTCGCTTGAGAAAATCAAAGAGAACAAGGCCAAGGTAGCTCGTGCATATAACAAGAAAGTGAGGCCAAAGGAGTTCCACGTTGGTGATCTGGTATGGGAAGCTGTGTTGCCATTAGGGACTAAGGATGCAACATATGGTAAATGGTCTCCAAATTGGCACGGGCCGTACAGGGTCGATCAAGTTTTAAGAGGAAACGCATACATGCTTGAGGAGCTAGACGGCGTGAAATTCCCGGTGGCGGTCAACGATGAACATCTCAAGAAATATTTCCCAAGCATGTGGGATGATGGACAGTAAAACATGGGGGCCGATACATGAAATCGGCCAAGTAAAGGCACGTGAGACGTTGGACAGTAAAAATGTGGGGGGCCGATGCTGGAAATCGGCCGAATAAAAGCAAAAATATATAGCCGATGCACGGTCATCGACTCTAGAGGTTCACACATGTTACAAACAGGTGCCAGTTTACACATACGAGCTACTGAAGAAATGCTTCGAAGGCGTGGAGCGTGTCAGCACGGACACGGTCCATCTCGGCGATCTCGGCTTCGTCATCTTCATCCTTGCCCGTCACTAGCTGCATTAATTCAGGTGTTCGCCATTAAATTCTAACATCGCGTTCAGACTGCGAGGAGTAGGCGTACCTTCAGACCGGAGACTTCTGGATTGGTGTTGGACGATTCCGCCATCTAGTTTGCTGGCGGAGATGGATCTATGCAGTTGAGGATTGAGGGTTCTTGTCGCTGTGAGCTCAATCTCGTCGGTGGGAAATTGGAGATCTGGGTCGCCCATTTTGAAGAAGGTCGCAGGTTACCGTTTAACTGGAAAATGGCCGTTTGAGTTTGCCTAAGTATGCGACCAAGTTTTGACCTTGTCAACGTTTTTGGGAAAGCCGATGTGCATCGGCTCTTTGAGTTGTGGCTTGGTTGACTGTATGAACGTAACAAGGTGTAAGCCGATACGTTGCTATCGGCTTCTGGAGCATCGACCTATTGTGGCTATCGGCAAAATTGGAGCGAAAAAGACAATCTTCGAGAAAACGGATTTTCATTCATTCATTCAGAAGCTGAGTGCTTACAAAAGATTGATTACAAAAGGGAGCTTACTACTACTACTACTACTACTGGTTCCTAATCTAAAGGCCGAGATCGTCTCTCCGTCGCCGCCGCCGCCTTGTTCGCCGCCTTGCTGCCGTTTTCGGCCGGCTGAAGAAGCCAGCGGCCTCCTCGCCCTCGCCGTCTTCGGTATCCTCGCTGACCCGCGCGAAGCGCTTCGTCGGGTACTGCCGGAGGAGGTGTCTCCTCCGATTCCTCCTCCTCGACGGAGGACTCGACGCCGCCCCAAGACCAAAGCGTCGTTGCTCTTCCGCCTCCGTCAACGAGGAATCAGAGGCTCTCGCCGCCGTCGAGGACGATCGTCCGACCTCAGACGGCGAAATCGATCCTTTCGTCCCACCATCGTGGGCGAAGTATCAGACGCCGTGGACGGGTGCTCTGGCGTCGGCTCTCGATCACTGATGCTGTTGGAAGACTGGGAGGAACGGGCGGAAGAGGAAGAGGCCATGGTGGAGGAGGAGGGTTTTTTGGCGGAGGAAGAGGGTTTTCTGGCAACTGGAGGAAGATGGGGACTGCGAACTGCTCAGACGAATTTAAATAAGGGGAATAGTGGAGTGACGGTTCAATGCCATAGCGGTTTCCCAGAATGTGCTGCCAAAATCGTCAAATCATGCACTGCGAAGGAGTTGAGAAGACAGGGCATCATGATGAAGGGGTGGCGTGACGATCCTGTTCTGCAATGCATTCTGTCAACGTGCAACCCGATACAAAAAAAAAGAGGGGGAAGAAAAAAAAATATCAGCATAGTGGTTTTGGAATTATTATTGCCAAAACCAGGGGGGCATGTGTTATCGCCATATTTTGGCCAAAGGAGGAGATGGGCCGTGATCAAGATGGGCTATAGACTCTACGCTCACATACAACGGGTGCAAGCCAGTTAAGCACACGCGGAAATACTTGGGTCTAACTTGACGAGCCTAGCATGTACAGACATGGCCTCGGAACACAAGAACCGAAAGGTTAAGCATGAGTCATATGAAAGATATGATCGACACTTCGTTGTCCACCATTGAAACCACATCTCTTCTCGTGATGATCGGATTAGGTGTGGTGAATTTGGATCGTGTTCACTAAACAACTTGAGGGATGTTGAATTTAGTGGGAGTTCATCTAGTAATTTGATTAAGTTGAACTATTTATCATGAACATAGTCTAAATTGTACTTGCCAATACTGTAGATCACATGGCCTAGTCCAACTTCAACTTCAACGTTTTTGCTGAGAAGGAAAAGCTTAGAAACAATGGGTCTAACTTCACCAATTGGTTCCGCAATCTAAGAATCATTCTGTCTAGCGGACAAAAGGACTATGTCCTTGGGAAAGCGTTAGGTGACCCCTCTGCTGCAACTACGCCGGCTGATGAGAAAGCTGTCTATCAGTCGCGCAAAGATTATTATGGTGTGATTAAGAGCACCATGTTGTTTGCTATGGAACCGGAGCTTCAAAATCGTTTTGAAGAGTATCCCGGGCCTTTGAGATTCTCGAGGAGCTGAAAACCATGTTTTAGACTCAGGCCCGTTCTGAGATATATGAGATATCCGAGAAGTTCTTTAACTGCAAGATGGAGGAAGGGAGTTCCGTTAGTGAGCACGCCATAAAGATGACGGGCTACACTCAACGCCTTGAGCAACTGGAATGCACGATTCCAGAGGAGCTCAAGATTGACAGGGTTCTGCAATCACTCCCTCCCAGCTACAAAAGTTTTGTAGTGACTCATAATCAGATTGGTTCCACTGATACGATCACCGAGCTCTTCGCAGTCAAGGCTGCGGAAGTGGACATCAAGAAGGATAATAATGTGTTGATGGTCAACAAGCCCTCCTTTAAGAAAGGTAAAGGGAGCAAAGAAGCCCTTCAAGAAGGGCGGCGCAATGCCCTGCCGAGAAGAAGCCAGTGTCTGGTCCCAAGCCGACATCGAGTGCTTCTATTGCAAGGACAAGGGTCATCGAAGCGTAATCGTCCAAGTACTTAGCGGACAAGAAGGCTGGCACCATCAAAGGTATATTTGATATACATGTTATTGATGTTTTCCTTACTATCCTCGTTGTAGTGTCCGGGTATTTGATACCGGTTCAGTTGCTAATATTTGTAACTCAAACAGAGCTACGGAATAGACGGCGGATGAGGGATGAGGTGACGCGCGTTGGCAACGGATCAAGAGTTGATGTGATGGCCGTCGGCACGCTCTCCTTAGTTTTACCTTCGGGATTAGTTTTAAACCTTAATAAGTGTTATTATGTGCCTGCGTTGAGCATGAACATTATTTCTGGATCGTGTTTATTGCAAGACGGTTATTCATTTAAATCGGAGAATAATGGTTGTTCTATTTATATGAGTAACATCTTTTATGTTCATGCACCTCTTGTGAATGGTTTATTTCTTCTAAATCTCGAAAGGGATGAAACACACATCCAAACATTGAGGCTAAGAGATGCAATCAGATAGTGATAATACTACTTATTTGTGGCACTGTCGTCTAGGTCATATTGGTGTAAAGCGCATGAAGAAACTCCATTCTGATGGACTTTTGGAGTCTCTTGATTTTGAATCATTTGACACATGCGAAGCATGCCTCATGGGCAAGATGATCAAAACACCGTTCTCCGGTATGATGGAGCGAGCAACGTACTTGTTGGAAATCATACATACCGATGTATGCGGACCAATGAGTATTTCGACGCGCGGTGGATATCGCTATTTCCTCACTTTACCGATGACTTAAGTAGATATGGGTATATCTATTTAATGAAACATAAATCTGAAACATTTGAAAAGTTCAAGGAATTTCAGAATGAAGTGGAGAACCATCGTAACAGAAAGATTAAGTTTCTACGATCTGATCGTGGAGGTGAATATTTGAGTTATGATTTTCTCACGCATATTAAAGCAAGTGGAATCGTTTCACAACTCACGCCACCCGGAACACCACAGCGCAATGGTGTGTCTGAACGCCGGAATCGAACTCTATTAGATATGGTGCGATCAATGATGTCTCCTACAGATTTGCCGTTATCATTTTGGGGTTATGCATTAGAAACCATTGCATTCACTTTAAATAGGTATCCATCTAAATCCGTTGAGACGACACCGTATGAACTGTGGTTTGGTGCTAAACCTAAGTTGTCATTTCTTAGAGTTTGGGGATGCGAATTTTACGTCAAGAAGTTGATGCCGGACAAGCTCGAACCCAAGCGGATAAATGTGTCTTCATAGGATACCCTAAGGAAACTATTGGGTATACCTTCTATCACAGAACCGAAGGCAAAGTGTTTGTTGCAAAGAATGGTTCCTTTCTTGAGAAGGAGTTTCTCTTGAAAGAAGTGAGTGGGAGGAAAGTAGAGCTAGACGAGGTTATTGAACCTTCTCTTGAGTTGGAGAGTAGCGCAACACCTGAAATTGTTCCAAAGGCCTTTGCACCAACAATAGAGGAAGCTAATGACAAGAATCATGAAGCTTCGGACGATGCTGCTGCTGAACGTCGCAGGTCGACAAGGTCGCGTGCCCCTCCTGAGTGGTACGGCAACCCTGTCTTGACTGTCTTGTTAGTAGAAGACAGTGAACCTACAAACTATGAGGAAGCGATGATGAGCCCAGACTCTGAGAAATGGCTAGAAGCCATGAAATCCGAATTGGGATCCATGAGCGAAAACCAAGTATGGACTTTGGTGGACCCTCCTAGCGACCGAAAGGCCGTTGAGTGCAAATGGATTTTCAAGAAGAAAACGGACGCGGATGGTAATGTTACCGTCTATAAAGCACGGCTTGTCGCGAAAGGTTTTCGACAAGTTCAAGGTGTTGACTACGATGAGACTTTCTCTCCCGTAGCGATGTTTAAGTCCATTCGGATTTTATTAGCAATTGACGCGTTTCATGATTATGAAATATGGCAGATGGATGTCAAGACTGCTTTTCTCAATGGCAACATTGATGAAGTGTTGTATATGATGCAACCCGAAGGTTTTGTCGATCCTAAGGATGCTGATAAAGTATGCAAACTTCAGCGTTCCATTTATGGACTGAAGCAAGCATCTCGGAGTTGGAACCTTCGTTTTGATCAAGTGATCAAGAGCTTTGGATTTGTTCCAAATTTCTACGAAGTTTGTATCTACAAGAAAGTGAGTGAGAGCTCGGTGACGTTTCTGGTACTATATGTGGATGACATATTGATTATTGGAAATGACATCAACATGCTTAACGATGTGAAGAGTTATTTGAACAAGTGTTTTTCAATGAAAGACCTAGGTGAAGCTGCTTATATATTGGGCATCAAAATCTATAGAGATAGACAAAGACGCCTGATAGCATTAAGCCAGAGTACATACCTAGACAAAGTTCTGAAAAGGTTCAGAATGGATAAGGCAAAGAAAGGTTCAGTGCCTATGTTGTCAGGTAAGATATTGAGCAAGGCTCAGTGTCCAGCTACGGTAAATGATAGGGAAGCTATGAGCAAAGTGCATTATGCCTCGGCCATAGGTTCCATCATGTATGCCATGCTGTGTACTAGACCGGATGTGTCCAATGCTCTTAGTTTGACGAGCAGATATCAAAGTGATCCAGGAGTGGAACACTGGACAGCCGTGAAGAACATCCTAAAGTACCTAAATAGGACTAAAGAAATGTTCTTAGTCTATGGGGGTGATGAACAGCTTGTCGTAAAAGGTTACGTCGACGCTAGTTTTGACACCGACAAGGATGATTCCAAATATCAGACAGGATACGTTTATATTTTGAATGGAGGAGCTGTGAGCTGGAGAAGCTGCAAGCAAAGCGTGATTGCGGGATCTACAGTGGAAGCGGAATACATGGCTGCTGCAGAAGCGTCAAGTGAAGGAGTTTGGATCAGAAACTTCATCACTGAGCTTGGCGTGGTTCCAAGTGTATTGGACCCACTGGAGATATTGTGTGACAACACTGGCGCCATAGCACTCGCTAAGGAACCAAGATATCATCCAAAGACCAAGCATATCAACCGCAAGTTTCATATAATCCGAGATTATATTGCAGATGGAGATCTGAAGATTAGCAAAGTACATACAGATCTGAATGTCGCAGATCCATTGACTAAACCTCTTCCACGTGTAAAACATGATCAACACCTCAGTGCCATGGGTGTGAGATTGTTGCCAAATGTAAACTATATTATTGACTCTAGTGCAAGTGGGAGACTGATGGAATTATGCCCTAGAGGCAATAATAAAGATGTTATTATTATAATTCTTGTTCATGATAATGTTTATATTCCATGCTAGAATTGTATTAAGCGGAAACTTTAATACTTGTGTGGTTTGTGAACAACACCGTGTCCCTAGTACGCCTCTATGGACTAGCTCATTGATCAATGATGGTTAAGGTTTCCTAACTATAGACATGAGTTGTCAATTGATAATGAGATCATATCATTGGGTGAATGATATGGTGGACAGACCCAAACTAAGCGAAGCAATTAGATCGTATCATCGTGTTCATCTTTGCGAAGCTTTTCCTATGTCAAATATTGTATTCCTTAGACCATGAGATAATACAACTCCCTGGTATCGGAAGAAAGCTTTGAGGTCATCAAACGTCATCCTATAAGAGGGTGATCATAAAGGTGTCTCTCAGGTGATCGGAAAGTATATGTTGGGTTGTATGTATCGAGATGGAATTTGTCCCTCCCAAGTCGGAGAGATATACTTCGGGCCCACTCGGTAATCGATATCAACACCGCTTGCAAGCATGTGGTTAAGGAGTTAATCACAAAGTGATATCGGATTACGGAATGAGTAAAGTACTTGCTGTGAACGAGATTGAACTAGGTATGACGGTACCGACGATCGAATCTCGGGCAAGTAAAATATCGCGAGACGAAGGGAATATATATATGGGATTGTTTGAATCCTGACATCGTGGTTCATCCGATATGATCATCGATGAATGTGTGGGAGTCAATATGGGTGCCCAGACCCCGCTGTTGATTATTGATAGAAGATCATGTCTGCATATTCTCGAACCCGCAGGGTCACACACTTAACGTGTCTCGACGCTAGGATAGATTGGATAATTGGTTTATGAATTTTTGTTCGGAGTCTCGGATGGGATCCGGGATATCACGAGAGGTTCTGGAATGGTCCGGAGAATAAGATTCATATAAGGCAATGCAGTTTTTGGAGTTCGGAATTGTTCCGGGTTAATCGGTATTGTACCAGAAGCTTCTAGAACCTTCCGGAAGGGGACCAACATGGCCCCACCTTCCGGGAGGGGGCATGGGCCTATGAGGGAGTGTGCTGGCCGCATTGGGCCAGGGGCACAAGGCCCCATAGGGCCCAGCCGATCCTAGAGAGTTTAAATCGTTTAAACTAGAGATAGGGTTTCTAGAAGAGGGGAGAGTCCATGCCCCCCACTCCTTATCCTTTGGGCTTGGGGGAGGGGCTAGGGCTGCGCCCCCTCTATATAAATAGGGGTGGGGGCGCACCAAACCCCTACAGCTCTCCTCCAAACCCTAGACGCCTTGCTAGCTTTCCTCTCTCCCTCCTGACTGTTTGTAGGCGAAGCCTGCCATGAAATTCTCCACCATATACACCACGCCGTCGTGTTGTAGATCCAATCTATCTCTCCACCATACTTGCTGGTCCGAGGAAGGAGGAGACGCCGAGGTGCTGCGTGTGCATCTCACGGAGGCACCGCCACTTGTGGTGCTAGATCGGATCGGATCGCGAGGAGGAGAAGTACGACTACATCACCCACGTTCCGATTTAACGTTCACCGCGAATCTTCAAGGGTATGAAGATCTAATCCAATCTCTCTCGTTGTTTGCATCTCCTAGATTAGATATTGGCTTTCGTAG
This sequence comes from Avena longiglumis, assembly GCA_030063025.1. NCBI lineage: Eukaryota > Viridiplantae > Streptophyta > Magnoliopsida > Poales > Poaceae > Avena > Avena longiglumis. The sequence continues at coordinate 535,937,770 of CP125974.1, read as the reverse complement.
AAAATTTTGATTTACTATGCCGCGAAACCCATCAGTATATGCGCCTCGCATATGTTTCAGAATGCGCCTCGGATATTTATAGTATATGCGCCTCCTATAGTATCCTATATGCGCCTCCGGTAATATTTTCGAAATTCAAGTTTTACAGACCACTATAAATAATAATATACAGATATTCAAATATACAATATAGTCCAGAATACAGTATAAAGAGCACAGAATTTTTCAGAAACTTGCAATTTGCCAAAGCATAATAGAACCAACATGAATACAATACATTACACATCAATCATGACATACAAGTTCATACATCAAGTGTTTGTGCCACAAGTTCACACCTCCAAGTACAAGTTCACAATCACATTACACCTTCGAGTACAAGTTCACAATCACATTACACCTTCGAGTACAAATTCACAATCACATTACAACTCCAACGACGTAGCTCTACCTAGATGAAGTAGAACACATAACCTACCATGAAGAGCAACAAGGTGGTACTACTCTCATAGCCTTGGTAGTTGTTGCCCGAAAAGTTGTTCACTTGCTTCTGTCAGTCTTTCCACTCCTCGTACACTCCTCGTACACCCTGATGGTACTACTCTCATTACAATCACAGAAGAGCATACAATAATAAAAACAAATCTGCAAGCCAACGACATATCACCTTTTAGGATAAAAGGGAAAATATCACATTACACTATTAAAATTCATCTCAGTGGTAGGTCTAGTAGAGATAAACAGACCAGGTATGATAATGAATATCAGCTTAGATTCCTCACAATGTTGTGTTCTTTGGATATTCAGTATATACTCAATGGCAGAAAATATTTCCTCAGTACAACATTTCTACACGGGTTATATGGAAATAACCTAATAACTCGAAAGGAAAGGTTCATTACACCAGGTTGCATCGCATGTTAACCAGCTATGCATAACAGGACAGTCCAAGACTGAGTGAGACCAGGTCATAAGATAAACAAGAGAGCCAAAAGGTGTAGTTTTGTGGTACCAAACCAATGCAAGTAAAAATAAAGTTCCGTCAGATTAGTCCACAAAAGTGTAGATCCTTGACACTAGCTTACAACAAAAAGCGGAGAACATCCTTAAAAAGATTTTCCTTCTAGCGCTGAATTAACTGTCCAATCTGTGATTAACACGGAAAAGGATAATATTACCACAAAAGACAGTTAAGGTGTTTATGACGTTCTAGCGCTGAATTGACTGTCCAATCTGTGATTTTCCATTGTGTTTGCTCACATCCCTTACTTCCATGCCCCCGCATGTAGTTAGGGTTTTTTGTGTCATTTTTTGTTGTGTTGGATCGGTAGCTAAGCATGTCCATCCCAAGATAAGCGAGCTGCAAGGCTGAAAAGTGTGTGGCCCTGTGTTACTGTGATAGATTGGAGGGTAGACTGATACTATGGTGCAGAAGAGGCAATTGGAATATGGGAGCAACTCTTTCCCAATTCTTTTCGAGTCAAAAAAACAGGAGACGGATCAGATTCCCTCCAGGAGTCAGGACCCTTAGTATTTTCGATGGGAAACATAATGAAAAAAGACAAGTTAGAGATGAATTAGAGGCTTTGAAGGAAGCTTCCTGATTATCTATAAATAGCCTAGAATGCCAGAATTTCATATTAATTGATTGGTTTCCTACAAGAATGAACACAGACCCAAAATTTCAGGCATCTCCACAAACAACAGGAGGACATTCCTACATTCCAAACAAGACCTAAGTTGGCTGATGAGCAAATGATCCAATCGTCCAAATAATATATAGATGAAGCAGTTCTTTCAATCAGTGCAATTTCTTCAGTCATCATAATGTGATAGATACACAAAGAATTAGCTGAAGAACAGACTTGCCACAGGTGGCATGCAACAATCATGGATATCATTGTTCAAGGATTCAACTGACATTCAGAGATTTAAACACTGCTGTGACAGTCTAAAATCTCATGGCCGTGTCGCTTCCCCACACCACCACACACTTAAGAAGTTAAGCTCACCTGTTTGATTCCTTGGCATTGCAGGGGGCAGTCATGGACCCTTTCGAGCATGACCCTGAGAAAGAACGCCATTACGCGGAGGCTCTTAGCGTGGAAATCGCGATTACGATTTATGCAGGTGGAAGCGAAATGAAAGCCACCGGGCGACTACCGATAGGAGGTTCGACTGCATCATCCCGCCGTCAAGGTGCCCTTGCCGAGGACCCAAGTCAGCTGACGAGGTGGATCATTGGAGACGAGAAGCCGCGTGTCGTCGCTGGCCCAATCTGCTATGGAGAAAGGGGAAAACGCAGCACCGTCAGCGACAGGAGAGGGAGCAGGACGTGAGATCGAGGGAGGACGCGGCGTCGTGCGTGCTCACCGGAGGCGTGTGGAGGCAGGGTCGGCCTCCGCGAGCGTCTGGTTCCCCCAGGCGCGGACGGCGCCGCGCCTCGCCTCCAGATCCGCACCGGTCGCCTGCCGCTTCATCGGGCGCATCGCCGCGGAAGAGGACGAGCAGGAGGAGACCTCGCCTCCTCCTGACCCGCCGCCGCCGTAGAGCGGGCGACGCGGGCGCTTGACGCAGAAAGCGGCCGAGGAGGGATAAGTGCTGGTCGCCGCCTCGCCGTCGCCCCGCCGCCCGACGCTGCCCTCCGTCTTCACGTCCTCCGAGTCGCGTCGAGAGCCGCAGCGGCGCGCGCGTGGCCGCGGGCGTGGCTGACGCGGCGGGTGGAGGCCGAGAGAGGTCCGACCATTCGGCGCGAGATCCATGCCTTCCGAAGTTTCCCGATCGCCGACGCGAATCCGCAACCCTAGCTAATCAAACAGCAAAGGAGCAGGAGCAACAACAGGGCAACAGGGGCGCAGAGGGTACAAGAACAACAGATGGGAGGCGACGGCGGAGGAGATGGCGGCGGATAGAAGCATGTGCCTGTGGGGAGGAAGGAAGGGGAATTGGGGTTTGGCAATCGCGAGGACGACGCGGCGTTGGAATCTGAGACGGGGAGGGGAGGAGGAGAAAGGGAAGGGGGTGGATTTGATTGGACACCTACCAGCGCATATGCGAGGCGCATTCTGGCCCTATGTGCCTCGCATATTATCAAATATAGGAGGC